>OX122882.1:70435497-71092444 GCA_944738645.1 Eristalinus sepulchralis
CAAAATTGCATATGATCGACAGATTTTCTAAAATTAGCCAGAGGTTCAGATCACAACTTTTTATTTTGAATTAACGTTACAGAGCACGTTAGTCCAAGGTCGAACAATTTTCTACACCCAAAAACCGGAAAAAGTCACAAAATGCTTAATCCGATTGGAACTTACAGCTTAAACTATTTCGAAAAGTGATCCAGCAGTTTGGCGTAAAGTGCGCAAACGAAACCATATTTTTGTTAGTAAGTGAATGAAAATTAAACTTTTTCCTACATTCCAAGATCTGTTCATATCATTGATCACCGATTGTTTTATTTTGTTATGTTGGTACACTCGTTTATGGTTTCAGCTATATAACAAATATATTTAATTTCCTTGTAAGAAGATGATAAGATGCAAGTAAGACGTGTTTTGCTGCCGAAAAAAATGTTAAAATGTTGACAGTGGCATACGGTGTGTGTACTCTGAGTCAAAAACGAAGCTCCCCTCTAACCGCCACAGCACATCTAAAACCAATGAAAATATTGAGAAAGTGAAGAAAATTGTTGTTGGCGTTTTGCGATGACTGAGGGGATACAAACCACATCGCTGAGAGAGCTCAAGGGCATATCCAAAAGAGCATGTCAAACATGCTTGGAAAAAATGCACAAGTGTATTCTATCTAAGGGAGACTACTTTGATAGGGGCAATATGGACAAAAAAGCCTTGTAAAGGGTTATTTTTTAAAGGAACGTTTTTCAAAAAGGAAAAAAAAACACATAAAATTCAGAAAAATGTATGAAATCTTTATATGAATAGATAGTACGATCCGTATAATTTAATGTTTGAAGATTATTTCATGCAAATGTTGACCTTGACTGCGCCTCAAATGGTTCATCCGCTTAGTCCAATTTTGGCATACTGTTTCTAACGTTTTCCAAAAGCGGGCTTGTCTGTATAGACATGAGCTTTAACATAGCCCCACAAAATATAGTTAAATCGCACGATCTAGGCGGCCAATTGACCGGTCCCGAACGTGAAATAAAATGTTCACAGAACTCGCCTCTCAATAAGTCCATTGTTGCGCGCTGTGTGGCATGTGGCACCGTCTTGTTGAAACCACATGTCACGCAAGTCAAGCTCTTGCATTTTGGGTAAAAAAAAATGGATATGATCTCACGGTAGCGCTCACCATTCACAGTTAAGTTACGATTCGCGTCTTATCTGAAGAAGTACGGTCCCATGATGCCACCAGCTCCCATAAACCGCACCAAACTGTGACTTCTTCTGGATGCATTGGTTGCTCTTGCAATGCCTCTGGCTGATATTCACTTCAAAATCGACAATTCTGCTTATTTACGTACCCATTTTGCCAAAAATGAGCTTCGTCGCTGAACACAATTTTTCTGTAAAAAAGTGGATCTTCGGCCAACTTTTCAAGAGCCCATTCACAAAAAATTTTACGTTGCGGTAGGTCGTTGGGCTTCAATGTAAATTTGGTGCGAAATTTAGTCACAATAGCCCGAATAGCCGCTTCAGTGGGTCGAGTAAACTGACCATAAAATGGAAGAAGCGCGCGATGAACTTTCTTAACAGAGCGCGTTGTTCGTTAGACCAAACTGAACATGTTTGACAGTGAAACAAAACACGAAACGTGCGTCAGCTGTTTAAACTAAAGATAATAAAGAATAACTTTAAATTATCAGTAAAACAACTCAACGTGTTGTTGTATATTTGTTTTATTTTTGGAAAAATTATTCTATTTTATTTAATTCTTCGTAAGAGCGATAAATATTGTTGTTTCTTTTCCGTGTACAATTTGTATTAAAACTTTTATTAATTAATTCATTTTATTTGGTTGTTTATTGATTGGTCATCGTTATACCCTTCCCCGATTTCAATTGTTCATAATTTTTTTTATTTCATTAAAATTTAGTACTATATATTTTTTTGCGTATATTTTTAAATTTAGTTAAAATTTAATTTAATTTCTTTTCACTGTTTTCCCCCCATTCGGTATACATATATATATATAAAGCATTTGCATGTTATTTGTGTAAGCTTAGAAAAGAGTTGAAGATCTTCGTTTTTGTTTGTTTTAACAAAATCACGTGTTTCTTTTGTTAGGTTATGGAGAGTAAAATTTTGTGTGAATAGTTTTGTTTCTGGAATCGAACAAATCAAACGAACATTTAGACAAATTTGAAACAACTTCTAATGCAATGCAAAGCGGTGTCGATTATTTCAGGCCCTTACACTTAGAAACTAATAAAAATTCATATATTTATTAATAAACGTTCAATTCTGTTTTTTTTCTGTTTTAGTTTTGTTTATAAAAATAATGAAAACACAATCAACAATCCTTATCGATAAGATAACATTTTTTTTTTGTTTTTTTTTTTTTTAATATTTTATAAATTGCTTTAAGGAAACCATGTAAAGCTCTCACATTGTTGTTGTTGTTCTTGTTGGTTGGTTGGTTGTTTTTCTGTTTATTTACTTGTATGCTCTTAAGTTTAAGATAAATTTACTGCACATATTTTTCTTGGTTATTTCGTTGATAGATTATGAAATTTTGATTAAGTCTCTTGCTGATCTAAGTGTTAATATAAAAATGCGAAAAAATGCCATCGTTAAAGGAAACTAAAGCTAATCGAGAACGTAACCTTAAAAATAAAATTTGTTTATCTGTTTCGCCGTCTGTTCTATAATTTTACATAAAAATTGGTCTGCGTTTGATTTAAATTTCTCTTTTTGATTATGTTAACAGCGATATTTTGTTTTTGATTTGCTTTCTTTGAGATTTGTTTTTTTTTCGAATTTCTGTAAGAATATGAAATGATAAATTTGTGAACCAATTGCTGTTGATGTGGTTGGTAAATTGGTTAAATTCATATCTAAAGAATTTTGCTATTATGATATGCTACTACGATATATTGTTTTGCGAAACATAAAGTCCGTTAAATTTATGAAAAATTAATGTACACTTTGTGTGATGTCACTTTGGAGAGGGATGAGTACATTATTTTCGACTGGGTTTTGACTAGATTGCAAGTTTGCTCTGAAATGGTTTAAGAAGCTATCCCATCTGTCAACTGCAACCTCGTGCAAATGAGTTGAATTTAAAGTTATTGTTTTGCCTTTGCCTACTTGATACATCCACATCTTAAACGATTAAGTTTTGAAAGGAGGATTATGTATTGAAGCAATTGAGTGGCCCACAACAAATCAGGGCCTAGCTTCTACAACAACTACTTGTGTTGTGCGTGCTACTGTTCTCTCACAAGTAGAAGGGACCTACAGGTTTGCCAATTCCGACTTCATAACAATGAGTACACTTGGAGTTGAGCAACTCGAAAGAGGTGGTGACGTGAGAAATGCAAGGTGCTCAGTCCGAGAAATGAACCACTTACCAACTGCGCCACGGCGAACACTGTTTACAAATTAAAATTATATTTTCCTCAGTCATCTAGTGTATAGTTTTGCACGAAGGGTTTTGTATTATTAGTAGACTTATTGAAGTTATTTGCAAATGCTCTGTGTCGGACTTCGAACCAAGTGGTCTTACTTTATATGGTCTATTTTCAGAAATGTGCTCTTTCATTGAAAACTCTTCATCAGACTCTGTACAGTAAGTAAAGAAAGATGAATTCTTTCATGAAGGTCGTCGAACTACTTCTTACTACCACATCCTATAGAAAGATACTCAAGACCGGATTTTGCATCTAATCATAATCAAATATTTCATGTTCTTCTGATTATGTGTAAGGTATAATCTTATAGTTTTAGTCTAACACTCCGCAGCGCTGGAAAATTGCTAGAAGTTTATTGAAGCTGCTTCAGAGGTTCTATAATTTCTTTGCAACTTTTGGAGTAATCGCTGTGTAGGATGCTCAAACGTCGAGCATGGGCTTATTTTACTGCGCCTGCTAAGAGGTTTTCCTTCCATTCATTTCAAGCTCGGCAACCACTTGATTCATTTTGCGTTTTGTGCCAGTCAGAGAGTTCTTGGCGCTATGTCTCTGGAGCTGACCTATTTTTGCTACTGCTCCGATTTCTCTTGGCAATTGAAGTTTCGTTGGGCATAAGACGCGTTTAAGTAGTAGAGTCGTCTCTCCAAATCTTGTTTTGTACAACACCTCGATCATCTTTGTGATATAGGGCGCAAAAGCTTGGACGTTATAAAAAGCAGATGTTATTTTTGAGGGAAAAGTTCTCAGTTTTGGTCCTGCCTCAGTATTCAGTATTTTACATTGAACAGTTGTCAGCGATTTTATTTTATAAACTTTAATGTATTGTACATCCCTAACTCCGTCGTTGGCTGGTTATTCTTTGAGAGGAAGTTCAAAGTGCATGGTTGAGTTCAAAAGTCACACGGATCCGAGATAACAGGGGGAGTGTACTGGAGGTTATACTAGTGAGGGTTATGAATGAAATAAGCTAAAAGAACAATACAGCAAACTTAATACGTACTTTCCACTTACAAATCCTTTCCCTATACATACCTGTCTATTATGAGTAAAAAAAACATAACATGTACATATTTTGAAAAAAAAAACTACAATTTTCTATATGCACGTTTACACGTTTTTTTTCTTTCTTTACAGCCATTGGGCATAAGTTCAACATCTCGGTGAATCAAAACAACAGCCTTTGTCGAGCGACAGGAAAGAAAACTTCATAAAGCTCCATAAAGAAAATGCTCGTAGAATCTTGACACAAAGAATTCAAGTCAGTACTGAAGCCAGAGTTTCCAATAAAGGGTCATGGGTAAGCGACTGTACTGGCCTCATGAGTATATTTTTTTCTAAGGAATTAAAGATTAAAGTGCATGTTGGGAATGGGAAGACCGTGTGAGCTCTGAATGCATCCTTGCTATGCTAAATTCGAAGATGTGCACCTCCGGTGGAGCTTCATATAACCAAAATTGCCCCCATGCAAATAAGATCTGAATCCAGTCGAAAATATCAAAAAAAAGGTTCAACTTTGGGTTTAAAGTATTTAGTAAGTTATGAGATCTACGGCATATAGGGGATCCACGCCTGAGCAATAACTGCTAGCAAGCTGCTTCCAATCACCAAAGGATGAGGTATCGTGCATCCGCGATTACTTGGTCACTCGGTTTTCATCTCCTTCTAGAAACAGGAAGCTCGGATTAAAATACCTCCTTAGCTGAATCGTTGTGGCTGAGCCAGAGTAGTCGATAGATTTTTGCCGTCCGAACGGTATCCACATCCTGGTACAGTTCATAGATTTCAAGGTTGTGTCCTCTCCTCCACTCAACTTCCTATCCGACGTAGAACTTTGTTTTCAACGAACCCAGAATCAGCCCCACACTCTGCTTATTATCCATCGCCATATACATACAAAGCAGGACTGCAGTTTTACAGGAAAAATTTTGTTTCTTCGAGTCTGGAGATTTGAGTTCAGTCGCATCAGCCAACCGAAGTAACACAGGTTTCCACGGGCAGCCGGATCTCCACGGCGATATGTTGACAGTAACATATCGGCCGGTGCACGGTGTGTTAAAGTTTAAAACTACAGCCAACATATTACTGCTATAAGTGGACCTACCACACGGTTTGGCTAAAACATGCTTTCTTCGGCCCCAGACTTCATGTTTCACTAGAAGCCTCAGGCCAGTCAGTCACTGCAATTCTTTTATACCCAGAGGTGGTGCGCACTCTCTCACCACTTGGGCTTTGACTCCATCAGTGGTTCTGCTAGCATTAGATGCGGATTTGATTTAATAACCTAGTCAGACCTGGTTGTGCTGATCAGCCTCATTTGATTTAATTAAGTCCAATGATTTTGTCCAAACGGAAGGGTGCACTTGCGAACTCCATTTTACAAAATGTTGTGCTGCCACCTCTGTGACACATGCCAAATGCTGTCCAGTTTTTCCTTTTAGAACAAATTTTATTTATTCCGCAGAAATGGAGCTTGATAAGACAAAAAGAGTTACAGAGCATCCCCAAGATTAGACCAAGAAATGAAAGCCGTTAAGGCACAACATTGCAACTTTCCAACCAGCTCAGCTCTCCCTGCCAAAGGACATCACATCACTTAAATAGCCTATCTATGCGAATAAGTATAAATTGAGTATTTACATTTATTTTGTTCACCATTTTGTCAATTTTGTCAATATTTGTTATCTAGATTACCTGCATTTAAAAATGAGAAAAAATCGATTTATTTTTAGACTATTCCTACCGCTATGCAAAAGGATATCCTTTTTGTTCCCCTCTGACACTTTATCACTCCCCTCTAAACGAACTAATTGCGCTTCTTAATTTGACGACAAAAAAAGGATAACACTTACATGGCAACTTTATACTGTAAATCACATCCCTGTTGTGCAATAAAGAAATTAAAAAAAAATTGACTCCTCCTTAAGTAAATCGCTTCAAAATGGAATTGAAACAAAACAGAGAACGAAAAACGACTAAAACCGTAAAACACTTAACAATAGGAAAAGAAGATGAAATTCCGTATGCTATCTGTGGATCCTCCAGAGGGTCCTTGTTGCGGCAGTTGCTACCATCGCCAGCATTAATGCACGATACAGTTGGAATTGCGGTTGGGCTCGTACGCCTCCTGGGGCTGAATTGCAGGCATCTGCATCGTTGCAGCTCTGCAGGCATCCATGGACATACCTGTAGGTCGTATGGCAAGTATGCCACAACGCAAATATATGAGAAAAGAAAAAAAAAGGAATTTTTACTTAAAGATAGCACCACAATCGCTGTGGAGATATGCATACTTGTCATCGTAGTAGAACTTGCCGCAGTGTGACATGCGAATGATTTCCGTATCAGTGGTTAGGGTTCCACTATCCAGGGCACATCCTCGAACGGTAATCGTCTCACCGGATTCATCTGAAAGCAAGAGCGCCACAATGTGTGAGAGCGTGTGCAATGCGGACACAGTGTGTAGGTGGGTGTCTTTAAGGAGAACTCACCGAAATAGCCGGCGATTTTGATACAGGCAGTGGCTGGAAATAGACCATCGCGTCCCTTGCGCCCGCCCATGCAGGGCGATTCCAGTATCGCTGTGGAGTAGTTGTTGTGAAACGGATCATCGCATGCCTTGTTGGCGCCATTATAGGAAACACACTTGAAACAGTCTATGCAATTGGCTAGGGGACCATAAATTGATATCAAAACAATATAGTCAGGCGTGAAGTGAAGGGGGCACTTACCTTTGTGGATGAGGACTGCAAAAGCCACCGTAAAAAAGCTAAGTATATGAATGTGTAAGTCGACGGGTTGAGACATCGTAGTGGCTAGTTGTTTGTGCTTGCTATTCGTTTTCACTTGACGCGTCGTCTTTCTGTTAATGGTTTGGGGAATATCTCGACGGATGACTCAATTCATGTTTACTGCTGCTTACTGTTAAGGGCGTGATGCGCTGAAGTTTTCTGAAAAGAAAGGAACTGCTTAGCAAAGAAAGAAAGTTTGTAAGGAATAATACAAAATTATATAAATGTCAAGATAGTGTCGGATGATATTGTTCGACTATAAAGTTGGGGAAAGGATATTCCAACCACACTTAATTCGAAATCTCAGTATCGTCTGTCCGGTCTACAAGAAAGACCCCTTCGACTGCGCCACCTATTGAGGGATTATTCGCCTTAACATCGCGTACAAGATCATCTAAAACCGTATTGTGTGAATGCCTGAAACCGTTCGTCAACAACATGATAGGTCGTTATCAGTGTGGTTTGAGGCCAGGGAAGTCCACCATCGACCAAATCTTCAAGCTACGGCAGATCCTGGAAAAGACCCAAAAGGTGCAAATTGACATGCACCACCTATTCGTCGCTTTTAAGGCAGCATAAAAAATGAAATAAAGAGGCGAGATATACAGTGCCATGTATAGTTTTGCCATTGCCACCAAACTCGTCAGATCGTGTAGGATGACATTGGAGAATTCACGCTGCTCCGTCAAGGTAGGGAACGAACTCACCGAGACCTTCAATGTCAATGTCGAAAAGGTTTTAGACAAGGCGACGCACTGTCATAGTGTCATGTGACTTCTTTAACATCCTCCCTGAGAAGATTGTGCGTAATTCACAAGTAAACACTAGAAACACGGTCATCCAAAAGTTCGTTCAACTGCTTCCTTAAGGCGACGACATTTACGTGATTGGACGAACACAGCAAGTCGTCATTGACGCGTTTGCTGGCATTGAAGCGGAAGTAGCTTAAATGAGTCTGGTGCCTAATGAGGGCACTACATGAGTATTCGATCCTCCGCCTAGCTGCCTGAGTAAGATTGCCCACCAAGTCTACAAGTGGAACAATTATAATGCCACTTGACATTAGATGTAATTGTTTTTCCGGTCTGCTTAGCGAGTCAATAAAATAAAACCCATCACTCACAGTCTTGTTGGCTTAGGTTTTTGTTTTCTAGTTCATCTGGGCTTTTGTATAAGTTCTTGCCAACCATTGCAAGAGGTAGGCACTCCCCAAGTTGGAAGGGGACAGTCTCCTTCTCACCCTCGTCTCGGCAACTTTTAAAGACGTCGTATCTAGACCTCTAGAATGGTTTTCTTTCAGAAAATTCCAAGTGAGGACGACCCTGCAATGGTTTGGAAGGCGGAGTGACAATCAAGTACTAGGTGATAAAATAATAAGCTCCTGAGCCCATTCCCTCGTCTGGTTTGAAGCCATCTGTGTAAAGTACTAAGCAGCAGGATTTCTAACTAAGTTTTTATCCCGCAGCTCTGATATACCTGTTTTCAAAGTCCTTTTAAGGAATGCTGTATTTAGTGTGTCTATTGTAGGATTTCTGTAGGTCCAGATTTGAGGGCACTACCAACGACAGCACGATAGATTTTCCGCGTATGGGCCCCAGTGACAGAAACCGAGAAGCGCCATGAATAGCATTCTTTTGAAAATTTCCTAACGAATCCGAACGGCGAAATTTGAGAAGCTTTTCATAGACAATTGATACTCTTTGAGTGTTGTCAGTAACTAGCAAGAGGTGGTGCCGTAAAAGAATACGAGGTGTCCCGTCCGGGAATCGAACCCAGACTTTCTGCGCCGTGGTCGATGCACTTACCACTACGCCACGGCGACCACAGCGTGAGGATTGTTCCAGTTTTTAAAAATTGATAGATCCTAAATTCCAATAGCGCACACTTATATCGTTGTCCTTTTTCGCGTCATGTAGTCGTCGTTGTTCCATTCGAAGATCCGGGGCAGCTTGCTCTTTCATAACAATTTTGTTTTTTATGCAGGCCCTTCGCACACTGCCAGCTTGCTCCGGGAGCAGATGTTGAGCCCTCTTGCCTAGGGCGATCACTGCATACATTATTATTTCACCACTCAACGGATGTCAGCTTGACTCATGCATTTATAGGGATCGCTTTGGCATCCCACCAGGTTAAGTGCAATCAAGGCCATACCCCCCTTGAAGAACTCTTACAGAGCTAGAAAGCGAAATTTTTTAATATTTGGGCTTTCCCCTTAAAATTTCTATACACAAAAACCTTGTTTAAATCAAACTTCCTCTAAGTCAAAACTTTCTTTAACTCGAGAAGAGCTTGTACTTTCAATTATATTTTTATCTATTTTTCTACTCCTTAAGTCGATTTGTTTTTGCACCGTTATGTAAGATCGTGCACTTGTCCTTAATGCTCTTGCCGATGTCGACCCAGGCGCTGAAGACCTTAAATTCAATTCCGAGCCAAAACATCTCCCATTTTTTGACCGGCAAAACTTCTTCCGGATTGGTGACAAACATTCGACTATAGAAGCTTCTAAAATTTAAACCTTCAAAGTTGGCAAAACACTGTAGGTCCTTTCTACTTCTACTTCTACACGCACAACAGAAGTAGTTGCATAAGCAGCGGGGTCTTGTGGATCCAATCGAATAAAGTATCGGACTTTCCGTATAGTAAGAGTTACTATTTCCTTGCCCAGTTGGAGTACACACACAATTTATACTTTCTTCATTACAAAGAGCCGATCTCCACAGTTCTGCGAATCTATGAACCTATCCCACCGTACTACATTTGCAGTCCCTTGTGCCATCAGATTCTAACCTTCTTCAAATTTAATAAAGAATATCCAGTACTCAAATTATTGCGCTAGTACTAGTAAACATTTGAATTTTCCCCAAGAGTTGATTAAATTTGTACAACGCCATCTATTAACGAAGATAAATGTATACCAATAAGCATGTACGGCTTTATTGCATACTTTCAGGTGCGTCCGTAATTTGTAACCAAGAGAATATACAGCAAGGCCCGCCCACCCGCCCAGAACTCACTAGACAAACCCATCATCCCACCTGTGTGTTTGTGCCTCCCTGTGCATGCGGTGATTGCTTTTTGCGCTCTTAAAGCACAATTTTTTGTTCTTTTAATAAAATTACTTTCGAATGCGGGGCAAAGGGTGCGCAGCAATTTCGGGAACTTCAATTCATTTCATGCACCACACAGCACCGACCACGTTTCAGTTTAATCCCGCATACCTCGCACGTTCATTATTTTCCCAGCGACTGCCAGCACGACATCCGTCCGGAGTGCACAGAGTAAAAGGACGGAGGGAAAAAACAACACAACAAAAATTAGATTAACTTTGTGCAAGTTGTGTAGACCGCATACTAAATTGTTGCACACCATGGCCCCTCACTCGGCGGTGGCGAAATGCAGGCACGGCACCCTCATCATATTGGCAGGGTTTGGCATATGACATTCAAAGGATCAAAAGAATGCATTCAGGGCTCAATCTGGTGTGCATTGACGGTTGAGCCCGTGCAGAGGGGAGGGAGCAGGCCCATGACGAAGAAGAAAATTGAGTTCGAAGCATCTTGTGAGGATATGCTGGTCTCGAGCGCTTTCGTGGGTGTGGCAGTGGAAAATTGAGTTTTGCGGAGGACTTGGCTGATGTTGTCAATTGGTTGCTGCTAAAATGTGAATATCTCCGGCAATTGGCATGAGGAGCAGTGCACTCGCTGAATGGAAAGTCGTCTGCTAATATGAATATTCAAACATGCCTTGAATGGGCGCCTCCGGGCTCTGGAGTTGCAGCTGACCTACTTCTTAATTGAACTATTTTAATTAACTTCTGAGTGCATTGGAAGGTATGTGCACATGTTGGGGGAGGAAAGGAAGTGAGGTTTAACTTATTTGCAACCGAAGGAACCACTGCATCAGAGGATGAACTGTGGCAGGGCTCTGTGCTCTAAATTGACTTTGTGGACACAAGAGCACCTACGTTCGATGTTCCTGTGTGAAAAGTCATTAAAGGCTTTACGAGATACCAAACCAAATGGGGGCTCAAAGATGGTATAATTTGTGGCATCAATAAGGAGCAATTGACTACTCATGCTTGCACTACGGATTTGGATATCGGGGAGGTTGTTGCAGACGAGTGGAATAATAACTCTGATAATTGGTGCACTGAAGGTTATGCTTTCAGAGTGCAGTTGAGTTAAGTTTAATTGAGTTGTGGCAGACTTTCACAGAAGATAATTGAACTTAATGGCAAGCCTTTGGCAATATTGTACCCACCAGAAAATGTAAAATGTTCGTATCCTCGTTGGCGACCTGCACAAGTTCGTTTGTAAGATATTTGGGGAGGAAAGCATGCCAGATGGATGGATTTTCAAGATGGTCTTTCTGATTCCTAAGAACGGACACCCTTTCGACTGCGCTAACTATTGCAAGATCAGTCAGGTTGTGTAGAATGACTTTGTTGAATTCTCGCTGCCACGTCAAGGTCGGTAACGAACTCACCGAGACCTTCAATGCCGAAAACAGTTTTAGACAAGGCGACGCACTGTCATGTGACTTCTTTATCATCATCCTTGAGAAGATCGTGCGTAACTCAAAGGTCAACACCAGAGGCACGGTCTTCCAAAAGTCAGCTTAATTGCTAGCTTACGCCGACGACATTGATGTGATTGAACGAAGACAGCGAGCCGTCAATGACGCGTTTGGCATTGAAGCGGATGCGGCTAAAATGGGTCCGGTTAATGAGTTAATGAGGGCAAAACGAAGTACATACTGTCATCAAAGAAGGACGCACAACATCGACGTCTCGGACAGAGCGTCACACTAGGCAGCAGAAACTTCGAGGACTTCGTCTACCTCGGCTCCGCGGTAAATAGGGACAACAACACCAGTACCGAAATCAAACGCAGAATCACTCTTACCAATCGTTGTTTCTTTGGGCTCAAGAAGCAATTGAATAATAAAGCGCTCTCTCGAAAGACTAAGATTGCTTTATATAACAGCTTGATCATCCCAGTCCTACTTTATGGCGCAGAAACCAGGACATTACTAAAAGCAGATGGAGAAGGTCTTAGTCTTTTCGATTTAACGACGAACTCTACGGGCTGTACAGCGGGGCAATGCAACAGAGGACGGCGTAGGCTCAGGTGGCGCACACAAGTGGCGGCAGCTGTCGAAAGATCGTGCTGGCTGGAGAGGCATGTTGGTTGAGGCCCAGGTCCACCCCGGACTGTAGCTCCACGAGATGAAGAAAAAGAACCTCGTCAACTTAAGGAAGAGGCCTTCTAACCAGACGGTGTCGAATGCGTTTTCCAAGTCAACAAGGCAGGCCCCGGTGCACTGGGTTTTATTTTTGTTCCATTGTATGTCAAAAACCAATTTTGGTTATTTGGTACAATTTTTTTTATCCTCAGACTCTATTGACAATCTTTTCGAAAACTGTGCTTATCCAAGAGATGAGACTTATGGACCGAAGGTTTTTCGGAAGTGAGGAATCTTTGCCCCTTTTGGGGATGTGTTGCACTACCGACACCTTCCAGTGCTCTGGGTAATTTTATACGAGTATACCTCTACCGTGTGGTCGCCGTGGCGTAGTCGGTAAGTGCGTCGACCGCCGCGCAGAAGCTCTTGGTTCGATTCCCGGACGTTACACCTCCATTTTTTCACGGCACCACATCTTTCGAGTTGCTGACAACACTCAAAGAGTATCAATTGTCTACCAAAAGCTTCTCAAATCACGCCGTTCGGAGTCGGCAAAAACTTGTAGGTCCTTTCTACTCCTGAGAGAACAGTAGCACGCACAATACGAGTAGTTGTTCTAGAAGCTAGGCCCTGGTCCCTTGTGGGCTGTAGTGCCACTCAATTATTATTATAATTATATCTCTACCGTCCCTTCGAGGAGATGGCGCAATAAAATATTCGGTATTCCGTCTTTTACTTTTTGTTCTTTAGAATATATCCTTAAATGGTTTTACATGTATTTAGTGAGAAAAAACGAAGGAAACTGAATTGCACCTAACCATACTTAGAGGTCAGTATTTCAGTTATTTGGTTTTTTTTATAATTTGCAGAAGTTGCTTGTTCGTTGCCTTTACCATGACGAAAATGTGGAGTTAACCGAAGGAATTGACAGTAGCATTAGTGAGAGATTGCATTCATAAGTTAAATTCAAAGTTTTCAAGTCTCTATTGAAAACCTCTTTACCATGCATGTTGAAAGTTTGCCAAAGCATGCACACTCTAATCCTCGAAAATCGATTGAAAAACAATAATACTTCGACGTACTGGCCGGTAGCTGGACGTTTCGTGGAGTACGGATGAATGAGTTCAACAGGACAATAAATATTCAAAATCCAACCCAGTTTGCATATCTATGTATGTATTTTGCTGTCCAATATAAGCGCTAGCAAAACAGATAGATAAACAAATTTTGCTCATAACACTGAAAATGGATTTGTCTGCGAATTTAAAAGGAACTCACAAGAAAGTTCAACTGTGCCAACCACCGTATAAAATCTTTCCTGCAGTTTTGTGTGAGTGCCTGAAACCATTCGTCAATAACTTGATAGGGTCCGTGACCGGAGACCTCCAAGACGGATCAAATCTTCGCACTACTGCAGATCATGGAAAAAGACAAGGAGATGCAAATAAGCACTCACCGACTCATTCGACGATTTCAAGGCTGCATACGATAGCGTGCATAGGAACGAGCTATATAATGTCATGTTTAGTTTTGACACTAATGATAAAATTGTCAGGTTTTGCCGGATAAGATGGAGAATTCTCACTGCTGAACACACCGAAACCAATATCAAAAGGGGTTTTAGACAAGGCGACGCTCTGTCATGTGACTTTTTCAACACTGTCATGCACAACTCACTCCCCAACACAAGAGGCAAGATTTACCAACAATTCGTGCAATCGCCAGCATATACAGATGATATGGACATTGACTGTAGCGTAAGTAAAAGAATAAGAAGTAGAACAAGTGCACATGTGCAATTCGCCTCACACCATTTTACTTCCTCGAACACAACCATAAATGTCCGTAAGTAAGTAAATCTTCTTGGCTGCCAAAAATCAGTGAACTCAGCAAACGTGTCAATTTTCGAGACCAGCGATGATTCCCGAGAATTCTCGGACTCCACAACCATTACCAGAATTCGCCAATTCCGGGAATTGTAATTCCTCTTTCTCGAGAAACAGTCAAAGCCTTAATTCTCGAAAGAGGTCCGAAAAGCACTTAACATCGCCGCCAGGGGGTTCCCGAAAAGTTTTCTCTCGGCTACTGCCAAAATTTCAAAACGAATTGAACTCATATATAGTTTGTTTTGACAGTTTTAGAAACTGGGTATTCCCTGATTGAACTTGGAAAAGTGCAATATGTGTCGCCGATTCTTTTCATGTTTTTGGAAGGGAAATCGCGCTACGATTGGATTCTGTGTACGTTTTGCCATCTACGGCGACCCACAATGACAGGTGAAAGCGGTTTCAACAGGTTTTAGTGAGTCACGTCTAGGCGTTTAAAAGGTGATTACCACGAGGAGAGTATGACAACAATTCACGATTTTCGGCTTCCGATTGAAGGTACGCAGGATATTTAAAAACGCAGAAATGTTAAGAAATCGCGTGGATCATATCCTACATGAAATATTGGACATGAGAAAGCTGTCTGTGCGATGGGTGCCACGTTCGCTTACTCCGGTCAACAAACGCAAGCTTGAGACAACTGCAAAACAGTGTTTGAAGATATTTAAGTACAATCCAAAAGAGTTTTAATATCATTTTGTGGACGTCGACAGAGATTGAATCACGTGTTTTTTTTGTTCTTTTTTTGGAGGCTGGGAAACACTTCCATAGCACTGCCAGACAGTAACCTAAATTTAATGTAATTTCTTGGTTTTCTGAAGGACAAGCTCTTCCATGAAAGATAGCCTAGGTTTTTCAGATCCCACCGCATCAGCGCCAACAGCCTCCAAAGACGGGACATTGACAGCAAAAAACAAAAAGTGCACTGCAAAGTTTTTACCTTCGCCACAGGCGAAGCCCAAGTGAAGTGCCCCATTGGTACGCCAATAAGTCCTCTGCGGTCTTTCCTGTCTAGAAATCAAATAAAAATTTCTTGCTAAAGTTTGGAAGCATGCACTTGGTCAGCCTGCATCTTGAAAACACATGCCATCTCTGGTTGTGCTGTGGGGAGACCCAACTGTCGACGGAAGGCCTAACCAATGTCGCGGCTTGTCCCAAGGTGGGTTAGTTTAAAAGCTTTAATGAGGGACGCTAACAAACCCAAGATTGCCCCACGAATGCTTCTTTTGATCCTCACCTACCAAGTTTATGGGCAATCTCGTTTCCCATGAACACGTGGTGTCTTGGGATCCACGGGTATACAAAAGAGATCAAAAAACTGTCGAAACAGCAAACTTCACTCGGCGAACGTCCTCCGAAGAAGGGGAAAGGTGATGACCAATGTTTTCAAGAATCCACCAGGTGTAATCTACATTCACTTCTTTGAGAAGGGCAACATTGTTACAGAAATCCGTTCCGTGTACCTGAATCGCTGACGAATTGCACAAAAAACGGAACATTTGTGCTTTTCCGTAATGGCACAACACATCGGTTAAATTTTGTTACCAATAGTTGCCCCCTCCATCTCCATATTCTTCAAATTTGGTCCTGTGCAACTTCTTTTTGTTTCTAAGCTTGTAAAAGTTTCTCGTAAGGCAGAAATTTGAATTGAATCGCCGCCAAAGACCTACAGAAAACGTATTTTTCGTACAATTTAAGTGTATCGAGGTTAAAGGAGATAATGTTCGGGAAATTTCCACTTCCTCTTTTTAGGCCAAGTACTCATCGGCTCGTCCTCATACATTCCAGACAAATCCATTTATTTCTGATAGACAAGTGGATCATGGCTGCACAATTTAAAAGATTATTTCAACTTAAAGTTCATTTAAATCCCATGAATTCATTTCAAGTTCCGGACGCAAAACATCCTTAATCACTCGTGCGAACGACCTATAATTCCAGCTCACCATCCACCACACAAAGCAACCACAAGCGCTCTCAATATTTCATCCATTACCGTGAATTTCAGCCTCCACTGTACTCATAACCAATCTCAGTCTGTCTGCCTCCTCTTTCGGACGAAATACCCATCAATTCACGGCGTTGACTCAAAATGAAGTCATAACCGAGCTATGCAAAGTGCAAACTGCTTTCCCCCCAGCTCAAGGATTTGAATGCGCTGTGGAATTCACCATTCATCGTGCAGCACACCTTTTCGGACGTGACCAAATACGATGACGTAATCTATTTATAGCCACCCCTAAGGTCCGTCACCCGCGTCAAAGACAGAATGAACACCCTCCTTTGGATTAAAATGTAGCAGATCCCGCTCTGTTCATGCACGTTCCACACCGAAGAGGGTGCAAGGACGATCCGAATGCCAGAAAAAAGGGACAGGCCAAGGGGGAAGAAATGGCCTTACACCACCTCGCCACCGCCCATCAGGCGTAAGAAGGAATCTTTTTTGGGGGACTGAAAGCACGTTTGTTGTGGCTGCCGGCTGCTGGTACGTTAAAGCAAGATTAAACCGGAATTCTTTATGACATTGGTCAGCCGCATGAATGAGAATGAATAATGAGGTCCACCACTGGCGAGTCGTCAGACCAGCCGTCCGCCAGTAGGCGAAGCCTGAAAATTTACAACACACCACATACATCGGAATCGAGCAATAAAACATTAATGCCACTCGCGCGCACACACACCCATATGCGGCCACACGCGATAGTTTGGCATTTGTATTGGTTGCCTCAGAAGAACAGGAAAAAACAAAAAAATGGAGTGGTCGGGTGGCACGGAACTGGGTCTTATTCCGAGCAAGAAAACGATAAAGGGTTCAGCATTTAATTATTCATTGTTTGAAGGATTGAAGTTTTTTCCCATTAAAATGGAATAAGCCGCCTGATGGAATGGGCGGTTGATGCAGAGCCCCACATTCGAGCGAAGCTCGTAAAGAGGGATTGTCGGGCGGTCCTTTGTTGAACGAATAGATCAACTAAGTCATCAATATTACTTCCTTTGCTCGTGTTGGGATTTTGAGAAGAAATCTGAGCCTGGCGATGGTAGATGAAACCATAAATCAATTTATTGCCTGTGGAAATCTTGTGGCGCAATGGTTCGAAAAGGTCAGCAAACTTCTTATGGGGGCTTAGTTCGGAAAAAAAAAATGAAAAATGTGGGCTATTTTTAGACGTATACAACTTGAAGTTGGCAACACTGCTTTGACTGGCGATTTTTTTAAACATTTTTAGACAGAGTATCATGTGTGCGTGCATCAGTCCTGCGACTCGTGAAAGGTCTGAGCCTGAGCTATAGCTGCCTTCCATTTTTGACATTACCGCGAACGCTGCTTTCAAGCTCTCTAGCGTCTCTCTCTAGCGTTCGGCCTTACTCTCCTTCTCGAATCCGGAGGCTGGGATTCGAAGACCCTCTAAGCTGGAGCGTTGGTGTCCATTCCCTCGATGTGGCTGAGTCGACATATTTTTACCTTTTGAAGTACATTCACATCTTGGTACAGCACATAAAGTTCGCTTCTGTGTCTTCTCCTCCATTCGCTTTCCTCGCAGGCAGGAGCATATATTCGTCGCAGAACTTTCTTTCAAAGGAACCAAGAATGTGCTCTGCTGTTTAGTTTATCGTTCATCACTTGGCTCCATATAAGAGTACGGGTAGGATTATCGTCTCGTAGAGCATTATCTTAGTCCTTCGAGTCAGTCTGTTTTGACAAACCGAAAAAACACCGTCTGCCAAGGGTGATTCTGCGCCGAGTTCACGTTTGCCCCAAGGTAGATAAACCGACCAAGGTGTTGTTCAACGGATCGATTCGACAGCATATATGTCGACAGCATCATCGTTTTTCATCGCTAACCTAAGACCCACTCGTTTCGTTCTCTCTTCAAGCCGTGAATTCTTCTACAACGGCTCGCAGAAAACGGGCAATAATATCGATATCATCAGCATATTCCAGCAATCGCACTGATTTGTAGAAGATAGTGCCTTCACCTTTCCCCCGCACCTCTCGAGGACAATATCGAAGGAGTCACACGACAGCGCATCCCCTTGCCGAAATCCGACGCAGGTTTGGATTGGTTTAGAGGTTGTCGAACAAAGACCACGGTGCATCGCGTTTACGTTAGCGTTGTACGAAACAACCGGATCAGTTTTCTTGGGATCGGCCATTACGTCAAAAAGTTCTTTCTTTTAAATCGATAAAAAGTTGGCGTCTATCGATTTGAAACTCGCTGGTCCTTTCCAGGATTTGCCTTAGTGTAAAAATTTGGTCTATAGTCGATTCGCCGGGCCGGAAGCCGCAATGGTACGTGCCGATTAGCGAAGCTCGCGGCGTAAACCGGCCTTAGACGTTCACACAGTATACTCAACAGGATCTTCAGGACATTCAACATGGACATACCTCCATAGTTCTTGCATGAGGTAGGATCGCCTTTTTTGTTCATGGGACATATGGAGCTAGTATTCCAATAGTGGAACATGCTTTCGTCCTCCCAAATTTTACAGATGATCTGGTGCATGCTCTCAACTAGAAGACTGCCGCCAGACTCGAAGAGATCTGATGGTAAGCCATCAGAGCCTGCGGCTTTGTTGTTTCTCAACTTTTGAACGGGTGAGCCGACTTCTTCAAGACTGGGCGGGAGAACTTTTTCAATGATTGGAGTTGGGGCTTCCTCGTCCCCTTCTAGTCTGCTTAGGCACATCCACAATTCCCTGTGAGTCAGAAAATAAGTTACCCTCACAATTTTGAAGAGCCTGAGTGCTTTTCTGGAAGCCTGATGGCAACCTCTTGGCTTTTTTATAAGAGGCTATTATTTTGTGTTTACTTAAAAAGACGCATATTCGACAAATGGACCCAAAACAAGGTTGCAGCTGATCCCAATTTTCATTTGCAAATTCTGATAAGCGTTAAGGCCCACTTTTGGTTCAATGGATACGTCAATAAACAAAACTGCTATGTTTGGAGTAATTATAATCTTCCAGTATATATTGAGACACCGTACCATTCACAAAACCTGACTGTGCTTTATGGATTCTTGAAATAAGTGGTCCGTACTTCTTTAGATAAGATGATATGATGATAAGATTGATGATGATCAATGGTGGCCGCATAGAGCTATGATTGCTAACTTTTTCGTTTATGAATTGAACAACCATGATATGCAGAAGCTGTGGTTACTATAAAACGCCACAACATGTCACACAGCTTGTGCCGCAATTGATTTATTGAAGGAAGCGTTTGGTAACCACATAGTTTCACATCACGGACGTCGTGAATTGGCCTCTTAAATAGTGCGATTCAACACTGCTTCACTATTTTCTGTGGAGATGTGTGAAGTCGGTAGTCTACTCCGATAAGTTCGAAACGAGTGACCACTTGGAAGACAACTAGAAGGACACTACAACACACAAGGGAGCAGAACCTAAATTCTTCAGCAACTATTGTGCATGCTACAGTTTTCTGACGAGTAGAGGAAATCTACATTTTTTTGCCGACCCCGAACGGCGACATAGACAATGAGTTCTCTTTGACTGTTGTCAGCAACTCGATGGAAGTGATGCCGTGAATAATTCGAGGTGTTCAGTCCGGTAATCGAACCGTGCGTTAATCGACGGACTTATCCACAATGCCACAGCGACCACGAACCTTGGCAAAAGTCATCGAAAATTCTACATCCAGATTAGACAACGTTCGAGCCAGCCGAGGCGGCCATATGCCAAAAGTAATTTTCAAATTTTAATTCCCTAAGATTATCTTTAGAATAAAGTGAGTGTCAATTGAAGCAAATTCTGCAGGTGTATGGGGTTTGATGGCCCCTGTTGAGTGTCATTCAATCTCTTTACACCAACTCTAGCAGCTGTGTTCGGGTAAACGGTTGTAAATCAATACCCTTCACCTTGGGCGTTGGACTTCGTCAAGGGTGCGTCCTGTCACCTCTCCTTCTTATTATGCATATATATATGTATGCGGATTGGATGTAGCAACGTTACCGATGAGGAATGTTTCATATTTGGAGTGCTGATGGTAAATCATATTCTTTTCGCAGATGACTAAGTCGTCCTCACATCCTCCTACACGGAACTCTAGCGCGAACTCGATAGTCTTATAACGTAGATAGGTGAACGGAGACAAGTCCTAAGAAGTGGTGATTTCCAAAACGCCTGTCCAATGCATTCTACATGTTAGTGGAGTCAAACTGAAACAGATGTTGAGTAGCTACTTCTTCGCACGAAAATGGCGATGTTGGTGTAACGGATGTCGCCTTCATCACGCCTCCTGAGGCGTGCCTTAGATGCAATTCCATCAGGTAGGCGACCGCTTGGTAGACCCAGGGCGAGGTGGATCATGTCCGTAAATTTGCCTGGTAACGCTTGGGAATAACTCCTGATAAGATAGGGTCGATAGTGGACGATCGAGTGGCCTGGAAATCTCGAGTAGTAGAGTCGCAATCGGTGCTGAGAATCTGGAAAGATAATTTCTGCAAACATTTAAACGGCGATGATGGCCCAAATCCCGCTGTTAGGCAGAATGTTCCTCTCAATTTGGACGATGACAGGCAAGAATTCCGTCCCCCCGACATAGACGGCTTCAAGATAGCAATATCGAGACTGAAGTCGAACAAAGCTGATGGAGCAGATGAACTGTCCGCAGAACTGTTCAAACAGCTGGAGATGACCTGGTTGGGCGCATGCACCTGCTCATCTATAAGATATGGTCGGAAGAAAGCATGCCCGATGAGTGGAATCTCAGCGTCGCCTGTGCGGTCCACAAGAAAGGAGACCCCTTTGACTGAGCCAACTATCGAGGAATTAGTCTCCTTAACATCGCGTACAAGATCCTCTCTGCCGTTTTGTGTGAACACCTGAAACGTCAACAACCTGATAGGTCTTTATCAGTATGGTTTCAGGCAAGGGAAGTCCACCATCGACAAAATGTTCACACTACGGCAGATCCTGGAAAATACCCAAGAAATGCAAATCGACACTCACCACCCATTCGTCGACTTTAAGGCAGCATATGACAGTCAGTCAGATTGTGTGGGATGACGATGGAGAACTTTCGCTGCTCCGTCAGGGTCGATAGCGAACTCACCGAGACCTTCAATGTCAAAAAAGGTTTTAGACAAGGCGACGCACTGTCATGTGACTTTTTTAACATCATCCTTGAGAAGATCGTGCGTAACTCACAGGTCAACACCAGAGGTACGATCTTCCAAAAGTCAGCTCAATTGCTAGCTTACGCCGACGACATTGACGTGATTGGACGAACACAGCGAGCCTGAGGGAGTCAACGAGGAGTTTGCTGGCATTGAAGCAGATGCGGCTAAAATGGGTCTGGTAGTTAGTGAGGGCAAAACGAAGTACATGCTGTCTTCGTCTACCTCGGATCCGCGGTAAATAGGGACAACAACACCAGCACCGAAATCAAATGCAAAATCACTCTTGCCAATCGCTGTTTCTTTGGGCTCAAGAGGCAATTGAATAATAAAGCCCTCTCTCGAAAGACTAAGATTGCTTTATACAACAGCTTGATCATCCCAGTCCTACTTTATGGCGCGGAAACCTGGACGCTTCTAAAAGCGAATGAGGAAGCATTTAGTCTTTTCGAGAGAAAATTTTTGCGTGCGATTTTTGGTCCTGTTTGTGTTGATGGCATCTGGAGGAATCTTCTCCAAACTCTATGGGCTGTACAGCGACATGCGCATAGTCAATCGTCTGCGGATACAACGCTTAAGATGGCTAGGCCGTGTAGAGCGTATGGACACCACTGCTCCGGCCCGAAGTCTTCGAATCCGAGCCATTGGGGCAACGCAACAGAGGACGGCCTAGGCTAAGGTAGCACACACTAGTGGAGAAGGACCTCAACCAACTTGGAGTGCGCAACTGGCTGCAGCTGGCGAAAGATGGAGAGGCCTCTTCAGAGGCCACAAGATGAAGAAGAAGAAGAAGAAGAAGAAGAAGAAGAAGAAGAAGAAGAAGAGGAAGAAAAAGAAGAAGAAGAAGAAAGGAGTCGAACGTATGTGTGGCACCATCTTGTTGAAAGCAGATATCATTCAGGTCCATATTCTCAATTTCTGACCAGAGTACATCTGTTATGATTTCAGGGTAGCCAACACCATTCACAGTAACTTCTTGGCCGACATCATTTTGGAAGAAATACGGCCTGATGACTCCCCCAGCCCATAAAGCGCACCAAACAGTCACTCTTCTGGATGCATCGGCTTTTCAACAAACACTCGTCATTTCTTATTTGTTCATCCGCGGCAATTATGCTTGAAATGGACCTCTTCGTTGGGGAGGTAGCTTTGTAGAGTCACCAGTCACTTCTGTCTATTCAACCAACCATGCGGCGTATTGATTAAGCTTGAAACGGTCAGTAGGCTTCTGCTCTTGAGTCGATTGAAAATTGTAACCGTCCAGATTCAAATCTTTATAAAATTTCGCGTCAGTGATATCCTTGATATGTTCAATTATTGACAACAACAAGAAGCTGAGGCTGAAAGCCCTTGTGCCACACTATCGTGAACTACAGAAATGCCGCCGCACTGGACATGCACAGGTATCTTCACATTCCCTTCAGTCCGGGTTTGAGGTTGCTCAAATTTACTCAAAATTCAACCGATGTGGACACATTTGCTGATGAAAACAAATCACAAAATGCACGAAATGCATTTTGATTTGAACACCCAGTTTCGTAAAGGCGTTCCACGATCTTAACCCGCTGCTAAATTGTGTTCCTCTCCGTGATTGAATTTATCGAGCACTCAAGCAAAGAAATGTCACATTAAGTTGAGCAAAAAATTTGACGTTAAGGTGTGACTCACGACTAACATCGGGCATTATGGTTGTACCACCCATTATGAATAGGCAAACCATCGTACACTGAACTAGACGGAAATTAAACTCCTTCCCTCCTAAATCTGGG
The DNA here is from genome assembly GCA_944738645.1 of Eristalinus sepulchralis. Lineage (NCBI taxonomy): Eukaryota > Metazoa > Arthropoda > Insecta > Diptera > Syrphidae > Eristalinus > Eristalinus sepulchralis. Next base: position 70,458,716 of record OX122882.1, read on the forward strand.
CGTCTGGTACTTTCTGTACCTCTGTCAGTATGCAGCGGCACGTAGCAAAAACAATCATCCTCTCTGCAACGAAGCGCAAACAAAATAATGCCCCGAAATGTGCTGGCAGAGGATACAGCACCCACACCGGTGAAGCTCTTACAGTTGCTACAAATAACATCTGCCTACGAACGTTCCTTAGATTGCTATCTGAAGGAAGTTTTTCGTGAATAATTCTAAAGCTGCAAGCCATTGCTTTGCCCTCTATCACTCAGTCGGCTGTGATTTCTCTCACAAAACTTTTGGCTGTCTCACCATTAAGTCATCAAAAGAATGCATACCTTCCACCGACCCCTCAAACACACACACACCACACCATCTCCTACTTCTAGAATAAACTTTTATGAGTACAAGTACAACTAATAAAAGCCCCGCACAAAACGTGTTTCCTTTGTTGGCCGACTTAATTGAATTCTCCAAAGATCATCTACAAACCACCAGCACTACCACCACCGACACTCCATACGGGGCGCCCCAACTATAGCCATCCGTCGACAACGTCGTTCTGCAGCGAACAAGCCGCAACCACATCCCAGCAGTCCATTGCCGGCCGGAGTCATCCAGCATTCACTTGGCAAACAGCACTGACTTCATTAGACCGGAATAAGTTTTTCCCCTATTTCATGAGCGCACCTCCGGCTTCCGGAAGCGATTCTTGTAAATCAGATTCTCACCTTTTGTGTCCTTCCCGCTGCCCTGCACCAGCCTCTTGCTCGCGCCACGACGTGGCCGTGCAATAAATATGCAAGTAATTACGAGAGTGGGGTGCGATGAGAGTGGCGGGAGCCGCCGCCACTGCGTCGTGCTGAAAAGACAATACAACTTCCGGTTGGCAAGGAAACCGGCAGTAGAGTCCAGCAGCAGGAGCGACCGATACAATCAGGAGCCATTAACGCCGGTTGACGTGGCACTTCATAAAAACGTGTGTCCTTTCGAGAAATTAATTGCTACACTGTGGACTTTGGTGACGGAGCTCTCCAGTCGGTGCAGAGAGGGACGGAGTTCAATTCATCGGCGGACTCCACAAAAAGGAGGCCACAGCAGATCAGCTCCATCACGGCCCCTCTGGCGGCAGATATTAATTAACTTAATTTGAAATTTGCCACAATAGCGATTCAGGATTACACGTCAAGGCGCGTCATATCGCGGTGCACAGAGAGCGTCTCGTGGGGAATTTCACAACACAACCAAACCGCTTCACCAGCGGGTGGGAGGGATGTGTTCTTCCAGGGAAAGTTTTGCAGTGAAAATCCGGTCCCAGACGGCATGGATTTCTAATTAAAGTTGTGCTGTCATATGGATGTGGGCGTGTGTAAGCGACGGCTTTGAGGTGTCAACCATTTTGTGGTTTGCTCTCCTTTTACGGGTGTTTGTGTTCTATTTTATTACGGGCGTGTTTTCTATTTGTGTTCAAACCGTGCTCTCGATGAGACAATTACGAGAAATGAAATCTACAGGCGCCCTCGCAGTGACGGTGCGTGGTGAGGATGTTTCGGGAAATTGATATTTGACAGCGCCACGAGTTTTCAGTTAATTTTCGGACAAAGAGTGAGGAAATGAGGTTAACTTCGACTCTGGCTAGGATTAACGCGGTAAGGACTTTGGTGATCCCTGTGGATACGATTATGAGGGTAATGTGCAGAAACTGATGGAAGGGCGACCGTTTGGCAGCGAATTTGGATTTTCGATAAGCCCCTGGTGAGTACTTTGACATCGGCAATGGCAAAGTTCATAGGTTTCTAGCTTAGGAGGAGGAGAAGTAGAATTGAGAGGGTGTCAGAAATTAGACTAATGAAAGAAACGGGCGAAGTGGAAAATGAATACAAGTCTGATTTCGTTCCATTGACTTGTGTAATTTTACTTTGCTCTTTCCCATTTTAGAGCTGTTACTTTTATTGCTCATTGAAATCCAATCAATGTAATGGAAGCTGTGCCCTTAAACGGACGGTGTTTGTTGAGGGGGATCGCAAGCAAAAGAGAATTAAAAGTGCGTCAGTCCTCGATGAGATTGCGACAAATCCGCAGAGGTTGAAGCTTGAGGGAGTTGAGGCCCTTCTTTGCAATATAGTTCTTCTTTCCTGTTTTCCACCCGGGTCTTGAAGCTGGAGTTTTGTTGCTTATGTAGCGATATTGTGTAAGAGAAGAGTGACATTCGACATCATACTGATGGGGCTGTAGATGCGCTGAATTAATTTATGCAAACTGTTAAGGAACAATTTAGATTACTGAGAAAGAAGTGATGTTAAGGCACGTAGTGTTCGGTTTTTGCAATAATCTTGTTTTTTGTCTTAATAAAATGTTCATTTGAAATGCATACACTGCTCATAACACACTTGAAGCGACCTTGTCCATTTGCTTTACCTGACAAGGATTTAGGACATGAGTTACGCCGGGTCGCCGCTGTACGAATATAGTGGATATGTACATCGACTCACAGGCCAAGGTTCCAGGTTCGATTACCGGGAGGAACACCTCACACTGCCCACCCCACTCAAGTTGCTGACAACACTCACAGGGTATCAATTGTCTATGCAACACTCACAGCGTTATAATTGCCTATGAAAGACCTTCTAAAATCTCGCCGTTCGAAGTCGGCAAAAAACTGCACATTCCTTCTACTCGTGAGAGAACAGTATCGAGCACAACACGACTATTTGTTGTAGAAGCTAGGCCTTGGTGTCTTATAGGCTGAATTGTCACTCAATTGTTACTATTCATTAGTTACGCCAAGGGCGGACATTTACTTAAGATCCTCATAGAGGATAACTTCTGTGTTTTTGAACAACGTCTGCATGCATATGCAGAGAGCCGTTACATATCTTCTCCCCTTTTGAGTGGCATTACATTCCAGGGTGCATTTGGGCCCCAAATAACGTGCCGCTCCAGTCAGCGCGATCTCTTGCCAGCTGCCTCCAAATTGTTCTTCCTACAATTGTGCACATCATCTCAGACGAGGTCGTCTTCTTTTGCGTTGTCCCACTGGTACAAATTCAAAGACCCCACGAGTCGGAGCACTGTTATCCATCCGCTCTACATGACCTAGACATCTCAAGCATGTATGTATAGATGTTTGAGTGGGTGCGAGTGCCGCCGTACAACCTATAGGGTTGGTAGCTCAATTTTCTTCTCCAGATGCCATCAACGCAAACAGGACCATAAATCGCATGCGTAGCTTGTCTTTCGAAGCTTCCTCATTCGTTTTTAGTAACCTCAAAGTTTCTGCCCCATAAAGCAGAAGAGGGATAATCAAGGTGGTGTACCAAGCCATCTTGATTTTTCGAGGGAGGGCCTTGTTACACATTTGCCTTCGGAGCGCAAAAAATCTGAGGTCGGCAAGAGTGATATTTCTGTTTCTATTTACCTCGGAGCCGAATTAAACCAAAATCTTGTTTTAGCCATTTCCGCTTTAATGTGGAACAAACGCCTCACTAGCGACTCGTTGTGTTTGTTCAAGCACATCAATGTCGTCGGCGAAAGCTACCAGCTCTTTGATGGACTTTCTTGGTCTCTAACTATACTAACATGGACTTATTAGATTGTCCGCTATATCAGTATCACATATAGGACTATTTCCTCGAGTTCCATTCCTAGTTGGCGCATTTGTAGGGGTCTCATTTTTTGTGGCCGGCGGTGTGAGTTTCTATTCATCGGTCATTCTTCGACCATTTCATGTATGCACCAGATTAGCTGCTACATGCACCCAACCTGTTCGTGTGCAGCTGCCTTATAGAGTTCTGAAGGTAGTGTGTCAGGTCTGGCAGCCTTCTTCGGCTTCAGTCTCAGTATTGTTATCCTGACCTCATTCACGTCCAAATGGAACATTCTGTCTGGTTCGTCATCACCATTTGGCAGTCGGCAGATGTGATGACAAGCAAATTGTCAGTATAAGCTGCTCTCCCAGCATGCCTCGGTTCGTGGCTTGTATCGACCCGATGTCACGTTTAACTTTTTCCAAAATTTTTTGACTTCGTTCCTTTCATAATATAAGGTTGTCAAATACCTCCCTTCCACCTTTTTGTCTTTTGAATTTTCCGGCTTTTGAATTTTCCGGGTCTTAAAAGGTATCGACATAACCTACAAAACAACGCTATGCATGATTAGTTTGGAATTGCGTCCAGCGGTTACAGACGTGTAAACATGGAGTTCACTAACGCCGAAATTCGCGATCTTAAAGTTTTCCTTCGTTAAAGGCAAATTCGATAGAAAAACGCTCCGTGAGATTAATGGTGTTTTGGGGGGATGGTACTCTATCACTTCGAACCGCAGAGGAATGATTTCGACGATTCAGAGCCGATGAAAAGGACACCATGTATAAGCCAGCCGGCGGAAGACCTGTGACAACGAATTCCGATCGAATCATGGAAATCGTCGAACTAGACCGGCATGTGGTATCTTTTGACATCGCCCAAGAGATGCGAGTTAGTCACCAAACCATTTTAAACTATCTGTAGAAGGCTGGATACAAAAAAAAAAGCTTGATGTTTGGGTGCCGTATGATTTGAGGCAAAAAAACCTTCTGGACCGAATCAACGCCTGCGATATGATGCTGAAACGGAACGAACTCGACCCATTTTTGAAGCGGCTGGTGACTGGAGATTGACGGCTAGGAAGGTTTTGCTGTGTGTATGGTGGGATTGGAAGGGAATCATCCACTATGAGCCGCTCCCATATGGCCAGACGCTTAATTCTCCTATATACTGCGAACAACTGGACCGCTTGAAGCAGGCGATCGACCACAAGCGTCCAGAATTGGCCAACAGGAAGGGTGTAGTATTCCATGAGGAAAACGCCAGACCACACACTTCATCGATGACTCGTAAGAAGCTACGGGAGCTCGAATGGGACCATATAGCCCGGACATAGCGCCAAGTGATTACCACCTATTCCTGTCCTTGGCCCTTGGTGGTGCGAAGTTGAACTCAAAAGAGGCTTGTGAGTTTTTCTTTTTTTCGAGCAGCCTTTTTTTTGTTTGTAAGGCTAAAGAATAGCCCTCGCTTTTGGATGTGGCATTGCCTTTCAAACCTCCTGTTCGACTGCATGTGCTTACCTGCGTCAAGCTATGGGCTTCTTCTAGATGATGTTTGAAAACCCATCACCTCAGTGGCAGCTTCTATGATGGCTTCTTGACAACTTTTATAATCTTTTTCTATTGTAAGTGCAGGCGGCGCCGAACTTTCGGAAAGTTTCAAGAGACTCGGCCGAAGAAAAGAAAGAACCGAGAATGGATTCGTGTGGAACTCCCCTAGAAGTTGGAAGGCTGCTTAAGAAGGAGCCTTTTACTACTACAGGACATAATCAGTTTCAAGACCTACACAGCTTTTAATGCAGGAGTGAGTGGGAAACCGTTCCAAATTCTTTTAAAAAATCAAAACAATAACCCTTTCATTGTTTAAGGTCTTCGTAATATTTTAAAAAGTAGCCGCCGGTAAGTCGCGACGAAGGGCTCGACAAGGACAGCAGCGAGGGAGAAGATTCCGATCTCAAGGGCGAGGTCTAATGTAGAATGGCCGAGCAGTAACATCGGATGCACACGGGTATATAAACCGGCGACACAGATCATCCGGGGACAGTGTATCGTTCATCGTTGGTGGGACTAGAGGAAAATAAAGATCATTGAACGCAAACCAACCGAGTTTACTTCTTTTCACGTGTAATTCTTTCTACCATCTGCTTGATGGAAGCGAAGACACAGACCTCAACTTGCTGCAATCTGGTTTAGACAACAAGCGACAAACGACTTATCTGAGTCGGTCACATCGAACGAAGGAACCACAATTCTTCAGACACCACGGCTCATTAAGCTCCATCCCAACATCAAGTCGAAAGAAGGGGATATATTAACTGGTAACAGTCAATTGGCGGCTTGGTCCAGACAACTGAAAGCGGTTTCAGGTTAAGTGATAACTTTTCAACTCATGTGTGATGCTTCTCACATGTCGGTTTTTTCACCGTTTTTAAGTCTTCTTCTGGCTCGTGCTGATCCCTTGAAGTTCTTTACATTGCTAGAAAATTGATATTGTGCCACTTGACGTTGTTGTTTTGCCTCTGCTGCATTTAGTTTAAGGTCTAAGATTCCATTTGCTGTTCATTTTTAAACTGTTCTGGTACCAAGATGACGTGGTTTCCTTAAGCTTATTTCTAACCTCATAACAGCTTACATTAACGAATTCGTAATTCAGAGTAAATAAGCCAAAATTAGCATTCCAAGTGCTCAGCTCATTAAAAGGAACCACAAAAACCAAACCAAAGTCAAAACGAGACGATCATCTTTGCGCACGAAGACAAAAAAAGAAAATAAAAATTAAGGAAAACAGATAAACAACAACACGAACACCATCCTTCGACCAATTTAAAAATGTTTGGCTCCGGATTCATTAAACAATCTCAGCATCACTCGTCCGCCAATTACCGGCGAACTGAAGAGCACTTCAAAAGTGTTCCGCGACCCAACATTACCGTGTAAACACTCATTGCCCTCTCAGGCAGTCACTGGACGATGCCGCAGCGACGGTGAGGTTATTTTTGGTGTTCCGCCTCGCTTGCAAACGTTCATGCATCCTCGCAGCAAGCGATAACGATAAACAGACAAAAATTGGATTCTTACTCCAACGCTTCGAGCGCCCACAAGCGCGTTGAACGTTGTCTTCCATCTCAGACAGTTTCAATTGCAGGGAAAGCGGTGCGAAGGGGTCTGATGAGACAGCATCTCTCCGCTCTTTGACACTGAATAGATGATAGCCTCCTAATCGTGTTTGCATTCTGTAAACATGCGAGGGATGAAATTGAAAATTCAATTGAAGGCATCCGATATATAGAGAGATTTCCTCATCATCCCTCGCCCTCGCCCCCCCCACAGCCCCAGCCTTCGATAGCTGCGCCACCCAACTCTGTCATTCATCCGAGCCGTGAAACGAGAACGAGAACCGACAGGGAGTGCTAATCCCTGCCAGTGTTTGTGTACCTCACCCGTTGTAGCGCAGGAACAAAAACAAAACAAAAATCTCCACAGCAGCGTGCTCTGGCAGTTCATTTTTTTCTTTCTCTGGATTTAAACCCCCGGCACCCACACGCCAACGCCGGGGGGACGTCACCGGAACCGAGTTCATTTAAATTTACGAGTTCCTCGCAGCAGAATGGAACAAGCAGCATCCATTTACACAATCATGTGCTTTATTCGATTTTCGGATTTGAATGTACTGACGCCATTGAAAGCGGCATCGAACGGTTGAGTTTATTAGACGGTGCTTTAATGGATCAGCGAAGCGGGGAGGAGATGCAGGCGGTGGGCGCGAGAGTGCGTTGCGTGTTAATGCCGCGGGGGAGGTGATGACGTAACGGATTCCTGAAATAGTCAACAATGGCACATTGATCGGTTGAGCGATTGAAATGTTGGGAAGTTGAGGTGTTTTGAATGTTTTCTGACAAACATCGCAGGATCTGTATGGGAATCTATCAGCTGAGATTGAGCGAGATTTTATAATTCCAAACAGATTCCTAGAAGTTTCAATGGCAGAAGAGCGCTTGCTAGCAAAGTATTTTAGGAGGTCCTTAAAGTGTCAAACTTCAAAGGTTGAAAATGGTTGTGAAAGAATCAACCAGGCCGTATGAAATATTACATTGATCGAACTTTGTGAACGAACATGAAATGCGTTGCAGAATGAAAACAACAGCATACTGATGTAATTATGAACAAAAATTTCATCACAAACAAATGTGTCAATTGAGTAACTTTATTATAGGATGAACAAAAATTGTTAAAGAAGGATGTATTACTCATTAATTTTATGGAAAACTTACACGCTGTGTGGATGGACTGGACTGGACTGGTCAATTTTCGTTATTTATCTTTTGTTCGAAAGATAATCTTCCGGATCCACTAAGTAGGGTGGCAGTCATTGAATTCGCCTACGTCCGCTCCGCGGTAAATAGGGACAACAACATCAGTACTGAATCAAACGCAGAATCACTCTTGCCAATCGCTGCTTTTAGCGGATGAGGAAGCTAAGGGCTTTCTTTTATTTTTGAGAGAAAAGTTCTGCGTGCTATTTTTGGTCCTGTTTGCGTTTAGAGGTGGATATTGACGAACACACCTGTACGGCGGCATGCCTGATCAAGCGTCCTCCGATACAACATTTAAGATGACTAGGCCATATAGAGCATATGGACACGAAAACCCTTCGAATCGGAGCCATTAGGACAACGCAACAGAGGACGGCCTAGGTTAAGATGGCGCACACAAGTAGAGAAGGACTTCAACCAACTTGAAATGCACAAATGGAGGAAGCTTGTAATCTGAAGAGGCATATGGTTGTGGTTTGAGGTCCAAGTCCACTCCGGACTAAAGCTCCAGTAAAAGAAGAAAATAAATCTTCTAAAAATTAAAATATATGCCCTCCAAGGTTAGCTCAGCCGTAGTCAAATCCAGAGGTTTAATTTTCGATGACTTTTTCACATTTGTCATGGTCTTTACGTTAAGTTAGGCATCATAGTGAAATGGTTAATCCGCCTGAGGTCAGAGATTAGTCAATTAGAGATGTCGCGAAATCTCAAAATATATACATGAAACGATACAATGCGAGTTGAGTTTGTTTTAATAAATAAAAATAATCCGAGGGCACTCTTTGATCGACCCATGGCTGGGAATTCAAAACGAACCAAGGCGCAGATTGGACAATCGAGCAAAAGCTAAGTTAGATTAAGTGATACGAACAAATACAATAAATAGACAGGAGTATCTTGATACTATAATAGGAATAAAAATACGAAAATACTTTCTACTTTTCAACTTTTATTTTCACACGTCACGTCTTACTTATCCGACTATTCACAAACGAATGAATGTTCTCTCCGATTCCTATCCGGTAGTTCCTTTACATTTTCGCGGTTGTTATTTTTCTGAGAAAAGCGTTTGAATCCAGAGCATACTGCGATTCATATTTGAAATATGAACAGTTGAATTTCAGAGCCTACTACAATACATTTGCATCTGTAGCAGAATTAAGCTCCATTCGAGTATTATGTGCAATCGCTGAAAAGGATGATTTAAAACTTCGCCACAATTTGACATTCGAAATTGTGGGGAGCAAAGGTTTAAGATTGGCTTTGATCTCGAAATGCCAATCAAATAATTTCGAGAATTTAATGAAAGCTTATAATCTTGATCATTACAGGCCAAATAAAACACCATTGCCGCCGGAATTAAGACTTCAAAAGGAGACTGATATCGAAGGAAAAGGACAAAAAGTACAACTATGGGATTATCAAGAACTAATAGGCAGTCTGTTAAACTTCTTATTTTTTAACCGTCCTGGCATAACCTATAGTGTCAACTTAGTTTCTTAATTTAACGAAGATCTCCGAGGACTGGGATTCTGTTCTATCCATTTTGCGGCATCGAAAAGGTACTCAACATTTTGGTATTTTTTTAAAACTACTCCGCGCTTACTCCAATTTAAGTTGGGCTGAGTCTGAAATGGTTTTTCTTTTTATCACCCCATCTAGTGCTGAAGCTGAGTAAGTTACACTGTGTAAAGCATTTAGGTATAAGAATTTCAATAACATCAATTGTTGCGCGAGCTGTTCGACATGTTGGGACGACTTGTTGAAACAACAGCTTCTGTACATCACTGTTGTTGAACTAAATAGTTATGGTCACCGTGGCGTAGTGAAAAAGTGCGTCGACTCACACGCAGAAGGTCTAGGTTCGATTCCCTCACGGCGACACCTCGCATTTTTTCACGGCACCACCTCTTTCGAGTTGCTGACAACACTTTGAGTGTACTAATTGTCTCTTAGTTTCTTTAATCTCGCCGTTCGGAGTCGGCAAAAAGCTGTAGGTTCCTTCTACTCGTGACAGAACAGTAGTAGCACGCCCAACACCAGTAGTTTTTGTAGAAGATAGGCTGTGTCCCTTGTGGGATGTAGTGCCACTTTGTTATTATTATTAATATTCGATGGCGTTGTTTGCTGCCGTTTGGTCGCTGTACTGGTGTGTGCATGACTTGATTTCCTCTCCCAATCCCGTAATGGCTGACACTGGCACTGCAGGGTTGCTCGTAACTCATTCGGGTGAAGTCTGACCGGCTACCGATTGGGACAGGCTTGCCACCCGACGCTCCCATTATGGCACCGTTAGGCATGGCTCCATTTAGGGCCCTGGCACACTATGGTAGGCGGAGTCCCAGGCTGTCTTCATTCCTTTCATCATTATGGGGTGGTGCGCTTTGTTAGCCAGCAGAAAAAACAAGATCGCCTTGCCGTTGCGGAAGTAACTCGCCGGGATAAGGTGAGAAATGCGACAGTTTTCGGGCCGGAGCAGTGGTGTCCATACGCTCTACATGGCCTAGCCATCTTAAGCGTTGTATCCGTAGACGCTTAACCAGGCTCATGTCGCTGTACAGCCCATACAGATCGTGGTTAAATCTTCTCCTTCAGATGCCATCAACGCAAACAGCACCAAAAATCGCACGCAGAACTTTTCTCTCGAAGAGAGCAAGGGCATCCTCATCCGCTTTTAGTAGTGTCCAAGTTTTCGCGCCATAAAGTAGGACTGGGATGATTAAGGTGTTATATAAAGCAAGCTTAGTCTTTCGAGAGAGGGCTTTATTACTCAATTGCCTCTTGAGCCCAAAGAAACAGCGATTGGCAAGAGTGATTCTGCGTTTGATTTCGGTACTCGTGTTATTGTCCCTGTTTACTGCGGAGCCGAGGTAGACAAAGTCCTTGACTACCTCGAAGTTTCTGCTGCCTAGTGTGACACTCTGTCCGAGACGTCGATGTTGTGTGTCCTTTCTTGATGACAGCATGTACTTCGTTTTGTCCTTATTTACCAGACCCATTTTAGCCGCATCTGCTTCAATGCCAGAAAACTCCTCATTGACGGCTCGCTGTGTTCGTCCAATCACGTCAACGTCGTCGGCTTAAGGAACCAGTTGAACGGACTTTTGAAAGATCGTGCCTCTGGTGTTGAGTTGTGAGTTTCACACGATCTTCTCAAGGATTATGTTAAAGAAGTCACATGACAGTGCGTCGCCTTGTCTAAAACTGTTTTCAGCATTGAAGGTCTCGGTGCGTTCGTTACAGACCTTGACGAAGCAGCGAGAGTTCTCCATCGTCATCCTACACAATCTGACGAGTTTGGTAGGAATGCCAAAACTAGACATGGCACTGTATAGCTCGTCTCTATGCACACTGTCATATGCGGCCTTGAAATCGACGAATAGGTTGTGAGTGTCGATTTGCATTTCTTGGGTCTTTTCCAGGATCTGCCGTAGTGTGAAGATTTGGTCGATGGTGGACTTCCCTGGCCTGAAACCACACTGATAAGGACCAATCAGGTTGTTGACAAACGGTTTCAGGCGTTCACACAGTACGGCAAAAAGGATCTTGTATGCGATGTAAACGAAACTTATCCCTCGATAGTTGGCGCAGTCGAAGGGGTCTCCTTTCTTGTGGACCGGACAGACGATGCTGAGATTCCACTCGTCGGGCATGCTTTCCTCCGACCATATCTCACAAATGAGCTGGTGCATGCGCCCAACCAGGTCATCCCCAGCTGCTTTAAACAATTCTGCGGACAGTCCATCCGCTCTAGCAGCTTTATTCGACTTCAGTCTCGATATTGCTATCTTGACCTCGTCTAAGTCGGGGGGACGGAATTCTTGTCTATCATCGTCCAAATTAAATGGAACATTCTGCCTAACAGCGGGATTTGGACAGTCATCGCCGTTTAAGAGTTTGCAGAAATGATCTTTCCAGATTCTCAGCATCGATTGCGACTCTACTACAAGGTTTCCATTTTGGTCCCGACAGGCTTCGGTCCGAACCATATATAAACCGGATAGCTGTTTCACCTTTCGGTAAAACTTTCGGACTTCCTTCCTGCCATAACACCTCTCCATCTCTTCGACCGCGCGCTTCTCATGCTCTCTCTTTTTCGGGTATTTTCACTGCAGTATGAAATTATTTGTATTTAAAAATACTTAAGTAGCTACCGGAACTCAAAAACGGGAAAAAGAATATTTACCAGCACTTTTAAGGTATGTACAAGAATTTCAAGAGTATCTACATTTATTATCAAGTATCTGCAAGTATTTTCAAGTTCTTCAAGTGTTCACCAATATTCAAGTACATTGAAGTACTTTCCAGGACATTGAGTTAATTGAAATATTATCAGGAAGTGCAAATGCAATCCTTTGAATAAGAAAAAACCCTTCTGTCTGTCTTATAAATCGAATGCCCCGAATTATTAGTTAAATATGCTGCAATCTTACTCTGTTTTTGTTCAGCACAGAGCCCAGTATTTAGTTCAGGTCATTGCTTGCTTTTTATACTGGAACAATGACAAGTTACCTTACTTGACGTGTGGGACACTAAATGTTTTTTTTTATTATTTTGACACTAATATTGTTCCGCTTAAAATCTCGACACATAGCCAGTATCGTATTACCTAGGAACAAAATATGCCTCCTTATGCTTGTGGGCAACAATCCGGAAATGGCTTACGCGCTTAGGAACGATATCACTCAAACAAATGCGCGAGATACAGCCCAGAACCATATCATCAAAGGCTTTGGGCTGGGAGTAACAGAATGCTCTACTACGAGGCCAGTTGAGAAAGCCACTTCCTTGCCATTGTATATCGTAAATAAGCCAAGCTAAAATTGCTAAAATGATATAACACTGTGTAAGTTGATCACTACAGAAACAGAAAAGAAAACAAAGAGACATTTTTTCTTGGACGAATATTTTAAAAAACTGGTGTCATTTCGATGTTGACTCTTCGAATTTGAAGAGTACGTTTTTAGATTTTTTAAGCTGTTATTGGAGACTTCTATGTTGGATTAATTTTTTTAAAACTTCTGTTACGGACACTCAGATCACAGACGCGAAAGGGTTTAGTCCGGGTATCCGTATGATCAAAGGTTGATTCAAAGTGCGGTTTGATTTTTTATAGACCTTTATTGAAACATCGCGCTTTAATCCTCTCAAGATACTTTGTCAACTTTGTTTAGTAGCGCTCGGCAAGCCATCATAGAAAGATTCAAATCACAATGGCGTCTTCAAATTATTCAGCTCTGGTACGAAAATTAGACTGTAAAAAACGTTTTTTATGCGATCCAAAGAACTACATCCAGCTCGTAGTGAAGAGACTATAACAGACGCAGCTGAGATTGTACGCGAAGACCATGACAGGAATTCAACGTCATTCTTAGCAACTTGGCGTGGCATATTCGACACCTTGGCGTATTTTATGTGAAGATCTCAGTCTTTAAAAGCGTACACAGTACAACTTCTACAAGCATTGGAGCCAGACGACCATCATATTTTCAAATTTATGTGTTTTATTAAATAATAAATTAAACCGCACAATGAATCACCCTTTAGGTTGACCCTTCTAATTGTCCAACGAGTCTCAAGTTTCATTGTTCAGAGACGGAATTAAACCGTCAGTCGCTTGGAGAAAAACACCACACATAGCATGAGTGATTTATGAAAAATTGATGCCCTGGCTTCTTGTGAACAGTAGCGTCACTCAATCAATTTATTTCATTATTAACTTGTATGTGGGATCACCATTGTGTCAGCTAAACTCTGCCACAATGCTGTAGTGTAGAAACGCATCCTCTGATAGAACTTTCAGTCGAGAAGGACGCCACCGCGAAGCTTCGATCGAAAATCGGGGAAAAAAGGTGGTGGTTAGAGAAAAGAAGCTGTTCGTTGTTCTGTTTTGTTGTATGAATCAATCCGTTCCACCAAAGACATCTTGCACATTTACATCTCAATTTGTTCGCCTCATCCAAGTTCTATTTTTGTTTCTTTCAAACAAACTTGCGCAAACATTTATATCACGTCTTTCAACCACCTGTCAGTTTGTTGCACCCCCTTTCCGGGCCAATTCTGTTGTCTTAACCTTTATTCACAATACTTCTTCATTATAGAATTTATGTGTATGTACGCCTTAAGTTGTTTATTCGGAACGGCCATAAGTCAGTCAGTGCCTGTTTCCAGGAGCAACCGATTTTCTCAAATCCTGACGCCCCTCCCCTTGCCGAACACACCACGCAACGGAAATCTCTTCAATTTACACAAATTCCCTAATGTTATGCTAATTATTTCTGAAAATCCAATAAACAATCAACGAATCTGCGGAAATCTTCTCACTGCGCGAGGCATTGAGGTAGAACTAACACAAACAGCTCCCGTGGCGTAAACAAAGCCGCCCCTAAGCACTCGCTGAATGTGTAAACAGAACAACAAGAAAACAAAAAGCGTTCGGGCTCTTTTTTCGAAGAAACAGACACGCACACACATCCCCATACGTTGCCAGCCCCAACATCCCTTTTCCGAGGAAATGGGAAGAACACACAACCACCCCCACACACAGAGCGCCATCGCTGCAGACACTCCCACGCATCCCTTCAGAAAGGCAGCAGATAGGGTTTCCAGTGTTTCCAGCAATTAAACGAAATAATTTTCAAAAGAAAAGAAATAAGGTAAATCCTCTTAGGCTGCTTCGCGACCCACTCCCCTAATAGAAACGGACGGGCAACAGTTAAGTACAGTGAAAGCTGGTTTTCTCCACCATCACACGAGCGCCCTGAAGACGCTTTTGATGCGAGGCACAGTTCAACTGGTGCGCAACGTGGACTAGAAATGCGGTAAATTTGCATCAGAACTGCACTGAATACGACCACCTGACGCGACGGTGCGATGTGCTGACTACGACTGAAGGAACTTAATTACAATTTTATCCAGGTGTCGGCTATGAATTTGTGTGCATCTGCACAGGACTCACACTGATGCCGCTGCCAGCAAAGACTGCTAATTTGTATGCAGTCCCTATTCAGCGAAAATTGTATTCACACCCCCTGCCACGGTTCTCTGATATTCCCCATTCAGCGGAATTTATTCAAAACAATTTTGATTTAGGGAAAAAAGAGCCTTTCGCATTTGCATGCCCTGTAAAAGACCTCCAAAGGAGATGAATAATAATTTGTGCTTGCCAAACACACTAATGGGGCCGAGATGAATAAATTAACACGAGAGGTGGCTGAATGTAATTCAATTACAAGCGAATTACTTGGCAACAATGCTGGGGTGACACAATTAGAGGATCCCTTGTAAATAGCCAGGAAAATGTGGAATTGGGTTAATACGTGTCCAAGTCGATTGTGAGGGGGAGGCGTCATGGTGTAGACAAACGTGGAGGAACATATGTTACATGCAATTAGGGGGTACTTTGTTTAGTTGTTCTTTCAATTAGAGATGAATTAAAAAAAAATGCAGGGACTAAGTGTTCGCCATGGCGTAGTGGGCAAGTGCGTCGGCCCACACTCAGAAGGTCTAGGTTCGATTCCCGGACGGTACACCCCCCATTTTTTCACAACACGTCTTTCGAGTTGCGGACAACAATCAAAGAGTATCAAATGTCTATGAAAGGTTTCTCAAAACTCGCTGTTCGGAGTGGGAACAGTAGAACGTACAAGTGGTGGTTGCAGAAGCTAAGCTGTGGTCCCCTATGGGCTGAAGTGCCACTCAATTATTATTATTAAGCAGAAGTTACGCCAACTACCAAACGATGTCAATCACCTTAACATCGCATGCAAGATCCGCTCTGCCATTTTATGTGAGTACCTAAAACCATTTGTGAAGAATCTGACAGATCATCTTAAGTGTGGTTTTAGGTCAGGAAAGTCCATCAAACATATGTGGATCAGAAAAAAAGCTATGCACATCGACACCCACCATCTATTCGTCGATTTTAAGGCCACGTAACATACGACATATGTATGGTCGTGTCTAGAGACTACTTAACTCTTTAGATTGCCATCATCGTCCTTCCAAAAGTTTTCTCAGTGTGAAAGATATTTAAGTTCAGTTTCAGTGAATAATAAAACTAAAGCCCTCACGTTGTTGACACGCAAGAATTGTAGAAAATACCGCAGTAGTCAGAAATGTATGCAGGAGAGTGTGAGGCGGTAGATTTTGCATCATTAAGAGGAACTCGAATAAAATGTATCTTCTTCGAATCTGAGCCATTGACCATAGAGCACAAAAAACACTTTGGCTTTGACTTTGGATGCAACGGTTCATCTACGATCACTTCCGAGATTTGTGAGCCTCATGTGTAGCAATTTTGTTTGTTTACATTACCACCCAGTGAGATATGTACCTCATCGCTGAAGAGAATGTACGAAAAATTGATGTTTGCATTTACATCTACAGCGTTGCCCTAAATATTTGCGTAGGATAAACTTTATAAGAACGGAGATACAGCCTTGAGGTTGAGTCGTATCAATCGTTTCGGACTCATCGGCATAGGATAGCGAATTCACATATCCCCATAGAAAATAGTCAAGCGGCGTAAAATCTTGGAGGCCAATTCATGGATCCGTAACGTGAAACGTTTCGTTTAATAAATCAGTTGTGACACGCGCTGTGTGATAGGTTTCGTCGTCTTCTTGAAACCCCAGCTTTTGCACACTATGGTTGTTCACCTGATGAACGAATAGTCATTAATCATAGCTCTATGCGGCCACCGTTCTAACCAGCATCGTTTTTAAAGAAGTACGGACAAATTATTCCATCAACCTACAAAGGACACCAAGCAAGCAGGTTTTTGTAGATGTAACGATGTCTCAACATACACTTAAGGATTATCATCACTCCAAATATGGTTGTTTTATTAACTGGCTATTCAACTAAAACTAAGTTTTGTCGCTAAACAATATTCACTTAGGAAAATTAGGATCAACGACGATTTTGCTTTGGATCCATTCACAGATCCTATACCTTGTTGGGTGATTCTGTGGCTGCACTTGACAGCTGACCAAATGGCCAAGGGTGTTTGCAACTTCCTTTACCTCTTAAAAATCGTCCATTACACGTTCGCCTCTATTTCAGATTACAGGTCTTAAAGATCATTCTGATTTAAGTGTGCTCTCAATATCTTTAGCACACACAAATTAAAAAATGCAGTTAAAGTGTGCTTTTGTATGCTTCTGATTGTTTCCATATCCATTCAATTAATTACGATTCAGCGATTACGATTATTTAATTGGCAATAAATTTGTTTTCCCATTAATTACCTTTCGATATCATTACCCACGTTGCATAAGTTGGATTGAAACAAAATTAAACAATAATATCTATACAAATATTTTGATACTTAACTTTTAATTTGCAGGTATATACTTGTATATTAAAAAAACAGTTTGAAGAGATGCAATCTGTGCCTTTGGAAACGCCATCGATAAAACGTCAGATAGTTAAAAGTAAGAGACAGATCTCTTCAGGAGGTATCGATAAGATGCCGAATTCGATCGGCCAGATTTGAGAGGCTTTTCATGAGCAATTTGTACTCTTTGAGTGTTGTCAGCAACTCAAAAGATGTAGTGATGCGAGCTGTTCCGTCCTGGAGTCAAACTTGAATACTTGACACTACCACAAGGTGACCACATTTGTAATATGTATTCTAATAAGTATCCGGTCTTTCATTAACCAAAGACCTCATCAGACTAAACAAAACGAACGTAAGTAGAATTACAGTAATGTTTACTGAACACTATCTAATGGGAGACCATACGAGAGGTAAGGCTTCCCATACCAGAGATTTCTAAAGGGATAACAAAGACGAGGAGGTGGTCACGGTCCTTCACTATCTTGAAATCTGTTCATCTCTTGGAATCATAAACTAGTTCGACAACAGCCAAGGTAAGACTACTTTTTGTAAGCGTAGAAAAGTTAATAAAATTCTTTAGGGAAACAATGTTTAAGACAGTAAAAGCTGAAAAGAAGAGTTGTTTCACCACCAAGCAGATCAGGAAAACGACAACTACAGTGTGCCATGCAATTACAAGGCTATTGAGCTATTTAGCCTGATAGGTTAAGAACTTTATCTGCACCAAACAATTACGGCATATATCGCGTTTTCGCAAGAGCCTAAATTATTGCTTTCTACTTGGTTTAGGTCCCAAGACATCATACAGATCATATAGTTCTGTATGCAAGCAGTACAAAAATTCGCACTCAAAACTTTTTGTATATTCTTTTAATAAATTACACGCTTGAAGCAGGTTTTGGGATGCTGCTTACTTAGCCATTCGATACCGGTTCTGTAATTCACTTCCTTATTAAGCCCATGAGAGACAGGCAGTAGTGATTCGTTTTATAAATGACGTTGTTGATATTTATTGTACAGCACGGACAGGAGATGTCGGACCAAATGGACACAGTTTAATATTCTGTCATTTACCATCGCAACCATTTTGAGTATATCCGCTTCAGTGCAGGTAAATGCTTCATTGATGGCGCA
Organism: Eristalinus sepulchralis; assembly: GCA_944738645.1. Taxonomy (NCBI): domain Eukaryota; kingdom Metazoa; phylum Arthropoda; class Insecta; order Diptera; family Syrphidae; genus Eristalinus; species Eristalinus sepulchralis. The sequence goes on from OX122882.1 coordinate 70,477,071, forward strand.
CTGTGTTTATTCAGTCAACGTTATCGGTTGACTGCCATAGTATTGATCTATGAGATTCGGGCAATCTTCTAAGATTCGATGTTGAGAAAGTATAGGTCTGGCGATTTGTCATACAACCCAATTTACAAGTTTGGCAGAAACTTCACAACCAGGTAAGAACTGTATAGCTCGCCCTTAACTCATGGTGTCATAAATGAATTCGAAATCGAAGAAGTTATTTTCAGAAATTACAGAAATGTGAAATCCTGATAACCTGTAATTTTCTGGCCTAAGACAACAGAGACAAGACCGTTTCGGTTTCATGAACGGAACATTTGCAAGCCTCAGTGGCTGAAAACAATGCAATTTGGACATTCATCACAAAAAGTTTTTTAATTTTATAAAATGCGTAGAATAAAGAATAGAGTGCTAAAAAGGCTTCTATAGAGGTTAGAGCTCGTATGCCATTTAAAACAAAGTGATGATCGCCAGGTTCAACCATCATCATCGTCATTATCATCAAAAACCATTCATGACTGCTGCAACATTCATCAATAGTTTAGTTTAATAGAAGTTTAGTTTAATTGCTTGTCTCTTAATTGTTTACTGTAAACTTGTCAATAAATATTTGCCTTCGAAATTCTTTAACATGTCACAAAAAAGTCAAACTTACCACTTCAGTTTTTACGACGAAAAATCTGAAAATATGAAAAAAAAACAGTTCTTTAAATATATTTCATGTATTGTGTAAATTATCATTCTGTGAATACAGGAACAAAGTACAAGACTACAACGCCGCTGTTGAACTTTCGAATGACAGCTGACTAAACCGACTCGACTGAACCACAACTTCTTCGGCATAATGAGTCTTTAAATCAGTGGGACAACACACAAGTGTTGATATCAGTTCCCGAACATTCTGTAAGGACTGCAGGCACTTAGCCTGCAAAGCCCAAAAAGGTGGCTTGAAGCAGATGCACACCGACTTTGATTGCAAAAACAAATAGTAAAAGGACGGTACTTACATTTTCGGTTAAATCCGTTCCCAGTAGAATACCCGAAAGAGCATAACAACGATCATTGTCTCATTTCTTCTAGATAGCGGAGGCAAACAAACAAGAAGTGCAAAAAATGCATGAAATATTTTTGTAATTGTGGGTGTCCCAACAAGAACGCAAGATTTAAATTTGGCGCCATTCGAATTGTTATTGCTTGACATTTGAACAATTATTGTTGTTTGTTAATAGAAGGTATAAGGTTAATAAAAATTGAGCGCTACACGAATGAACAACGCTTTCTCATTGTGAAATTGTTTTACCAAAATGGTGAATGTTTTGCGGCTACAATTTGGGGTTACAATAATGCTCCAAAAGAGTCAACTGTAAAGCGATTAATGGAAAAATTTCCTGAAACTGGGTCTGTAACTGATGTAAAGACAACAACGTGCCACGACCAGGTCGATCGACCGAAAATATCGCAGTAGTACGTGATGATGTCGCTCAAACTCCATCCACCTCAATTCGACACCGAGCTCAGCAAATTGGTGTTTCCAAATCCACTATGCAGCGAATTTTGACAAAAGATTTGCATCTTCATGCATACAAAGTTCAATTGAGTCAAGAAACCAGCTGACCATGCACAGCGAAGGGTGTTCGTTAATTGGGTATGAAAATGCTGATTTTGCCGATAAAATCATCTTAAGCGACGAGGCCCATTTCCATCTTGATGGCTTCATCAATAGGCAGAATTGTCACATTTGGGGCGAGGAAAATCCTCGAGTGATACACGAGAAGCAAATGCATCCTCATTTAACACCATTGGACTTTTTTCTTTGGGGTTTTTTGAAGTCAAAACGGTCATTGAAATTTTCATTAATAGATCGCGTATGTACCAGCAAAGCCGCGGCGGCAATCTGGCCGATATGTTATTCCACAAATAACCTCATCCTGTCTACTTTAGGATATAATAAAGAAATCACGTTTTTTTTAAATATCTGCGTTTTATTTAAAATGTAAATCTTGCGTTCTTGTTGAGGCACCCTTTATAATAAAGTTTCCTTAAAGCCAGCAACCTTCTGAACCTGGTCTTTGCCACAACAAAAGTCCGCTCAATCAAACTCCTTACTGCTAGAGGCTAATAAAAATAGTACCTAAATTTGCACCTTGTTATCACAATCTTTAAGCTTCTTTCTCTGGACCCTTAACTGCCACTTTATATGGACTATGAATGAAAAGGAATCTGAATGTGACCTTTAATGATTGTGTGCGTTTTATTTTTGCCGTCCAAGGACGATGAAGTTGTTTGGCTTTGAACTTATATGACGTTTTAGATTATCATCCTGTAACTGTTCATAATTGTCCTAATAATTTGCATGATTTTCTCACTTTTGCACAGCCTTCACGTGGTGTGAAACTAACTCTTCCTCGCTTTACTCATTGCCTCGGAGAACCCTCTCATTTTGTTTCTGCAATTCTCCTCTGGATCGTCTTCCTCATGAATTACAAGCAATAAATGTTAATGACTGAAATGTTGCTTGCTTTATGGAAGATTCAAGGAAAAAGCTGAGTATGAATTTTAAGCATCTCGTCTGCCTAAATCACTTTGACTTTCAAACTGCTACTCTCTCTCTCTCTCTCAAGCTAAAATTCCTCTAATAAGACTATTTTCAAACAAATCCTTCGTGACACATATTGTGCCATTCAAAAAATGTAAATCTGAGTAAACAACTTTCAAACTGCAGACTGCACAGAAACTTTCGAAATCCAATTTAAGCGCCTTTGTCACGCCCCATCCAACACCAACGCTTTGACAACATCGAGATTTCTTCGCACCGATAACTTTGAAAGCAGTAGCAACTTTCACCTCTCATCGCAGTCGCAATCGCACGTTGCTCGTCAATCATTCACCGCCCAACCAACCTAGATGCCCCAAGAAACGAGAGCGTAGCATCTCTCCACTTGAGCTCATTACCATCTCTTCGGCCAAACGCCCCCGATCCACCATCGCACCATCGCACTGGCGTCCCGTATATCATTAATATAAATCGAAATTTGCCGTTAAGAGCTGATATATGCCGCCCCGAACCGGCAACGACAACAGATTTAACATTTTTCATTCGAAATTAATGACCCCTGATGATCCCGGCGATGAAGCTGAGTCGGGGTGTGGTCGAACTGAGTGTCAGCATGGGCGGGCGGAGAAGTCTCTGCGGTGATGATGATGGCGATAATAATGCCGAGGATGATGCCAAGGAGCTTATGCGAAGCTCTCGGAGGTAATTTCGAAAACATCGAGCAGCCATTATGCCGCAGAGACTCCTCCCTCCCGAAAATTGCCACTCATCATTGACACATTGCTGACTGAATGTGACGTGTGTGGGGCGTTGAGGATGGGGATGGGGTGTTCTAGGCAGATCCACCTCGCAAGCGCTGCCCCAAGGAGAACATTCATTTATCGATCTCCTCGTCAATGCGGACGTCTGTTGGGCCCAACGGCAGGCTCCTCGCCTCGCTCTGGTGTTTGATTTTACTTCACTCTCTCGGTCATGTGTATCTGTCAGATGTGTCAGTTTTTGTCGGAGTCGAACGTGTGCTTCGACGTCCAAATGTACACACTCCGCACGGCCTTGGCAGGACTAATAAACGGACAGTTCCACTCAGGGACGTCCACTGCCAGGCGATGTTGTAATTAATTGATTCGGACGGGTGAGTGCGGCCCGGGAGGGACGGACGGTGGCGTCTGGCGAGTGGGAATTGGATTAAGTCATTAGGACGGCCCCTGCCCGAGTGGTAATTGTTTGATTAGCTAATAGTTCGGTGAAATGTATTGATTGCGGCGTTCGCTTATTCCGCTGAAGCTGCAGAATGTTTACATTTCGTTCGTCCTTTCGTTCGCCCATTCGCCCGCCCATTGTCCGCGGGCACTGCTATTGAATAGCAATTTGGAAGCGTTATGCGCTGCCAGCACGGGACACGAAGTGCTAGTTGGCATTAGTATGGATATTTATTCATTAGAGCCGCTCCTCCTGCCTCCGACACGGCGACAGCAACTTTGACTAAAGTTAGAATGAACAGCGTCCGAGAGTGGATAGAATGGCTTTCGGGGGCTGTGTTGACTCTGGTGGGGAATCGATTGAACGGCTTCCCATGCCATGCACCGGCCCAGGTGGGTGGAGTGGAAATGAATAATCATTTCCTGGACACTGTGTTACAAAATGTTGCGGTATTCCATTGACACCGAGTGTGTGTATCGATTGGTGTCGCCAGCGCCGGAAGGCATGACATTCTGAACTAATTGCTATTTAATTGAGTGGTTTAGTGGCGAGGAGATGATTAGAACGTGATTTGCGGTCTAGTGACAGCAGTATGTCATTAGCGTTGTTGTGGGGGATATAAAATCTGCGTGTGTTTGTGTGGTAATCGATAGGGATGAGTGTGCAGTTATTCTCAGTATAAATCAGGTATGACAAGATGGGATATTTTTTTCAATTTCGCAAAGGGAATTGGATACGGAATGTGGACAAGAAGATACGACAAATAAATTCGTTCATCTGGCTGAATTACATTACAACCAAAATATCAGAGTTTCGATCGACTTCATGGGTTGTGGCGTGTAGAACTATGACCTAGGGGTCAAATAGTGCGCCTTTTGGGACCAAATCACATCCTTTTCAAGTGGGATGATTGTCATTTCAAATTTCACTTTCAGAATTTCTAAAGTGCCATGAGTTATGTGGCCTTTAGCGTCGTCTTTTTAGAACTGCGTCTCGTTGGTGTCCATCCAAATCATGTCAAAAGACGTCGTCATCAGCCAATAGAGGTTACCTTTAAGTGGGAATTTCATATTTATAGAACAGACAGAGGCAATGTTTTCAGCAGATTTTGTCGTCAACGACGCCGAGAGTCTACAGAGTCAAGTTCATTGACCATGCTGCAAAAAGTCGTGTAAGTAGGATGAAATTGAAAAATTCCCACGACGAGAACACTTATTTTGGGAAAAATCCTTTGAACATATTGGTGACAGACTGAATAAACGAACAATTTGACAAAAGTCACTCCATTCATAGCTGATTCATAGTTCGTCCCTTTAGACCTATATTACCCGTAGAAGCAGATATACAAGCAATGACTTCACATAGCCTTCTAGACAGCCATTCCAGAAGAATGTGTGCTCTCAACAACGATTTCAGAAGGAAAGCTTCGAAGACTATGAGGAGGAATAAAACCGTCACGGCTATCCCTCTCTCACACTAGCAAGAAAATAAACAATAAGTCCTCGTAGCTTCTTATATACCCTCTCTGACTGAAGGTTTTAAAAATAGACTGACCTGCCAGGTGTAGGTTGTGCGTGAGGTTAACTTCCCCGCTACGTCAAAACCACAATTTGTTATGAGAAATCTACATGCCTCGGATACGGACAGATGTGTTGTTGACGACCCCTGCAAACAAATAAGGTACAACGATTTTCGGGTTTGATATGTAGAATGTGAGGTCCCCTAATAGAACAGGTGCAGCCTGTGATCTTGCAGAGACTACTAGAGAGAAGACATTGCCGGCATCCAGAAAGTGAGATGCAATGGCCCGAACCATCCTCACTGGGACAACTGCGATGTCAACTACAGCGATTGCTACTGAAAGGGAAACCAACGTCTGGTAAATTTGCTGTTCAAGGCAAGCTTAGTTTGGAATAACACATCGACCAGATGGCCGCCGCAGCTTTGCTGGCACATTCGCGATCTTTTAATTAAAATTCCGTTTTGCATAAATGCTGCGGTATTTCATTAATGCAGCGTCCAATTTCCTCTTTTAAAGCTTAAGTCGTCGGGCTTATTCGCATACACACCACCAAAATCACGACCGGGAAATAACTGATGCAGCAATTGAATTGTTTCTCTGGCCGTATGAGATGTGGCGCCGTCTTGTTGAAACCACATCCCATCCACATTCATTTCTTCAATTCTAGGCACGAAAAAATTGGTTACAATTTCACGATACAGAACACCATTGACTGTTTGCGCTTGGCCTGACTCATTTTCAAAAAAAAAGGTCCAATGATTCCTCCAGTCCAAAATCCACACTACACAGTGACACGTTGAGAATGCATTTGCTTCTCGTGAATCACTCGAAGATTTTCCTCGCCCCAAATGCGACAATTCTGCCTATTGATGAAGCCATCGAAATGGGAATGGGCCTCATCACTAAAGATGATTTTATCGGCAAAATCAGCAAATCTTTCGTCAAAATTCGCTGCATTCGCTGTATGTGTCGAATTGAGGTGGATGGAGTTTGAGCGACATCATTACGTACTGCTGCGATATTTTCGGTCCATCGACCTAGTCGAAGGCGCGTTCTTGGAGCATTATTGTAACCCCAAATTGATCGCAATTTGCGAACTGTAGCCGCAAAACTTTCGCTATTTTAGCAAAACAATTTCACAATGAGAAAGCGTTGTTCATTCGTGTAGCGCTCCGCTTTTATTAACCTTATACCTTCTACTAAAAAACAATAATAATTGCTCAAATGTCAAACAATGACAATTCGAATGGCGCCGAATCTAAATCTTGCGTTCTTGTTGGGACTTCTTTGTAAGAAGTTGTGAAAATACATTCGAAAACAAACGCAGATTGCTGGACTTCGCCTCGTTTTCCAAACCTCAACTTCCACAAAGACTGTTTATTGATTAATTGGTCGATAACAAACACTCCCTCAGTATTTTCGATGTCCGACGCTACTGAGATGCCAACATCGCCTCAAATCATTACCTTGCTGTAGACAAGGTCGCAACACGGGTGTCCAAAGAGCAATGGAGTCGAGACAGGACACCACGGTTTGAGTTGGAGAACCTTCAATCGAAACATCGAGTCTTTTTTACAATTCCCTGAAATTAAAGAAGAATAGTAACGTTGCCAAGAAGCCATCAACTAAGCTGCCAGTGATTTGATGGGTCATAGGACTCCGTCTTGAAGAAACTCATGATTTGACGACGTTGTATTGAAAAACTAGAGCAGTTTGTGAGTTTGAAGAAAGGAAGAGCATTGGCTTCTTGGACGAACATCAGAAAAGGCATAAAAAGCGCGCGGTCGAGGAATTGAAGAGGTGCTATGGCAAGTATGAATGTCTAAGCCTATACTAAAACCAAAACCAAACAGATATAAGGTGGATCTACTACAACTGTGATAGATAGATAGAGAGAAAAATCACTTCTCCTGACTACAATGGTCAAGAATTTCGGTCCCCCGACAAAGACGAAGTAAAGATGGTAATATCAAGCCTGAAGTTGAACAAGGCTGCTAAGACTGACAAACAATCCCCATAACTCTCTAAGACAGCTAAGATAAACTGGTAAACAGCTCATCTGTAATATATGGCTAAAGAACGTAGTATCGGAGTCATTTGCGCGGATAACAAGATTGTGCCAATTAACATACAGTGGACTCCTTCCTTCGGTTTTATGTGAACGCCTGAAACCATCCGTGAACAATTCGATAGGTCCACATCAGGCAGGGAAGTCAACCATAGATCAGATTTTCTCACTGCTTCAGATTTTAGAAAAGACTCAAGATGTACATATTGACACTCACCACCTTTTTTAAATTTCAAGGCCACATATGACAGCCTGCATAGGGACGAACTATACTGCGCCATGTCTAATTTTAGGGCTCCTACCAACCTCGTCAGATTTTGTACGATGGCAGTCGAAAACTCGCGCTGCTCTGTAAAGGTTTGCAATGAACGCAACGAGACCTTCAACGTCAAAAAAGATTTTAGACATGACGACGCGCTGTTCGCTACATCATTCTTGAGAGGATCATTTGTAACTCACAGGTCAACCCCAGAGGCACAATCTACCACAATAATGTTTAGCTGCTGGCTTAAGATGATGACAATAAATTGATTACCTGAAAACATTCAGCTGTTGGAAACGGAACTTACTCTACTTAGGGTGTGATATTGAGTAAAGAGTAGGTCAATAGATAACGAGAACATACTTGCCGCCAGGTCCAGGGTCACATGAGTTCAATTAGGTGGCAAGCGATTGGCCCTAGCACCATATTCGTTAGATTTAGGTCCGTGGGACCACTTTTGTTTCAAAACTTAAAAATGATACTTGTTGGGCAGAAATTTGTACTGAATGAAGAGGAGTCATACTCTGCAGAACTTGGCAATAGCATTTAAGAAGTTGATGCATCGTTCTCCCGAATGCGTCTAGCGAGAAGTTCCCATGAAGAAATGTTTACATCTCCATTTTTTAAATTTTTTTCGTATTTCTACTGTCGGACAAATCATCCCTAATCCCAAAATTGGGGCGATATTAAGTACCCTATTTCGCTTAATGGCCTTTCATTAAAATCCCCATCGTAATCCAAATTCGAAAATATTAATTTCACACCCCTGCGAGTGTTGGTTATAATTGCTTTAATTAAGCTTAAATTTCCATGCAGTGGCAACACACTTTGTGCTCCCTTCAATCTGCCCATCCCACTGTCGATGGATAACACACCCGCTGTGCAATCCATCAGAATCCTTTCGATAACTCCAGGCAGTGAAAAGGATTTTTTTTCTCGCAATGAAACCCAGTCTGAATTAAATATTGCTCCGATAAACCACAGACGGTACTTCGAGCTGCCACACTGCCAGTCTCTCAAAATCAACAACCTCTGGTCCATTATAGTCATTTCAGCGAATGCGATATCCATTTTGTGGCTTCAATCTTTGTCTCATTTTACCGACCCTCATTCACCTTTACATTCCACCCCCTTCAGCGGGATGCTGAAGAGAAGAGCGCCACCCGCCCGAAGCCATACAATTTGTATTCATTGCATGCGTGCAAAATGTATCTCCTAGCTGGATGGTCTCCTGCCGCATGGCGGCAGGACCGTTGCTGTGTACGACAGACTAAGGCAATGAGTGTGTAAATGTTTACTCGTGAACATAAATTTAATTTAACTGCGGCTCCGTCGGTCGTTATTCCTTGGCTGCCTTCGTGCGCATGCATACGGTGTGGCCCGCTGAACGGTGAATCGGTGACGGTATCTCGCGGCATGCGGAGGTTTATGCGAAAAACGCTTGTTTATGGGTGATGACCTTTTAAAAATCGCACGTAATCACCTGCAGTGCCATGAATCACATGCTGAATCAGGATACGCTATGATTAAACATTTTCCCATTTGCCGGCGGCTGTTTTGTTTTCCAGAAACTGCCAACGTTTACAATTTGTATTTTTAATTTTTTAATCAGAATCTGATGTATAATCAAGGGGGGACTCTGGCAAGGACTGTGAAATCGGGAAACTACTGCAGAGAGCTGAGACTGTTAACGGGTAAGGGGACGAACGACGTTCATTCTGTAGTATTCAGGGGTTTCGAAAACGGTCGTGCTTTTCAATGAAAGGACTTTGTTTAATAGTTATGAATATTAAGAGAGAAGTTTGATTTGCACTACATTTAGAAGAAATCGTTGAATCTTAAAAATTTACAGAAGACAAGGATTCTTCTTAACCAGTAATATGGCTCAGGTATTCGTTTTTCTGCCGTTTTTCTTTCTAAATGATACTAAAATCTTAGACATGCAATACATCCTTTGTACAGGATGCGAGGGAATATCACTTCAAGCGAATTAAGACCTAATTTTTCAATTTGAAAAATCGTTCAAAGGTTTCTATGACCTCTGCTCGAGACTACGGAAGAGATGGTAGTCCGTTGGAGAACCATCAGGAGACTATGATGAATGCGGGAGACTTCTGAATCCTCACCTGCTACAGTTTATTATACACATATAAATCAAATAAACCCAAAATCAGGACCAGTACGTGTGGGGCACGTGTCGTTTGTATGTCAACCTCTAACATTCTTTACGGAAGTGATTTAAACAATATTTTTACCATCTTTTGTGTCAGATTTTGCCATTCGCCCTAAAAAGCATTTTGAGGCTCTTCCATTTAATTGACGATTCTTTGTAAACTGGTCTAGAAAGATGTCAGTCAAGAACACAGAGATCGTCTTTCTGTTTGTCTCAGATTATACTTTTTCAGGAATGAACTTTATGCCGTAAATTTGTGGATTCTTTAGTAATTTTTTAACCACTGTCCGACTTCGACTCAAAACTTTTGAAAATCCATTGAGTGAAGCTCCATTTTGACGCATTGTTTTGATGGTTTGAATTTCAGTCGGGTTCGACGTTTTTTCAGATTTTTTTTTTGAGTATTCATTCAATTATTAAAATTTACAATAAAACTGAACTACAGCTGAATGGATATCAATAACTCTTTAATTCGAAAAAGGTTCATACCCCATCTCAAACAGCTGTTATGGCCAATTGAGGCAACAGTTTAAATTTATCGGAGATATGGGTAAGGAAACAGATAATGGGGACACAAATTTACACACAGGATTTAGTAGTAATTATTAAAGAAAATATGTGTTGCAAAAACACGGGAAAAACATGGGATTAAAAGTAGATATTGAAAAACAAGGAACTGGTACAACTAATGATGGTGACATTTGTCGAAGATTTTTCGAGAACCCTTCATCAACAGCAGAAATAGGTGTGCAACTAAAAAAGATTCAGCGTCATCCTAAAGATAATATCGAGCAATTGCAATTATGCCCAGGTAACTGCAGTTATGGCTATAAGAGTATCCCTAGTATTATATGCCAGCAACGATTCATACAATTCAATTCCACGGGGCAGATATAATATCATCAGCAGCGTTGCCCGTCGTATCATTGTCAGAGGATAGCCGAAATCAGGACTATTGGCACTACCGAACAGTGTTGGGCAAATTTTAGTCGAATAATGACTGATGACTAAATTAGCCATTAGTTGCTGGATGCAAACAGATGATGACAGCCGGAGCTTATGTACATTTATCATCATTTATTTATCATATTACTTATCATAGACTTAATGCAAATAAATACAGGCGTACCCGCGATTGGTGGTTAATCATGATGCAACTTTAGTCATGACTAAACATTATTCATTCCCGGCGGGCATTTTTTCACGGCACCACCTCTTTTGAGTTGCTGATAACACTCAAAGAGTATTAATTGTCTATGAAAAGCTCCTCAAATTTCGCCGTTCGGAGTCGGCAAAAAACTGTACGTCCCTTCTACTCGTGAAGAACAGTAGCATGCACAACACGAGTAGTTGTTGTAGAAGCTAGGCTCTGGTTCGTTGTGGGCTGTGGTGCCCAATCAATTATTATTATTCAATTATTATTATTAAACATTATCTATAAATATCCGTCCATCATATTTGTAAATAACGAAACTTCATGACTAAAGCGTAGTTGTGAATAAATCTGACAAGTAGTATTCATGACTACCGTTCAGTCATATTTCTTTAGTCATGTTGTTATTTTGTGCCCAACTCTGCTACCGAATGAATAAAAGCAGAAAATTTTCTCATTCGGCGACGAATGAAGATGTAATTCATTAAATGTTGGTATTATCTGATCCTCAGATAACATATTTGAGACCCGAACCGAAAACAAAGGAATTCATTCCCACTAAGTAGTGGAGCGCAAGCTTCATTATACTAAATTCCGACTTATTATGTTTCTACATAGTATTGAACGTAATTTTTCTAAAAAGGTAAGAATTCCAGCTTTGTTTCGAGCCTTAACTTATTTTTGTAAATTGTTATTAAATATTTTTTATGCAGTTAAACAAAAAAGTGATTTTTTTTTAATTTTTAACTTAAGATTACTCCAATATCTTTCACGCTTTCACCGATTTCCAAGGATTGTATGGAACTGATTCCAAATTTCAACAAGATCAGTCAACGGGTTCAAAAGTTACAGATTTATTCCCGCTTTCCCCATACAAGGGCACCACTGTGCGCCGTCCTTTCATGGGTCTCTTCAATCTTGAGAACAGGAAAAAGTTGTGGCTAAGGATCACTGTTAGAATCATCCACCAATTTCTGAGTGACGAGCATGGGACATTTACGAGTATTTCGGTCAAAATTCAGCAATTTTGGAACGAACTTAGCTGCCCAAACGTTGCATGGTATGAATCAACCGATATGCCGTCATCTTAAGCAACTTCTTAAGTAGTGATTCTCCATAACAATTGTCTTTACTTTCTTAACATTTTCGTCGGTTGTGGATATGCTGGGTCGTCCAGGGCGAGCGTCATCATTCATATTTTCTCGACTTTTTTTGCAAAGAAATGTAAATCGCCACTGACTAGAATGTTTTTCCTACGGCGTTTTTAATGTTTAGCAGGCTTCAATTGTTCCGTAAATTAAACTCCACAAGGATAAAGATGCCAGCAAGCAAATGAAACCTTTGCTCCTTAATGGCCAAAAGAGCCGGCGAGCAATTCGATTCTTCAACCACAGAGATAATGAATTAAGTAACGTATTACAGCTTCACCACAGACTGCAATCACTTTTCACAAATCACTTCTGCTGAGGTTTATTGTCCTTCAAAAAATTGCTTCCAGTGAATATTCTGATATACTAAGGAGATCCTGCAACAGACCAAATCCTGCAGAGAGATATCTTCCCTGACATATTACGTAACTTTCATTTTTGTGACTTGGAAACGACGAGAAATGCCCCAACGACCACACCGGTGATAACTAAAGAACGCAATTTGAAGTCCAAATGGATGTCGAGATTGCCTCGGCTCGTAATAAATTGACTCAGAGTCGACAAACATGATTAAGGACCGCGGGAAAAATAGGGGAGACTCTCATAAGTTTGGTTCACGGTTTCATTATTTGCTAAATCTGAGTGCGGGAGGCTTATGCGACAAGCCCACCGACATGTCTCAAGATTCTGATAAAATCATATTTATTTTTATAACCGTCCCTCTCAGAGAGGAACAAATTCATCTTCGTTACATGCTCACAACCCCTATGTCTTCACCTGGCTTCCGCTGTCGCCACCTTCCACTTCAATCATAAAGCCTTGACTATAATATCCTTCAATCACCAAGGACCCAATTTACAAAAAAGAACCAACCGTTTGTTTAAGACATTTTCCACCCATCCACCCCCCTTCCCACCCACCGTCTACGTGGGCTGTATTGTTTTCCAGAAAAAAAAATCATTTCCTTTGTTTTCCCGTTAAGGGAAGAAGGATTTTCATGTCTGATGAAGGATAACAGCAAAAAGAAGGAGAAAAGGTTTGTTGCTCTGGTAAACACAGCACAATGTTTTTATGGGTAAATGGGGGAGGCGGGAGGAAATACGAAAAAAAAAAACCGAAAACAAAAGGCAAAAAAGAAGAAAAAAACGGGCAACCCAAATGATAAGTGAACGCTCCTTTTTTGCGTGTTCATTGAGCCTAGGAATCCTTGCTATTAAAATTGACGGAGGATCTTATTCACAGCTGACTGGCAAATTACCTTCGTGGCGGTGCGCAGCGGGTGCGGTGGTGAGTCTGTTTGTATCGGCCCTTCATTGTTTTGCAGCGCACAAACTGATGGTTTGTTTTATTCGTTTTTACTGTTGTTCTTGTCTCGTTTTGGCAGTTTGAAATCTGGTGTGTTCAAAAATGTCCGTCGTCGGGGGAGCCGTTTCGACGTTTCAATTGTTTTCGTGGACCGTCGGAAGTCTAAGTAATGAATCGAAAGGCGCTTGTGGGCATCGGTTGGAAGGAAATGAAACAATTTATTCTGTGCTGTGAATGCCAATTTCAAGGACGTTTTGAAGGGTCCTTTTGATTCGTATCTAATGGATTGCAATTTGATTTGTGGTTCTTTGACGATAAAAATTGAGTTGTGACTATCAATCAAACGATGTGGTGACGGTTATGATTTGACGGGAATTGATTCGCTCACCGTATGTTCTGTTCTTTTGCCAAGCCAGACAAGGACTGTGGCAGAAGGAGGGCAAGTAGACACTGGATATTATACTTCACTTTTCGGGAGAGGAATTAGTAAAACACTATTCGGCTTTCGTAGCGACCTCGAAGGACTGTATACCAGTAACTTTATAAAAGCTGATGAAATGGATGTTATCAACTTGAAAGTGAATAAATTGGACGTAGTGTTGGTAGCTACCTACTTATACTGTAATCAGTGACAGCGTGATTTCGATAAGCTCTGTGACTCACTACACTCATTGGACTATACGAATATAATGCTTATTGGAGATTTTAATGGGCGTCTAGAACCCACATACCTTTGCATCGGGATACAACAGTACTATGGCGAAAACGTGTCGCAAATCTAAAGACCCAGTTTGTGATAACAAAGGAACAAAAATACTTAAACTTGTTGATGAGTATGACATGTGCTTGTTGAATGGTAGTTGAAGGAGACCCAGTTGGCGAACTGACCTTTATCAGAGGAACATCATGCTCAATAATCGATCGAATATTTCGGGAAACTGGCTTAAGCTTCTAGGCAGGTTTCAAGCAGGAAGCGAGATCTTTTCGGGCCACATGCCCTTGAAAGTAACCCTTAATTCTACTGCTAGCGGTAACTATGCTTACACAAACCATCTGCCGAAATTTGTCTGGAATGACAGAATAATGGCATCGTATCAGCGAACCATAAATGTTAATCTAATGGAACTTAGAGCGCAGCATTATACGCTCAATATTGAAACTCTAACGGAAATAATAAAAAAATCCATGCCACAACAGAAAGATTTAAGAACTCGTAAAATATATAAGCAAAAATGGTATGATTCGGATTGCATGAAAGCTAGAAGCAAATCTTTTAAGTTTCTTAAACTTCTAAGGTCGAATAACTCCAATATTTTTAAAGCACTCTATCAGGATGTCAACAAACAATATAAGCGCATTTGTTATATCAAAAAAGTAGCCTTGGAACAACAAAACATTGCCATCGTAAACACCTCAAAATCTTCTACTCAGTTCTAGAAAGTCAAAAACCTAAATGGCTACACGTCTAACATCTCTGTAACCCTTGATAAAATTCTTAATGCGCCATTAACCTTGCCACAATTCCAATATGCAACCCCTCTGCTCTTAGACGAAAAATTAGACTCTGCATTTACTTTGGAAGAAGTCAATGAAGTAATAAGCAAATCGAAATCAAATAAAGCCCCTGGTATTGATTGCATTCCGTTTGAGTCTATAAAAATTGCACGTACGAGTTTATGAATTCTCTCACAATTGAGTTTAACTAAATATCCGACCCTGCTAATATCCCCGATGTATTCAGGAAAGAAATAATTTTTCCCTATACAAAAAGGGCAATTACACGGACCCGAAAAACTAAAGAGGAATCACATTCTTAAACACTTCAGCCAAACTGTTCGCTTCATTAATTTATAAAAGATTGCATGAATGGGTTCAAGAACATAATAATAATTGAGTGGCACTACAGCCCACACGGGACCAGGGCCTAGCTGCTACAACAACAACTCGTGTTGTGCGTTTCTCTCACGAGTAGAAGGACCTACAGTTTTTTCCGGATTCCAAACGGCGAGATTTGAGAATCTTTTCATAGACAATTGGTATTCTTTGAGTGTTGTAAACAACTCAAAAGAGGTGGTGTCGTGTTCGGGAATCGAACCCAGACTTTCTGCGCGGCGGTCGACGCACTTACCACTACGCCACGGCGACCACGGTCAGGTTACTGGATGGAGCCATTTAATTCACTGGAAAAAAAAACAGTGAAAAGAATTGATAAATTCACTGCACCCTGCTAGAGCCCATTTTTAATTTAAAAGACATTAGAAGAAACCTTGTTGCCACTCTTAACGACAAACCTTCTACCTGTAACCATATTGTAGATCATGTAAAGTAGTTACTTGCTTATACCCAACTTCGCCAACTTGAGGAAGGGTATAAGGTCTTCTTCGTGATTATAATTTTCGCTTTTAGTTTCTAGGTACGCACAACTAACTTGGGGAGTAAGACGGTGAGGGTGAAAATGGAGCACCGCGCCGTGTTTTTCTAAAATAAGGAAAAACTTGAATAAATTATTCATAAAGACATAGTGACCGTTTACCAAGACTGTACATCTTTATTGTATCATCAGTGCAAAAGTAGTTATGTACCTTGAAAGGGGCAATGATTGAAGACAATCGCACTACACATTGCTCGCTTACTGCTTGTTAGACATCACAGATGACGAGAGACTTGTACTTAAGGAATGAATAAGGTGCAAATGAGGGCAGAGATCTCTAGGGATTCAACTGGTACCATACACACTATTCTTCATGACCATCGTAACGTCTCAAGACTGAGCGCAAAATGGGTAACACGAATGCTCACAGCTGTCTCAAAAAAAGAAGAAATCTCATGGTGTAAAGTTTTTGGAGTTTTGTAGTCAAAACCCGAAACATGGCTTCTCTATTATGAACCCGAAAGCTATCAAGAGTCCATGAGGGGGTACAGAAAAGTTACAGACTCTGCGAAGAAGGTTCAAGATCGCTCTGTCTTAAGGGAAGCTCATGGTCATGGTGTTTGGGGACTCACAGAGAATGGTGTTGTGTAAGTGCAAAAAAAGGGAAACGTCATTTTCCGAAGGATATTAAGAAGAAGAAGACAAATGGGGTAAACTGACACGACAGATGTGCTGTTCATTAAAGACAACGTTCCCATTCACACGGAGTAACTTTTAGAAGCTGCCACTGTGCAAAATTGTAGATGAAATCCAACACCCACCCTACAGTCCAGACCTTATCCTTACGGACTCAAGACGGCAATAAATGAATATTTTCCAGGAAAAGAGGAAAACAATATTTGTGAGGGTATTAAGAGGCTAATTTGCGTAAATGCAAAATGAGGCTATATGAAAAAAAATCTTAAGCCAAATTTCCTCTTCATATCAATACCGAGAATATTTTGAACACCCCTTGTACATTATCCCTTTAGAAGGCGAAACTGCAGACATCAAGATCAAGAAAGACTCAAACTGTACAAGAACCAAGACATCACAATGTGTATAAATAAGTGAACCAAAACTGGGTAGACAACATCTCGCAGGACACATTATGGACATATCCACCCAAACACGACTCATCTTCATATCCGGAAACAATGTCTCACTTCGTTACAAGGATGAAAAGCAGATGTAGCCCCCAGCTCCTTGTATGAAGGCCAATCAACTGCCGCTCCTAGATTAATCTCCCCCAACCACATTCATTAAGTCATCCCAAATTTCCTTTTGTCCCACATGAATTCACACACTCCACGTCATCGACCAACAAAACCAAAGTTATGATTTTCCACCCACTCCGCCCGGTGTTGACATCACAACATATTCGCTGCCCTGCGGTCAGATGATGTGAAGGCACTGATTACTCTGACGCTGGACTATGCTGCATGCACAGTCCTTTTTGCCGCCTTCAAGTTTCGCTCTGAATGCCTCGTTCAAAGACACAAAAACTGAGTGCATTCAACCAACTCCTTGGTGGTGCATTCTAGGAGTGCGCTTCTCCAAAGCACCCGACGCCTTCCGACTTCCCTCCGTAGAGCGTACTCGAAAATTTCATTTTCACTGCAACTCACAAGGAAGCATGTGAAGTGCCGAAAACATGCCAAAAGAAATGGAATGCCTTGCTGGAAGTGTGGGTGGTCATTTTTTTTGACTCGTGTCCAACGGTTGGGAGGTGGGCCACGGTGGAGTGATGGCATACACCTCTCGACGCAAGGAGAAGGGAGAGTTGTTGTGTGCTTTTTTGTCTTCCTTTCTGGAAGTCCTTGTATTACTTATTAATGGAGGACGATTGCGTACTTTGCCGCGTGCCGACAAAGGACGAACCGATATAAATGTGATTCCTTTGTGGGAATTGTTGTTGCACAGCACAGCGCCGTATTGGATTTGACAGACGATTTATCTAGGGGAAACATCTGTTCGCCGGCATTGAGGCGTGCCTAAAATTTCCAATCCGTGGCACGGAACTGTGAGGCAATTAATTTCAACAGAGCAACTCAATGTCAAATGTTTTCAGAACGTGTCCTATTTCGGTTGCTTTTTGTGTTTCGCTTACTTGCCGGAGATACGGTTGATTCAATTCACTTTACAGCGCACGAGTGTGGGTTGCGCCTGGGTCGAGCGGGTGGGCTTTTTGTGTAAGCAGATGATGTGTCATAGAGACGTTGAACCTTGTTGTTGTCGGTGTGTCTCTATGAGACTCGGAAGTCATAGTGACACGTGCCGATAAATGGTTTCAACCCACTTAAGTGCTTAGGTGGCTTTTAAGACTAATGGGCTGCCTCTTCTGCATCATGTGTGTACGCTCTCATCATGGCACTTTAGTTGGTTCTTGTGGTGCTTGTGGTGTGCGTGTGTCATCTAATTCAAAAACAGTTTCAGTTGTTTTGAAGGTTGTTACGGTTAGTTGTTTGAAAAGATTTTAATAAACTTTAAAATGATACAATGTGGTGATACAATTCGAGAGGGTTGAAATGTCTACCTCGAAGGAGTTTAAAATGGGAAATAGAATTCATGAAGGTATTTACGTGGAAAGGATAAGGTGGATAGACGCGTTACTGTGCTACTTAAAAAGGTCAATTATCCTCTCTATCCAGGGCTATGTTTACGGGCAATTGGACGTATTGGTCAATGGATGAAGTTCCACAAAATGGCGGATATTGACGACCGATTGGTTCGTTGAGGTGTTGGTCAAGCTTCCTTGCTAACTGATCAGACCACCGATCCGTAGAGGTGCTGAGCCCAAGCTTGAACTGCTTTCGATCATTGATGGTGGCGAGCAAGCTAAGCTTGAGTGGATAATGATGATTAATGTCTGATGATTAGAGCTAGTGGACAACTTTGACATCTTCGGCTCCACGGTAAACAGGGACAATAACACCAGTACCGAAATCAAACGAAGAATCACTCTTGCCAATCGCTATTTCTTTGGACCTCAGAGGCAATTGCGTAACAAATCCCACCTTAATCACCCCAGTCCTACTTTATGGCTCGGAAACCTGGACGCTATTAAAAGCGGATGAGGAAGTCCTTAGTCTTTGCGAGAGAAAAATTTTGCGTGCGATTTTTGATCCTGTTTGCGTTGATGGCATCTGGAGAAGAAAATTCAACGACGAACTCTATGGGCTGTACAGCGACATGCGGCTAGTCAAGCGCTTAAGATAGCTAGGCCATGTAGAGCGTATGGACACCAATGCTCCGGCTCGAAAAGTCTTCGAATCTGAGCCATTGGGACAATGCAACAGAGGACGGCCTAGGCTAAGGTGACGCAAATAATTGGAGAAGGATCTCAACTAACTTTGAGTGCGCAACTGGAGGCAGCTGGCGAAAGATCGTGCTGGCTGGAGAGGTTGAGGCCCAGGTCCACCCCAGACTGTAGAGCCACAAGAAGAAGAAGATATATGGTCACCTTGGTATGTGGGTAAGTGCGTCGACCCACATGATTTCGATTCCCGGATGGGGCACCTCGCATTTTTTTCACAGCACCGCCTCTTTCGAGTTTCTGACAACACTCGAAGAGTAGCAATTTTCTATGAAAAGACCGACTACCGTTCGGAGTCGGTAAAAAACTGTAGGTCCCTTCTATTCGTGAGAGAACAGTAGCACGCACAACACGAGTAGTTGTTGTAGAAGCTAGACCCTAGTCCCTTGTGGACTGTAATGCTTCTTGATTATTATTATTATTATTAAGGTGAGTAAAAAGGACTAAAATGTGCTAATCGAAGATCAAATTGTTCTTGAATATAGCTAGTAGTGGCACCACATGGAAAAATTTCTCCAATACTGAATATTCATTTCATTGAAGAAAATTCGATCCGCAAAGTGGCAGAACATGTAGACAAAGGCCCAGCAACTGTTCAAAGAAAAAATAACAGAAAACTACAGAGCTGCTGACCACGGTGGCCACGTTAATTCACTTAAAAGGAGAGCCGACTAATTGCACGTAAAGTGAAGCAAAATCCCAAAATAAGCGCCCCGAAATTGCAATCGAAAATAGGAGAAGAGATATGTAAGCAATGTAGTCCCCATCCCCCATCCATCCGCCGTGTCTTACATGACGCCGGTTATAACGCAAATGTTTTTAGAAGAAAACCATACGATAGCAAAGTCAATCCACAAAAGGATGGAAATGGATTTCAATGTGAAATCCTCCGACGAAAGAATGATCAATGTACACGGCTTTGATACGACACTAAACCCACGACACGAATGGGTTTAGAAAAAACCGAACACACAGCTGGATCCGGCGTTGAAAATTTAGTGTTTATTGAGAATAATGAATCCGTATGATTATCTAAATATTCTCAAAAATAGTCTCCAGCAAAGCGTGTAAGAATTATTGCTGGAGGTGTAATTTACCTTCTAGCAGGATAATAAGCCAAAGCATACTTCGCAGGTGGTAAGAGAATGGTTGTTGAATAAAGTGTCAAGACAGCTCAAAACACTACCCAGTCCGTGGATTTGAATGAAATTGAGCATTTATGGGACCATCTGGAGCCCCAGATTCGAAAACACGAAATAAACACCTAAAGTGTTCGACATTTAAAACAAACAAATCACTTTTACTTCATTTAATTTTAATTCATAAATATGTTTGTACACAAAACTCAGGAAGCTTACATGCATTAAAATGACCCAAAGCACTTAGCTAAAGTGATGAAAGATTGGTTTTTGCGGGAAAGTATTGATGTTCTTGACTGGCCAGCTCAAAGCCCCGATCTCAACCCTATCGAAAATTTGTGGCATGTGGTAAAGCTTGAAATTGGGCAACAAAATTACAAGAACAATGATGAGTTATGGGAAGGAATAAAAGAAGCTTTGTATTCCATTCCGAAGAATCGATGTCAGAAGCTTGTAGAGAGTATGGAAAGGCGATGTCTCGCGGTAATTCAAAATTCAGGATGCAGTACGAAGTACTGATAAGGAAATATCAAAATGAAGATAGATACTGAACGATGTATTCTTTTTAATTTATTAATTACAGGAAAATGTATTTGTGATATTTACGTGTCCAGAAGAAATTTCATATTCCCTAAGTTTTTTCACTCAAACATTCGCTGACTATAAAAATATCCTTCAACTGAAGTAAATTTTATTTCTGTTTTACTTTATATATCAAATGACTAAAACTTTTTTACTGTAATACAAGTAAAATTTGAATATATAATAATATCTTTCTATTACGAGTCAGTTTGTGCTATTTACATGGCCATAGCTGTATATGTCTACTTCGGGCGCTAGTTGCAGACTGTTGAAAAGGAAGAGGGAAACCAGCACATTGAAAACCCTTCTGTCATTCGTAGCTGTCTCGTTGACAACTGGCGGAACGGCAGAGTTCAGACATTACAACACCAATGCCGAACTTTAAGCGGAAAATAAGCCCAGATGTCACTCAAAAACTTGCTGCCACTCGGCTTATTTTGTGACAAATTGTATCTTTTTAGGAAAATGCATACTGACTGTTGTGACCACAGAATAAAGTGTATTTTAATTTATTTCAATAACTTCTTTATTATTTTTTACTTTTTTTTTTATTGTTTGTGTTCTAAGCAGAGTTTGTGATTTACAACAAAACTAAATATGATTTGTTTCGTAAAATATACAAACTTTTCTTTCCTGATCAAATAAAATTTTTAAGTCGTGGTGTATACTTACTTTTGTGACTGAGTGTTTGTAATGTAAATAACAAGATTGTTAAGCCTTTTCTGATTAAGACTTATTTCATCAACTTTCTCGGGGCATTTCCCATGATGTGGGGTCTTTACTTCAATATGGTTCCCCAAAATATAGCTCATGACAGATATTTTCCCTACTTCTTGTCTGGCTTTTGGTCGCCGTGGCGTAGTGGGTAAGTGAGTCGGCCCATACGCCGAAGGTCTAGGTTCGATTTCCGAACGAGACACCTCGCATTTATTATTATTATTATTATTATTTTTATTATTCCCAGTGTCACCCGTAGGTGACTGAGTTTTAAACATCATTTTTATGGTATGGTTATACAATTTTTTTACTCTGCTTTTATCATTTAAAAGCCAATTATTTAGTTACTTAAAGATGTTTTGGAAAATCTGTTATTTGTAAGTGATTCATCTGGAAAAAAGCCTAAGTTTGCTTATCTACCAGTTCTTCGAACGAGAAAAATCTGAGTCAGAGCTAATGCACATTTGAGGCATGGTAGTATACTACGCGCTACTTTGAATTGCACATTGGGTCTTTCTGCGGGAGGTACGGTTTCTATCTTGAACGTGGACGATGGAATTTTAGGGTCATTTTACTTGGGGATAGTTTCTATTCGCTGGATGTGGTTGAATCACTTTGGTGCATTATTTTTAATCAATTTGTACTATAGCCACGTCTTGGAACAGATCATTGGTAGTTGTGACTCCTTCACTGTCTACCTACGAAAAAACGAGGAAATTGATCTGTTTATCGTCCAGCATCGACCTTTAAAGGATGATTTTCATCGGTTTGTTGATCAGACTCACACGATAAATTTGACATGGATTTACCATTTCTGCAACAACGAGTCCGGCAATCATCGGCGTGTTTTAATCATAAAACAATGTGCTGGCTACAAAAAACAGTTCATGACCATAAGCGTAGGAAGAGTTGGAAGATGAACCCTGTTTTGAAGTACGGTTCGCAAAACTATAAAAGTTACAACGCAAAAATTTGTCAATTTATTTGTGCGTGCCCACTTTTTACTTCAGCGCTAATGTCCTGTTTAAGGTCGACAATTGTTCGTGCCTTCTTGTCATTTGGCAAAAAATGTAGAGCAATAGAAATGGGTGTCGGTAGGTATGCGTTTGATGGATTAAATCCCTTCCACTCGCCCTTCTATATCCCAATGTTTTATTACTTTTGCCTTAATCCAAAAGTGTATCCAAAATAAAATAAATGGAATATGCGTTGGGTTGTTGCTATCATCCTCAATAATTTAAGGGGAAGAGCGCAACCAACCAACAAGTGGTCCCTGAATATTAAAAATTTTAAAAGTTGTCGTAAACAGCTATAACTCGGCTGGTATGTCTGTTTAATACCGTTCTTATAACCAATTACCACCCTTTCGAAGAGGTTAAATGTGACGACACACACCTGTTCCAATCCTTCGGAGTCGGCAATAAACTGTAGGTCATCCATATTTGTAAGAAACTAATATCGCGTTCAATATTCGCTGTCCTGCAGTCAGATGAAGTGAAGGCACTGATTACATTGATGATTTCGCTCTGAATGCCTCGTTCAAAGACACAAAAAATGAGCCAACTCCTTGGTGGTGCATTGTAGGAGTGTGCTTCTCCAAAGCAGCCTTCTTCTTCTTGTGGCGCTACAGTCCAGGGTGTACCTGGGCCTCAACCAACATGGCTCTCCAGCCAGCACGATCTTTCGCCAGCTGCCGCCAGTTGTGCACTCCAAATTGGTTGAGGTCCTTCTCCACTTGTGTGCGCCACCTTAGCCTAGGCTGTCGTCTGTTGCGTTGTCCCAATGGCTCAGATTCGAATACTTTTTGGGCCAGAGCTGTGGTGTCCATACGCTCTACATGACCTAGCCATCTTAAGCGTTGTTTCCGAAGACGCTAGAATAGGCGCATGTCCTCGTACAGCCCACAGTTCGTCGTTAAATCTTCTAGTCCAGATGCCATCAACGCAAACCGGACCAAAAATCGCATGCAAAAATTTTCTCTCGCAAAGACTAAGGGCTTCCTCATCCGCTTTTAATAACGTCCTCCAAAGCAGCCTACGCCCTCCAAATTCCCTCCGTAAGGCGTACTCGAAAATTGCATTTTCACTTAACTCAGAAGAATTCATTTGAAGTATCAACGGCTGCCCTGGCGTTAAATTAAGTGTGTCAACATGCACGGAAGCTCCCTGTTCCAGCCGTTCGGAGGTCATCCTTACTAATAAGAAACCAATACCACGTTCAAAGCTAGAAGTTGCCAAAGAAGTTAAGTCCTAATACTTTATGGACTATATCGCCAGCAATATTTTGTACATAAAAGCAAGAGGTTTGGCTTTGAATGCAGTTTCTAGTGATACCACCACGCAACTGACAACAGAAATATTCCTGAGATGTATAGTAAGAGGCACGCCAAACTGATTGCGTCATCCTCCAAATAATCGGTTAAAAATTTCGCAGTTCATCTAAGTATACTTGAAAATATGAAATCTCTCTACTAAGTAATCCCAACTAATTCCACATATAAACTGTCTCAGTCACTCTTGGCACACACACACTAATTTATTGCCCCATAGGGAGAACGAGCCACAGTCCGACTGCAGCTATTTGATTCCTTCTTAGTGCACTGAAACATAGAAGACGTCTTGTCGTTGCCGGTCCACTGTTTGCTGTGCGACGTGGAAGGTAATGTAACATCTTCCCTTGTCCTGTACCAGACCCAAATTAACTTAACCTTATTCTGTAAGCCGTCGTACGTGTACCACATGAATTTTCTCCGTCCACAACTCAGAAAAATGTGGGGGAATCACAGTAAATGTATGTTATTACGTTTGGGATCTGTGCCAGTTTGCTTTTGGTGAACTGCAATCTCAACCATCACAAGCATTTTAGTATTGTGGATACAAATTAATTCGTTCCATTTCTTTATATGTGAGTAAATTTTTTGTTGAAAAAATTTACAAAATTTATCACTGTACATTCTCTGGTAATTTTAAATTATCATTTCTGAAAAATGAGTCATCTCTCGCATCGATCCAATCATCATGCGATTTCTTCAAAAACCTGAACCGGTGGCCCTCCAAATCGTTTTGCATCGGTCCAAAAAGCCAGTAGTCGGAAGGAGCAAGGTCTCGAGAATATTGCGGGTGAAGTAAGACCTCCCATTTCAGGGTTTCCGGGTAGTTTTTGACCCCTACAGCCATGTGGGGCCGAGCCTTATTACATATGTTTTAAAATCACCTTGTTGTGCCTTTCGGTCGTTTCTGGCCGTTTTTCACGCAATGCACTGCTTAAACGCATTAGTTGTAGTTGATGACGTTTCCCACCAATGGTTTCGCCTGGTTTCAGCAACTCATATTATACCAAACCAGTCTGGTCCCACCGTATGCAGAGCATGACCTTCGCACCGTGGATGTTTATCTAACTCGACGATATAGACGTTGAAGGAAGAGGTTCAATGAGTTGTTCATAATGTTTTTTTTAGTTTAGTTTTTCCATTATTCATCTCTAATCTGATCCCTTCCCTTCCTTTGATTTCTTGTCTTTCAAGAAGCAGTTCCGAGGTGAAAAATTGCCTTTAGACATCTCTCGGTTTCAATTCGTATGGCACCTAAGATCTAATTTCTTTAACTGAACGGAAATTCTTTGCTGAGCCACTCACAACAGCTCTGCGAGTTTATTTTGCATTTTGCGTGGATTTTGATCCAGTTAAGCTTCCAATTAATCATCTGTAATATTTTTTTTGCTTATATGACGCCCATGACTCTTTGTTTTCGACCCTAAAATCAGCACTTTTGCAGCGTCAAAACCACTTTCTGCATGATTTATCGATCGGATCAGAATCACCATTAACTTTTTCGATGGGACCAAGCTGCCCTTTTCCTCCAATTAAATGAAAAAAATCAAATTTTCGGAAAATGCTGTTTACTACAGACAAATTCGGACATTTTCGAATAGGTGAAAAACAATGTTGCAGTCTAAAACAGACGCTAGTTCCCACATATTTTTGCTGACAAATGCCACACCTTTCCAAGGACGCAGGAAATCTCTTCCAGTGTCAGCCACAACTTGCAGGTGGCGCCATCTTTTGAAAACGGGCCGGATTAGTAAGTACGTCCAATAATTCTAATAAGCTGTATTAAAATCACAAAAACCTTCCGAAATAAAGCAAGGAATTGCACAACATAGCCCAAAACTGTCAGCTTCGAGAACTGGCTAACTGACGCAGCAAAGTTTCGAAATATATCAACAACACACTCATTTAAGTCTAGTCTCAATATTCTTTTTACCCAGTGTGAGTTGTACACTAAACGTTGTTGGACTTTTTTGGGGCTGGAAAAGTGAATTGTTTCACCTAAGCCCAAGTTCTGACACCTTGTTTTGAATCATCATCATGGGCTCTGCGAAAACGCTTCATTAAACTTCATTAGAAGTGTATAAGATTAAACTATGTAGGAATCCAAAACGATTTGGTCTAGATGACTAAAGTCACCACACGCTGAATAACAAAAAAGGGGAAATCGCAATTAACTTTTAAATCTCATCTTTCATGATACAGTTGGTAATACATGGTCATGGTCAATTTACTGATAAGACTTACTTTAACTAGACTAGACGCCTTAGTTACCCAAGTGGCAAATGAGATCGTGTTTGAGGGACAATCACCCCACCTTGGTATGGAGCAATGGCTTCCTAAAACCTCTGTTGCTCTATAAATTGCAGCACCCGGTTGGGAATGCAACTCCACACTGAGCCGGGAAGGTCTCCTCACCGCCTGGCCTGAATCACTAGGGTGAACAGCCTGATTCGGACCATTCAGCACAGTAAACTAACCACGGGTCTGCCCGCGATATGGGTATTAAATCACAGTCAATCACAATCAGGCTGAAACCGAAGTTTCTGGGGCTCCCTACCCCCCGTGACCCCAGAATATAGCCTCTGGTCAAGCTGTTACTACCAGTCATGTTCCCTCAAAACCTATGTCTGGTAGCCGCTATTCCGCCATCAAATGGACTTTGGCTCCATCAGCGATTCCGTATACACTAATAACAGCGCTACGGATGTGATTTTGAAACAAGTGATTCATAAATCCAGTCACATTGTCTGAAGAATAATTGAGGTACAATCTGATTCAAGACAAATAGACCGACAGCTGCTGGTTCACGCGGGTATTGCTCGTATTGACGTGAGTCGAGCAACACAGCGAGCCGTCAATGTTATTTGGTAACATGAAAGAGTGACTAGAAAGCCATGTGTTCATTTCAATTGAATTCAATTTCAATTTCAATGCAGCCACATGCTCATCATTTAATATGGATGCACAATATTGATGTCTGGCGCTGTGTAGTATTGGGTAAGTGCATCGTCTCGTACGTCAAAAATTTCAGATTCGTTTTTCGCATTTTTTCACGACACCTCTTTATTGTTCCTGCCAATACTCAAAGAGAACGTATATCAGAAAGCATTTTAAATATCACCATTCGGAGTCAACAGAAAACTGTGTAGGACTTTTAAAGCAATCGAAATAAAAAATAAAAATATTGCTCAAAGCGCCACCCTTTACTCATCGTGTACGTGCACATAATCACATTCATATTTCTTATGTACTATTGTAACATTACTCCCGAATGATGTCAAATTTCGTTAAGATAACATTATTGTCATGCTATGTATGTGTTATACATGTTCAATGGTATGCTATGTGCGATCGTCGTGAATGACATATCAGTCAGTTGCAATAAAGCCATCAACACTTGTGTTTCGTTCTTTTCTTTGTGGTTACCTTACATCTTATCAGAAGTGGGATCGCGTGTCATATTTTAAATTGAAAAAATGAACACCCGTGCTAGTAATTTTGTTCAAATTGCAACTGTGCCACAATTAAAGGAAAAGTTAAACGAAATTGGCCTATCAACATGTGGAACAAAGCCAACGTTGAAGGTGCGCTTGGAAGAAGCCGTATCCCAATTTACCGATCAGCAGTTGGAGCAGTATTTTCCTCCGAGTGTTCTGGAAGATCTTAGTGCGAGTGATAATTCTGATTCTGAAGCGGAGAACAGAATAGCAACGCAGGAGCTGGAACGTTTGAGAGCTATGGTCAAGATGAAGGAGGAGATACGATCTTTGCAGAAAAGACTGGCGGAGCTGAACAATTCTGGAGATACAACTGAATCGAGGTATTCTTTCAAAGATATAGAGGAATCATTACACACGTTTTCTAGCGACGACAATTACCCCGTTACAAAGTGGATCAAATGTATAGAAGACTCAAAAACCTTCTACAATTTGGATGAATCCAGATGTTTTATTTATGCGCTGCGTATGTTAAAAGGTACCGCAAAGTTATTTTTACGCTCAATCTCGTGCAAATCGTGGGACGAATTGAAAGCAGCCTTGCTAAAGGAATTTCACCAACACGCTACAGCAACAGATGTGCACAATTCCCTTCGAAGCCGGAGAAAGCAAAAGGACGAGAATCTGCAGCAATACGTGCTAATTATGCAGGAGATCGCGAGTGCAGCAGACATTGAAGAGACCGACGTGGTAAACTACATAATCAAGGGGATTCCTGATTCCAGTTTCAATAAGCAGATTTTGCTGACCGCAAACAACATATGCGAATTGAAGTGTCTTCTGCGGAGGTATGAAAAACTAAAGTCAGAGCCGAATCAACCAAACCGAAATGTGTTTCAACCAAAGAATGTTACGTTGCAAGAAAGTAGACGGCATAGGCTGAAGTGTTTTAATTGTGATGGTGAAGGTCACATTTCCAGTCAGTGTCCAAAACCCAGAAGAGAACGTGGGACATGTTTTCGGTGCGGACAAAAAGGCCACATGGTGAAAAATTGTCCACAAACAACGGCAGTGATGGTGTTGCAAGAAGCTGAGCCAGCGAAGACTACATTCCTGCGAGACTTCCATGGAGAGTTCGAATTCCATTTCAACAATGACCAACCCGAAGCTATTCACACAACGATGACTGCAAGAACCATGATTGATACCGGCAGCCCAATTAGTTTCGTGCAGCAAAAGTATATCCCCTCCTACCTGATGACATCTTTAGGATCTTCAATGGATGAATTCGTAGGTATTAATAATAGCAAGCTTGTTGTATTTGGAAAAGTGTTTTGTAATGTAAAAATATGTAATGATGTTGTTAATATATGTTTGTATGTAGTTAAAAACGAAACAATGAAAAATGTAATAGTTTTAGGAAGAGATTTCCTTCAGAAAACAAATATAAAATTAACATTAGAAGATAAAGAAAAGATTAATGATATTGTTAATGAAAAAGAAGTTGATAGTGACGAAGTGAATGATATTTTAAACATCGATACGTGTAATGACCGCGATGAAAACTTAAATTTAAAAATTAATGAAAAATTGAGTTATACTGAGAAAGTTGATTTACGTGATTTAGTTAGCCGGAGTATTACGAATATTAATTCATTTGACGGAATTTCTGATTGTGAAATGAAGATTACCCTTACTAGACCGAACAGTACTTTTAGTTGCGCGCCGCGAAGATTGCCATACTCTCATAAACTAGAGTTACAAAAAATATTAGACGATCTTCTGAAAAAAAAACGTAATTCGCGAAAGCAACTCACCTTATGCATCGCCTGTTGTTTTAGTGAGAAAGAAAACAGGAGAATTGCGGTTATGTATAGATTTTCGTGAGTTAAATAAGATCACGGTGAAAGATAATTTTCCTCTTCCATTAATTGAGGATCACCTAGATAGATTACGTGGTAAAAAGTATTTCTCAATGCTAGATCTAAAAAGTGGTTTCCACCATGTTAAGATGTCGAAAGAATCGATACCACTTACATCATTTGTAACGCCGCTAGGACAATTTGAAGATTTACGCATGCCATTTGGGCTAAAAAATGCCCCTTCCATGTTTCAGCGCTACCTAAACTCCGTTTTTAAACTCCTAATAAGTTCAGGAAAGATATTGGTCTACATTGATGACTTGCTAATTGCAACGGAAACAAAGGAGGAACATTTTTTGATCTTGCAGGAAGTTATGGATATAGTGATAAAGAATAATTTAGAATTGCGTTTGGATAAATGTGTGTTCATGTACGAAAAAATCACTTATTTAGGATATGAGGTTTCTGCAGATGGAATTGGTCCTAGTGAGAACGGTATTAAAGCAGTGAAGAATTTCCCCATACCTATAAGTATCAAACATGTTCACTCTTTCTTGGGCTTATGCTCATATTTCCGTAAGTTCATTAGGGATTTCTCAATTATCTCAAAACCTTTATATGATCTGTTGAAAAAGGATGCTGAGTTTACCTTTGGTGAAAAGGAATTATCTGTTTTCGAAGAGCTAAAAAACAAATTAATAAGAGCACCGTTGTTAAGCATTTATAACCCAACAGCAGACACCGAATTGCACTGCGATGCCAGTAGTCTAAGATTTGGTGCAGTTTTATTTCAACGCCAAGAAGATAAATCTCTCCACCCTATCTTCTTTTTCTCAAAACGTGCCACTTTTCAAGAGTCAAAATACCATTCCTATGAATTGGAAACTTTGGCAATTATTTATGCACTTAGACGCTTCCGCATTTACCTTACAGGTCTAAAATTTAAGATTGTTACTGACTGCAAGTCGTTGACTCTGACTCTCAATAAAAAATTATTGAATCCCAGAATCTCGCGTTGGGCACTCGAACTGCAAGACTATGATTACGTAATCGAGCACAGAGATAGTAAGCGCATGAACCATGTTGATGCACTTAGTCGGTGTCACAACATTTTAGTCATTGAGCCTGAGTCATTCGAACATGTGCTAGCTGCCTCTCAGCAGTCAGACCCAATAGTAAAACAGTTAGTTGAGATCCTAGAGAAAAGAGGGAGTCCGTCTTACGAGTTGATCAATGGCCTTGTGTACAGAAAAATTAAAGATAAGGTTTTCTTCTATGTGCCATCTCGAATGGAACGCAATGTTACTAAAACACATCATGAGGCTTTGTGTCATGTTGGTGTTGAGAAATGTTACGAGTTTCTGAGAAGTACTTATTGGTTTCCTTCCATGAAGGCAAAGATCAAGACCTATATCGATAGCTGCTTGAAATGCATACACTTCTCAGCCCCATCTGGTCGAAAAGAAGGCATTTTGCACAGCATTCCAAAAGGTGACAAGCCTTTTGAGACGGTTCATGTTGATCATTATGGACCTTTACCATCTAGTGTGCGAAACTTAAAGAAGCACGTCTTTCTAGTAGTTGATGGGTTTTCAAAGTTCACGAAACTTTTTGCAGTGAGAACTACAAGTACCAAAGAAGTTATAGCATGTCTTGAGGCTTATTTCCGAATGTACAGCAAACCTAACCGCATAATTTCTGATAGAGGAAGTTGTTTTACCTCCGAAGACTTTGCCACTTTTTGTTGTGAGTACAACATACAACACGTTAAAATTGCCACGAGTTCGCCTCAATCCAATGGCCAGGTAGAACGCGTAAATCGTAGTCTTACAGCTATGTTGGCCAAAGAAAGTGAGACAGAACCAGGTGATTGGACAAAACATTTGCCTAAAGTAGAGTTTGCGCTTAACAACGTCGTGAATAAGAGTACGGGCTTTAGTCCAAGTGTGTTGCTTTTCGGAGTTGTTCAGAAGGGTCAGGTGTGTGATAAAATCCGAGAATACTTGGAACAAAATGTTGTTATAGAAGAAGCAAGAGATTTAAATGTAATTCGAGAAAAAGCAAATGAAAGAACTGTTCGAAGTCAAGAAACTTATAAAATTTACTTTGATAAACATCATAAAAAACCTCATTCATATAGTATTGGTGACTATGTGATGATAAAAAATATCGTAAATACTCCAGGCGTTAATAAGAAACTAATTTCTAAATATAAAGGGCCGTTTGAAGTAGTTAAAGTACTACCAAACGACAGATACTTGATAAAAGATCTTGAAAACCTTCAGATTTCACGAATTCCTTACGAAGGAGTCGCATCTCCTGAAAACATGAAGCCCTATATATTCTAATTTATTGATTACCCGTATCGAATCATATTTTGTTAGAATTTTGTTTGAATTTATCTTTACTTTCAGCATTTTATCTAGATGTACAATATTTCTATTATATACTCTTGTATTTTCATATAATGTTTAAGGGACAATTCGACAGAAATTTGAAAAGAGACTAATGAAATGAATGTTCTTATGCTTTAAGTTTGTAAACTTGTCGAAGTTATATGCACTTGATACTGATATTATGTAATGATTCATGTGAATGTATTCGGTGGTAAATCTGGGGCGATTTACGGTCAGGATGATCGAGATGTAGGACTTTTAAAGCAATCGAAATAAAAAATAAAAATATTGCTCAAAGCGCCACCCTTTACTCATCGTGTACGTGCACATAATCACATTCATATTTCTTATGTACTATTGTAACATTACTCCCGAATGATGTCAAATTTCGTTAAGATAACATTATTGTCATGCTATGTATGTGTTATACATGTTCAATGGTATGCTATGTGCGATCGTCGTGAATGACATATCAGTCAGTTGCAATAAAGCCATCAACACTTGTGTTTCGTTCTTTTCTTTGTGGTTACCTTACAACTGTAAGTTCAGGACATAGCGTTCAAACCAGTATACATACCATAGCATCGCAAACATCGAACTGAAGCGGAGAATCGAGAACCAATGAATTTTTAATTTCAGAGACAACTTTGTTCTACTATATACTATTCTTGTAGGACAGAAACAACAATCTGGTCGTAGCAGATCTGCTGTATGTCGTAGAAGCATAGATGCCAGCGAAGGAAGGGCGATTTCGTCCGCTAGGTATGTCCTCAACCTCCCCGATAACCAGAGTCCACAATCAGAGGAAGGGAGAGAGATGAATTAAAAGAGAAGAAAAGGAAATGAAAGAAAATGGGAGAAGAAAAGTAAAAGAAAGGAAAAAAATGTAGAAGAATAGGAAGAAGAAGAAAAATAAGAATGAAAAGAAAGAAAGAAGAAGAAGAAAGATAAAAGGAGAAAAAAGAAAGGAAGAAGCAGAATCGCAAAAAAAGTGAAAAGAAGAATTGAAAGAGAATTAGTAAGAAGTAGAGGGAGAAAAATAGGAAGAAAAGGACATGGAAGGAAAGGAATGAAATAAAAGGAAAAACAGGAAGAGGTAGAACAGGAAGAAGAACAAAAACGAAAGAAGAAGAAAAAGTTAAAGGTAAAGAAACATTAAGAGGAAGAAGAAACAGACGGCCGAAGGAGAAGAGGAAAAAGAAAAAAAACCTAAAGACTAAGAAAAAATAAGAAGATGAAAAAAAGTAGTGGAAAGCGAAAAAGAAGAAAAACAAAAAAGAATAAGAAGAAATATAAAAAGAAGAAGGAGAAGAGCAAAGTTATAACTTTTAAGGCCATGTGCCCTTGCTGTTACTTAATTCCGGTCACTTGAGGATAACAAACAATCCCTTTAGTCTGCGCCAATTATAAAAAAATGCGTATCGAAGGTTTGGCCACCATTTTTTGAACATAAGCTAGGCAGAACTTTCAGCATTCGCTGCTGTCTTGTTTGCCGCCAACACCTGCAATCCCCTCGATGCAAACCGCTAAAGGATTTGGAGTGTTCAGAATATTGAGCATATCAAGAATTTGGTTTCTCGAGTTTTAAATGTTTCGGTTTCGAATTTTCTATCGTCTATTCAAACTTTCTGATTTGTATAGCTTGTTAAATAAAGGGTGATTTTTTAGCTTTTATCTTTTTAACAACACTCGTTTAAACAGCTGACGCATGTGTTTTGTGTCAGAGTCAAACATCTTCAGTTTGATTTGGTTTAATCGACCCACTGAAGCGGCTATTCGGTCTATTGGGACTAAATTTCGCACCAAATTTAGATTGTTGAACATTAAACCACCAACACGCTTACGAAGAGTGCGAACTGAAGAAAATATCGCAGCTGTATCGGCCATTTTTAATGATGGCCATCAATTATCGATTGGTCACCGTTCGCAGCAATTGGGCCTCTGTTACTCAACAACGTAGAAAATGCGGAAGGATTAAGGTGTGATGCCTTTCAAAATACAGCTGGTGCAAGAATTGAAGCCGAACGACCTACAGCAACGTAAAATTTTTGGTGAATGGGATCTTGGAAAGTTGGCCGAAGATACACTTTTTTACCGAAATATTGTGTTCAGCGACGAAGCTCATTTTTAGCTCAATGGGTACATAAATAAGCAGAATTGTCAATTTTTGAGTGAATATTTGCCAGAAGCACTGCAAGAGCTACCACTGCATCCAAAAAAGTCACAGTTTGGTGCGGTTTATGGGCTGGTGGCATCATTGGACCGTACCTCTTGAAAGACGATGCGAATCGTAACGTAACTGTGAATGGTGAGCGCTACCGTGAAATAATATCCAACTTTTGTTTTCCCAAAATGCAAGAGCTTGACTTGCATGACATGTGGTTTCAACAAGACGGTGCCACATGCCACACAGCACGCGCAACACTTGACGCATTAGAAGACAACATTGAAGCATTTATTTGTGAGATACCGGCCGAAATGTTGAAAAGAGTATGCCAAAATTGGACTAAGCGGATGGACCATTTGAGGCGCAGTGAAGGTCAACATTTGCATGAAATAATCTTCAAACATTAAATTATATGGACCGCACTATCGATTCAAATAAAGATTTCATGCATTTTCTGAATTTATGTGCTTTTTTTTGAAAAACTTTCCTATAGCTTTTGAAAAATCACCCTTTGCAATCAGCAAGCACTCCCCTTTCCAAGATTCCCGTTAAATTCAGCTAGAGTATATCACAAAGACATGAAGTGTGTGTCGAAAAAGAGTTTTCCAGTGTCAGTGTCAGTGTCAGTTACATCCTCCCATAGAATCACCATTTCATTAATGTAGAATTTCCCATTGCATTTGATGAGGCACACAACAAAGGTTTTAAACAGAGATATTAGGTATCCGGATAGAAGGTTCAATGAATCAATCCACTTGATAGACGAAGACGCTTTCAGGAAGCATAAGGCATTTGACACGGTTGAAAAATGTTCCAAGGAAACAAAGCCCATTCAACAACAAAATCAGCGGATCCCATAATGTTACCTCTTAAAACTCAATCCTATTCGAAAGTTACAGCAAACCTCATCATTCCGTCATGCCTCGACGCATTCTCTGCACCCACACCCTCTCCCCAAGGGTGTAATCAATCCATCTCCATCAGTTTGACAGTAGACACAAGTAAGTGCTACAAAATTCTTCATTTTACGAGTATGGTTTCATTTAAAAGCTTGTTTCCAACTTTTCGGTGCGTACCCCAACCAATTACCAGCCCCATCCCAAGAGACATTGAAAATCCTGTTCAAAACCGGAAAACCTCACGATTACGTCTGTTGCACGTACACCAGACGCACGGGTAATATACATTTTAATGGCTTTCTCTTATCCCCTCCGACGCAACACAACGCAACGTATGTTTGCCTTCGACTGCTCCTCCTGATAAGCTCCTTCCATCAGAGTTGACATCGTTTGCGTTGTCAGCCGCGGATATGGGCGACGCAAATTCCACGTCAGTGGTAATAAAACTCTGTCACCCTCTCGTCTCCTTGCCACTCAATCGATTTCAAAAACTCTCCAGATCGTGGATCTGCCACCACCGTCACCAACACCGCCACCAACACCGCCACCGCCATCGCCTCCGCCGCCACCGCCGTCAACAACTACATCAAAACCATTCACGTTGACATATCACGACGAAATAATATTGTGGTCGTGTCAGCTGTCAAAGTTCGACAGAAGGACACCCCATACGAGTCGGTTGCGACTCTAATTGGGTTAGAAACTGGGTTAATGGACGCACGATGCCACGTAGAATTTGGCCAGCACCCTGCTCCCAGTAAACGCTATAGTTGTGTGTCCTGACGAAATGTGTTTCGTGTCAGTCTGTTTTTGTGGTTCTCCGGTGAGGTGGGAAACGGTCGCGGGTTGGAGTGGTGGCTATGATTTATAGAATACGTGGTGAGGTTAACCATTCTTTTGCCGTAATTAAAGTTGCACGAGATTTTCGTGGCCTCCGTCGGATTTTGGGCCGGATGGCGTAGGTTCTCGAGTAATAGATTGCTCTTGTGGTGGGGTTTGGTTTTTTTTTTGTTTTGTTAGGGCGGGGAAGTGAAGCGGTTAAAAATGGTTTGTATTCAGTGGGGTGGTACTAGGCGGTAAGGGGAAATGAAATATTTACCCTAAATGAACCGACCTTTCGACTCTATGAACACATGCAAAGCGTCATTTGTTCCCCATAAAGTCGGTCATTTCTTTTTTTTTTTGTTGGAACTGAAGACTGGTTGCCGACTATTAGGGGTTTTTCGCATTTTTCGGTTCACATAAAAAGTTACCTAACGGATGTCAACACGATGGTCAGCTGAAAAATGTGAGACTTAGTGGCGCAGGGGTGTGATGATTAAGGATTGGAAAACCACTAAATCACAGCAATTTACAGCTTTCACACATGGCGCAAGCGATATGGATTTACAGTCGTCTTCCGTATGTTCAATTGCCGGAGAAGGGAAGCTCATAAACCATAAATATTCACACTGCCGACAGAGGGTCCTTTAAATTTCACTTTCGATTCGTGCCCTATCTAACATCTGTCGAAGAAATATTATACTCACGTTGGAAAGGATTTGACTAAAATTGGGTTAGATATTTATATAGGCTTTTAGCAGACACGAGATTCTATTCTTATTGCCATCCCTTTCTTGTCAATCATTCAAAGGTATAGTTAAAACTGTTGTGAATTTTTTAAGGTTTCGTTTACAAAAAGCGGCGGGCATTGAACAGCAGTACATACGTGCATGGAATGATAACCTAATGACCTCACCCTGAAGATCAAGAAACCGATTTGGGGCAGCACTCAAGGAATACTAATCGTATATGAAAAAGTTTTTAATTTTCGTCTTTCCGAGTCGGCAGAAAACTGTAGGTTCGCTCTACTTGTTTGAGAAGAATGGAACGCCATACACACAAGTTGCTGAAGAAGTTAGGCAACTTGTCCTTTGTGGAATGAAGTGGAATGTGGTTTAAAATTTGTTATTTTAATTTACTTATAATTTTTTAGTTCCACATATTCAAAAGTTACGAATTCAAGTGTTTTGGGTAAGCATTTTCGGAGATTATTTTAAACATGGGGATTTTGTACAACAGCATCGAGTGTACCTCTTTTTTTTGAGAGCATTTCTTAAGTGAAACGAGTCTTAAGAAAGTCGTACGAGATTGCGGTAATTTAAAATCATTTTCAAATTGGCTTCGACAGTCAGGCGAGGTCATGCTCACCTACATCATCGACTTCATCCGAATACAAGCCCAATGAAACAGGAGACTATTGACTATATCCAGTCTCTGTCTGAGAATTTTTGACTCAATGCACAGTCGCTGGCGCAGGTTTTTATACGCTGCGATTGTAGCGTTACACAACCTCTAAATGAACCCACACCAATACCTGACGTTGCAGATCATACCGCCAACAAATTGGACCTTTCTTACCTCCCATCAAGATAAATATTCTATCGACATATTGTCACCTCTAGGTTCGTTTGCTGACTGTGCCATATGAACCTCATGCTTAGTCTCAAAATTTAGAAAACAGTTTCCGAAAAGATGTGTCGGCTGTACGAGAAAGCCATTTGGAACGAACTCAAAAACTTTTTCAGGAATTTCAAATGTTGGATGTGGTTCCTCAATGTAGACGCCGTTAATACGATCACAAATCTTATGTAGCTTGGAATGGAATATTTCGTTTCACATAGAGTAAAGACATCAAACCCAAGGAAAATGGGTTATTGCAAAGAGGCCATTAGGTTAAGAGAATTGAGTTTCCGGAGTTACAAAGCCAAATCAAGCATAATCCATCTTGCCAATTGTTGCTCCTTTGGACTTAAGAGGCATTTGAGTAACAGAGACCTCTCTCAAAGGACTTAACTGACTTTGTGCAACAGATTGATCATTCCAGTCTTCTTAAACGTCGCAGAAACTTGGACGCTACTAAAATCGGATGAGGAAGTCTTTTCGAGAGAAAACAATCTGTGTGTGATTTTTGGACTTGTTTGCGTTGATCGCGTCTGAAGGAGAATATTCAACGACGAATTTTATAGGCTGTAGAGCGGCATGCAACAGGTCAAGTGTCTTCGGATACAACGTTTAAGATGGCAAGATGCAGATCGTATGTAGAACGTATGGACACCACTGTTCCGGCCCGAAAAGTTTTCGTATCCGAGCCATTGGATACAACGCAAGTGAAAGCCCTAGGTTGAGATAGCGAACACAAGTCAAAAAGGATTTCAACCAACACTGGGTTGCACAATGGAGGAAGAGATAGTGCTAGCTGGAAAGGCATATTGGGAAGCTCAGGTCCACCTCGGACTGTAGGGCCAGTAAAAGCAGAAGAAGATGCGCATGAAACTCCGATAGTAAAAGTGGGATTTAAATTATTTAAACTCAATGTTGTCCACTTCTAATAAAGTGCTTTAAAAATAATCAGCCATTATCCATAGATCGGACCGAAAGGTTCGCAATCCTCAGGATGTGTATAAACTCATCGAGTTTATCGAGTCTCCCTCTCTATACACTTGTCCCATATTGGAGCCTGAATCGACGCAAGTTAAAAAAGTGAAGAAACGCACTTAGTTATTTGATGGAACTGTAACTGTAATCATTATTATATATAACGAGATCTTAGAACTACCCTTTTTTCATATTTTTTCTAGATAGTCCCCTTTTAACTTTACACTAGCTTTTATTGACAAATGCCACGGTTTTTACGCATTGTGTTCGAAAACTATTCAAACAAGCCTCGTATATTGTATTACATCCTTGATGTCTTTGGGTTATCGGCGACACAGAGACCTACGTCAGAAAACTCACTATTCAAACGGGTTAAACAAGTTTAAACATCGCTGGGTCATTTCGATCGAGTAAGAAGGTGAGTCAGTTGAAGAACGAGTGGCCTCTTACCAACATTTTCGATTTTTTTTTCTGTAGGTTGAGTACATCCGCATCCAAATCAATTGATCCTTCATTGCTTTGGTGTGTGGTCAGTTCAGGTCTGTAAAAACTTGTCACAAGCTTATGAAGCAATTGTCATGGAATTTCATATTTAAGTTTAACCTATCGATGTACAAGTATACAAAAACTGAGCCGGGAAGGGAATGTACTCGAATTTTCGCTGACGGCTCCAAGGCGATGGGGGGATCTGAAGCCTTCGTCAAAAGCGACAAAATTAGAATTCACACCTCCTTAGGTAAATTGGAGTTGGTCTTTCAGCGGAAACCTTTGTGAACCTAATGGCCACCAGCAATATTGTGAAGAAAAGGTGGAAGGGACGAGTATCTGCGTCTGTAGCGACAGCCAAGCTACGTTTAAGACCTTACTCAACGTTCTAACCACTTCCAAGATAGTACAGGAATGCTAAATTCGATAAGATTTGTCCAAGACCCAGGGCACCACGATATCGTGGGAAATGAGATTGCCGATGAACTTACTCTGAAAGGATCAAAAGTGATCGTAAAGCCAGAACCCACCTTGGGACTACCCGCGTCCTTGGTTAGGGCTTCGGTTGACGGTTCCCGACAGCATAACCAGAAATGGCATGACTCCCCATGATGCAAGTTGTCCAAGCACATGCTCTCAAATGTTAGCGAGAAATCCACGGCTTTTCTGCTATCTTTAGATATGAAAGACTGCAGACGACATTTTTGACGTACAAATGGAACACTTCAACTTCACTAAGCACTTAAATGTTCTTGGGCTTAGTGATGGCACCCTATGCCACGCCTGTGGAGAAGGTGAAGAGCACTTTCTCTGTCAATATCTGACGTTTGCTCGCATCAGGTGCCGACTGTTTGGCGCTTACGTGTTGGGAGCTAAAACCCTAGGCTCTCTATCATAGAAGCGCTTGCTGGTTTTCCTTCGGAAGTGTTTCCTTCCTTGTAGCTGGCTCCCAAATATACGCATTATATATCATCTTCTATCTAATTGTGGTCGCTGAGGCGTAGTGGGAAGTGCGTAGACCCACACGCAGAAGGTCTAGGTTTGATTTCCGGGCCGAATACCTCGCATGTGGGTCCCTTCTACTCGTGAGAGAACAGTAGCACGCACAACACGAGTATTTGTTGTAGAAGCTAGGACCTGGTCCCTTGTGGGCTGTAGTGCCACTCAAGATAATAAATATTTTTTTATATCCCAATATGTGTCACAGTCGAAAAATGTCTGTTCCCCTCTAAATCTGAAAAAAGCAAAAATGGTGAATTCAATGAGAACCTAAAATTGAAAATATTTCATTTTCTTATTCGGGTAGTTTTCCCCTAATATCTCAGAAGCCAAAAGAAATTAAGGACAACGAATGTCGAAGTTCTAAAAATGCAGTTTTGGAAAGTCTTCTGAGAGCATTCAGAATTGGTAACCAATGACACCAATGCATACAACCCTTAAGCGAAGTTTTTCACAGACTTTATGTCACATTAATGAAATCTCGGGGATTGATACATTTGGCTATAACTCTCAGTATTGGAGGTCAAGGTACGAAGTGGTTGCTGCGATTTTAAAACTGAGAGGACTGATAGTCATCTTAGCCGATGAGAAAGGTCATTAGCAGACACAAATACGCTCGTCAATGTCAACGTTCGGTGTTGCTGTCAGTGTGTTTTCAAATTTTATCGTCTCATTATAATTTTCGCACTCATCCCCCAAACACATTCGTCTTCAAATCAGTCACTCCACACCACCAACAACCACCCTGTCCTTAAAAAATTCACCCAAGAAAAGTAATTACCTAAACAAAGTTGTCCAACCAACCAACAGACCAAAATGATGATTTTTTAACGAACTTACGGACACCACAAGTCCCATCATCTCAGGCGTGCCCATAACCAGAATGACCCACCATCACCATCACATACCGTTAGTCGTCGTATGCTCTCTGTCAACCAAAAACAAACACACAAAAAAACACCAAAAACAAAAAGCAATTCCCAACTTTGCCACATTCCGCTTAACCTCTCTTGACTTGCTCTCGGTAACTTTGTCGTCAAGTGGGGACTAACTCCGTTATAAGTCTTAAAACCGTTAGTAAACTTAACGAATTCATTTTTAATTCACCGTTACAAAGGCCATTAAACATTAAAACGCCCGCCGTCGTCGTCATTTAGAGCAGCCGCACTGGATTGAGATTGAGGCTGTAGCCGGGAAATGAAAATGAAAATGAAAATCCTTCGGTCCTTCACGTTTTATTACTTATTATTGCACTTTTTTCTCCTCCCCCCAGGAAGTGGGTTATGAGCTCTCGTCCTGTTGCTAAGAGGACATTTATCAAATCCCCCTCTCTCCGCCTATCCGATGAGACACAGCTCAACTGTATGGACTACGACTGATCCTCGCCTCAAAGGGATATTACACGTTGCGGCCAAACGAGTGCCAGCTGCTTGGGACGGGGGCGGGAGGAGGGTGTAGGAGGAGTAAAGAAAAGCTCGTAAAGTACTTAAAATTACTTCCGTCTCTTCACTCTGTGTCCGCGTTGTGTCGTTGGTGTCTTCAATTTTCATTTCCTCCCCAACTGTGCCACGAAAGAGATCTCGTTGCGACAAGGGATGAGGGGGGGGGATGTTGGGAGAGGAGAAGAAGAAAAAAAATACAACGAAAATCTGCGAACAGAAACTGTAAAAGAATCCTTAAATGAGAGAAATCCTTCGCTTTGTCTCCCAACCGACCGTCGCGCCTTCGTCTCTTCTCGTCGTATTTTTTTCCAGTTTGTTTTATTTGCATTCGAAACACCCCCTTCCCCACGCCCCCCACACTCGCCATCGCTCTTTCACTGTCCCGAGCCCCCATCCAGTGTACCTTTGGGGATTTTACTTTTAAAGGATTACGATTCAGTTTTTTTTTGTTTTTCATTTTTATCACTCCAAGGATGCTTAGGATGAGGCGTATTTTTCTGCTTTGGATCTCTGTTCGCCTTGTTTCGTCGGGCTTTGTAACGTGCAATGCTCGGTGCGCATACTTTCAAAGAACACACCGAGGCGGACGCCTCAACCTACAAATTAACCTTCACCTAGTAAGGATTAACCTCCTCATCATCCGTTGCTGGTGGCAGTGGTGGTGACGGTGGGCGTAATGTATCCTCCTCGTTGAAGCGGCATGAGTCACTGTGGCAGGACATTTAGAGCGAACACACAAGCGCACAGCTCAAAAGTAAACACAGTTCATACGGTTCGTCGTCCCCCTTCGTGCGTTGCGCAGTCCTTCTGCTCTGTACTTTCGGATTGATGTACATTTCATGGCTCGTCTGGTGCGGGTGCTTTTGCTGCTTAGGATTTCTCGTGTGATCCTAGCTCCGAGTGTGTGCCGCAGTTACACACTACTGCCCCTCGAGTCTTCCACACTGCCACCATCGTACATACAGGACTCGTGCGCTTTCACCGTGGAGGGGTGGGTGGGCTCGAGGGTCGTTCGTCGGCCGAAAGAGGGTCTGTGTGCGGTCTTCTGGGGATACGTAACCGGTAGCCGGGCTATTTAAATGGAAATTTGGTTTCTAAATTATTTACACAAGGCGGCAGCAGTCGCAGCACGGAAGGAGCACTGCGAAGGAGTTGAAATTGCTTAGATCCGTTGCTGGGCTTGTGTTGGTGCGGCGATGGACCCAGCAGAGATGGCGGTGATACTGCATGTACCTGTCGGTTTGGTGTGTGCATGGGAATTGTGTCACTGAGTGCTTCTGCACTGGACTACGGTTGGGAGTATTTTGAATATTTTCTGGGGCACGTGCGTGTTGTTTGGCTTTCATTGTTTTTGGGCCGACTACCACCGGTGGGCGTGGGTCTTGAGTAGGGACAAGGCAAATATGTTTTGGATGCTTTTCAGGCCGTCATAATGGTAATTAGATGGGAAAAGGGCATTGCCTTAGCACGCAACGGGCGAAGGCGATGGTTACACAAGTCCCTTTTTCTGCGACAAGGGAGGGTATAGATTTTGTGAAAATTGGAAGTGAACTTTGTCGGAAGGGTTCTTGAGCCTCCCCCGCCCGTAATTGTTTACATTGCAAGCCATAGGCATCATTTGGGTTTTTCATGAAGCCAATTGTATTAAATTTTCACACACAGTAGCGAGTGCTTGTCGGGAAAGTACTTCTGGTTCGTGTTTCAATGAACACAGCGATCTCATGTGTTCATCTGGGGATTAACAAGCTTGAATTTATGGCGTGGTAAGCTGCGGAGCACAGTGACAGCGGTAGGCCCCTCGTCATGCAAAGCTACAGCTTATAGTTGAAGAACGGAATATTTTGCCTAAGTGTCCAAATACACATAAGCTCGGGATAAGTGCTTGTTCTCAGGAAATGAAAGTGGTTTTCGCAACTTCAACGGGGGATGAGATTGTATTCCATATAAGTGAATTGTTAAGCAGGGACTGGAGGCGCGTAGATTAGAGCAAGACAAATTGTTTCAGAGAACATGACAGAATCATAGCCTCAAAGATTATGAGATCGGGGCAAGGTTTACGTTGACACGGGGAGATGTGAGGAATATTTAATTTTGATGAGATGTGTATAAGGCGAAATTTTAATGCTAATTTGTTACAACATGAGGCTAAGTCTTGTAAATTTAAAAAAGCAGGCAGCAACTCAGAGGATTGGATGGCTTGCCATTAGAACACTTTAAAGCAGACCCCTGCATACTCCTAGGGACCGTGTACCAGATCATGTGTGAGATTCCAGGAGACGTGGACATACCACACGATTGGAACACCAACGCCACAGGAACATTCCGAAAAAATGGCGATCCTTGATCTATTGAATTTCGTCTACAAAGTTATATAAAGCATGCTCTGCGAATATTTGAAGCCGTTTTTGCACTTAGTAGTATGTCCTCCGTCAGGTCAA
The DNA here is from genome assembly GCA_944738645.1 of Eristalinus sepulchralis. Classification (NCBI taxonomy): domain Eukaryota; kingdom Metazoa; phylum Arthropoda; class Insecta; order Diptera; family Syrphidae; genus Eristalinus; species Eristalinus sepulchralis. The sequence goes on from OX122882.1 coordinate 70,520,489, forward strand.
CACACTATCTTGCTTATCCTGTTTAAGACCATTGAATTTTGAGTCGAATCTGCGCCTTATTTATGTGCTTAATTTTAGAATCAAGTTAAGCTTCGTAATTATTTTTCTTTTTGCGGACGGGCAGTTACCCCTACACCCTTATAATCATCCTAAAGAACCAGTTCCCTATGACCGTCCTCTACGACAAGAGGTCGCACATATAAGCTTAGTGGGCACGTTTGAAGAATTTGATCAATTGGACCCATGATCAATGTCTCTTTTGGCCGAAAATGACATTATTTAGCGTTCTATGTTGGTACTGAGGTCTTTTAACGTCGTCATTGGTTTAGACTTAATGTAGCCCCACAGAAGAAAGTCAAATGGCGTTAAATCGCACAAACGAGGCGGCAAGTCAACTGAGCCATTTCTTGAGACAACACGCTAATTGGACTTATTTTTCATGAAATTGATTGAAATGTGTGCTGTGTGGCTTGTGGTACCATCCTGTTGAAAGCACATATCGCCCAAGTCAAAAATAATCGGTACCGCGATAAGGCTGGCTAATCACGTACAACACAAATAAAGCATATTTCGCTTATTGACGAGCCAATTGAGTCCAACAGGAGCGTCGTCACTGAAGATGATCTTCCGACGAAACCCATCATCGTTGTGCATGTTCTCCAGGACCCAATTGGAGAACGTAAGTTGCGTTATATGGTCCATCGGCTTCAATTGTTGAGTCAGCTGTATCTTGTATGGGTGTATACCAAGATCCTTATACAAAATATCCCATAACGTAGTCTGAGGGATGCCCAATTCTTAAGTGCTTTCGATCGTTCGCTACAGACGCCGAAACGGCAGCGATATTTTCAACGCTTCGACCAACCCGTCGTCTCATTGGTATATCAACATCACCCCACAAATACATATGAAAATTCAAGTTTTTGCACTAAACTCGCTATTGCTTGTCCACTAAGGCGAGGATTGGGACCAAATATTAAAGTTAACGCTCTAAAATTTGCAATCACCGACTCCGAGTTTCTGCGGATTTTTTTTTAATTTGCAGACGGTGCTCGTTTGTGTACGTCACTATGCTGAAAATGTTGAGTTAACTGAATAAAGTAACAGCGACAGTGTGGAGATAAGTAAAAGAGTGCGTTCACAAATTAAACGCAAAGTTGTAGTAGGAAAGTAGGAACTTGCTACTGAAAAACTATTTATATGCTCTCAACGAGAAAGGAGACGCAACGCCAAGGTCTCGTGCTGAATTTCACAATGGACACTTGTAACTTTGAGGTAGGAAGGAAGACTGTGTGTTAAATATTGAATATCGTAACATTCGGTAACACCTATTTCATTGTTGCAAATCTCAGAATGTCGGTCAACTGTCAAACAGCTGTCATGAAATGGGCCTGGAGGTAGGCCTCTTTTTTTTCAACAACCGATCAGGAAACACTTGTGTTGTTAGCTGGAGTGCTAACCTACTTATATAAATATGTCAAATAAAACAGATTTAGACTTGAATTAAACTAAAACAAGTGTGTTTATAAAAATACATGAAACTTTGTAAACGTGGGAACCGCTATAAACTCGGACAACGACACCAGCGCTGACATAAGAAGAAGGATAACTCATAACAACCGCTGCTTTCTTGGGATAAGAAATTAATTGACAAATAAAGTTTTTTCTCGAACAACCATGCTAACCCCTATAATGATCTAAACATCCGAGTTACAGAAGCATGGACTTTGTCAAAGGCAAACGAAGTTTTTCTTCCCTCAGGTGTGTAGGCGTTTCGGTAGATGGTGTGTAAAGAAGAAGGGTCAATAATAATCTGTACGAGTTGTTCAGAGGTATTGAAATAGCCAAAAGAGATTCCAACAACTGCGATGACTATGTTATATAGAGGGCATGGTCTCTAATTTTCAATTTTACTGCCATGCATATCTTTCCAATCCACCCAACGAGACGGCGCAGTAGAGGAGGGTTGCGACTTAGATGGCGCACGCTAGTGGAAAAGAACATCACCCCACTATACGAGAGAAACTGCAGGTAGCTAGATCTGTCTAACTGGAGATGGTTGTTGATTAAGGCTCAGGTCCACCCTGAACTGTAGTGCCACCTCAGGTAGGTAAGGCGTGTTTGGATGCGAGGAATGGATTCGTCTGTGGTGCAACATCGAGTAGCACAAACGCCATATACCGTAAAGTGACTGCAATGTGACCTCTTTAATCTAACTACACTATCTTCCACAATTCAGTTCGACTGCGAGCATTCAACTCTTACGGGAATGGGTGTAAATCTTCAACAAAACTCTTTGAGGTACGTGCACTTATAGTAGTGTCCACCTTTCCTTTATTTCGTACCTACTGCAAAATAGTAAGGCAGGTAGGTCAGGTTATGTTGGAGTTGTAGACTGAAAGTGGAGTCAGTCTTGCTAACGCCCTTTGTCGTCGCACTTTGATTCAGATTAGGGGGCGGACAATGAAGAGGTGGAGAAGGAAAGACAGCAAAAAAGTACTGCGCCGTGATCAGACTTAACGTGAAAAATGATTTAAACTAAACTAAACTCGTTGCCTATTTTACAGTGCATAATAAGTTTGATCTGGAGCTACTTAACAGACATATTGTTCCTTTTCGTTGGGACGAAATCGTATAACAGGGGATGTGCCACAAGGACCAGTGCTATGTCCCGTACAGTAGGACGTAATGTGTGACAACATTCTATGACTTCCAGTACCCAGGGAAGTCTCTATCACGGCTTTCACGGACGAAACTGGTGTTGCTGTCGGATCGGAGGAATCGGATTTTATTGCAAGAAAGCAAAAGGAGTAATAATGAACTGGTAATTTTTGTTGTTCATAAGACGGAATCCTTGCTCATACTAGTAGGAAATGTTAGAATATTGATTCTAACTTAATTATACAGTTTCCGAGACTGATAATTGATGTTCGGCTTTACTTCAAATCACCTGCGAAAAGTCATTGAAAACGTTAAGTTCTATTTCTTATGCCGAAAACTGGGGGTCCTAGGCAAGGCAAACGAATAATGCTCGCAAGGATTGTAGCCTCCGTACAATTTTTCGGGACACAGATATGTTCTGACGTCGCGAATAAAAATTGTATATGAAAAACGTCAAGTCGGTGTACAGACTATGCGTGCAGGGAATGAGCAGTGAACGTACCGAAAAGTATACCTCGATGCAATATTGCTCAAAAAAATCCGATGCATAGAAGTGTGGTAGCAGCAATTTAAGGGATACCAAAAAGGGAACTGGACGAATCGGATAATCTCAATAGTTGAAAGGTGGGTAGATCGAAAACACCTTGAACTGGATTACTCTTTCATGAAGAACATGGATCACCTCTCCTTCGGATGTGCTTGGTATGAAAATGAAAAAAGGTGTTTGATCAAAGAATTTTATGAACCGCAACATTAGACAACGTTGTCCTGTTCAAATCCGAAGATAATTGATTGCTGCTGTTAACAATGCAGTGAGATGATGAATTTAGAAAAGCAGCGAAATTCGAATTCGCTGAAAACCTGCTAAACGAACAAACAGCTTGAACCCGTCCCCTCCAGAGTAATATTTAGTAGTAGTTCCGTTGGGGAAATTAACGGACAGATCCCCTGGGAGTTGGTTTTAAGCAGTAAGTATCTAATATTTACTACCAATGAGCTTGGCCGAATTGGTGCTTATGCAAAGTTTCCACGTCCCCTCCACTAGGGACCTCAACGACCCTAGAAACCTAAAATAAATTTACTGATGCCTTCTTCTAGAGAGGACTACGTAGAGCAGACGCATTTTCACTACTTCCTCGCTCGTAGATCTCATTGATAGCGCCAAATTTACTTAGTGCCAACTCGTTCGACGATGCGACCCATTATTGTACGATTCGGATTTTCAATCATGTCCAGTCGATAAAGGAGTGAATGAAGGAGTTTTCTTGAGGCGTATGACATGAAAAGAAATGCACCTTAAAGAGTCATCAGCAAGATGGGACCGCATCTGGCGAGTTCGTCCGTTTTGCGAATTCTAGCAGTGCCGCGTAAAAATAATGGACATCTCGTTAAGAGACAAATGGAACTATAGAGAAATGTTAGAATAAAAAGTGGTCTTGTACAGAGATTTGAATGCGGCTTGGCAGTCTTCTTCTTCTTCTTGTGGCGCTACAGTCCGGGGTGGACCTGGGCCTCAACCAACATACCTCTCCAGCCAGCACGATCTTTCGCCAGCTGCCGCCAGTTGCGCACTCCAAGTTGGTTGAGGTCCATTTCCACTTGTGTGCGCCACCTTATCCTGGGCCGTTCTCTGTTGCGTTGTCCCAATGGCTCAGATTCGGAGACTTTTCGGGCCGGAGCAGTGGTGTCCATACGCTCTACATGGCCTAGCCATCTTAAGCGTTGTATCCGTAGACGCTTGACTAGGCTCATGCCGCTGTACAGCCCATACAGTTCGTGGTTGAATCTTCTCCTCCAGATGCGATCAACGCAAACAGGACCAAAAATCGCACGCAGAACTTTTCTCTCGAAGAGACAAAGGGCATCCTCATCCGCTTTTAGTAGTGTCCAAGTTTCCGCGCCATAAAGTAGGACTGGGATGATTAAGGTGTTATATAAAGCAAGCTTAGTCTTTCGAGAGAGGGCTTTATTACTCAATTGCCTCTTGAGCCCAAAGAAACAGCGATTGGCAAGAGTGATTCTGCGTTTGATTTCGGTACTGGTGTTATTGTCCCTGTTTACTGCGGAGCCGAGGCAGACGAAGTCCTTGACTACCTCGAAGTTTCTGCTGCCTAGTGTGACGCTCTGTCCGAGACGCCGATGTTGTGCGTCCTTCTTTGACGATAGTATGTACTTCGTTTTGCCCTCATTTACCACCAGACCCATTTTAGCCGCTTCTACTTCAATGCCAGCAAACGCATCATTGACGGCTCTCTGTGTTCGACCAATCACGTCAATGCCGTCGGCGTAAGCTAGCAATTGAGCTGACTATTGGAAGATCGTACCTCTGGTGTTGACCTGTGAGTTACGCACGATCTTCTCAAGGATGATGTTAAAAAAGTCACATGACAGTGCGTCGCCTTGTCTAAAACCTTTTTTGACATTGAAGGTTTCGGTGAGTTCGTTGACATTGAAGGTCTCGGTGAGGCTTGGCAGTCAGAACATATAAAAATCTCCCTTTTAAACATCAAAGCTGACACATAGCCGTGGTTTCAATCTCCGGTCATGATTTGCGTGTCTGTCGATGTTTCTATTCCACGGGCCGTCTCGAAGTTCAAAGTGGTCAACCAAAAATGCGCATCCCTTGTAGTGTCAAAGTGAGAGCCAGCCATGAAACATCCGTTTACGATTAAGGTAGGGTGTGACCTATGCAGCTTCACTTACGATATTGGATCTCCACTGAGATGGGTTTCTGTAAAGTCTTTCGTAGCAACTATTGGTTCGTCATCTATTCCGACCTGAAGAACTTCAGGATTCGTCTTAATTATTTGTACCTTGCTTCTTATCTTGACAACGTTGATTTTAAGACCAGCTCTACTGTAGCTGTGGTTCAGCGTTAAAATTTTTATAGAGCCCCGGCTTAGGAGTGTGATAACAAACAAATGTCGTCGGCGTAATTGAAGTCGTGTAGTTTCCTCGATAGGGATTATTGGATTCCATTGGAAGCGATGTTGATTGAGCGGTCTAAGACAAAGTCAAGAACAACGATAATATACACCCTTTCGGTCTTCCTCTGGTATTGATGAAGGAATTGGAATGAGGGTTAGGAACCCTTGAAGTGAACCTTGTAAGACACGTCCCGATATTTGTCACTCTTGGATGAGCTCAATAGAGTATAGCGGTTTTTGTTTTCCAGGAGGTTTCTCACTGGACTATGACGAAGGCTCTCTCGAAGTCGACGAAGAGTAAATATACATATGTAGGAGTTCCATTCAACTAATTGTTCGATGATCTTCTGAATCGTGTGAACTTGATCGAAACATGAACGATTTGGTAGAAAACGGGCTTGCTCGCGACTTACATAAGTGTTCCTCGAAACTTTAAGAACTTCGGAAACCGTTATTTGTAAGAACAGTTAAACGAAAAATCGAGAAAAAAGGATAAATAGTTTATTTACAGAGCAGTGAAGTATATTGAACGAGATGAATTAAAATAACGAACTAGTTCAATAACCATATTTGAACTGAACTGAACAGAAATATTGAACTATTACGACAGAACTGCAACAAGCATTGGGAAATTTTTCCGTCTATGTGATGACTGCCGTGGCTTAGTGGATAGGTGCGTCGACTCACAGGCTGACAAATCTTTGGATACTTGGATTGTCACAAATCATGAGGCCAAATGATTTAGCCTGCTGACTGTTGAATTTTTTCGTAAGCTTGTTTATACCTCATGGTCACGCATGGCTGATGACTAGCTGCTGGCCAACAGCAGTTTTTCAGAAAACTCTCCAAGTGCGTGGCAATCCACCTAAAACATTAACAAACTCCACGAGCTAATCTAAGTTTTGTCATCTAAAAGTTTTTTTTTGTCAATAATAATAATAATTTCCTTATCGAAATCATGTGTCCAACGCCATCTATCCAAGTTCGTAAAGCTTGTTTTCAAACTTCTTCAAGAGAACCAGTTAAGACGTCCAACTTAAGCTGATCAAATAGACAAAAGTCTTCAAACTCTATTTTCCACCCGACAAAATACTCCCCCTCCCCTCATAAATTCCTTAGTCCCCTTACTGTAATTAATCAGAAATTATCTCGGTTGAAAGTTGAGCACCGATACATCAATCTTGTGACATTAATCTTTGTCAAGGTTGGATTAAAAAGAATTCCTCCGCACGCGCTCAAGGCCAGCAACACCTCGGCTTTGAGGGCAAAACACTCTCTTCACAACCCTCAATTTTCTTAAAATAAACTCAAGGTTGCATTAAGAGGAGTTCCCGTGGCACCATCAATGTGAGTGCTAAGCCCACCATTGACAGACCTTAACAAGTTCATCTTCTCTAAGCCCTCGACTCGAAAGGACCACCTCACCATTCATGAAAGGATATCCCTGCTCACTCACAGCACACAATATGAGTAATTACCATTCCTTGTTACTTGTGCTTCTTCTACTTCTTCTTCTGTTGTCGTTGTTGTTGATGATGGTGGTGGTGGTGGTGGTTGCGGTGTACATGCAACGACAACGAACAAAAAGTCCCCCTTCGAGTTCTCGAGTACACAACACATTCACACAATCTTCTGGCCAACAGTGGGAATGAGGGTAAATCCCGTCAATAGTAATTACATGAAAGGCTTATAATGGAATTGAATCCCCTCATCGTTCCCCCGCATCTCTTCAGACCACTTCCATCGAGAGGAGCTGAGCAAATGAAAAAAAAAAATGCCTCAATTGGCATCCAACTCTCACGCCGTTTCCATTCATGGCAAGGATAATAAAATTCAGTTCGACACAAAACACATCGAGCGTGAGGATAATGCCGCCCTCTGCAGCTGGCTGTGTGAGTGTGCGAGTAGTGAGGGCGAAATGAGAGTGAGGGGCGTGACTTTTTAATCTGATTACAGTGGTCCCAGGTGGCGTATACGTAACCATAATTCGATTTTACGCGATTATTCTCTCCTCGGGAGTAGAGTGCGAGACATCGACATCTCGATGATCCTGTTACAATTGATATGGAGCCCCCATAGATGTCAGTCAATATTGTAAGGATTACCGGTCGCCGAGTGGGCGTGTGTATGTGCGAAGAGCGTATGGATGTCAGAATGATGAGAGATATTGTGAGCCTGAGAGCGCTTAGCCATGAAATTGATTTGAATTTCCAACGATGATGATTTTGGAATGTGAAGTGATGTCCTTGAAAATTGACAGATGCCGTTGAGGGAATACATCATACAAAATGGAGAAGACAGTGAGTGGAATGACAAGTGAAACTGATGAATAAGTAAAGTGTGTACCTTCAAGGGAATTCGCCTTAAAGGTAACAAAAGAAGTAAACCTCCAGAAAAGTCCTACAAATTTTGAAAGGCGTATAAATCGTTAAAACAAGGACTGTATCATTCGTATATATCCCCGCCCAACAAGATCCTGTCTAGTATAATGTGTGAACGTACAAAGCCGTATGTACAGCATTAATCGGCACGTACGTTTCAGTACGGCTACCGACCTGGCAACTCAATTATAGACCAATTTGCATACTAAGGCAAATCCTGGAGAAGACCAGCGAGTTTCAAATTGACAAGCATCACCTTTTCGTGGTTCTGGGCCATTCAACGCGAAAGCCGAATTTGGGATCCAGGGAAAATTGAAATTCAAATCAAACTCAGTTTGGCTCAATGAATTAGGAACAGCAATTGCACTTGGAGACGCTCTGTGGTGTGATTCCTTAAAAAAGGTACTTGCGAAGATGGCGGGTTGGGCTGGTGTTAACATGGAATGTACTATCCACTACAAGTCAGCTCAACTGTTGGGAAATTTAGATGACAATTTCGCGCGTTCCCATCGTGCTGTTGTAGAAACGAGCTGATCTTGAGATTAATGCGGGAGAGACGAAATATATGCTGTCGAGCAAGAACCGACAAATAACTTACCACCTGGGCCAATACATGACTATCAGCAGCTGCACCGTTGAGGTAGTCATGAAGTATGTTCTCCAAGACACTACTCTAGCAGTCCTGCTAGATGGAACCGAAAGCTGTACGACAAAAGGAAATGGTGCCTCTGAGACCTGAGAACTGCCTGTTGGGAAGGCAAATAGAGAAGACGACATAACCGCGAAACCTACGAGCTGTACCATGACCATAGCTACGTGGAAGGCAAAGATCCATCGACTGCATTAGCGCTGCCATGTCGAGCACATGAACAGCAATGCTCCAGCAAAAATACTTTTCGAGTCCTAGCCTCCTAGTTCGAGAAAGGAAAGAAAGAACGAATCTCCAGTATAACAATCAAGTCATCGTGAACGTTCTTTATGACTGAAAGCAGTGGGCCTAAAGACCGCAATGGAAGGCAGTGATATCTAAGGCGCGGACCATCCATAAATTGACAGCCTGGTAAGTAGGTAAGTAAGTAGCTTGTGCTGTACTTGCGCTGTAGCATGGTGTAACAGTGAAGGATCCCCGCTCATTCTAACACCATGCAAAAGTAGAGTAGTTGTAATAGAAGTTGTGTGGCTTATCGCCCTGTCAAAATTTGCAATCACAGGTCAAACAAAACGGTTAAAATTTGACTCTATCACTTCAAATTGACTATAATCGTCGACAAATGACAAGTTTCGACCATAGGCCACACCAAGCAGTCACTTTGTCTGGACACTATGACATCTATTCTACCACTTGTGGGTCCCATTTGTGGCAATATTGTTTGTTTATATACTCATCGAATGAGAAATGTGTGAATGTCAAGTGTCAGCAGACTTGAATCCTCGCATAAATTGAACTCAGGATGGAGCTTCAAATCAATGCAATGTTCAGTTGCTGCGAACAGCGGGAAATTGTTAAAATTATATCATCAGCGATACTTGCTCATACAACAGCAATATTTTTGGTAACTGCGCACTTTACGACATCAGTATCGCTTCCACTTTGGTATGTTATCCGTTTTCGTAAATCACAATCATCAGACTAAAACTAGACTTTCTGGGTTTAAGACTGACAGCTGTTTTCCCCTCATAAACTTTAAAGCAAGTCAGTATCATACTCCGGCACAATTAAATGAATTGCTTGATGTTTGAACAACGGCGGGAGATATTAAAAAAATATTTTCAAAGTCGATGCTGTATATAAAGGGCTTTTCTTTATATACATCTTTCTTTTTGGAACCACTGGTTTAAACAGGTGACGAACGTTGTGTGTTTTGTTTTACTGTCAAACATTTTCAGTTTGGTCTATAATTTAACCATAAATCGGCCTACAAACGACCAACGCTTGCAAATTATTGAATTTTATCAATAATGCTGTGTTAAGAAAGTTCATTGCGCGCTTCTTCCATTTTATGGACAGTTTAATTTTGGCTCAACGGGTACGTAAATAAGCAGAACTGTCGATTTTGGAGTGAATATCAGCCAGAAGCATTGCAAGAGCTACCGATGCATCCAGAAAAAGTCACACTTTGGTGCGTCTTATGGGCTGGTGGCATTATTGAACCGTACTTCTTCTAAAATGATGCGAATCGTAACGTAACTGTGGATGGTGAGCGCTACCGTGAAATGATATCCAACTTGAGCTTGACTTCCATGACATGTGGTTTCAACAAGACGGTGCCACATGCCACACAGCACGCGCAACAATGAACTTATTGAGAGGCGAATTCGGTGAACATTTTATTTCACGTTCGGGACCGGTCAATTGGCCGCCTAGATCGTGCGATTTAACGCCTTTAGATTTTTTGTGGAATTATGTTAAAGCTCATGTCTTTACAGATAAGCGCTCTTCACTTGACGCATTAGAAGACAACATTGAAGCATTTATTCGTGAGATACCGGCCGAAATGTTGTTGTTGTCTGCCAAAATTGGACTAAGCGGATGAACCATTTGAGGCGTAGTCAAGATCAACATTTGCATGAAATAATCTTCAAACATTAAATCATATGGACCGTACTATCGACTCAAATAAAGATTTCATGAATTTTTCTCAATTGTATATTGCTTTTTTTTTTTGAAAAACTTTTCTACAGTTTTTAAAATATCGCCCTTTAAAAAGCAGTCTGTTTTTAAAAGAAATTTTGCCCAAATTGAAGCACCCACCGCGACTGCTGTTTTCAAATTTCTGCAAAAGGTTCGTGGGACTAGTATGGTAATGAACAACAATCACGGTCCTCGTCGGCGTTTAGCGATCACAGATGAAAATGTGGCTTTTGCGTTCGAGAGGTTCTCATCACGAAGATCAACTGTTGGTCACACGTCATCGCACAAGCCTGAGGGAAAATCTGCAAAAACATCTCGAATCCTTTACTTAGACGGTCCAATTGACTTGGCATTTGAAAGCGCGTGTCCATTTCTTTCGTTATCGTTACTCAGTTTGAAGTTTTGAGCAGCTTGAATTGGATAACAGTTTTGGACGAAAAATCAAATTTTCTTGACAGACGCCCTTTTATCTCGCACCACGAAATTGGTGCAAATGGGTCTCGAAACCGCTCACGTTCTTACGCAGAAGCCAGAACATCTAGAAAAAGTGACAGTTTGATGTAGATTATGGAGTTTCGGCATTATTGCTCTATTTTTTTTGGAAATAACGCTGAAAACAACGTTTCTGTTAAAGTTGGGCTTTTCGGAGTTATTCTGAACACGACTCTGCCACTTTTTTGTTACTGAAAATTAACACATAAATTTTACATTCCAGTGTCATCATCCGACAATTTGTTGTTGGATACAAGAAACAGGTATACAGACAAGTTCAATTATCTTCAATTTCGTACACAATCCCAAGCCCAGATCACTCATCACTCCAAGTCACGCAGCAACATCTGCGCTCGTCACTCAAATAAGCGCCACACAATGACAACTTTTCTTTTCACTTTCCACCATTACAGTCATTTCCGTTTTCGAAACCCTTCACCTTCCTGTTCATTCAATGCATGAACATTTTCTATTTTCTCAATCGCCCATAAAACCCCATTGCCACTTGACAGCTGAACCGCCCGCCCCAGCAGACCCCACTGAACCCAATGAAATCTGTGCTCGCCACTTGGAGGCGAATAAAACCCGTCGTTTCATCTCTGATTCCACTAATTCCTGTCAGTAGGTGTCGTCCCCTTAACGACCGAATAAAATCCCATTACACTGGCAATCAAAATATTTTGATGATGTCACAGCATCCTTAATGGGCTTCACTGTGTTGTGGAGATGCGGGCGCAGTGTACCCTAAACCCACAGAACCCCCTTGTCAACACAGTGAGTATATCCTGTTTCCGTCCGACTTTAGCGAAATGTGTCGAGCAGCGTTGTGGAGCGCGAGCAAGCAGTGCGAGCGGGAGTGAAGGAGATGGCTGCAGCTATTATGTGCAAAGTACTTCCTTCGCATAAAGGCTTTCCTCGCACACAGAACCACACCCAAGGCGGGAACTTCTCCTTAGTGCGGAGCAGATCAAATTTAGCCAAGTGCTTTTGGCAGTGCTGCTGATGCGTCGTCAGCTCCTCGATTGGCGTTGATGGCAGCAGCTTCCAGGTGATGATGCCGATGATGATAAGAATGAAACCGGACGCACGTAAAGGGTGAGGCAGCATACGGTGTCACATAGCAAAGAAGTCTTATCAAGACGCATTACCTCGCAATTAAGGGTTTGAAGACACATGCTTCTAGGGGAGGACGATGGTGCGTAAGGGGGAGACTGATGTCAGAATTTCATTATTTATTCATGAGGGAGGGTGTACCCAGGTGAGCAGAGGACAGCTCGTTACGTATGGATGGAATTTGAATTTTTGATTTCGTCTCTCTCAAGTTCTCCATTCCGCCCCTGTTGAACGGGGTGAGTCCAATTGATCTCTCTCCTCTAGGTCCTCTAGGTTAGCATGACGAAGTGACTCCGAGATGAGATGCTCCATCGATTGACCCGAGATGGCATACAAAATGAACGCCCTCCTACTTTCACACATCCCGTGCGGACCAATTTCAAGTTACATCCACACACGAGACAACCGCCCTACTCCCCTGCCTGTCCAGGGGTGCAATTTGCTTATGAGCACTTGTCTGTTATATCGATTCACTACCGCCCAGAAGTGCTCCCCTGAGCTCGGGCGGAAGGGGTTCTCGGCAACACGCAACCCATCTCACATCTAAGAGGTATCCCTTATCCTGTTCCGAGGATTAAGTGACGGAGCGTGTGTGTGTGTGACTTAATAAATTTGTTTCGTCCTCCCGTCGGGGCTTACGAAAATGAGTTCGACACTTTGTTTGCTTTTTTCGTCAGTCAATATCAACAGCAAGGATCTTTTGTGTCCTGTAACAAGTACCCGGGCAGGACTCCCCCCCTATCCTGGATGGCGTCAAATAATTAATGATTGTCGCTCCATGTCGAGCGGAATTAATTTTAAAACTCGCACAGTGCGGCGATGAGGTGTCGGCGGAGCAGGGATTCGGTTTTTCGGTGCTCGGCCAGCAGTGGAGCGGTTTTAAATAATAAATCTTTATCAGACTTTGACGTACCAGTGCAATTAATCAAGTGTGAGATATTGTCCGACGGGGCCGGTGGCAAAACAAGTCCCATGGGATGGGCGGGAAGAGCGGGGGTCGATTTAAATCATTTTACTGCCTGTCCTTAATGAAATGATAAATAAATGCATTCAATCAAAGTGGTGTCCAGTGGCCCACGGATATTCGATGTTGTCTTTGGAGCGACTTCCCTGGCCACTTGTGGTCCTTGATGCTTATCTATTTCGATTTATGGAAGGTCAATATAAAAGTGGGGGAGTCTTGATGTTCATCCTATTTATACTGAATTGATTAATGCGAAGTAGATAACGAGGACCGTCCGATGAATATGATAGTCCACAAAAAAAACAGAACGCTTTCGAAAAGTTTCGATTTATTCCTTGGCATAGTCTCGTTTGAGACTACAACGTTGCATCATTGTAGAAGCAGGAACTGGTCCCTTGTGGGCTGTAATGCCACTCAATTATATTAGTCTCGTGTGAACCTTTGACCCAGTGAAGTCTGAACTTCTTTTACTCGTTATCTGGAGGTTGGCAAAGTAGCCTAGACTGGTGGCCATAACATTTTTATTTGACGCCATCTTTTGCCCGGTGAATGTTTTTCTCAATTTTTGAAGCAAAAAGAAGTCGCATGGGTCCAAGTCTGGAGAAAACGGTGGAAGGAACAGCTGCCTGCAGCATTAATTTATCAATTCGGTCGTGGCAACAGCGGAGATGTGAGCCGGTGAGCGTTGTCATGGGTAAAGAGAAAATTGTTTAACGCTAGTGTCGTTCTTCTGTGCTCTTCGGTGTCGATTTGAACCAATAATTCAGATTAGTAAATCATTGTGATCAGGAACATAAGGTTCGACGACGAGTGCTGGCAGTCACATGCAGCTAAAAAGGAAAGCTACAAGCCAATGCTGCGTCGAACAACAAGAGCTATTCGTGAGCTCTACGAACAGATGAGAAGGGAAGAGAACCCTCTTCTCAGAAGGAAAAAGAAAGAACATTAGAAGCACGTAGAGGTGTTACAGCAGAAATGACGCCCGAAAGATTTACCGAAAGTTGAAACAGCTATCTGGTGGAAATAGGCCTCGGATCGAAGCTTACCGGGACAACTGTTAGGAGAGTCGCAATCGATACTGCAAAAAAAAGATCATTTCTGCAGACTCTAAACGGCTATGACGGCCCAAGTCCCGCTGTTAGGCAGAATCTTCAACTCAATTTGGACAATAATGGACAAAAATTCTGTCCCCGGCAAAATGCTGAACTTTCAAAACAAAATTAAAACACATACAACTATATAAGTACAATGGATCAGTTTTTGAGCGCTCCGGTGCAATGTAAAAAACTATATGGTGGTGACCACGCAGTGATTTAGTGGTAAGCGTCATTCCTCTCTTTTCCTTTCTTTTCTTTTATTTTAGTTTATTGCTGAGCCCCAAGGCATAAACATGGAAAAAATCAAAACTGAAATACTGCAGAAATTGATTTTCTTTTTCTCGTAAATTTCACAACTAACCCCTCAGCAGCCCAGGAATAACCGCTCATTGAATTCTCAGCTGCCGCTTAAACTTACCACTCAGCCGCTCTGTTGCCTTGTCGCTTTCCGCTAATTGCATGGCATGGGCCTAAGGCGAGATCAAGATAGCACTATCGAGACTGAAGTCGAACGAAGCTGCTGGGGCAAACTTTTTAAAGCTGCTGGAGATGACTCGGTTGGGCGCATGCACCATCTCATATCTAAGATACGGCCCAATGAGTAGAATCCCAGCCTCGTTCATCTGGTTCATAAGAGAGGAGACCTCTTCAACTGCGCCAAATAACGAGAGATCAGTTTCCTCAAAATTGTGTACAATATGTCAACGCCTTAAACCTTTCATCAACAAACCTATAGGCCAGCGTGGGTTCAGAACAGAGAAATCCTCAAAAGACCAGAACTTTATTTTATGGCAGATCAGCAAAAAGACCCAAGAAGTACAGATCATCACTTACCTCACATATTCTTCGATTTAAACAACACCAGCATTTAAGAGCGTGCATAGCGACGAGGTCTACAGTGGTACGAGTATATCTTGTTTTGTTTATTTCTTTAGGCGATGCCTAACTCACAAGTTAACACGAGAGGCACGATCTTCCAAAAGTTCGTTTACCTGCTAGCTTACGCCGACGACATTGACGTGATTGAACAAACAAAGCAAGCTGTTAGTGAGGCGTTTGTTGGCATTTAAAGGAAAGCGGCTAAAATGAGTTTGGCAAAAAATGAGAGGAAAACGAAGTTAATAATGTCATGAAAGGACACACAACATCGACGTCTCGAACAGAGCGTCAAGCTAGGCAGCAGAAGCTTTAAGGTAGTCAAGGACTTCATCTACTTCGGCTCCGCGGTGAACAGGATCAACAAAATTAGTACTAAAATCAAAAGGGGAATCACCCCTGTCAATCGCTGCCTCCTGGAAGGACTAAATTGACTTTGATCATTTTAGTCCTCCGTTACGGCGCGGAGTTATGAAGGCTATGAGGAAGCCCGTAGTTGAAAAGTTCGGCGTGAGATTTTTGATCGTGTTTGTGTTGATGGCGCCTGAAGGAGAATGTTCAAATATTCAGCGACGAATTTTAAAGGCTGTACGGTGGCATGCGTCTGGTCAACCATCTTTAAATACAACTCATGGCTTCTTCTTCATCTTCTTGTGGCGCTACAGTCCGGGGTGGATCTGGGCCTCAACCAGCATGCCTCTCCAGCCAGCACAATCTGCCGCCATTTGCGCACTGCAAATTGGATGAGATCCTTCTTCACTTGTGTGCACCACTTTAGCCTAGGCTGTCCTCTGTTACGCTGTCCCAATGTTTCAGATTTGAAAAGTTTTCGGGCCTGAGAAGTGGTGTCCATACGCTCTGTATGGCCTAGCCATTTTAAACGTTGTATCCGACCGCCTGACCAGGCACATGTCGTTGTACAGCCCATAGAGTTCGTCGTTAATTCTCCTCCTCCAGATGCCATCAACGCAAACAGGACCAAAAATCGCACGCAAAACTTTTCTCTCGAAAAGACTAAGGGCTTCCTCATCCGAGAGGATAAAACTATGATATAAAGCAAGGTGAGTGTTTCGAGAGAGGGCTTTATTACTCAACTGCCTCTTGAGCCGATGTAGACGATGTCATGTACTTCGTTTTGCCCTCATTAACCACCAGACCCATTTTAGTCGCTTCCGCAGCAATGCCAGCAAACGCATCATTGACGGCTCGCTGTGTTCCTCCAATCACGTCAAGATCGTGCCTCTGGTGTTGACTTGTGAGTTACGCACGATCCTGTCTAAAAACTTTTTTGACGTTGAAGGTCTCGGTGAGTTCGTTGCCGACCTTGACGGAGCAGCGAGAGTTCTCCATCGTCATCCTACACAATCTGACGAGTTTGGTACGAATGCCAGACCACTGTACACTTCGTCTCTATGCACACTGTCATATGCAGCCTTGAAATCGACGAATAGGTGGTCAGTGTCGATTTGCACTTCTTGAATCTTTTCCAGGATCTGCCGTAGTGTGAAGATTTGGTCGATGGTGGACTTCCCTGGCCTGAAACCACACTGATAAGGACCAATTAGGTTGTTGACAAACGGTTTCAGGCGTTCACACAGTACGGCAGAAAGGATCTTGTATGTGATGTAAAGGAGACTTATCCCTCGATAGTTGGCGCAGTCGAAGGGTTGTCCTTTCTTGTGGACCGAGCAGATGTTGCTGAGATTCCACTCATCGACCATATCTTAGAGATGAGCTGGTGCATGCGCCCAACCAGGTCATCTCCAGCTGCTTTAAACAGTTCTACGGACACTCCATCCGCTCCAGCAGTTTTGCTCGACTTCAGTCTCGATATTGCTATCTTGACCTCGTCTAAGTTGGGGGACGGAATTATTGCCTATCATCGTCCAAATTGAGAGGAACATTCTGCCTAACAGCGGGATTCGGGCCGTCATCGCCGTTTAAAAGTCTGCAGAAATGATCTTTCCAGATTCTTATCATCGATTGCGACTCTACTACTAGGTTTCCGTTTTGGTCTCGGCAGGCTTCGGTCCGAACCCTATATCCACCGGATCAAATTCACCTCCACTTGTTTGAAAATTATTCCACAGCTTTGGATTCCATGAAATAAATCTATGTTCATCCTGAGGTGCTTCAGGAACTTCATACCTGGCGGCAGCTTTGGTTCCCGACTAGAGTCTTCAGAAATCCAATCATCGAATTAATTTCCACTCTTGAACACCATCGTAATACTTCTTGTGTGTCTCTCTTTACTCTCTCCCCGCTCTGTTTTAATCCAGAATCCAAAAATTCACTAGGAAAAAGACTTCCAAAATGTATCAAATTGATGATTTGCCAACTTATTTTGCAGGAACCCCCGACTGCATCAAGGGAGTAACAGAATGTTGGTCCGATACAAAAATCTTGCTTTCCCTAATCACCAAGCCAATCAAAACTTTAGGCGCCGACTAGAATTCCTACATCCCCTGTAAACAGAACACTATCCCAAAATTAAATTAAACTCAGTTTTGCAAACGTAGCAGCACGTTTAAAGCCCCAACTGACTGAAACATGCTGACGAAGTGCGGATATTTTTGTTGTTTGAAATAAATTTTCCACTTTCCTGGTGACATATGCTAATTTTACAATAGGAAGGACATCGGCAATGAGAATAAAAGGAAACAGTTTCCCAACAGCCAAATGATACCACGACCGGTATTCCCTGAAACAATCGACCCTCCACCTCCGCACAGTGGTCACCTTGGTGTCGCTGTGCCCTCCTCGTCCGACTTACTGTCATCCGAAAGGACCTTTCGCCACTCCTCCCTCTATACCCACCAGCAACCGAGGACGGATGCAGCGGAAATTAATGCAAATTTTATGCAAAAACAATATTTTTCCATGAATTTTTACACTCCCAAGGATATATCTTTTCGAAAATGTAACATAAACACAAACACAGGGACGTGAACACTCTCAGCAAGAACGCCTCATTATGACGGTTCCTCTGGCAGCACCCAAGCGCTCACATCTGGCAAGTGGGTGAGGGTGGGAGGGTGAACGGATGAGTGGGTAAGTTCACTAAGTAGGTTCCTAAATTCTAATTTCACTTCAGAAGAACGAAAGAATTCATAAAATATAAAATGAACGAGATGAGATTCTGAAATTGCGGGGGGCGCCGCTCGATGGGCGCACCCCGTGAAGTGGAGGCCAAGCTGGGCGAATTCGAATTGTGGGAGGGGGAGGGGGGGTACCTAAAATTTCAGCTCAAGGCAACAAATCTCAAATTGAATACAAACAGCCACGTTTAAAGCCACTGAACGTAAATGGCCTCTGCCAGCAATTGGCAGGTTGGCGGTGGGTGGCGATGGTGTTGACGGTCTTACGGCGTTAATAGCACTTGAGCTCCTTGAGCAATTGGGTGTTTAAGCGTTCGAACTGAGGACATAACTCATTATGGAGAGGTCTTAACCGCCATCTCTTCAACGGGACCTCCACACCACCGCAACCGTATCGATTGATTGTGCAACATCCTACATCGTCGTCACCGCCCACGGAGTGATGGCGCAAAACAAACGTTTAATTAAGCGTGTAAACTAATTTGACAAATCGAAAAAGACGCCTCTTCAACTCTCACCACCCACCGCCCACCGCGTGACGTTTTTCTGGCACAGGTGGTGATTGGAGAAGGAAACAGGCGAAAAACAAAGACAAAAAGCACATTACACCCGCCCCACCACATCCTGTAATCCTTTGCCAAGCCGGTTGTTTACCGGCAGGGCTGGCGCTCGGGGATGGGTTGAAGATTGAAGTGGTAATTTTGTAAAGATGGTGGTATTTTTCACAGTCAATTGATTCGAATGGCTCTTGTGGCAAATTTTATTGTATACTCCTCGTATTGATCCCCATGAGGACCAATGAATCGGAATTGAGGACGGGAAGGAGGCCAGCGGAAGGGCTTGGGAGCGGGAGGATGTGTGAATGTTGGCATGAAATCAAGAAGATAAATAGAATGTTTGTCCGGGGATTTGCCAGGAATTATAGATGAGTTGGCTGAGGGCTAAGGAACGGATGTCGTCCCCCGGTCCACGTCGTTGTCGTCGTCGTCGGAGGTATTGATTGCCTGCAACATTTTAATTTCAAGCAGACTGGGGTTGGGGTTTGTTTTGCAAGGTATCGTGTGAGAGCGGGCAAGGTCTTCGGTTAGCCTGTTAATCTTATCTTTGGGTTGGGTCTTTGTCCATCGCATTTTATACAGCAATGCGGGAGATTCTTTTTTGAGGCTGGGGAAGGGGCTAAGTGTAAGCAAAATGACATTCTATGGCTTGAATGTCATGTAGAAACAACATTTGTTCACGTCCAAGCGGAAGGCGATAGAAGTGGAGAAGGGACTCGCACAAAATATTTGGAATCGACTTTGACCTGGAGACAGGGCAGGTATTATCTTATAAATAGGATTCTAGTCCTGCCTGACAGGAAGGAAATTCGCTTGGGGCTGCGATGGGGGTGTGGAGACTCTGTTTGGTTGCCTCTTCATGATCTCCAAAGTGTGTGGAAAAATGATGCTTCTCTCTCGTTTACCAAGGAACTTATGGCTGGTGGCCAATACAGTCGAAGAGGACATTTTTTCGAGGTATTCAGACAAGTTACCCAAATATTGGTCTTAAAGGCACAAGCTTTAAAGTACAATAGTATTTGTGCGTGCATTACCTTCACTTGTATTCAAAAAGTTATGAAAGGAAAAAAGGTCTGTAGTAACTTTAATTGAAAGGTATGATGCACAGCACAGGGCGAAGGTATAGAGGAAGAGAGGGACCTTGGTTTTCAATGCCTCTAGTTTGTAAGAGTGGGGAAAGTTGGACTGGGAAGAGCAGTCCATATTCATGTGGTGCGGCTGATGAACGAGTAAACGAAAATGTACTTCCGAAGGTAGGCTTAAGGGTGAACGGGTGGGCATTTCTAGCGAGGTGAGTATTGCGGGTAAATTCTTGAAGGGGAGGTATGAAACTGACTAACTCATTTGAGCAATTTTTTTATATTTTGTAAGGAACTACAGGGACTAGGAGGAGTTGGAATCTTTTAAACAACTGCCATGCGGTTGTATGGTCTAGCGCACCTTTTCAGGAAAATCCTCTTAGAAGAACTGGAGGATCTGATGAACACAAGCCTCAAGAACATTTTGCGATTCATGCATCAACGGAATATAAAAGGAAGATATTGGCTCATCTACACCTTAGGAAACAATGGACCCGATCTGTTAGCTTAGATGGAGCGTAAGCCTTACTATACTGAGATTTATACTGTGTCTGAAGCTAAACAAGGAGGTCTTACTTTGCTCTAAGTTTTGAACCTATAACTCTTTTCTTCGGACACAATACCTACCTACAAACCTTGTTCAAGATCAGTTCTGGTAAGTCCTTTCTCCTGGGCATAGAAACATTCTAGGAAATCAGAATGCTGTCACCGCATAAAAATACCGAGTCTTCTTTGACTAGAGCATCTCCTCCTTTAGCAACTACTCGTTTTGTGCTCACTAGGCGTGCGAACTAACTCACTTGCTCACTACTCTATAACGCGGCTAGGGGCTACGGTAAAGCAGGTATTCTTATTTTCACATTTTTAAAACCCGCTGGAGTACAGGTCTTGTTTGACTATTTAGCAATCGGTTGGGAAATCATGATCAGCATACGAGTTTGCACATCCTTCTCTGTGTGTTCACACTGAAATTGCTAAATTCACAGCTATCAGTTCAAGAAACTGTCTTACAGGTTATCAAGTAGCTAAATAACGAACACTCCCCAATGAATACTGTTGTAGTTGAGAAGTAACGAATTTAAGACAAACAACAACCTATTTTTTGTGCAGCGGCTCTTCGTGGTAAACCTGGTGACATGCCCCGAGCTAACCCGTGCTATTCACCAAACCACTCACTCAAGGCAGAAATAAAATCAACATATGTACCTAAAACCTGGGCGTGTCAAGATAAAACCTAATTATTTTTTTTAACTATTTCTCAACTTGGCTGATTTTCCAAGTTGTACGTTAGAACTTTTTTTATGTGTACTTTGAATCATAGACTAGGTCTAGTTTCTACTAGTGCTGTACGTTCGTGTGTTAGTTCTATTTTTGACGGGCTCTTTTTCGAAGACCGTTTGAACTCTTTTAGCCTTGCCAGCCACTACAAAGAGGTGGAGCTGTGAAAAAATGTGAGATGTTAAGTCGAAGGCTCGGAACTGGGACCTTAGGCGTGAGAGTAGAGAAGTGAATTCACCCACTTCCCCGCTGTGGCCAGGGGACATAAATCTTACCATTGGTGAAGTTTATAGCACCTGCTTCCGCTTTTTTGATCTTCATTCACTACTTTATAAAAAGTGTTACAGTGCTCGGATTTAGTTCAAATATGCGCCGTTTTGTTCGATAATTTGTTTCCATCTAGACGGCAACATCATAATACCCCCCACGTAGAAGCTCGGACAGCCACTTTTCACAAGCCTCTTTTGAATTCAACTTCACACCGCCTAGGGCGTTCGCCATGGACAGGAACAAATGGTAATCACTTGGCGCTATGTCCGTGCTATATGGTGGATGCGATAGAACCTCGCATCCGAGCTCTCGTAGCTTCTGACGAGTCATCAACGAAGGCGTGGTCTAGCGTTGACCTAGTGGAACACTACACCCTTCCTGTTGGCCAATTCTGGACGCTTCTGGTCGATAGCCTGCGTCAAGCGGTCCAGTTGTTCGCAGTAGATGCTAGAATTAAGCGTCTGGCCATATGGGACCATTTCATAGTGATGACCCACCAAACACAGCAAAACCATGCGGCACCCAAACATCAAGCATTTTTTGGATCCAGCCTTCTGCAGTTGGTTTAAAATGGTTTGGTGACTAACTCCCATATCCTGGGCGATGTCACGAGATACCACATGCCGGTATAACTTGATGATTTCCATGATCCATGATCGATCGGTATTCGTCGTCACAGGTTTTCCGCCGGCTGGCTTATCCATGGTGTCGTTTTCACTGGCTCTGAATTGTCGAAACCATTCCTACGCGGTCCGAAGTAATAGAGTACCGTCCCCCAAAACACCAGGAAAACACGAAGGAAAACTTTAAAATAGCGCGAATTTCGGCCTTAATGAACTCGATGTTTACACGTCTATAACTGTTGAACGCAATATCCACACTATTCATGCATAGAATCGTTTTGTAGGTTATGTCAAAACATTTCAAATGATGTATAGCATTGCCAGATAAGAGCTCTGTAGCGCTTTGTACATAGCCGAAAAGATAGGAGATATTTGACAACCTTATATGATTTACACTCGAACACAAAAGGTTTCAAATCCACTCTCGGTGTCAAACGCAACAACTAAACATCTTGTAAAGCTAGACCTGCTTACCGTCGTTAAAAAAATTTGGTCGAATTGCCTGTCGTGCCTATTCGCCAAGTTGATGGAGCCAAAACTGAACTTTACGCGAGCGTCCGAGATAAAAGCCATTTGTTTGCCCTCTTCCATTTTTTTCAATAATCTCAAAGGGAAATTCTATAAAAATATGGATGCATTATTATTTATTATTATTATTTTTAATATTATTTATACTTTATATAATATTAAACATATAAACATATTAAAATACATTGTTTTATTATTGAAGTGACTTTACATTAAATGAATAAAGTTGTTGATTTAATATTCAAATATTTTCGGTGAAATTAGTATTTACGTATTTACAATTCTCTAATATACACAATGAAATTGCATTAAGTGCTTTTTTAATTCTTTTTTCCTTTTTTTTTTGAATTTTGATTGGTTATTAAAAACTGTGGTATCGAATTCATTAACTTTGGGATGGTACATCGTAATTCCCTATCTCCATAGATGTTGTAAGCTTCCGGTACTTCAAGCATTCCTTGGGCTCGTCTTCTTGTGTTTATTGTGTGGCTTATGGTTTTCTGGAACCGTTGGTCATTGGAATATTGCAGCAGTGTAGTCATCTTAAGGATTCCCTTGACATCTAAGACATCAAAATTAGAATTGGTTGGTCTAATAATTTTTAATAGACGATGTTGAATGTTGGATATCTTGTCCAGGTGTGTTTTTGCTGCATTTCCCCAGGCCAGTATTCCGTGTCTGATACGCGACTCTGCTAACTAATAATACACCTGTTTATTCACTTCTAGGTTTGCATGATGCTTAAGGTACACCATTGCAAAAATAGTGCTCTTAAGTTGACGACGCAAAACATTGATGTGCTCATGCCACAAAAAATGCTTGTCAATTGTAATTCCAATGTATTTAATGCTTCTGGTTACCTCAATTAGGTTCATATTTGTTGATAGTGGGCAGCGTTCATTTCGATGAAAGATTTGAATGATTTCCATTGGCTTTGATGGAGTCCTAATATGCATCACCTTTGTTTTCGCACTATTTATTACTAAACCATTATCATGACAATATTCCGATACAGCGTTGAATTCATCTTGCAATATCTTTACAGCAACGTTTAAGTGTTTGTGTTTCACTACGATTGCGATGTCGTCCGCATAAGCATAGGCCGTACAGTTTTTGAGTAATCTTAGCAATTCGTTTGTGAAAATAATAAATAAAATTGGACCTAATTTGGAACCCTGTGGCACACCATATTTGTTCACTTTTTCTTGGCTTAGTGTGTCAGATACCTTAACTTGAATTGTTCTGTCAGTCAAGTAACACAAACGATTGATAACAGAGTATCAAACGCTTTGCTAAAATCAATAAATAGCACAAGTACATGATGGTTTTTGTTTAGGCCCATATTAACCGTATTTGTAAATTCCCCCAGTAACGATTGCGTACTCTTGCCTTTTTGAAAGCCATACTGGTTTGGGTGTAGCACCTTATGTTTCGATATAAAAGAATTCACACGATTGTTCTTTTATTTCCATTGAAAGTTTCTGCAGTGCTTCATTGTTCAATGTCATGTGTTGTTTTATCTCTTCGTACTTGTTTGCAACAAAATCACAGCTAGTGCTTATGTCCGATATTTCTTTCTTCATTTTACGCACTTCGTTTAGAATCGTTTCACAGCTGCCCTCCTGCGATGACCTGGACGTTGTTGCTGGTCGTTCGTTTCGCAAGTTGTTGAATTGCGGTGATTTCAATTTGCGCTTTGGGTACGGAAGTTGCCGCAAGTTCTCTCCTGCAGGTTGGACATCTCCATTCCTCCTTTTTGGCAATATTCATTTTGCGGTAGGATTTTTCTGAGATCGAGGTACATCCGTAGTGCATTTTCCTATCACATCTATAGCAAGTCACAAAATCTCCATTGGCGGGTAGGTTAGATAGACATTCACTGCATAGATCCATATTGTTCATATGTATGTAATTATAAGGGTGTAGGTTAATGGGTGTACGGAAACAAATGTTATAAAAACAGTTTTAAAGGGGAAAAGAAATAAATTCTTCTTTGGGTTCACAAGGGCTTACGAGTTTTAATATTGTTAAGGTTTATTTTATTTATTTAAAGTCACTGGCTTTGCAAATTATTGTTGACTTCAAAAAATTTAACTTTAGTAAATACTTTCGCCAAAACTGAGATCACAACCTGAGATAGGAGATAAGACACATCCGTTCACTTCAAAACTTCGAAAAATATTCTTAAATGGGAAGAGTGTCAAACCGATCCCTGGTCAACGTAAAACCACGCATTAAAGAGCTCAAGGCCTAGGATCGGAGTTCTCATTACCAAAGATTTCGTAATTCTAAACGTCTGACAGCCTATGTCCAAGGACAAAAATTTAACAGGTCATAGCAGAAATCTTTCTTACATTTTCCTCTTCAAGAACTGGTTCAACTTCAAACTTAGAGGAAGAAGTAATTTTCCCTGGTCTACTTAAGCAGGAAGCCCGTACTTCGCTTTTCTATGGTCGTTCCATGCCGAGTTCCCTTTTTTTCAAAAAGAAATGTTTTCCTTTTCAGACTTTATTGTTAGCTTAAGTAAACTCTCGAGGTTAACATCCACTGAATGCATTGTTATGATCACAGTTCACTAATTGCATCTAACTCGCATCACATCCCCTTGCTCCACCGTCAGCGCCCTTCCCGTCATCTGCATCACAATAGAGCATCGTCATATTCAAACGAAAGGAGAAACCACTCGTCTCCTGACTTCCCCCAATAGGATCGCTCCCACACCACCGAACAAAATAGAAAAGTGTGTATTTCGAACTTTTTTCAAACAACTACCACTCGCACTGCGCACCACTCCACGAGAAGACCCTCCCGCGCCCGGCCAAGCGTGGTCGAAGGGCGACGGCGTACAAATTGGGTTCACAGATACTACAAGTGCATAATTCAAACTCAACATGCAACTGCAGCCCTAAACGGGGCTGGGGAGCAGGGTGGGGTGGTTAAGTACGACGGCGAGGAACGAAACGAAAAACTTTTCGAATTAAATGTGTATTCCATTTGTGCATTAAAAAACAGGACAAAGGATAATTCATCATAATTTCGAAATGTTAGCGAAACTGCGCGAAACAATAAAACTCGAAAGAAAAATTCATTTTTCAGTTTTTTTTTTGTGTTTGCTTGGGGTTTTGAATAGACGAGGAAACTTTCTTTTGGCCCTCCCCCCGTGCTCTGCGGAGCTTGTGCGAGAAAGGATGGCAGGTTTGTTGTTTGCATCTTTTTTCATGTCGTCGTCCTCGTACCAAACTGAGGAAAGTTTACGCGATAATTCGTTTCATTGCTTTTAATTCATTGAGTTGGGAGTGGTGCGCCAGACTATCGTGTCTCATGGAGGACTACCTGAGAGGACGTACTTCGTCCTCATAAAACTTTTCGGTGGAAGTTACAACGAAAGTATGTCAAATTAGCAGGGATCTTTGTCTTTGCGGGCAAAAAAAAACTGTCGGTGAGGGTACACTTCCTTTTCAGTGGTCTAGAGACGGGTGCAATTTCTATGGGTCGGTATTCGTTTGACTGATGACCCCAATGTGGAGAAACTGTTAAGGATAAGCCGGGCATTCAGTGAAAAGATGGAACATTTTTGCATTATAATGCAGTTGTTGTCTGATTTGAGAACTGTTTTGAGTTATGTTCACGTGTTACGGAGGGGAGGGGAGAGATTGAATTGAAACGAACCGAATTAACTTGAAAAGGACATTTTTTAACTCAGACAGCATCTTTGTCTCTGACAAACCAACGAGTGGATGGATATCGACTTCTTCTCTTGCAGAGTCACAATGTATTGTAACAGATTTCATTTCGCACCAACAAGTCAATCGATAAACATTTTCAAACGTAAGGGAGTTTCCTTTTAAACGTTTTGGTTTCGAAAGTAGATACAGACAATGTTACAGCTTCAGAAAATCGGTGAATGTGGTGCCATGTAACTCGAACTTGTCCAGATTATGGTGTCGTTAATTTTTGAATAATTTTTTAAACGACATATGTCACATATGTGAAGTCCTTCTTTGCGTTTTCTTGAAACTATAAAACTTCTGAAGCAGCCCGCCACATTTGCAACATATACAGAGAAGGTGTCAAAGGCAAGTCCGCGGCACATAAATAGTTGCCACTTTACAGCGACAAAGAACAACGTCCCTAAGCGCTACTAAAGAGGGTTTGTATGAAACTCCACCGACGAAACCAAACAATATCCCTCCACGACAACGCACAGTCTCCAACTCTAGAGCTGAAATGAAGGTTCCCTTAGGATCTACTTTTACAAAAGGATTGTCATCTTTTCGGATTTCTGTCGGACAATATGAGACGCGTTAGCTTAAGTAATGAAGAAAGCTGTTCTAACAACTTTTTTAATTCCAAAAAGAGTGATATTTAAGGTATAGATTTACATGCACCACCTATTCTCCGATTTTAAGCCCACATATGACAGCGTGCATAGAAACGAGCTATACAGTGTCATGCCTTGTATTGGCATTCCTACAAGGATGACAATGGAGAATCTCACTGTTAAGGTCAGTCACGAACTCACTGGGACCTTCAATGTTTGAAAAGGATTTAGACAAGGCGCCGCGCTGTCAACTGACTTTTTCAACATCATTCTCTAGAAGATCGTGCGTAACTCACAGGTCAACACCAGAGACACGATCCTCCAATCCGTTCAACTGCTACCTTACGCAGGCAGCATTGACGTGCTTGGACGATCACAGTGAGCCTTTAATGAGGCGTTTGCTAGCATTGAAGCGGAAGCGAATAAAATGGATTTGGAGATAATTGTGAGCAAGACGAAGTATATGCTGCTGTCAAGGAAGAACCCACAACACCAACGTCTCAGACAGAGCGTCACACTAGGCAGCAGAAACTTCGAGGTAGTCAAGGACTTCATCTACCTCGGATCCGCGGTAAATAGGGCAACAACACCAGCACCGAAATAAGACGCAGAATCACTCTTGTCAATCGCTGTTTCTTTGGGCTCAAGAGGCAATTGAGTAATAAAGCCCTCTCTCTTTTTATAGCACCTTAATTATCCCTATCCCTACTTTAAGGCGCGGAAACCTGGACACTTCAAGAAGCAAATGAGGAAGCATTTAGTCTTTTCGAAAGAAAAGTTTTGCGAGTGATTTTTGGTCATGTCTGCGTTAATGGTATCTGGAGGAGAAGATTTAACAACGAACTCTATGGTCTGTACAGCGACATGGGCCGAATCAAACGTCTTCAAACGACGGAACACTTCGCAGTTTTTCACGGTACCACCTCTTTCAAATTGCTGACAACACTCAAAGAGTATTAATTGTCTATGAAAAGCTATTCAACTCTCGCCGTTCGGTGTAGCAAAAAACTGTAGGTCCATTTTGACCTTTTCGACGCGTGACGGTTGCGAAAGGTATAATGCCTCCCCATACATACACTAACTGTCATGTATAAAAAGCTTGGGGTATTGGTAAAAAATGTACATACGAATGTGCAGTTTTCGATGATCAAAGCGTTTCTTCTTCTTTCTCTCTAATATGCCGGTACAGTTCGGGTGGACCTGGGTCTCAACCAAAACGCCTCTCTAGTTGGAACTACCTGTTGAGGTCTTTCTCAATTTGTGTGCACTATCTCCGTGGGTGTAGTCAATTGCGTTGTGCAAAGAGATGGAATTTTGAAGACATTTCAGTCAGGGAAAGTGATGTCCATGCGCTCTTCATGGCCTCACCCTTTTAGGACTAGCCAGGCTCTAATTGCCAGTTCTTGGTTGAATCGCCTGCTATTCAAGGTGTTAATAATGTTAGCTTTGTCTTATGAGAGAGCTGTTCTACTCAATTATCCCTTAAACCCAAGAAACAGCCATTGGTAAGAGTTATATCGGTACAGATGTTGTTGGTAGTCTTTACTTTGGTATAGAGGTCCTTCACTATCTGGAAGACATAGTTGCTTGGAGAGACGTTTTTCCCGATTTGTCAATATCGCTGTTGTCATTTGTCAATGCTCATCGTTTAGCCCATTTTAGTGGCCCTCACTTCAATACCAACAGTCGCTATTTGTAAATGTTGCATAAAAGTGCTGCGAACTTCATCAGGCTGCCTTGAATTTGAATGAACTATTTTGTTTGTTTTCTTGTCTTCGATGTGCACTTTCTTTCAGCGCTGACAGTATGTACATTAAAATAATTCTCCTACGTCACCTGCCATTTATGTCCAGACGTTGCACCCTCCGACCACATTGAAGGATCAGCACATCCTTCGCCTGTGTGAATTGCGCCACAAGCTCAATCATTATTTCCCCAGCCGGTGTCCATTCCATTGTCAAAAATAATTTCAAAGACAAAATCTCTCAAAAAGCGACATTTTCGACACCTCGTCAGTTGAAAACAACACATATTAACGTAAGCCTGTCTCCTGCTTTTGGATATCCTTGCAAAACACGCACGTGTCCTCACTTATTTGCTAAACTTGCTAAATTCGTTTCACTCCCACATACTCCCTAATGGACAGCCCGTTCGAACGGTACACATTCACAGAGTGGCCTCCATTTGTCAGAGACCCAGTGTTGATTGGGCAGTCCAAAAATGACAGGAACCAACAAGGAAGGCAAATATTTGGGCTAGTCTTCAGCATTCAAATCGAAAGACTCCTTCACCCACTCTGTCCTTCGTTTCCTTTCGGCCCTGTTTACAAGCAATTCTCAGTGTATCTCTTCGGGACACGCAAGTGCCTATGACGCTCCGTCGTCAGACCAGGCTTTCTCCCCGCGCCTTTCCCGCAAACAAGAGAGTGCAAACGTTTTATCCTTAATGGCAGGACATTGAAGAAAATAAATATCCATTGATGGAGATCGAAAGGATACTGACCCGAGTGGTGGGCAAGCAACAACAAATGCCGGAAGGAAGGACGACGGTTCATTTGGCTGGCAGCCGCCCCTATTTGTGTTTGTATGCCTGGAATTTAATAGATCGTTGACATTGTATCGTTTTTCGCTGTTTTGGTAGTGACTCCTTTAGGTAAGACTTACGTCAGAGTGGGCTGGCTGGGCAAAGGGATTTGGACAAACATTGAAATGCGATGACGGCAGTTTGTGCCATTGTCAGGCGATGCTGAATTGCGGCACGAATACTGAAGTGAATCGGGGTGCATGCCAACACGATGACAGAAGTCAAACAAAGTGTGCGCACTGCCATTGCTGTGACATGGACAAGTTGTGCTCACTGACGGCGAGAGTTGAGAAGTCTATTATGACATCCGCTGACAATTGCTGACGATGATTTGATCCCTGAGTGGCGAAAATTTCGCGTTTTGAGACACCAGTCAGTCAGGCGGATTGCCATTTGGGACATTTTTGAAATGCATCAGGGTATGGAATGTTGAGCTGATGATGTGTGAGTGGAGGATGTGTGGAATGGGCAACTAAGGCAAAACATGTTTGTGGGTAAGACACAGCGGCCAGAGGAGAAAATTGTTTCAATTTGTATGTACGGCAGTTTGCACGCAGAATGTATGTATGACGTGTACGGTGCCAATTATAGTTGTTGTTGTACAGTGCAGTGCACTGAAATTGTTCCATTGGAACCCTTAGCTAAACAAGTGTTCTGGCAATCTTTCCGCAGATTTCGGGCCTGTGTTGGTTTTGTCACTAGCCTATTACTCGTAGAACAAGTAACTGAGGACGTCCCCTTAATTCTTTTGAAGGAAGTGGAGCAGATGGGTTTTTTGCTTCTCGAATTAAGTCTTCCTCACTTATATTCGAAATCAGGCCAAAGACTTATAGTAGCTCTGAACCTTATATAGGATATCTTGACATCCTTGATGATTCCATGTTCAGTGCCCCTAATCATTTACATATATCAAGGTGTTCTGCATCGGTGATGACCTTGTCTCTATACGGCGGGGATTCAGATTTGAGTTCCTGGAACCTGAGATTCGATTCGAAACCTGGAGGCTGGGTTTCGAAGTCCCTCTTTACTGGGGCATTGATATCCATTCCTATGACGTGGCCAAGCCAGTGTAGAAAGATGCTTTCCAATCCCAATCCGTATCTTGCTATCGTGTTTATGTCTTTTGATCCATTCATGTGAAAGCTTGTTAAATGAAGTAAACGTAAACAAGACCTGGATAATTACTAGGCCGACTCGAAGACATGTTGCAGGGCTTAGGAAAACCTACTACTCAAAGGACGCACGCCGAAGTGGTTTTATTCCGTCGTCGGAAGCATACTTACATGTTGACCATGCTGGCTTAATCCAGGATGTGGAGGAATGACATGTGGAAGAAGGACACTGGACAGGCTGCTGCTCTGGATAAACACGTACACGTATAACAAGTGTTTATCAATTGTTCCGACGTAAACGGTTTAAATGAAAAATCTTCAATTTCTGCTATTCTATGAGGCTTTCACGCCCATAGATAGATAGTGCGTGTCAACTTGAAATCCGCTGATCTTTGTAAGAATTTGCCTTAGTATAAAAATTTGGTTCGTTAAGTGCTTTGAGTGCGGTGCGAACCAGATGTAGATGGTTAGACACTATACTCAGCAGCATTTTGTACATACTTAGATGACAATCAACAAAGATAAGCAATGAATTTAAAAAATACAAGAGGCCGAAAGGCATATATAAAAACACCTAGATTAACTTAGAGTACTCGTGCAGAGTCAGTAAGTTAGAATTAAGATCTGTAGATTATATTGGTAAGCTAGTTTTAAGTATTTTTGTCTAGCAATTAAGAAATGACGTTTTTCTTTGGAATAAAAATGCATTGAAATCTAAAGAAATCTAAAAATCAACAAAGATATATGAATTTACATATTTATGGACCTTGCTAGAGGTAGGATTGCGTTTATTTGTGAATAGTGCGCTTAGTCATCAAAGCAGTTTGTCAGTCAACAGTCGAAATCTGACAAAAATTACAGCAATGAATTGGTTCAAAAATGATTCTATTTCGTTTCGTTTCAGCTGCGTTTCAATGATGGTTACAACATTATTCCTTTAACAGCTATGGGGACCCCAAACATAGAGCTTCTTTAAGAAGCCTGCACTTTGTAGATGATTAAGTCTGTCATGTGATTGATGTTTAGTGCCTCCACTATTTCCTGATAGGTTTCCTGTAGGTCAAGCCCCATCAGTTGTAAAACTTCTTCATCTTCTTCAGTGTCAGGTCAATCAGTTTCCTCTTTTAAGGCTTAAGTAGTCCATGGCTGTCGCACGATCTAGGCGGCCAATTCTGGTTTCCAAAACGCGAAATAACACAACCGGGAAATGACTGATGCAGCAATTGAATTGTTTCTCTGGCTGTATGAGATGTGGCGCCGTCTTGTTGAAACCACATCCCTTTCACATTCATTTCTTCAAAAAAAATTTGTTATCATTTCACGATACCGAACACCATTGACCGTTTGCGCTTGACCTGACTCATTTTCATAGAAAAAGGTTCAATGAGTCCTCGAGCCCAAGATCCACACCACACAGTAACACGTTTTGCTTCTCTTTAATCACTCGAGGATTTTCCTCGCCCCAAATGTGACAATTCTGCCTATTGACAAAGCCATCAAGATGAAAATGGGCCTCGTCACTAAAAATGATTTTATCGGCAAAATTAGCATTTTCATGTTGTCTCTCCAATACCCAATTAACGGACTTCCTTCGTTATGCATGGTCAACTGGCTTCAGTTCCTGAGTCAGTTGAACTTTGTATGCATGAAGATGCAAATCTTTCGTCAAAACTTGCTACATAGTGGATTTGGAAACACTAATTTGCTGAGCTCGCTGTCGAATTAAGGTGGATGGAGTTTGAGAAATATCATCATGTACTGCTGCGATATTTTCAGTCGATCGACATGGTCGAAGGCGCGTTGTTGTCTTTACATCAGTTACAGACCCAGTTTCAGATAATTTTTTTCATTAATCGCTTTGCAGTTGACTCTTTTGGAGCATTATTGTAACCCCAAATTGATCGCAATTCGCGAACTGTAGCCGCAAAACTTTCACCATTTTGGTAAAACAATTTTACAATGAGAATGCGTTGTTCATTCGTGTAGCGTTCCTTTTTTATTATCCTTATACCTTTTACTAACAAACAATAATAATTGTTCAAATGTCAAACAATGACAATTCGAATGGCGCCAAATTTAAATCTTGCGTTCCTGTTGGGACACCCTTTAGTAAAACAGTATCATGTAGCGCGTTTCTCATTTAAATCAATATTCACATCACTGCTAATTTTAAAATGACCAACGTACTGCATAGATGCATTAGAAATGTATCCTGACATGTCACCTTTCAACTACTTGTTAGGTTGAGTATCAGATTAGTATTACCAGGTACATAGACACCAACAGAATACAAAAACAAAAAGCAGCAGAGACTTGCTACATGATTTATTTTAAGATTTAATAATTTTTGACAAAAAATTCAATGGAGCTTAAGATGTCACAAAAACTGTACTATGCCGAGAGGCACTCGATGAAAACAGATTCATCCATCCATCTGACGACAATTGTTACTGAAATTTTTGGAACCCTCAAATTGCGTGGCGCTAAAGTGCACAAGGGTTCACACTCTACCCTTTTCAATAACTACTCCGTGTTGTGCGTGTTATATTACGAGTAGAAGAGACCTATAATTCACTACCATCTTCGAAACTTCATTCAATTAATCGAAACTAAACATCCGCCTTGTCAACAATCACACATACCCACTGTGCCATGAAGCGTACTGCAGACATCTTAATCGAGAGCATCATAAGCGGGCTTCCTAATGCTTTTAAGTTTAGCTGACTGTTCTGACAGGCATAAATGATTGGTGGTGTTATGTTTTCTGATAAAGAAGAGGTCTGTTTTGGTTTCTTGGCGTAATTCCGTTTGGCGTCCGTTAATTTTAGTTTTACTTGGATACTTACAGGTACATACGTCATCCTAAGGAACAAATAGATTTTTAAATGTTT
The DNA here is from genome assembly GCA_944738645.1 of Eristalinus sepulchralis. NCBI lineage: Eukaryota > Metazoa > Arthropoda > Insecta > Diptera > Syrphidae > Eristalinus > Eristalinus sepulchralis. Next base: position 70,553,972 of record OX122882.1, read on the forward strand.
CCTCTAGCTTCCAGGTCACCGGGATGAAAACAAAAAACAACGCGGATGTTTGACACAGGTAATGGAACTCCTTAGCTTTCAATCTCTGGTCTTTATAATTTCATATACAATTTCAGGAAATGGCTACCGTGACAGCCTTTAGCTCCCTGAGAATGAACGTTTTTTAGTTGATTAAAAAAAGTTGCAGAGCTTCAAAACAAAGCACGAAAGGAGGTTAATTTTTCAAATTGTCTTTATTTTTATTCAATTCACTTACGTTTTGTGAGTAACTTGTCATTCTACGCCTCAGTTTGACACACATATGGAAAGGATCTACTTGTGAGGTTTCCTTCAAATCGTCTTTTTCACAATCACACAGAACAATCTGGATGAATAAAGTGCATCGAACGCCGCGAAAATAGAAGGAATAACGTCCACCGATGGAGGCGTCTAATTCAACCACGAGTTAACATCGCGCCATCCATTTAATTTTTGTCATTCATCAACAACAGTCCACTCCACTTGACAAGGCGCAAAAATTCCACTTAGCAGAACACAATGATGCCTGACACGATTCCACCGACCGCATACCTTCGTTTCAAACACACCAACCGCAATTGAAACGACAGGAATCACAAGTCCTATCGTATTGACCAACAAAATTGGCTGCCACCTTACCCCCCTCACTGGCGCGTTTGGCCAAATCGAAAGTCACACCTACCGCAAACAAAAAAAAATTTCCAGAAAAAGGAATGCACCACAAAACTAGCTGGCGCCCGTATCCCCACTCAGGCTAATTAATGCGGTTGGTACTTACACTGTGTCATACGGTTCCTTCCGCTAGTTGTCCGTACTGTCTGATAATGAGACGGCGCCACCGACCTGATATCCACGAATCATATGCAACGGCGATTAGATGCAAATTACAATTCCATTCTCGTCGCTTGTTGACATTGTTTCCTTGCTGCTGGCTGTTGGATCCAATGGCGCTCCTCTCGTCGTCCTAACACCACTCACTCGACGGAGAGATGGGTGAAGTGAAGTGCCCTGGTGCTGAGCCGGCTGCGGGGGGGTGTAATTATGATATTTCCCTCAGCTATTGCACCTAAGTTCAAATATCAAATCCTTGGCATAACACAGGACAAGCGGAGTGCTTTCACACTATTTGCATATACGACAGCGACGTGGACGAGGACAATGACGAGGGATACACTCCTCGCGGCAGGCACGCTGGCACATAGGTTTTTCACGTTTTGTATCCGCTATTAATCTGCAGTGCTTTCGCTCCTATTCTCTCTCCGTCTCTTTCTCTCGGTTACAATCTCACGCTCTCGGTGCGCCGCTATTTGAGTCCTTAGCTACCTCCCCTCTCGCACTCTCAAATTGTACCTCGCTCTCGCTCTTTTTCTATCGCCCGGAATGTGTGCCTGTGGGTTGATTTTTTCTTCGCTCCGCGCTTCTGTTGGCGTATCCTGTTCACAATTCTCGCTCTTTATTGATGCAATGTGGAACAAGGCGAGTTAAGGATTCCTATGCTGTGCATATGCACATGCATGGCATGACGTATTGGTTTCGGTTGTCCCCCCTTTTGCCGTCGCGCTGCTGTCGTCGTTGTCGTTGTCGTCCTGATAGCCGACGCGACACGACACACGGCCGTACACACCGCGCACAGTTAGTTCGAGCGACCGACGACACGGCGGTAGGGGTGTGGGTATGCCGTTGATTGCAGGTGCCTGATGTTGCGTGGTCCTGATGACTGCAATAGTTGAGGAAAGCGTGGGCGGGAGCATACGATGACGATGGGAGTTGCTGGGTGGTGTGGGGTGACTTTAGCACTTTATCCGCGGGGATTTTAATTTCTCCTCCACCGGAAAGTAATTAAAATCTCCGAGTGGTATGTCATCCGGTTTTGTTTCGATTTCGTCCTTTTTGTTGTTGTTGTTGTTGTTGTAAGAATTTATGTGTCGTGTCGTTCAGTTGGGAAATTCGATTTTCATTTCTACATGCATGTGTGTGTGTTTATTGAGAGGGGGTGGGGCGGGGGATAAGTATGCCGACCGTACCGTACCGGAGACGAGAGGACGACGTAAATGACGACGCACGACGGAATAGTGCGCGGCGACTCACGAAGGGTACGAAGGTTCGAAGCGTTGTCGTCGTCGTCGGTATGTCGCTGTTGCCGTGTTGCCGATACCGTTGTCGTCGTGCAGTGTAATTATGAGTTATGACCCCTCCCTCGTTCGCTCGCCGTACACAACAAGTTCGCGTATCGATTTACAACTCTCTCTCACATAAGTCAACCAACCCTGCTTCGCGTGTGAACACGGCTTTTGTTTTTTTTTTTTCTTTTATTTGAATTTTTCTTTTGTTTTCGTATTTTTCGTCCCGTTTTGTCGTTGTGCCCTCAGAGGTCCTGGCTGCCTTTTGTTTTGGGTGGCCCGCTACGTGTACGTACGTGTGAATGCGTGGGTGTGTGTGTGCGGTTTTCTTAAGTTTTATGCCGTCGCCTTTTGAACATTTCACAAGAGAGTCCTTGCACTTTTAGCGGTGTTTTTGTGAGTGGAGGCTTTTGCTGAATTTAACCGTCGTTATGATTCAAGCCCTTGAGTTATGGGTCGAATATACATCGCCAAAGTGGTGGATGGGTGGTGAGAACGTTTGCACAGCGAACCGATTCGTTTGCCACGGTAACCGAACGTCAACTGAGCAGCAGTTTGACGTTTTGAGCGATGCCCCGTGAATGGGGCAATGGAACTGTGTGTTGCTGGAAATTCCTCCACGGTGAGGTAATTTGAAATCTCTTCGTGAGAGGCAACACTCTGTGACAATGTCCAGGAATGGATCATGCGCAATGGGTGGGTTTTTGAATGTACATGATTGGTTTGTGTAGTTGATAAGTAGAAGGTGTAGTTCGACCAGTTCTGCTGCTTTAGCTTTTGAACTGCGTTGGGTTTGTGCAAATGCTCTATAGCGTATGACAGAGTGTCATGCAAGTACTGGTCGATATCTGCTTTCTGACAACCTTGCCTTGAATCTTTTGTTTAGTTTTTTTTCGTTGCAGGGTGAAATAATTTTTAAAAAAATATTTTCTAAGATATCGTGGTTGCGAAGCTGCTTTTGCAATGCTTTTAAGGTGTCTGTTGACTAATTTTTCGCACATTTCCAGCTGTATCTCGGGCATAATTTGAGTATTGCTGGTTTTTAATGCAGAGGACAAATGAAACGGCGCCAATTCGTATTAACATTGTGACCTATTGACGTCCGCAAAACAGGAAACTGTGTGAACAGAAAACTTTTCACGCAATAAAGCCAAAATTGGTCGTATTGTGTGGATTGTTGATTTCTTATTTTTAAACCACAAATCCTCGAAGTTGTAATCTTCAAGGACCAAAAGGAAAATGTGTTACAATTCGACTCTATTGTTCCGAATTTCTGGCATTTTCAAAGAAATACAGATCAATGACACTCTTCGATCATAGAGCATCTCCTCGATCACTTGCCCCATTTGGTCGGTCGTGGCGTTTGGTGGTCGCCATGCTGTAGTGGGAAAGGTCGCCCTCCCACACATCGAAGGTCTAGATTCGATTCCCGGACGGAACACCTTACATTTTTCACGGCACCACCTCTTTCGAGTTGCTGAAAACACTCAAAGAGTATCATTTGTCTTCGAAAAGATTGATCACTTGTGGTTAAGTGCCATTCAATTATCCCTTCCGCTTTTTTGCTCTTCATTCAATGTTTCATAAAAAGTGTTACAGTTCTCGGATTTAGTTCAAATATCCGCCGTTTTGTTCGATAATCTGTTATTATTCTATTATTATTTGCGAAAAACTTGGACAGGCAGACAGCCACTTTTCACAAGCCTCTTTTGAGTTCAACGTCACACCACCAAGGGCGTTCGCCATGGACAGGAATAGGTGGCAATCACTTGTCGCTATATCCGGGCTATATGGTGGATGCGATACAACCTCCCATCTGAGCTTCCGTAGCCTCTGACGAGTCATCAATGAAGTGTGTGGTCTGGCGTTGTCCTGGTGGAACACTACACCCTTCCTGCTGGCCATTTCTGGACGCTTCTGGTCGATCGCCTGCTTCAAGCGGTCCAGTTGTTCGCAGTAGATGGTAGAATTAAGCGTCTGGCCGAGCAATTCATAGTGGATGATTCCCTTCCAATCCCACCAAACACACAGAAAAACCTTCCTGGCCGTCAATCCCGGCTTGGCCACTGTTTGGGACGATTCACCGGTCTTCAACCACGACCGTTTTCGCTTGATATTGTCGTATGTGATCCATTTTTCGTCGCCAGTCACCATCCGCTTCAAAAATGGGTCGAGTTCGTTCTGTTTCAACAGCATATCGCAGGCGTTGATTCGGTCCAGAAAGTTTTTTTGCGTCATGCGGCACCCAAACATCAAGCTTAGAGCGAAAGGTTTTAGAAAGGCATCTCTCCATACCAAGGTGGGGTGATAGTCCCTCAAACATGATCATTTACCATTTGGGTAGGTAAGGCATCTAGTCTTCCTTTATCCACGACTCTTGGGAAAATGGACGCAGTGGTATAAGCCGTAAGGCAGATTATCACGTAAAACTAAATCCCACATCTGTCCCACATCTCAAATGCAGATTTGATTGGTTTTCCAATTATTGTTCTTAAAATTCTTCACCAGTCGCGATCCGGTTCAAAAATCTCTTCCTCTGATATCTTTCAAGAAGTAGTTGGTGTCGGAGGTGACACTGACATCTCTCTATGTTAACTCGTACGCTACACAATTCCCTTATTTTTGAATAAATCCAAATTTCTTTAACCGAATCGAAATTGTTTGTTGAATAACTTCTAACGACTGTGCGTGTTCACGTTACATTTAGGACAGATCTCAATCCAGGAAAGCCTCCGAGTTTTTACTTTTTGGGCTTGCCAAGCCTATCTTGGTTTTCGACGCTAAAATCACTACTTTAGAAGCATCGAAATCAATGACTGCATAATTTATCGGTCGAAGCAGATAAGCCATAAGCCTATAAGCCATTCGATGAGCTTCAGCTGCACTTTCCAATTGAAAAATCAAAGGTCGAAAAATCTCAAAAAATTAAATTCTGTTTATTTAAGACGTTTTCGAGAAGGCAATGTTGTTGTCCATAGCAGACGCTAATGCACACTGCTGACAATCACTTACAAGATTAGCCGCTACTAGCAGACGGCAAATTAATGCATTCACCGAATAGTTTTAAATCCTTCTGCAAAAGAGTTTGCTGATTATTAGAATTATTGTATATCCTGTACAATCACTTCCGATTCCAGACCATCAGACTTTGCTTTCAGCTCAGAAGCGGCTACTTATTTGTTTTTTTCGAATTTGTCTCACTCTTTTTCAACGTACCCACCCATGTAAAAAGATGGTGTATGGTATCATCAACCTAATGAAATCGTTGAGCGCAAAGAAATCTGTGCCTTTATTGAAAGTAATCGCAGTTGAATGTCTTACAATCAATATTGACTGATTCGCAAAGTTAGGTTATGGCCTGAAAAATCACACTTAGAATGTTGAAAAACTGTGCACTAGAGGCACAGACAATCATACAAATGCACAAAGGTAAGGTGTTGAAAATTTCTCGGAAACAGCGGTCACACGAACCAAGCGAATTTTCGAATTTAGATTTGATCATAAAACATTTGTGAGAAAAGCTCAGCGTGTCTTTCGAAAGACTCCGAAAATGAATGTGTACACAGAGTGGACATGAATGACGCGGGTATTTGATGGATATCGTATTGCATTTTACCCGGTTCGTGTAAATGCTTTTTCGAAGTGTTGCGTGCTTTCAAAGAAAACTTAAGAGTGAGTCTCTCATACATTGCAATGGACACACCTGAAAACTTCTGCCGAAAAGACTGGGTTTTTTGTTTGACTTGAATAATATACCCTGTTGGATTGAGCTTGAGCACTCGCATTTTGATTCGAAAGTAATCTTTTGTTCGCAGAAAGGAAAGGAAAAAGCACACTGGCACTAAAAGCTCAAAAGTCACATAAACTGAAGACGTTTCGATGGCTCACGTGTAGATGACGCTCTTCTTATATGTTTAAGGCGGTTATTTTTCAAAATATTCTGTATATATTGAATGCAAGATTGAAGTTTGTTCATAAAATGTCAAGGAACGTATTACGAAACAAGTCTGAAGGGCAAAATAAATAGTACTTCGATTAGCTTAGAGTACTCAAAAGAGGCAGTAAGTTAGATTTACCATCAACGGACTTAATTAGTAGGCTAGCTTAAAGTATTTTTGTCTAGCATGCAACTAATGAAGAATAAAGTAATCATTAAAATTCAGAAAATTCAAACGTATTACGAAATATGAGATATCAAACACTTTTCAAGAATTTTGAAAACTATTTGAAATACAGAAATTAATTTTAGTTCTTGACAGCAGCTGCAAGTAACCTTCAGGAACCATTTTATAAATTCTCTTTTGCTAAATATTGTTCATTAATAACTTACCGAAATGAATTCAGATCAGTGTTGAAATGTTATGTTACTGTCACTCAATTCTGTAAACGGATTGTGGAGCTATACAATGCCTTAAAAAAAATAAGTTTTTACAACATATTTCCAGGTGAACTGCTGCAGCTCTCAATCACACTCATATTCTAACAACATTTTTCGTTCTTTCTGCTGAAAAATTTCGAAATTTGCCCATTCTTGTTTCTTTGTTAAGGATCACTGTCCAGTTGTTTGTATTCAAACCGCTTATTTCCAGCCAGAAATAAGCGGTTCTATTATCTTCAGCCAGAAACAGCGGTAGCATACTAGTGATTTTCAATGATTGTCCGCACAGAAAAGTTTGGGCACAAGTATTATAGAAGCGCGGGATTTATATAAAAAAGGGTGATTTTTTAAAAGCTATAGGAAAGTTTTTCGAAAAAAAAACACATAAGATTCAGAAAAATCATGAAATCATTTTTTGAATCGTCTTGTTGAAACCACATGTCATGCAAATCAAGCTCTTGCATTTTCGGCAAAAAAGTTGAATATCATCTCACTTTGAAGAAGTACGGTCCAATGATGCCACCAACCCATAAACTGCACCAAACTGTGACTTTTTCTGGATGCATTGGTAGCTCTTGCAATGCTTCTGGCTGCTATTTACTCCAAAATCGACAATTCTGCTTATTTACGTCCCCATTGAGCCAAAAATGAGCTTCGTCGCTGAACATAATGATAATAAAATTCAATAATTTGCAAGCGTCGTTCGTTTGTAAGACGATTCATGGTTAAATTATAGATCAAACCGAAGATGTTTGACAGTGAAACAAAACACGAAACGTGCGTCAGCTGTTTCAACCAGTGTTGCCAAAAAGATAATAGCTAAAAAATCATCCTTTATAAGCCGCAGTTACTTGTCTGTTCTGCTCGCAGTTTTTGGTTTTAATTTTTGGTTTATAGTCTCTGAAAGAGAAGATTCAACTTGCAACTTTATTTGCCGTACAGCGGTATGCTCGTGGTCAAGCGTCTTCAGACACAATGCTTTAGATGGCTAAGCCATGTAAAGTGTATGAACACCACACATCATTTTCAGACTAGTTTCTGAAAGAAACCCGTACACGCAAGTTGATGACTTTACGCAATCCTAAAAGTACTGATACATATAATGAATAATAAGGCTCCGAGATGAAGGGTCTTCTAAAGGGCGTCCCAACAAGAACGCAAGATTGAAATTTTAATAAAACGCAGATATTTAAAAAAAATCGTGAGTTCTTTATTATATAGTAAAGAAGACAGGATGAGGTTGTGTGGAATAAGGTCAGATGGCCGCCGCGGCTTTGGTGGCACATACGCGATCTTTTAATGAAATGCTGCGGTATTTCATTAATGCAGCGTCCAATTTCCTCTTTTATGGCTTTAGTCGTCATCGGCTTATTTGCATAAGCCATCAACTTCAAAAAACCCCAAAGAAAAAAGTCCAATGGTGTTAAATCGCACGATCTAGGAGGGCAATTCTGGTCTCCAAAACGCGAAATAACACGACCGGGAAATGGTTGATGCAGCAATTGAATTGTTTCTCTGGCTGTATGAGATGTGGCGCCGTCTTGTTGAAACCACATCCCCTCGAATTCATTACTTCAATTCTAGGGACGAAGATGATTTTATCGGCAAAATCAACATTTTCATGTTGTCTCTCCAATACCCAATTAACGAACTCCCATGCTCAGCTCGCTTCAGCTCCTGAGTGAATTGGCCTTTGTATGCATGAAGATGCAAATCTTTCGTCAAAGTTCGCTGGAAACACCAATTTGCTGAGCTCGGTGTCGAATTGAGGTGGATGGAGTTTTGAATTGATCGCAATTTGTGAACTGTAGCCGCAAAACTTTCACCATTTTGGTAAAACAATTTTCTACTTACAAACAATAATAATTGTTCAAATGTCAAACAATGACAATTCGAATGGCACCAAACTTAAATCTTGCGTTCTTGTTGGGACACCCTTTACTTTTCTCTGTCACACTTCAGTTCAGCTGTGAATCTGGGCCTCAACCAACATGCCTCTCAATCTAGCAGAGTCACTTACCAGCTTCAAATTGATTGAGTTCCTTCTACACTTCACGCAAACGTCCTCCAACACAACAAAAAAAACTGTTACCTGTGTCTCGTCACTCCGGAATCTCGGTTCAATTTGTGACAGAGAATTGAAGTTTCAAGATATTATTACCAGATCAAATAAGACACTTGATTTCCGATCCTTTCTTCACTAAATTCCTTTTCGTAACTTTTCCTCGGATATTCGAGCCAAGTTTGGTACCTCGTCGTCGTCCTCGTCACGTATCCTATTCTTTTTTTTTGAGTTCAATGCAGATTTATCCGTGGTTTGCAATTGCATGACCAATTTCCTATGAAAATCGTATAACTCTTTTGATTATGCACTCTCTCGCCAATCATCTTTTATGATAAATTTTCATTCATCAGATCTCATCGGTTTATACCGCCAGCCTTGATCTCTTCTAATCAATCTGTTCAAACACTAATCCCCGTTGTCTTCACACTGTGCCTTTTTTCTGTATTAAAACCCACTGTATTGATTACACTTATAATGAACCTTTTCTCTTGTAGTTGGTTTAGTTAATAAGAAGACTCGTCCCTCTGCAGAGTCGCACGAATCTTAAAGGGATGCCAAAACTTGACAAAGAGCTGTGTAATTCACCTCTTCTCTTATAGTCGATGAATAGATGATGAGCACTGAATTGAAACTCCTGTGTCTCTTCCAAGATCTGCCGTCATGTAAATATTTTGCCAATAGTGGACTTCGTTGCCATTTACACGGACTGATGTTGACCAAAAGGTTCCAGCCATTTACACAGGATAGCAGAAAGGATCTTATAGGAATTATTCGAGACGCTTATCCGTCTGTAATTGGTAGAGGTTACAGGGTGCCTATTCCTTAGGATTAGGAAAGCGATGTTAATATTCCATACGTTGGCCATAGTTTCATCTAACCAGATTTTACAGCTTGGGAAGCAGTTCATTGGCACCAGCAGTCTTGTCTAACTTAGTTTGACGATTGCTGCCTTAACTTCAGTGTGGTCGGAAGGGCAGAATTCTTTTCCATTCTTGCCCATATGACGTGAATAAATTAATGCAGCTCTAATCACATAGCTTCACCATCCTTTTCTTTCTTGTAGTATGACTGATGTCAAAGAAGGAGCTGGATAAAATCCAGCGTAGTGCAAACAGCCATAAATATAGCAGGTGCTGCAGGGCTGCAAGCACACATCGTTGCATGCAAGTAACTCGCAGTCAGTCGAAGTCACAAAAGATGATGATGAACCTCGAGATCCAAGACAACTGAAAGCGATATGACCACTTGGAGCTGGAACCACACCGCCCAGTGAAAAAAGTGACAAAGGACCAACGCAAGAACGACGCAGTTGACAGCAGCGGATGACTGAATGAAAATAAAAAGAGTTTCAACGACCACCCCGTTAGAAATGGTTGAAGCAAGACAAAGTTTTCCTCTTCCATCGTCTCAAAAGACGGTCTTCCAATCCTGCCGAGTACATCTCAATCCTCGTTGATTAAAAATATATTTCATTATGAATATCACATGTATAGTATGTACAGCTAAAATAATATGTTGACTTAGATGGACGATATGACCACGCTTAAACTCTAAACACGAATTGAATCACAGCAGCGCAACTTCCTTCGGCAAACCGACTCTCCGTAGCATGGCTGAGTCTATGCAAAGCCCCACGAGTGCTTGATCATGTCGGCCGCCTTCTCTGCAATCATGATGACAATCGCGTTCGTATGCCCTGCAGGTATGGTTGGCATTATTGAGGCGTCTACCACTCGAAGACCATTAATGCCATGGACACGTAGTTCGGGATCAACAACGGCTTCAGGATCTGAGGCAGGACCCATTTTGCAGGTGCCCGACTGATGCTGCAGACTGGTTCCATACATGCGGAGGCAGCATCGCCAGTAGGCTTCAGTTGCGAAGTCTTCATGATCACAGCCGGGGAACGGTTTGGCGTGAAGTGTGCTGCCTAACTTTCGCAACGCCTTCGTGTTGCCGATTTGAAGGATCTGCCACGAGAAAAAAATTGGCTTGTAAAAAGACAAGTAGGAGTTCGATCGACATACCATTTCGATGCCTTCGAGCATTGCTCGAATGTCTTCCTCCTCGGCCATGAAGTTTGGCTGCATGCTGGGCCAGTGGAAGGGATTCCTGCTGCGAAGAGCTATGCGTCCTCGACTCTTCGGGCTCAGAAGTACCGGAACCAAGCCGTAGGTATCCTGCCAACGAACATGATTAATCGTCCTTACCAGAACAACTCGTCTTTCTACTTACCTTATCCCTGATATCTCGAAAGACTTCATTGTAGAACTCCTCGGAGATTCCTAGCAAGTTTCTCAAAGATCCCATAGTATCACCGCTCAAGGAACCCGCTCCCAGAACAATCTCCATGTTGGCGTAATCGCTATCTGTAAGGGCACCCGTCACGCATCTGAAAGCACACTGAGTTTCGCGATCTTACCGTATTTCGAGCTCGGAGTCCGTACAAAGGCAAATCCCTCAGCCCCACCGGGAATGGTGAAAGGACCTTGGCCCTGCAAAATGTAGCTCAACACGTCAGATGGATTCATCAGCCGCTTGTCGTTCACAGATGTCTCGTTGACCGTGAATACAATTCCGTTGAACGTGACATGATCCTGAAGGTTGTAGCCAACCCGCAAGTTTTGAATCGTGGGGATACCGAAGTCTGCCAAATGCTCTGTTGGGCCGACTCCCGATAGCATAAGGAGCTGCGGAGAAGCTATAGCACCGGCAGAAAGGATCACTTCCTTCCTGACGTAAACGACGTGTTTCAGCTTGTTCTTCATAAACTCCACACCCACTGTCTGCTTGGTGGCGGGGTCAATAAGGATCTTCGTTGCCCATGATTTCATGGAGATGTGCAAGTTTGGACGTCCCACAGCCGGCCTGATGAAGGCTTTTGCTGTGCTGCACCGTCTGCCATTCCTCAACGTGGCCTGTGACCGACTGAAGCCCATCATCAGCTCACCGTTAGGATCGGTTACGTTGTAGCCCATTTCGTTGCTGGACTTAAGAAACGCCCGGAGTACCTTCGACTTGTACTTTGAGTACTGAACGTCGAGGGTGCCGTCGTGCCCGTGGTACGGGGAGTCCATCAGCTCAGGAATTCCGATTCTTTCGGATTTCTTGAAGTACGGCAAGATCTCTTTGTAGCTCCATCCGTCGTTTCCCAGCTCCGCCCAGTGATCGTAGTCCTTCCGATGTCCACGAGTGTAGAGCATGAAGTTGATGAGACTTGTGCCACCAAGACCTCTGCCCTTGGGCCAATTGCAGACACCTCCCTTTAGACCGCGACATGCATTCTCCGTTGGATCTGATTTGTAACCCCAGTTGTACCTGGTCATCTGTGTAAGTGCCGCAGTGATGGGGACGTCGCTTAAGAACGTTTCCTGATCCCCGACTTCCAACAAAAGGACTGTGGCATTCTCCACTTCACTGAGACGACCTGCAATCACACAGCCTGCTGAACCAGCGCCAATAACTATGAAGTCGTACGTGGTATGGAAGACATTCGTGTCCGGAATGCGAGTGTGAAAAAGAGCTGTTTCAAAATCTCTTGCGAAGTCGACCAAGGGCTGGGATTGGCCGCGTAGAATGAAGGCGCTCAGCAGAATGAGGACACCTTGAGCGAACATTGTGAACATTTAATGTCTGAAAGATAAAAGAATTACATTTTGTTTGTTAAGCAAATTCATTTGGGAGAGAAATTTGACTTAAGATAGAATTGTGTGCTTTTTCTTAAAATTTAAGGAGATAAAGCAAAAGAATCGAGGTCTGGTTGCCTAATTTGGAAAGCCCCAAAGTATGCTTCTATTTAGTGTTCATGAACAATTGACTCTTTTGATTTTTTGAGATGTTCAGCCTCTGATTCGAACCTTCATCAGCGGGTGAACGCCCTTACCCTTACCATCAAAGTGGGGCGTTACCAAAGGGCCAACTCTCTGTTCAAAAGAAGACTTTGTTACTCAATTGACTCTTGAGGAAAGGAAAGAATTGCTCTCTATAGATGATATGGTCTTGTTGATACCGTCATTTGCCAGCTGTCTACAAGTTTTTAGAGATTCTTAGAGGTCATAACAAGGACATCTCAGGTGTTGTAACCGTAAATGCCTGACTAGCTGCACAACCTATAGAGTTCGTCCCACCAACAAGGAAAACAGAAGAAACCAAGATCTTTCTCATCTGCTTTAAATAGCATCTGTTGTATGGAATAGAACTAGGATTTAGAGAGTGCTATATAATACCCATGGCTGTACAGGATTCCGTGCTGTCCGCGTGCTGATCTTAAGTTACTGACGTAAGGTGACGCTACGGCATCGCAATCGTTGAATCTTCACTCTTCTGGCTAAGTCGATGTCGCTGAACAGCCCATATAGTCATTATATCTCCTCCTCTAGTGCAGACGTGACCGAAAATTACACGAAGGATTTTCCTCTCGAAGCAACCAAGAGCAGCTTCATCCGCTTTTGACAAAGTCTATGCCTCCGCGCTGCACGAGGAACGCAGGACTGGGACGATTAAGGTCTTGTAAAGCGTTACCTTGGTTGCTCGAGAGAGGGCTTTGTTTACCAATTGCTTTGTTAGCCCAAAGAAGCAGCGATAGGCAAGCGTTATTCCTTGTTTCATTTCAGCGCTGGTGCTGATAGCGGTGCCTAGGTAGACAAAGTTTTTGAATACCTAAAAGTTATATTTGTCTGCTGTGACGTTCTGACCGAAACGTCGATGTTGGGTTTCTTCTCTGGTTGGCAGCACTTACTTGATCTTACCCTCGTTTACCGGTAAGCGAAAACAACTTATCCCATCTTTGCGGACCCCGTTGCAATACCCACAAAAGCACCATTGATTTTATGCTGCGTTCTTCGGATAATGTCGTTAGATGGACTTCTGAAATATTGTTCCTCTCGTGTTGGCGTTCGAGTTTTCAACAATTCTTTCCAGAACGATGTTGACAAAGTCCCATGAGAGCGCGTCGCCATGTCTGAATCATTTCTTGACATCAAAGGTTTCGGTTAGGTCTTTATGACCTTGATGAAGCAGTGTGCATTCTCCATCGTCATCCTACACAATCGGTCGACACTAGACATAGCTCGTCTCTATGCACACTGTCATATGCGGCCTTGAAATCGACGAATAGGTGGTGATTGTCGATTTGCATTTCTTGGGTCTTTTCCAGGATCTGCCGTAGTATGAATATTTGGGCGAAGGTGGATTTTCCTGGCCTTAAGCCACACTGGTATGGACTGACCAGGTTGTTGACGAATGGCTTTAGGCGTTCACACAGTACGGCAGATAAAATTTTGTATGCGGTACTTAGGAGACTGATGCCTCTGTAGTTGGCGCAGATCGAAGGTTAACCTTTTTTATGGATCGGGCAAACAATGCTGAGGTTCCACTCATCGGGCAAATTTTCCTTCGATCATAATTTACAGATGAGTTGGTACATGCTCCTTACCAAATCATCGCCTGCGGCTTTAAAAAGCTCGGCGGGTAGGCCGTCAGCTCCCGCAGCCTTGTTGGATTTCAGTTTAGATATGGCAATCTTCACTTCATCCGGGTCGGGTGAACGGAATTGTTGATCTTCATCGTCCCTTTCATTGGTGTTGAATGGTTCGTTCTGCCTGACAGCGGAATTTAGCTCTTCGTCCCTGCTATACAGTCTGCAGATATGGTTTTTCCACATCCTTAGCATCAACTGTGACTCTACTTCGATATTCCCTCGATTATCCTCACAGGTTTTAGTTCGAACTTGCCTGGTTAACTTTACCCTTTGGTAAAACTAAACTGTGGTAATATCCCTCCATTCTGGCTATCGCGCGCTTCTCATGCTCCTTCCTTTTTCTCCTGAGGAGCCGGTGTTCGTCTCTTCTCTTCTACTCTACTCTTCTTTGCAGTGCCGCTTTGTATGCTTCTTGCTTGGCTACAGTCGCCTGCTGACACTCGTTCTCAAACTAGGGGATTCGTTGTGGTGGCGAATTGAAACCCAACACATCAGCGGCGGCATCTCTGATGGCTTTTTGGCAATGCTGCCACTGGTCTTCAATACTTCATGTTGGCGGCGTTGGATTCCTTAAGAGGTTAAGGGAGACACGATTGGAAATGGAATTAGCAATCTCTTGCGATGGTAGCCGGCTGACTTTGAACTTCCTTAAAGTATTTCTTTGTCTTGGCGGTTTTCGAGATATCTGCAACCTTACCTTGGCTACAACAAAGTGGTGGTCCGAATCAATGTTGGCGTGCTGATCTACATATTTGTATTTGCTGTAAATTTACGAGAGCAGTTTTCTAATACAGTTTTATTTTGGCACAGACAGATGTTTCCCACTAAAGATCTTTACTAAAATTCAGTATCAGTCATCAGTGGAACGAAATAAATCTCTTTACGCGTAGTGGGTATGTACGTCGACATATGTTAGACACTAAAGGTCCCAGGTTCGATGCTCGGACTGATAACCACACGCATTTTTTCACAACACCACCACTTTCGAGTTGCTGAGAACACTCTGTACTGTTTATCAATGAAAAGCTTCTAAGACCTCACCGCTCGGAATCGACAAAAAACTCAAGGCCGCCTCTATTCGCGGAGATCAATAAAGCACACAAAATGACCACCTTCTTATAGTGCGCACAGATAAGAACATGTCCGAGACTCAATTCACGAACATCAACTTAACAAAGCAACGTTTTTTTGTAAGCCTGAGGAGCTGACAAGTCCAATTGCCTAAGCAATTGAAAGCGTGCGACCATCCGTTTCATTATTGCTTTGTAGTGTGGGTTTTAAGGCGAAAATTATGGGCGAAAAATCATTTTCTTCTGACGAGCCGTACAGCGGCTTGGTTAACACTCAAAATTGCCACATCTAGGGCTTTGAAAGCCCCTTGTTGAGAAGCAAATGCACTCACAGAGAGTGACAGTCTGTTGTGGGTTATAAAGGTTTTCTTCGTAAACGAGGCTACGAAAGGCGAACTTTTAAGGAGGTGGATTTGTACGACGTGCGGTTCGCCATACAACACAGTCAACTCCACTATAGATCTTTTGAACGAAAAGTTCCCAAATAGTCTTATTAGTTATCCTAGCGCCGTCAGTAGGCCACCTCGGAGCTGCAGTTTGACTCCTTTAGACTTTTTTTGTGGGAAACCGATATTAGACCAGAAAGCACGTACAGTTACGGAGCTTCAAGCGATCTTCGAATCACAGATAAAGAAAAAGTCTGCGGGAATTGATGGGATCTCAAACATAGTGCTGAGACATCTCCCTCAAGAAGTGGTAAGGACGTACATGATCGTTTTTAACAATGCTCTGAATAATGCACAATATCCGGAGCATTGGAAGACAGCTAGAGTGCACCCCAAAAGAGGAAGGGATTCGTCTGAACCATGCAACCTTCGGTCGATTAGTCTCCTTCCGAATATAAGCAAAGTTTTTGAAAAGGTGGTTAACAGAGCTCTGCATGACTGGTTAGAGGACAAAAATACCAGATACCATACATACCCTTTGGTTGGAAGGAATATTTTACAAGCTCACTTGGCTCGGCATGCATAAATCGCGATTGTACCTTCTGTTTTGTATGCCTACTGGCAGACGGTTCGTAGTCAAATATGTCTACGTAACTTCTGCGGGTATCTTTCATGTTAAAAATGGTCCCCATCATTGTGCCGTAAATTCCCCAATCATGTTTAACATTTACTTGAGCGATGTTTTAAATTCTCTTGCTATTGCGAACGCAGATGATTTGATAGTGAACAGATCTGGTCCGAAGATTGCGGACATAACCACTCTCTTTAGGCGAAATTGAGACAGCTGGAAATTTAAAATCAACTTCGAGAAGTCGGATATCATCCTGTTCAGGTCGTCGTTGCATAATGCTTCTGAGGATACAAAAAAGAATTGGTGTAAGCTCGTTATCATTGGACAACGCGGGGAACCACTGGCGCAGCAGACTGTCAGATACCTGATTGGATCAGTATTTGTATTTTAATAAAGGTATAGATGCTGTTCTGGCCAGGGATCGAGGCGCCTTTGCCCTTGCAAAGAGACTAATTTACAAAAGCTAACTCGATGTTAGGGTAAAGGTTATCTGCTACATGGACCTAATTAGGTCAATTTTCACCGATGTCTGTCCCGTGTGGTTAGTTGTGGGAGCTTTTCTGATGGAAAGGTTGCTGTTGTTCGAGAGGGCATGCTGTCGAGCCTGTCTTCGACTTTACCGAATTTCTTGGTCTGAGTACAAGAAATTCTACTCTACGAAGTCTTATACAATTAGGTTCTGGTGGCTCCCTCGACGAACCCTACAAACGGTCGTTATCGCAGCTATTACCTGGGTATTGTTGGTTCTTAATGCTCCACTAGCTTCGGAAATCTCCGCTTGGACACGGTCTTTAGCGTGCCGCACAGAAAACGGTGTCAAATCGCATGATCTTGACTGCCGACTAAATCACCATTTTATTTAAGTTTAAATAACTTTAGCAGTTTCGTTCTATTAATAGGCGCTTCATTATCGTAAATGGCAAACATTCAACTAATATTGTGGCACTCCAAAGTATAGCAATGCTTGGCAGGTGTCAAATGCTTGCGCTACCAATTTGAGATCACAAAATGGATTGCTAGAAATTATTTCACCTTTCGTGATTTCCAATTCTTCTTATCACCACATGTGTACTTAGTAAACTTTGGATCTTTCCTTAAAGCATGGCTTAGTGATACTGATGAGAGACAACACACATTTGGCCCCTATATGCGAGAATATCGCCATCAAAGAGCCCCTTCGACGTTTTGTATTCTTCTCAGCCCAGCAACATAAACTGTGCAGTGAGAATATATGAGTATAAGTCCGTAGAAGTCAATACTTAGGCTTGGAACTGAAATCTGTCAGGGCCAATTAACAACGTTTAAGTGGTGGCCCTTAAGTCTATTCGAATTTCTGTCCTTCATCAGCCCACTCAACCATCAAACGATAGCAAACCAAGCGAAACCAATCCACTTGCCGCCAAATATCCACTCCAATGTCGATTCGTATTTACGATAGGTGCCTGAGTCATCACAAGCCAAAAGTCCAAATTAAGAGGATTAAAATCAGCAAAGTGACAATGTCTGCAATCCAGTAGCCGTTTATCATTTCTCTTTAAGTTGTTGCAACCGTAATCCCAAGGCGTTAATGCGCAAAGAGCCCTACATTGGTCAGACGCAATTGTCCTCCAATCACTTGTACAACACTTGGCAATCGGCCCGTGTTCGCTGACAAGGTAAATCTCCGGTGAGACTACGAATTACTCTCGCTGCTGTGCGGAATTTCTAGGTCAAGTTCCGAAACCAGTTGCATCGTCGTCGTCGTTGCCGGTGATATGGACCAACAAAAGCCTCACATCCATTCACGCACACACCCTCACCCACCAGATAACCATCTTCGTTCGATGCAAGAGAATGCATTCGATACCCCGATCGAAAACCGGTGTTTTATGATGGAGGTGCATTTCGATATAAATTTTGTGTATCTCCGGCACGTAGTTCGTTACTAGAAGGTCAGTGTCATTTGGCGCCAAATGGAAGTTTAAAAAAACACAAAACAAAACAAAACAACCGTTAACGCACTTTCATATACACACATAAGACTAAACCGAAGAAGATGCGTGTGAGGTGACCGTGTGAGCGAACGACTTGAACTAGTTCGTGTTTGCGTCTAATCGAGGATGGGGGCATTCTTCACGTAATATTGGTCAAATTCAAATTTTGGCTTTAAGGGTGGACTGGAATCTGTAATTTGTCAGCACTGTGTCGAAACAGAGCTACATAACAAAGCGGTTTGAGATGACATCGAGATTTAACTACCGTGTGAATGGGGTTTTTCCTTGTAAAGATTTGATCGTGTTCTGCAATATGTCATGTAATGATGCGGCAATAAATAAACTGAAATTTATTTGGTTCAAAGTGTCGTTCTAGAGAAAGACTTTAAATTCAATCAATTCTCACTAGAGCGCTCCAGCAGAATAGAATAGGCTCAGCAGATTGTGCAAAAGAATTACATTTCCGTGGTGGAATACAGTTTTTTAACCTGACAGTCAAGTGGCCTTGAAGGCATTGTCTCCTCTTGACCTCGAGTTTAAGGTTACATAAAAGATATTATCCTGTCCCGAGACACTCTAGCGGTAGTAAAAATGAAAAGGCAGATGAACTGGTTGGACTGGTACATATTCAAGTACATAATCGGATGGCAAGATCATCCAGTTTTTCGTTAACTGTGTAAACGATTCACTGAAGAGAGACATACATATATGTTTCATTGGCAAGTGGTGGACAGTGAGAGCACTACTTAAGCTGCATTGTAAACTATGGACCATGGCCTATAAGCTGTGTTCAAGTATCGGCGAGGAATTAATTGTGCTGCAAGGAGGTTTTACTTCTAAAACTAATTAAATTTCTGGATGGGATATGTCTGAGAGTCCATTAATGTGAAATTCTTCCAGAGATTGTTTTCTAGTAGAAGTTTTGGCCGAGCAGTTGCAGAGTAGATGTGCAAGCCCAAGCCTTGCGGTGTGTTTTTTGATTGTGCAGTATCCTGTAAGAACACCTACGTTGTTTCCATTTTACCTGTTTATACGGAGGCTCAAGCCGGTTTTTCCATATTCCAATTTTGGCAATGTTTGCCTAACGTATGAGCATGTATTTAGATTTCTCCCTCTCTTGCAAGCAGTGTTGACCGATAGCTTTTAAGTCTTGGCCTCAAATGTTTCATTTAACATTTTGCTTTTAGCTTTGTTTTTCTTTATTCTCAATAATTCAGTACGCATAATACAGTCTGACCGACAGAATTTTCAGCTTATGAAATAAAACCAAGAAAGAGGTTTTGCGGGGGAAAATCACATTTCAAGAACTATATACTTTTGCGAGAATACTAATTGTTGGATTCTACTTAATTGCACAAAGTGCACTACATCCATCATGGTGAAGACTTAACTTACTGCAATTAGCTGCGTAAAAACCCATATTATATCAACCTTAGGATTGCCCTGAGCTTTGTTTTACCATCAATTTGTGTTTTGCTTACCATGCTTAGCACGCACGCAAAAGGCCTCAAAAAGACTTCTTATTTAAAATGCAACAATTCCACAACAAAGAGTGGATTTAAAATTGAGCCTACATATGTATATTAAATACAATAACAGCTCAAAAGTGAAATCTTGGGGTATATTAGGGAACTTATACCGTCCAAGGATGTCACCGATTTCTACCTTTTGGTTTCTATTTTGGAAGTAGGATCTGTACCAGTCATGGATAAAGTAAAGCGATACAAAATATCCAAAACAATTCTATGATCCACCGTTTCAAACGCTTTACCAATATGTATGCATCTAGGAAAAGACGTGCACAAATTTTGTTAGCATGAAATCCCTTGTATGTAAGTTGATAGAAGTCAAGCAAAGTGTCTTCCGGGGAAGAGTTTAATCTGAATCTAATTTGTATTTGCTTAAAAATTTGTTTTTATTAAGTAATTTTAGGACCCACAGATCGCCGGGGCGAAGTATGCATGTAAGTGCATCGACTCATAGTCATGGTACTTTTTTTACGGCACCACCTCTTTCAAATTGCTGATATGACAACCTTCTTAATTTTCGCCGTTTGGAGTCGGCAAGAAACTGTATGCCCTTCTCCTCATGAGAAAACAACAGCACCCACTACACTTGCTCAAGCAGCAAGGCTGTGGTAAGATGTAATGCCACTTGTAAGCTGTAGTGCCACTAAATTTCTACCAAAATTACTAGAAACGTTTTTTACGCTATGCCGTGTGTTGGGCGTTTCTTTTTCAGCTATTTATTTACAGTTGTCTGGTACACCTCTATGATCAGGAACCCAGACTGCATTGTTTCATTTTAAGACATACGGCAGAGTCTAACTAATTAAGATCGCATACGTGTTGAATTAAAAGCTTTTGTTGGTGTCGACAGCGAATCTGTGGCTTCACGAATGGCCATAACTTCTGACTTAGAAGCAATACAGTCACCTGGTAGTATAAAGGAAAGAAATAAAATTCCTAATGGTCTATGTACGACAAAAAAAAATCAAGTCCCGTATAAGAAAGAATAGAAAAAGTATGAACGGTACACTGAAAAAATAGAACCGAAGGAAGACCTTCTTTATCACTCCCTTTTTCACTAAATTCACTAACGGCGGCATTCAATTGAAAGCCAGGGAGCTAGGAAATACCAGATTCCTTGAAGTCCAAACAGATCCCAGATTTCAAGAAATCTGGGATTTCTGAGCTCCCTGGCTTTTAATTAAATGCCGCCGTTAGTGTATTTAGTGAAGAAGGAAGGAGGGAAGATGGGATGAAGGGAAGAAGGGATTTAAACAGATCCCAGACTTCAAGGAATTCATTCTCAGATCGAGATTGTTTTGGTAAATGAATGCCGTAGCCGCAGCTCAGCATGCATCCTTACAGGGTAAACGCAATGGGCCTTTAGGGTCATATGATGTATTTTGTTTTTTAAGCATAAAGAACTTCTAAAACCAATATACTTATGATGGTGCACATGACGCATTATTTTTGCTCACTAAACTAAATTTTTGTTATAGTTGGAAATGTAAAAGTTCTCTTCAAATAAGCTTAAGCTTCTTCCCCAATTTCATTGCTGTAGGAAATCTATTGGGACAAGTCAATTTGTTTTCTTTTTCTATCAAAATATCTAGAGGGAGAGTGAACACTCTATTTCTTAAAAGTTCAACAGCATTTAAACTACTACGAACCACCTCTTTATGGATTTGGGGAGTGACACGTACAACAGAACTTAGGCACGCGATGCATTATGGACTTTCAACTCCCCCTTTGCTCAAAACGAAAATTAATTGATATGATTAATTGTATAGTACACAGCTTTTGTTGAGCCTCATTTCGAGATCGAATTTTTGATTTGTCTTTCATAGAGTAGGTAGTTACCACGTAAAACTCATCAGGCCATGTCTATAATGAGTCAACAGTAAAAAGTTCTGAATTTAAGGGTAACGCCCAGGTCAAACATTTGGAAAACTTAGTTGGCGCAGATTTAATAATGTGTACGTAATATACCCACTATTTATTCAGAAAAGTTTGCCTTAATTTACATATAAAAAAAGGTAAGTCTGAGAAAATCGTTAGCACCATACCCCGAAATTGTGTTTAAAGTTTTTTCTATTCTTACAATTGCCAAAATTTATAATTTCGATTTTTTTTTAACTTTATTCTCTCTTAGTTAGCGCACAGTATCTATTACAGAGATTTGACATTTAATATATCCTACTACTGAATTTAAATTTCGAATAAGGAGTTATATCTGTAATAAGAAAAGGAAAAAAAACAGCCAAGTCTATTAAATATATTTGCGTCCGCATTAAACTGTCGGTGCTTTCCATTCCAAAGTAAACAATATTGTACGAGTTGTGGTTGAAGAACTGAGGCAGCTAGGCCCTGGCCCTCTGGAATCCTATATTTCCCTAAAATAGGGCTTAAAGAAGATGTTAAATAATATTGCTATGTGTTTAACAATTGCATGAACAAAAGAACCGTAGTTTAAAGTGCTTTGCAGCTCTTGGTCACATCCGAAACAATAGGTCTGCTCTGCTCCTGTCATTAAGGAACTAAAGAACTAGTCAAATGGGACTGACTCCAATAAAAAAAAACACTAAAGCGAAAGAATTTAACTTCGTCCTGTAATTTCTTAAAGTTTCGACTTTTAAATGGTTCAAATGGTTTAATTGAAGGAACGGGACCTACTATTTTGGGAAAAGAGGAATGGTATTATCATGTCATTAATTTTGAATTGAAGCAAGTAAAATACTCCGCTTGCCTTCCAATCATAGTGACGAGAGGACACTATTTAGGAAAGACAAATGTGGTGCTTCCTATGGCGCTAACTTTCTCTTTATAGGATGAGAATTGAGGAGAAATTACAAGTTGAACTAGTAAGCAGTATGCTTTAGGATTAATTCGTTCCAACACACTATGTAAAATTTTTCAGAGCTACTATGAGCTTAAAAATGTTTTTAAGACAGTAACTTCAGAGCTCTCTACATTCGATCCCAGTGCAAAAGTCGGCGCACTTAACCACTAAAACATATAGTGATCATTTATCGGGTTATAAAGGATGATTCATTGAGAGGTTTGAATTTCAATACACTTTTTTTGACAGATGACGCGTGACGCTTTTTAAACTGTTTTTCTATTTGTGTTCAGTATTGTTTGGTAAGTCATAATTAAAGGACTTAAATTGAATCCCTAAATCCCTAAATTGTTTCAGAGTTCTGTAAGAAATGTTTTTCGTGTAATTCGAGGTCTGTATTTACGGCCCGCATAACTACTGAAACCACTATTGCCAATGCAATTCTTAAATCTGAGTCCCAGTATGCATGTTTCTTTTTTTCAGTCAAAATTTATTTTCGTCTAGGTGCAGAAGATGTAATCGCCGTGGCATAGTGGGTAAGTGCGTCGACCCACACGCAGAAGGTATAAATTTGATTCCCGGCACCACCTCTTTCGAGTTGAAGACAACACTGAAAGAGTATCAATTGTCTATGAAAAGCTTCTCAAATCCCGCCGTTCGGAGTCGGTAAAAAACTGTATGTCACTTTAACTTGTGAGAGAACAATAGCATGCACAACATGAGTAGTTGTTGTAGAAGCTAGGCCCTGGTCCCTTGTGGACTGTAGTGACACTAAATTTTCAGAAGATTAGACAGCAAAATATTTTATTTGTTCCATCAGGAATCTCAGGTGCATTCGATTGACTTGCGCATACTTCACGTGTGCGTGCTCATAAAGTAGATAAATTGGTTTGGTACTACTGGATCAGCGCCATTCTTCCTCAACAATCACATTTCTTCTGTTGAACTTAAATAAACGACATTTATCAAGGTAATTTTAAGGATCTAATTTTTAGCACTTTATTTTTCAACGTTTCTAAGGAACGAATGCTTTACAGTTTGCGTGCTTCCATTTGTCCTCTACTTATTAATTTATTTATTATTATTTATTCTCTACTTATTAATAGATCTTGGGGTTAGTTGGAGTTTCTCTTATTTTCGTAAAGTTAGAACAAAATCCTAAATTTAATCGTACACCATATGATACGCCTAACGTGTTTTTCTTGTGGAATTAAAAATTTGTTGTTTTGGAGGCGAAAATGTTTCTTCCAATTTCCTCTCTGACATATCCAAAAAGTTTAATGCAACCATCGCCAAATGATGTATTGGGTGCGAAGTTTCAATTACAATTATTTTGGACTTTTAGCTCATGCGGTTTTTCTCTAATTACTTAAAACATCGACGACGAACAAATTCGAACGAGAGTATATAGAAATGATACTCGTATCCATCAGAATTTGTATTCACTGAAAAGTTATCATTTGCAAACCTTTAATGAGTTGAGGTCTATACAAGTAAGCAGATATGACTTGGCGGATAAGAATATTAATGCGTATATGTGTGCAGTATTAGGTATTCATATATGTGTAAAAGTGTGTTAATACATATGCGTTTGACAACACCAAGATAGTTTTTGAAAGACCAAAATAAATGGTGATCAGATGATGCTATTTTCGGCCAATACAGTGGGTACATAAAAACTTCCCAAATTTCTGTAGTTTAGTTCCAGATCGTCAAGGATATTTGTTTTCATGATGAATGAAAACTCTGTTTCTGCTAGCCAATTCAAGTCACTCTCGCTTGATGGCTCTATTCAAACAGTCGAGACAATCATTACACCACTTTCTACAAGCTCATAATAGATAATTTCTTTCTTATCCCAACTAACTCTCAACATAATGAGGTTTGCTGTCAAGGCAGGCTGTTAAGTTACTTGTGGTTGGTTACCGCCCTTTGACCATGATCACCACTTGCTTTCAATATTCCAGCCCGTTATGAATCGATTTAAAAATGGTTCCTTTTGTTTCAGGAGTTTCAGGAGCGCTTTACTGATGATTTTTGGGTGGATTACATTTTTTTCGTTAATTCATGTGGCACCCAAATCTTGAGTAGACCGCTCTTTTTAGATGATTCCACACTGACACAATCGGTCGATGCGGCCGCTTTGTCCTGCAAGCTTTGGTACCGGTCTTACTCCATCAGTTGCAAAATTTCAATAAAGTTTTGAGTGACAAGCCAACCAGTTCATCTTTTACATCGAAACTCTTAGGAACGGAATCGAAGAAACTGCTCCTGTCCCCGGCGATCACTTTTCGCAAACGTCACAATTTTTTTGGAAAACTTTTGAAGTATTCTTTCTTTTTTTTAAAAAAAGAGTCACACACTATATTTGTAAGAGAGTTTGTAAGAGTATAACTTTTAACGTAAGCAATAAATGGCACAGTTGTCTTAAAGAAAAGGCAGCCCAACATGCTACCAACTGTTCGTTTGACATAATCACTGTATTTCCACGTCACAAGAACCATCTAGTAACAAAAATCAGCACAAACTTCTTGTTTTGGCCAATATAAGAAAGACTTCATCTTTCCAATTTAAATTTGTAATATTTTAGTGAAGCAAATACAATGTCGGGTTCTTTAAGTCAGAAATCAGTGCCTAAAGCTCCCTTTTTACTGAACAATGCCACAAGTGATCCGAACAAAAGTTGTATGACACCATAAATGGAAAAGGAATTGCCACCATAATTACAACAATAATGAAAGCTTCCTCTTCCTCTCGCAAAGTATTGCAAACAATGCATGTCTTGCAAAGGAAGTCGATATCGAAAATATTGACTGAGGCAGTCAAACATCACTATCTCTCAATATAAATATTATTGTTGTTCTTTTTTCTGTAATAGTGAATTTTTTAAGATCTAAGATCAGTAAAGTCTCCTGTTGGGACAGGTTCGCATTGGAGTCCATCAAAATTTGAAATACCTTAAAGGTGGCTTTTAAATGTCCTCTCAACATTTGTGATCAAATTCACAGCAACAGTTGATTCAGTTTGATGACCAAATACATGTTTTTCAAAACTAAAAAAACATTTTTTTCAAAATCCTTTAGTTTCAAAATGTGTGTAACACCAAATTTGTCCCAAAAAAATGCCAAGTTTTTAAAAATTTTAAAGTCCCAAGGAGTTGATCCAACGATATAACGATGAAGATCTTTCATCAAAATGTTGGTTCTCCAGCTTCTCAAATTTACAGAATTGAAAAACCCACACCATTTAGCAAAAAATAAACATTTACATTTACTTCACTTAATACAATCAAACTTCTTGTGATAAGGACACAAAAACAAAATTCAAATCTTAAGGCTACTCGATTAAATTTGTTTCCAAACTCAATTCTTGCAACTAAACCTTCGTACACCTTTTAGTAACAACAGTCTAGGATACGTACCTGAAATTCCTTCAAGAAATCCAATTAAAGATCTTTTTTGAAGCTGCTAACTATTTCTTCACTTCTAGCAGCACACTTATACCGGATAAGACACAAAACGGACTCACTTTCCGTCGACACACGCCTCAGAAACGTATTGCACTGCTGCCGTCTATATTAAACAAACTATGCATGAACCTCTCGCATCTATTTCAAGAACACATCTCTTAGAACCCACTTGATAGGCGGATCGCGTGCGTTTTGCATTAACACAATCTGTATCCGTGACCAGTGGATACAAGTCCACAATGCGACTGCAGTGCTCTTGACGCGTCAGAGTCTCTGTAAGAAAAGTTAACGTCGCTCCGCGTACGCTTCACGTTCACGATCGATCTGCCGCAGATCGACTTCGACTTGAAAATGAGAGTTCGTCGTGGTGTACAAGACAGCATAACCCGACGACTGTGGCAATGAACGGCGGACTACAGCACGACGGCAACAGCGACAACGATCGAAACAATCTGCGAATTTCAATGGGATGCCACGATAGTTATTTAATAGGCAATCCACTTGAACTTGATGTTGCCATCGTCAGCTGTGTGACCATGAAACGCGAATCTCGATCGATGAGTGGTGCGTTGATCGCGCAGAGTGCGTGCCATGCTCGATGGATCATAAATTCCGGAAGCCGCTGCTGAACGCATTGCGCCCGATTGAGGTGACAATTGCCTGGGCACACAACACAACAACACGCTCGACTGGGCGCTTGAGTGTTGCGAATGCTTATCGTCTAGTGACGGCATTTAGAAGTGTAGCTAGTCAGAGGTTGGGAAGCGGGTGCTAATAGACAACGAAACTAAAAGTGGATGGATGCAGGTAAATATTTGATGGGACGTGCTAAAAAGCATGCATTCGCAAAGAATTTGTGCGAAGAATGATTTGACTGACTTTGACTAATGGAACCGAGGCAACTCCGCTGTGTGCTCAAGAATTATGAAAGCACAAGGAAGGAGTTGTTGTCAATCGATAAATTCTCGCAAGTGGGGTGTCATCATTGACTTTGAGGGGTGAAGCCTGTTCGAAGTAATTGCAACCACCACACGTGTCTGTAAATTACTGAATTATTCATCAAAGGTGGGACGAACATACTGAACATCGATAAAGTTGGTGGTACGGTGCTCTCTCTTATTGCGGGAGGTCTGAACATCGAAATAAGATCTATAAAATTTTGGCCTTGCAACAATGTTGTCTTGCAAACGGAAAAGGCTATCTGGGGTGGATTTAGACCACAACCAACATGACTTTCTAGCTGGTACGGTCACTCGCCATCTGCATCCAGCTGCGCTAACTGACTACCTGCTTCACTAAGCCGATTGTATCCTCTGGTTCAGATTCTTCGGCCCCCCATTCAAAGGCCTTACATTCTATTCGGCCAACCACTCTAAGTGTTGTATCTAAAAAACGCTAGACTAGGCGTATACAGCCGCACAGGCCAAGGATGTTAAAAGTTGAATTTTCTCCTCTAGATGCCATCAACGTATACATGCCAATAAATCAAAAATTCAAAGGTTTCCTCATCCGCTATGTCCATGACCCAGGTACAGTCCTATGTACAGTCAGCTTCGATTTTCGAAAGAATCTTAAGTGCCTCTCGAACGAAAGAAACTCCAATTGGCAAGAGCAACTCGTTCGCATTTGATTTCGGTACTGTGTTTGTTCCTCGTATTGGTTGGGACACAATTAAGAATTCCAGAATCACGAAAAGCCAAAATCGCGAAGTCCTTGACTTCCCTGACTTAAAACAATACTTATGGGTTAAGGATAGGACGGTGTCCAGCATTTAACGCGAAGCAGAAGCACGGACCTTGTACGCAAAGCTAAGAAGACTTTTTCTCTCATATTTTGAGTACTCAAACGCGCTGTACAGAGATTTCACTCGTCATGCATGTTTTCCTCCGACTAGATTATTGCCAGCTGCCTTTAACAGAACCACGCACAGTCCGTAGCTCTGTTTGAATTTTGTCTTAACACCGTCTTAGTGGGGAATATGTAATTCTTGCCGATCTTCGTTTGAAGTGGAGGGATCGCCTCATAGCCCCATGGTCATTGAGTTGAAGTTGTTCTTGCTGTTGATTTTTTTAAGTTATCTATATCGACGGTGACTCTAAAACACTTTTTTCCAACAGAGTTTTCAAGTTCATGAATACAGACTGCCGAGATGAGTTGCAAGCTTTACTCGCCGCGATATGCTGAGAAATTTGACAGTTCGGGGAAACTCCATCTTGAGCAGAGACTTCTTCGGACGGAAGATTTGGCCACATGCTAAGAATGTCCCCTTCTTCACGACTTCCGACGCGTGTCTTAGATGGGATTTCATCAAGTAGGCGACTGCTCGAAAGACTCACGACAAGGTGGTTGGATCAAGTTCATAAACTCGTTTAGTTGCTCTTGGAAATAGCTTGTAATGAGTTAAAGTCGATGGCGGAGGATCGTCTAGCTTGGAAGTTTATCGTGTGTGCATTGCCCCCGCGAACCTTTTAGTCGAATATGAGGGTTACCGAAAATGATGACGATGATAACGACTTTCACATTTAATGTACTACAATAACTGCAGTACAACCTCATACATAAATATCTTAGATTCTAAAAGAAAATTATATGGTGGCAATGACGTAGTGGGTAAGTGCGTCTCCCCACGTGCCAAAAGTCCAGGTTCGATTCCCGAACGAAACACTTTACATATTTTACTGCACCACCTCTTTCGAGTTGCTGTTAACCCTCAATTGACAATGGTTAAGCTTCTCAAATCTCGTCGTTCGGAGTCGGCATGAAACTATAGGTCTCTCCTTCTCATGAGAGAACAGTAACACACATAACAGGAATAGTTGTCGTAGAAGCTAGGCGCTGGTCCCTTGTGGGCTGTGGTGTCTTAGGAAAAAAAGAAAAATATAATAGTTCCTCAGAGGCTTCAAAAATTGGCTTGTTTAGACCACAAATTGAAGACAAAGCTATAAAATCACACCTTAAGTGTAAATGGACACACGTAGCGACACTTTTTTTAGACGAAGAGTTAATTTTCTATTCACTCAGTAGCAATTCAACAGTCTATTCACGATTGTATACAGAATGTGGTTTCTTTAATGCCACCTATGGCCAGAAAGTCATAAATGTTCTTTCGAAAAATGTGGAATGTTAAATCGTAAGTACCAGCAGTAAATTTGTGGCTAAGAATATAAACTTTTTTAAGAGATATGTAGCGTATGTTAACCAAGAAATGTGGCATGGAACATAATTGTAGTCCAAGTGTCTTTTTTTAATATTCTTTACAGACAGTCAGTCACCGCAGTGAAGCTTCAAGTTTGAACTATGTAGTTGGTTTAAGAGGTTGCATTAGCTTCGCCCACCGGCTGGCCGTGCTAATACTGCACATGGGAAATAAAATGTGTTGCAAAGCAAAAATGAAGTAATCAAGAGTTATTAGCATCAAGTCGTCTGCTTTGACTTTTAACGATTCTGTCTTACGTCCTCTTTCCGATCAGATGGTATACGCCAAGATAACCCGTCTTCTATTCCAGCATGCATCCCAATATGTTTTAATACCAATTGTAGTCTATTTCAATGTGAGGTGCCTATTTTTTCTCCATGTACAATGGCAAGAGTTCTCTGTTAAAGTTACATCTTGGCCAGTCGTGGTGTGGTGGATGAGTGTTCGATTTCTGACTTGTACAAAAACTTTATTCATCATTTTTACGCATCTATACCCACTGAGCTTAAAGGCATCAGGAAGTAGTAATTTTCTGAATAAAAAACTTCTGAAATTTCGCTGACTAATCCATCAATCGTGCGAAAGGAATAGCACACGCATAAGAACCCAATTTAAAATTTTCAAAAGCGCTTTTTATGTGTCTGTATTTCTGCAAAATCTTCATTTATTTTCAACAGTGTCCGAAACGTTATGTGAAGTTTTTAGTTGGGAAAACACCAATTTTTTAAATAATTCCTCAGGCAGCAATATATGCTATTTTTGTCATTCGCGCCGTGCATCCTATATCACAACCAATTTGAATAAAAGATAGATCTTGTTTCGATCAAAAATTATGGCCGCATTCTTGATTTCTTTCTTTCTTCTTTTACAAATCCAGAGACTTTTTGTCGCCATGTGTTCTAATTTTAAGGATTCTTAAGGACAATTTTCAAGACCATTTCACGTAAAGTCACTAAGTTTATAGCTCAAAGCACTCACTTGCCACCTCTGTAGACGTATAGGATAATTTGCGACAACAATTTCCTTCATTTTCATTTGTGATCATTTATGATACGCTATATTCATCTGTCGCACATTCTGATTTGCAAGAAATTCTAATATTTGATGTCGCTCACAAATGGGTAAACAAATTTGAGATTGGGGTGACTCAAACAATCTTACCGTTCCTTCACGTATAGCTTAGATAAAGCCCCAAGAAAAGTTTTGTAAGGAAACTTAGTATTTTTTAGTTTTAGTTTAAAAGGCATTTTTTTTATTTTTATCTGATAGAATTTTAAAACTAGGTACAAAACGCTTAACCTAGGTACGACTGAAATGAAATCTTATAACTACTTACTGGCTCTATACGGGCGCTCTAAGCTAAACTATCGATATATTTATTTTTGCCTTTCGGCGTCATTGCTAATTATTTTTCTTTTAATTAATAAATGGTATTATTTATTTTTTAAAACTAAGAAAATTTTTTTATTTAAAAACTTAGCTATCTATGGAATTTTTCAAAAAAAATATCTTAATTAATTAATCTATCTTAATATATCCTATTCTAACTTAAATATACTTACGAACTCTCTTTTTTTTTTTTTTATTTAATGTATAGTTTTTATTTTATCTTAATTACTAATTTAACCTAACTTATACGAAATGTGAGTTGGCCATGGGGGACCAACCCTAACCTACCAGGCTGACGACAGCTGGGGTTCCTGGTGTGGCTCTAACCACCAGTAGAACCCCCGGTCCTTATCCGTGTCCATCCTATCACGGATGGAGATGGATGTGCTGAACCGGAGAGCATCCCGACTAACGACGTTGGCGTCGTACAACAGTCGCCTGTCCACTGTCCTTCTCACCACGTGGTAGATAAGTGGACATGCCTCCGCATCCTGGATCAGTCCAATGCGGTCAAGATACAAGAACGCTTCCGGTGGAAGAAAACCCTTTCGGCGAGCGTTCTCGTGGTACTCGTCATTTGGGTAGTAGGCCCCAAATATGAGATCATTCTCAGAAGTCATGGCTCGTGCAACATGCCTCCGAATCAGCTTAATGATACAATTATCAACCCTGTTCACGTTTGCTTCGTTATACAAGACTTCATTAGGATAGAACTTCTTGTAGTCAGATTCCGGGGTTCTGTACTTCTTGAGACATGCGCGAAGACATTGTCTCTCGAATACCCTCATCTTTTCCATTTGGGAAGGACTCACATTGAACCACACTGGGCAGCCATACACCATGATTAGTCGGATGAGGAAGTTAGTATGATTATATAAGGATGGTCAATGTGATGTTTGATTTATAATGTAAATCAAAGAAAATATATTTGAAAGTGTCCTTAAAAATGTTGCTATCGAAATTAAGTACTCACCACAATTCTTTCTCAACAAGTCCAAGGTTTTCGATCGTAGCGCCATCTTGTTGAAACCAGAGAATCGATGCGTCACTTTACTGTCAGTCATAGGTTCTATATCCCAAGTCTCTTCACTGCACTCTTGATGTGATCTAACTGGGACTCAAGTTAGCGAATGGTAATATCAATAGCGTTTTCAGTATCCTTGAATCACGTAGAAAACCATTTCTGCCAGTACGCTAATAGAACAGAATAGCTATCTCCCAAATTAGAGACACAATTGTGGTCTGAGTCTTTTTATCCGATAACTAGCTTAACGATACTGATGATGGCTGACAGGAGTCATCCATTTTCTGTCAAAAAAAGTCTTTTGAAACTCAAAACATATGATGAATAACCTTTAAGAAGTATGTGTGGGCAATTCTACCCTCTTGCTTTCCCCTCGCGTTTGGGTTGGAGGTGAGCTTCCTTATTTGTTTGTTGAATTCATTTAGAGGTCTGATGATGAGCTCTTTAATAATAAGAATATTAATAAAAATAATTGAGTGACATTACAGCTAATAAGGGCCCAGGGCCTAGCTTCTACAACAACTTCTCGTGTTGTCCGTGCGACTGTTCTCTCAAGAGTACAGTTTTTTCTCGGCTTTTCATAGGCAATGAGTCCTCTGTGAGTATTGCTTGCAACTCGAAAGAGGTGGTGCCGTGAAAAAATGCGAAGTGTCCCGTCCGGGAATCGAACCTAGACCCTAGCCACGGCGACCAGCTAGCGTCGCCAAGTCGTTTCACTATACCTTAGATATGATTCCAGCTAACTTAAGTTGCTTCGATTGGATTGGGAGAAGTCACAATTAAGATGAAATAGAGCATTAAGAAATTTGCTTTTCTTTTTTTATTATTTCTTCTTCTCGTAGCTCATCATTGATTATAGTCAATACATATTCATTTAATCATGCCATTCGTTTCTGTCCTTTATATTTTAATGGTACAGCCCACTTTTGAATTTTGAATATGGGGTGGGCGAATACAACACTTTGTTTTGTTTGTAATCTTGAATAAGAGTACGCTCGACTGGGAGCCTTGTGGGACCCCATACACAGTGTCTTCTTTTTCACTTAAATTTTCACCCATTTTTCCTTTAATTTTCCTGTTTGTTATAAAAGTTGTTTGAATCGCAACCTGTGCCAGTGTCTCAAAGCATTTTCATTGCATTTTTGTGTGTGAAAACAACTGCGCTAGCCGCTTTTCAAACACGTGTTTAGAGGTCGTACCGTGAAATATGAGAGGTGTTTAGTGCAGGAATCGAACTTGGGCTTATTTCATGTGATTCGACGAACTACAACACGGCGACGTCTACAGACTGCATGTCAATGGATTAATTTAATGGCCTGGAGATGGTAGATCATTAATGCTGTTACGAGTAGTTTCACTGCAAATATCCAACTTTATCAACAACAAATGAGCCTCACCTTGCAACAGATCCACACTTTTTTGAATGCAACCTATGAAAACCGCGCGAATCTTTTCTTAATCTCCACTGTCTCTCTCAGCTTGTATGCTGTCTGCCTCTCATCAGTTTTGATATCATGGATGCTGACATTGCTGTTGAAATCCTCATCGCTGCGCATCTATTTAAAGTCAAAAGAGCCATAAAATCTTCCTCCCAACCTTGACTTGAATCCATCGGCGCAATGATCTCAAGACTGAAACACCATCGAAAAGAACTAAAATACACCGTTCGCATGACATCGTCGCTCCACCTGTTGTTCGTAGGTGCGTCCGCCAAGTTGACCACATACCCATCGCTCACCAACGTTTATGGCAAATTAACTCAATCGCAAACCTTGACCTCGAAAGCAACGGAGAAAATGTTGTGCAAATTATTTTTGCCCATTCACTGTTTCGTCTTAGGGCTTGTTTACATCGAATTATGTATTCAAATTCGCTTGCCATAAATATGTGCATGTCTAATGGCAGCTATTTCACAAAAGCCCCGCAGACAATGATGCTGCGATTATGTTAAATGATGGCTGCTCACTCACCGATACGCCGATCATTTTGTGCACTCACATCTGAACCGATTACCCGTCTGGCCCTCTAGAGTTCTATAATTTATTAGAATTCATTTGCACTGCCTCCCAGCGAATGACCTTCACGGCCGTGATTTGCTGTGTTGATTCCAGCCCATGGAATTTTTAGAATACTGTGACGTCATCGATTGAAATTCGCTTCTCAGGTGGTATAAGGGACCATGGCCGGAGTGGGCTTGTCTATTTCCGTGTGAAAATTGGTTTAGAACTTGTCAGAACTATTTCCTGGTGTTTTGATCAAAATAATCGGACGAGTGGTGACAGAAGCAATTAGGGCATCACTGCGAATGGAGTGCTAAGTGGAATATGGTTCGCTGGTGGGAGGTCTGCGCGAGTTATTATTTTTCCACTTACGTCAGTTATTCGACTGGCATTGAGAAGTGTATTGTCAAATGTAAGGGTTGAAGTTTAACACAATTTGTTGATGTGACACACTTAGTTTCTGTGAAAGAGGCAAGCTGGGCGTAGGATTCTTTTTTGAAATTGCGTAAAAAGACTAGTGACGGTGACACAATTATCCAAATTTATTGGGCCATTATTTTAATGGCAGGTAGTGACATCAAACACAGATTCGTTCTTGAAAATCGCTGTTTCTTTGGGCTCAAGAGGCTATTGAAAAATAAAGTATTCTCTTGAAGGACTAAACTTCCTTTGTAGGAGAAGATTTAACGAAGAATTCTATGGGCTGTACAGCGCCTGGTTAAGCGCTTGGGATGCAACGCTTAAGATGGTTAAGCCATTAGAGAGTATAGACACCACTGGTCCTCGGTCCTGGTTTCGGACTCTTAAAATCCGAGCCAATGGGATAACGCAACAGAGAACGGCCTAGGTTTGGATGGTTCGCATAAGCGAAGAGGAACCTCAACCAACTTGGAGTACGCAGCAGGAGGCAGCTAGCGAAAGATCGTGCTGTCCGGAGAGGCATATTATTTGAGGCCCACCCGATCTGTAGCGCAACAAGAAGAAGAGGAATGAGAAGAAGAAGAAGAAGAAGAAGATTAAGTGACATCAAGCTGTGAAGTTGAATTCCTAAAAAAGGCTGATCGTGTCCATGTCTTTTAGACTCCAAACACAAATAACGGGGAACACTTTCTGGTTTAACAGGGTTTGGGATACACTTCAAACAGTCAAAATTCCAATATACTAAAAATCAAAAAAAAAAATAAAAGCGAGTGGGAAATCCAAGAATCCCTTGGGGAGGCATGTTTCACAAACAAAATTTTGCCTAATTTCCCAACACTCTTTAAATCTTCTTCAGATTCTTATGAAAGGGCGTTGTTTCTAAAAGGGTTTCTAGAAGGCTTATCTTCAAACTAGAGAGATCTCATTTTAGTTCGTATCTGATAACTGAACTAGTTCGGTCTTCTAGTTCACTTAGTTTTACGTGATCTACCGTATATAAAATTCGTCGATTGGTCGTCGCTGTGATATCCCAAATTTCTGACGGTTTCAAAATCACAGAAAACGGAAAAAACAGAACTGGTTAAAACAAAAAACCATGCCTGTGTATACCTACCATCTTCATTTATAATAATAACAAGGGACAAGGGCCTAGCTTCTTTAGCAACTACTCATGTTGTACGTTCAATTGTTCTGTCTAGAGTAGAGTTTTTTGACGACTTAAAACGGCAAGACTAGAAAAGCTTTTCAAAGAAAATTTTTTGAGTGTTGTCAGAAACTCGAAAGAGGTGATGCCGTAAAAAAACACGAGTCCTTCATTCCGGGAATCAAACCTGGACCTTCGGAGTTTTAGTCGACGCACTTATCCACAACGTCACTGCGATCCCAAACAAAATAGAAATAGGTGAAACTAAAACCATGTGCATATGTATATATGTATACCATCATCATTATTGAAAGAGAAAAACTCACTTCAGAACAAAACTAAGAAGCCCACCGCTATCATGGGCATGATTTGCGCATAATAAGAACAAATTAAAAAAAAGTCTTTAAAAGGACATCCCTCATGTAAATAAATACATTCGTACACATATATTTTCGAAATTCTCTTCACACCCACCATCGCAACCACAACTATGCTCCATGTGCTCCACTGTGATAGCTCACTCAAATAGTTCATTTTACGAGTAGTTCGATTTCACTCTTACTTAGTTGTATGAATGCCAACTAGAGGATTAGTCTGTTTGTGCAGTAAACTAACTGAGTTAGAATAAAGTTAGATTGTAATTTAGTTCACTTAATTCCCTTGTTTGAGCTATGTTTTGAACTTCTACGATATCGAGCTATGCAAACCTGGTTTCTAGGCTTCAATTTAGCAGGCTACAGGCATCTCGGGCACTTCAAATGAAAGATCAGTCAAGAGTGATGCATGCAATGGTACGAATATAAGACCTCTAATTCCGACAGGCTCAGGAAAACTTTTGCAAAGTAATCTCGGTTATGCCACTTAGACACGGATGGATTTATGGGAAGTTCCTTTCCCAGTAATGGCCATGGGAATACTCCGGTTACAAGGAAATAAAAAAACACTTTCACGTTCCAAATTAGTGAAGTGGTCATTCTCCGAAGAAATACAACAACTAGAATCTACCTTTGTAGTCAAGGTATTGCCCACATTTCATCCGTATGAAGAAAAAAAGTTGTTACTCACAGTAGGCAACTTTTAACAAAAAGTCTGACATCGCTTACCTTAAGGACCCTTGAGAAGTTAACGTAATTGTAAGAGAACTGATTATGGACTATACCTTTGTGTCGTTCATTGGCGTCGATCGTGCTTTCAATAGTGTAGAAACCAGCGAAATTCAAACATCCTTGGAACAGTGTAATGTTGATGACTCCCTAACCACTGCTCAACAAAGGGTAAATTTCATCTGCCTGCTAACTTCCTTAATAGAGTATTTTAATGGGTGGGTAAAAAGAATAAGAAATCATCGAGAAAGGACGCACAATATTCACGATTGGATCAGAACATCATCGTAGGCATCTATGAGGTCTTTGTCACCCTCGGCTCCCATGTAAACAATAATAATAATTGAGTGGCACTACAGCCCACAACGGACCAGGGCCTAGCTTCTACAAGAACTACTCGTGTTGTGCGTGCTTCTGTTCTTCACGAGTAGAAAGGACCGACTCCGAACGGCCAGATTTGAGAAGTTTTTCAAAGAAATTTTGTTTAGTGTTGTCAGCAAAACGAAAGAGATGGTGCCGTGAAAAAAATCCTAGGTGTACCGTCCGGTAATCGAACCCAGACTTTCTGCACCGCGGTCGATGCACTTACCACCACGCCACGGCGACCACAATCCCATGTAAACAGTACGAACAAAATTAGCACCGACGCCAACCGCTGTTTCTTTCGGCTAAAAAGTCAATTAAGTAGTAGAGCTTTCTTGATTATCCTTGTGCTGATGTTTTAGGGAAAGCAAGGACAATATCGAAAGCAGATGAGGAAACCCTCTGTCTTTTCGAGGGAAAAGTGCGTTTAATATTTGTTGTTGTTTGCGTTAAAGAGAAGATTCAGTGACGACTTATAGGCTGTACGATGACAGGTGTCTCGTCAAGTATTTTCGCGTATGAAAAGCACAGCTCTATCTCGAAAATTCTTTTAATCCGAACCAATGAGACAAAACGATGGAGAATGACATCATCTTAAATAGGGCACACAAGTGGAAGGGACTTCAACTAACTTAGCATGCAAAATTTAAGGCTGCTGTCTAAGGATCGTTGCAGCTGGAGAAGTTTGTTGATTGGGGCCCAGGTTCATATAAGATTTCAGTGGCACACTCCGATCTTTACCCGGAGTGACGTAGTGTAAAAGCGCGATCACTCATACACCCTAGGAATCCCTGGACGTTCACGTTATATTTCTTCACGGCACCTTAGAATATCCTGACAATACTCAAAGAATACCAATTGTCTATAAAAATGTTCTTTAAGTTCATAGCTCGAAGTCGGTATGTAACTGCAGGTCTCTTCCACACGTATGAAGAATGTAACACACAGCTCGAACGTTTCTTGAGCAAGATATGGGGCTATGGTGCATTGTAACTTCTACTGCCATCCAGGGTATTTCTGGCTTCCAGTAAGCTCATAAGGCTTAGTTCGCATGACACTATGGCCATAGGGGCCTAAGAGACGATGAGAAAGCTGATGTACTTGCAAAGGTGCTGATGCCAAGCCGACATACATATGTATTCAGTTCTAGTGATGAAACCACCATTCACTAGCTTGCGTGAATATAAATTACAGAAGTCTTTGGCAGGCAGTCGGAAGCACTCTCTTATGATCCATAATACCGCTCAGACACGATGGTGTATCTATGACACCACAAAAACTGACATTTCCATCAAGCTACATATTCTCGATCTACTGCCTAGTCGTAACCAGCATGAAATACATTTTTGGAAATTAAGGAATGTGTGGCGGCTGTTGCGACGAAGAGCTTCTGGAAGAAGCAAATGTATGAGGCTACCTTTGTCACTGCCATAGTCTAAGCCGGATCTGTTGGAAAATAGTGTGTGGAACTTCCAATTAACCGCATAATACTACAGGCTTTTGACGTTACCGAAATGCCCGGTAGAGTACAATGATTTGAGCTCATATCAGCACTAAGCCAAGCTCCTAAATTGTTCTAGTTTCATAGAGCATTAGTTCATACGCAAGACGTGCTTAAAAGATTGAGAATTAAAGATATCAAGATCAAAGAATCTTTTTTTTGGTTTAATTTTCAACATTTCAACAACTCAAACGCCAACAAACAGCTGAACTCAAATCCCTCCCTCCTGATCACAACACCATTCCAATGCTCGATTTCTGCTCATCTCCGAATATTATCTAAGAATATATTTTTGGCTACCGATGCAATTGATTGCATTAACGAATTAGCCTAAATTATCTGCCACAAGATGCGACCGAAATGGGACGAGTTATTCTGCGTTGAGTTTTACATAAAACTCATTCCGACCAGTGATTCATATTTTCCCACATTTCTTCACGCACTCGGTCATCTGCCGGAAAGATCGAACCACGTTGCACATTTGTTACATAACAAAATTTGCATTCATTGCATGTGTCGAGAGCGTCTAACAGCAGGCCAACGCCATCTGTCAGTTCGCCTTCTTCACACAGATAAGCTTCCCAACTCACCAATCATCAGACTTGTCATCGATGACGTTAAACTCGATTTCAGATCAATTTCTTGCCCAATGCTTCGTTAGAATGTTGAAATCAAGTCCCCTCCCCAATGAAAAAAACTCTCTCCACGGCACTCCAACAGATTGCGCTCCCAGCCCCAAATATTCCCAACCGCATATTCAAAACTGTGACCTTCACTATTTGAAATTTCTCTTCGCCTCTTGCTTGGTTGAATCGCAGAAACATTTACCGTTGAACTGTCAAATCTGCCGCCATCGCCTAACATGCAAATGTCGCATTTGTCTCAGCGGATGCCACCGCCAACTGTTCGCCTCCGAATTTGAATAATTTTCCTGCGCGTGTGTATGTTTCACTTTATCGGGTCACCATCGGCGAAAGATCAACAAATTTGGTGACCAGCAGAGTCTAGGCGAACCCACGGCTTGAAAGATTGACCGCAGATGGCGGTCGGAATAAATTATGACTAGCGGTCTACGCTCCGGCGTGCACGATTCGCCAAAGCCGCCGAGAAATGGGACAGTTGCGTGGCGGCGGCGGCTTTTTTGAAAAATTTGAATAATTTCACTGCACACCCTGAGGGATTTGAGATTACCTGAATTTTGCAAATCTTTCCGATGAGGCAAAGCACGAAGTTTTGAAGAGGAACACTTGAAAGAAAACCGTACACAGTCACAAGTTTGGCTAGTGTGTGCTGTCGCACGGGAATCGGGAGGTTTGAATATTCATCAGGGATGGATTGGAGTGCGTTGGCTTGTGTCTGGTACAACAATGCGTGATAAATGGGAAATTAAAGCCGATTACAGCGGTAAATGGTATTGAAGAGTCGGCGTAATAGGAGTCACGTAATGGTGGTGTAGAATCGATTTTTGGACAGTAATTTATGCGGACATTAAACCGGTAGGAAGTACTTGCGGGCATAGATCAGATAACCGACCGA
Source organism: Eristalinus sepulchralis (assembly GCA_944738645.1). Taxonomy (NCBI): domain Eukaryota; kingdom Metazoa; phylum Arthropoda; class Insecta; order Diptera; family Syrphidae; genus Eristalinus; species Eristalinus sepulchralis. The sequence continues at coordinate 70,593,584 of OX122882.1, forward strand.
GATTGTCACAGGCAAATGTTTTGAATTTTTTTTTTTTCGATTTAAGGAAAAGCGAAAGTCGGCAAAAAGTATAGGATACAAAGCAGAACCCTGAGGGACTCCTCTATTTAACACTGTCACAATGGATAAAACATGGATCCAACACTACGATCCAGAGTCAAATCGGCAGTTAGCGGAGTGGACAGCAGCCGGTGAACCACTCCGAATGCGTCCAAACACACAAAGGTAGTAGTTTGGGATGGGCATGAAATTTTGTTCATCGACTATCTTGAGAAAGAAATTGCAAAAATACGCTTCCATATGAAAAAGAAAAAAATGCTCTTCCACCAAGACAATGCACAGTATCACAAATCGTTGGCTACCATGGGCAACTGCACGAATTGGGCTTTGAATCGCTTCAGCATCCACCGTATTCTCCAGACCTGGTTCTAGCTGCTTCTACATTTTTTCAGATCTCAGAAAGATGCTCGCCGAAAAAGAAGATGGCCCGAGTGAGGTGGTGGTCCCCGAAACTGAAGCCGATTTTAAGGCCAGATATAAATTGTTTTATTCAAAAGATATCGAAATTTTAGAGCGGCGTTAGACCGATTGTAACACTTTCTTCTAGTCCCAGCAAATCGATGACACTCATATTTTCACCATAAATTTAGGACGCCTTGGGTCAAGCTACAGTTAAATTTGCACCCAGAACATATTCCAATGGAAATCCACAACTTCCTACTGCCTGCGGAGTCGGCATTCTTTTATCAAACCGTCACCGTAAACTGCGTGCATATCTGACAACTAATTGGCGATAATACACAAAAAAAAAACAAAATAAGAAAACGTCGCATGGCACAGGAACACTCACTCAAGTCCGCTTATAAGCCACTTAGCACATCCTCAAGAGACTAGACGCTAAATGCAATGACATTGTTTACGCTGGCAGTCCTTCCGCATAACAATCTTCAAAAAAATGATTTCCAGCAAGTCACACCGTTTAACATAATTAACACGACCAGTCATCAATCAGCAGTTAAACGTTCGGTCAGCTAAACAGCTAAACAGACCGTCATTGTGGGAGCTAGCCGTGTCTCTATTCGAATGTCCGGCCGGTGTTTTGAGAGAGAAAAAATTCCGATTTTGCTGTTGTCGGCAGAGGTGAAGGTCGTACATCGAACGGTGGCGATTATTTGGCTGATTGTATGACGCGTGACTTTGCCACCGCCACAGCGTACTTGACAAAGAGTGTGTGTTACTTGGCATCGATTTTCAATGACTAATGCGATTAGGAGCGAAGAGTTTCGGTAATTGTCGATGAATGCTTCAATTGGGGTCAGCCTCTTGGCGAGGTCTTAATCTTCTCGACCAATTTGCGAATACTCTCAAGTGGATTTGGGATGCTGTTTGCTCACAAGATCAATGGGAAATGGTCGGTAGGTGGAGTTTGTTTTGCGCATGCGGAAGATCGAAGGGCGCGAACCGAGAATAACGATAACTGAAGGCAACTTGGAATATCATTGCCCGTGACACCATCTTTTGAATTTTCAAATGTGCAAGAGTACTTTGTATAATGGCGACAAGGGGCAAGTTTGTAGGAATTCATTTCTTTAAGTGTGAACTTCATGAATATATTGAAGTATGTCGATGATGATTCATCGTGACGTTTGATTTATAGTATAATATAAAACACATTAATTTTAAAGCGAACGTAAAGTGTTAAGTATCGTTTAATCGAAAAAATCACGGCAATTAATTTTTGAAAAATAGTATTATGCAAATGTTGAGCACGACTATGTCTAAGTTGCTCCATTTAAAAGTTCTAAATGGTCTCGGTGCGTTCCCACATGTCTCGCGGATGACACGAACAAATATTTGTAACTGGCTAATTCCTCAAGACTTGCAACTTTACATTGCCAAAGAAAAAAAAGTCCAAAGGAAGATCTAGGCGGTCAATTGGCCGCAGCAAAACGCAAAATTAAGTGCCTACCAAAATGATTTTCATTGTTTCACGCACTGTATAACTCGTAAGTCCGTTAACATGGTCAAACTCCTAGAAGCGACGATGAATCTATTCATCATGGTCTTGCTATTAGCAAAAGCGGTTTTAGTAGATCGATTATCTTCATATCGTAAGAATAGCATTTCTGACAGACCTGCATGATGTTTTATAGCAGTAAAGCGTGATCTAGGAAGAGCTCTCTACCCTACTCATCTCTGGAGATGCACCTCGAAGCAGGGGGCAACCGTAACATGTATTCATTGCTTAGTTGCGGGGCTAGAATCTTCACATCTCCAACATCCAGGTCAAACTTTGGAACGTTGGAGAAAAAACATGGCTCCGATGTCTTGAGTCCATAAAAGATGAGCTCAGAGCAATCGTGTCCCGACACTTTTTGGAAAATTCCGATCAATTCATCTAGGGTCCTGATGTCGGACAAAGCGTTGAATAGCTCAACACGATGAGAGCTGTCATATTCGACCTAAAAACTGATGGAAAGTTATGGAACTTGATTTGAAACTCGCTGGTCTTCTTCGCCTAAAAGATCCTGTCCAGCGCACTGTGTGAACGTCTAAAGCCGTCTGAACCGCATTAATTGGCACGTACCAGACTAAATTGAAACTCGCTGCTCTTCTCCTGGATTTGGATTAGTGTCAAAATGTTTTTTATAGACTGTAACTGAAATTTCTTGATTACATATCACTCAATCCTAGTCAGTCCCACTAAGCACCATTTGAAAGAGAGAAACTACTAATGGTTCTGGCGGTAAATGAGGGCAAAACGAATTATATGCTTTTATCAAGGAAGGACGCACAAAATCGACGTCTCAGTGCGAGAGGCATTTGAGCTATAGAGCCCTCTCTCGAAAGACTTAGCTGTCTTACCAGCTACACAACTTAATCATCCCAGTCCTCCTTTACGGAGCAGAAACTTGCACGTTACTAAAAATAGATAAGGAAACCCTTAGCCCTATGATAGAAAAGTTCTGCGTGCGATTTTTTGTCCTGTTTGCGTTGATGGCATCTGGAGGAGAAGATTTAGTGACGAACTCTATGGTCTGTACAGCGACATGCGGTTATTCGGTCTTCGGATACAACACTTAAGATGGCTGGGCCATGTAGAACATATGAACACCACGGCTCCCGCCCGAAGAGTCTTTAAATCCAAACCAATGGGACAACGCAATAGAGGACGGTCTAGGTTGATATGGTGCACACAAGTAAAGAAGGACCTCAACCAACTTGGAGTGCGCAGTTGGAGACAGCAGCCTAGAGATCCTGCTACCTGGAGAGGCATATTGGTTGAGGCCCAGGTTCAGCCCGAACTGTAGCGCCATTAAAAGAATAACAAGAAAAACAACGCAGAGCGTTATGAACGCCTTAAACAAAATTAAGGTTTTATTGATTTTTAAATATATTTCCGGTTACAGGATAGCAACGCAGACAAATACGGTCGCAAGGTTATACATAAGTCCACATGACTCTGCATCTTATCTTATGCTTTTAAATTAACGAAGAAGTTAACAAAGTCTAACATTACCTTAATTAGTGGAAAAAATTTTGAGTCACTTCTAAAATGCTTCCCAATTTGATTTCGCAATCGAAAACTTTTACTGCCGCTTTATCGACATTTGCATAAATCCTCTCCAGCATATTTTGGCATCCGTCACAACACTTTATCCACTCAGCAGCCCGTGAATTATATAAGGTAATGATCAGGGCATCGAAACACGTCAGGAGCACACGCTCTTCTGACGCAAAAGCTACTAATCGGATTTGGCTAGTCAGCACAAGAACTATGTACGTGCTCACACTGTGAAAACAAAAATCGTACTGACACAGAACACACACGCAAGGAGCACGGTTTCAATTTATTTCATCTCACGTGGCAGTCTTCATCCGAATTGCCATCCAATGACGTTCACTGGGCATTACTGAATTCAAAAAAATGACTTTGTTTCATGCATCTTGAATGTGAATAATTGTGTGCTTGCAACATTTGCATAGTTAATTAACATAAAGAGACGGGTGGTCCCCCCATGGAGCATATTGAAAATATTCTAGAGAAACATTGTTATGTGGCCAAGAAAGCAGTTCTAAATTGAAAGAAGAGAAACCAAAATGTTGCTACAAGATTATTTATTAATTAATTTTAACATAATTAGGTAAGAGGTTTGCTAAGGTTGCACTAAGTCCTCCAGAGACGGAGGAATAACTAATACCGTTTATATTGTTAACCGTTTTGAAGCACTAAAATATCTTAAAAGATCGGATATGTTAATAATTTCAGGATCGTGCAAACCATCCAGAAAGGTAAGGCTTTCTAAAGGTGTACAATTACAGATTGGTTTCTGGTTCATCCTCATCCGAGGATTTTCTAAAATCACCATTGAAGGTGACACCAGGTCTCAACCTGATAATTGCTTCCACACCTAGGATAACAAATCGCTTGAGCGGAAATATTTGCTTACAGAGCGTTTGATGTAAAATTAATAAGATTCCTCTCGAAATCACGCATTAGGAGGGGCTTCTCCGCATACATAGCTTACACGTTGCCGTACGCCTACATTTTCGTGTTCTTGCTCCATCGTAAGCCTCCTCCATCCACCTTCCAAATGCTTCAAAAGTCGCTGTGACCCAGCACTAAGGTAAAGATTGAATTACTTTAGCCGATCTCGTACGATTGAATAAGACCGACTTGAGGGTTTTACCAGCTGTCTGGCTATCAGAATGATCATGTAACAACCTTAACCATATTATATCACACTTGAGAGTTCTTTTTGCAGAGAACCATTATTTCAGTATAGATCACAGTAAAGTGGTTAGTGTTTTCGTACGGTAAACTTAGGTTGAGGCTGCCTTCCTTACACTTTGGTCCATCGGTATGGATACCCATGTGAAATTCAGGCATTGTGCTAACAAAAAAAAAATCACTCCGGAATCGTTCTGCTGTAGTTTTGCTGAAACAAGTTTTGGCGAAGATGAACCTAAATTCTAGGGCATGAGTGTTAATTATTTAAGAATTTTAGTGTTTCCGAATGATACGATCCATGGCCGTGGCAACTGCCATTTGTAGGGCATGTAGCTCTACGGGTGTTAGAGTGAAGATTACGTTTATCGAGTGGTTTTCAAAGTGGAGATAATACATCAACAGGGTTATTCTAAATTATATGTCATTTTGGCACTTGCAGCTGTTTCACTCCAGAGGTAATATTCTGAAAGACAGAAAGTCAGTATATTACCTCCGTGGAACGAAATGAATCGTTTTCACGATAAAAACTAATTTTAAAAGTGTCTTTTTTTAAAAAAAAAGTGTTCAATGAAATAAGGCACCCACCGCGTCTGGGGGCGACGAGTTTGTTAGTGGACTACACTCGTGATCCCCGTCGTTGTATGGTGAAGGGCAAAGCGGCTCAATTCATTAACATCAACTCGCCATCGATCTCAACACTTCAACATCACTCACTCATCACTCACTAGTCTGTGAAGAATTCTGCATAATGATCTCTGGTTATTCGCCAACAGGGTCCAATTCACTTAAGTAAGCGTGACCATCCGTTTTGTAACAAAATGAAAATGAGACGTCACGTGGCGCACAATTTATAGTATTACTTGAAATAGTAGATTTGTGGCCGTGCCTAAGTTCATCGACTCAGACGCAGATGGGTTCGGGCTCGATTTCTGAAGTCTTTATCTAGCATCACCTGACAACACTCAAAAATTGCTAATTTCCTGGGCTTATCAAATTTCGATGCTTGTAGTCGGCAATGAACTGTAGGTCCCTTCTACCGCTGACAAAATAACGACACGGACTGAAAGAATATTTGCTATAGGGCAAGGCCTAGTCGAATGTGAGTCTAATGTCGTATTTATTTATTATATTTCAGAGTGGTTTGTGTGGTATGGATAAGAATGAGCTTCTAAGTTTATTTGTACGTATGACAGCAGGCTTAAAGGTGGAATGATGGGAGCTCCGAGCGAGGTGTGTATTGCAGATCAATTCTTGAAGGGCTGAAATGCAGCTGGCTAATTCATTTCAGCATCTTTTGTTAATATAGCGCTCAAAGAGTGACAAAGTAGGAACATTTTTTTCAGTGTTCTAAAGAGTCTTTTGACTTTGCAACATTAATATCTCCCATCAGTTTCGCTTTTCTTCTTCTTCTAAGGTTGTGTTAACAAGTCTTTGGGTCACCGGATCAGAAAGGAAGTAAAATCAGAAATCGTTAAATATTTCTAGTAGCGTTTAAGAAAAACCTAGACATTTCGCACCAATCTTCTCCTAAGGGTTGAGTTGATTCAAGCACCGAAGTTAGAAACTCTTTCGCTTCAGTCAGTGCCATTCATGGGTAATGGCTGACAATTGTGGGAGCTATTTAGTGGCAATACCCTGCATTGAGCATCAACTTTTTTTACCCCAATTTTATATGTTTTTTTTCCATTTCAAGATTTTCGTATCAATCACCGTTATCTTGTTGACTAGAGTTAACAATTAACTTAAATTTAACTTTTTTACGACCATTAGCGGTGACGTCATTCCAGTATAGTTGACATTTCGCTTTTCTTCTTCAATTTTGTGTTTCAGGTGGGTCGTCTAGAACTTTGTGGTTGGCAACAGAGAGCCTATCGGGCGGTGTCTTTATTTGCTCGTCTTAATGTTTGCCTGTTCCAAAATTATTTGAGGCGTCTTAGCTCATTTCTGGTTCCTCTTTGGGAACACACTCAGTAAGATTTAATGCAGGCCACTTCTTTTCAGGATTCGCAAAGAGGGTACACGTTCCGTCTGTATATGCGCAGTTTAATTTTGATTGTAAATTGACTAGAATTTCAAGTGCGATCCAATTGTGCGAATGCAGAACTTGCTTTGCAAATGCGTAGTACATTCTCGTCTGCACTATTTCGAATACCCAAAGGTTGGAACGCTCGCCATTGTTTCATTCTGTAATATTTTATAATGCTGAGATCTACAATTACGCCGTATTCGCCGGTAGTTTTCGTTTTTCATGTATTTATTTCTTGTGTAGTAAAAACCACAGCACAAATCCTTGTTGTGTTTACCCGTTTTCCGTATCGGGTACCGTTACTACGAGTATAATGAACCTCTTTATACGTTTTATACGCTACTTTAACTGTGCTCAGTCGTTGTCTCTGAATGCTCTTTGAACATTACTAAGCCTAACGAATTATTTAGACGGTAACAAAAACCAGCCAGCCCAGTTACTTGTCTTTATTTGTGAGAAGTCGTCCATTCTCCCCCCGAATTGCATCTGCTTTACGACACCTTGATTCCGGTGGCTCTCCCTTGACGGAATCCTTATGTCGTGCATTCTCACTGTGGTTTCTGCTTTCCCTTTGGGTCTACCTCTGCTTTTGTAGCCTAAAACAGAAACTGCAAACTTAAGAATTCATGCACTTAGAACAATGCAGCACCTGAGAATCATCATGAAAGCATAAAAATGCAATAAATTCATGACAGCCTTAAACGATGTCTCCAAACTCCCAATTCGATTACTCCCTCAGTATTAAACCATCATCCATCACAGTATCTACCTTGTCCAGCAAACTGTTTGATTTACCATCCAATGTGTCTCAGAAAGGTAATTGATATGCCCAGCAGCATTTAATATTCTCCTCCTCTGACTAATAGCAACCAATTAGAGCTCGAAACGATCCAATGAATTATCGAGAAATACGTGTCGATTAACTGGTCACAATAATCAAGCACGTGCTGGTGTGGAATTACTACCCTAGCGCATTGGGGGTCAGTGTATGACACTGAATGAGAAACGAGAGCTTATATCAGACCACCGACAAGCAGCGCGCATATTTCAGAGCTATTTACGGCAAGCAATTACCCAAGGGTAAGTTAATGCAGACAAGGCAGGAACTTATTAGATCGTATTGTGGGGTCGCCTTTTAGGCGGTCTTTGGTAGGCAATTTTCAATGTGAAAATTTAAACGGAATGTGCTTCTGACTTCTTGTAGAATGGATTTTTCCATTTTTTTAGGATGTCATTTCACTTATAAAAATTAAGAGACTTTTCGAATATAATTGACTGACAAAAAGGACAACAGAAATGTCAAGGCTTCTTGAAGCGATGATAGATATATTTCACCTCGTTTGATCTGGCTACAATATACAACGCGTTTTGTTCAAGGCTTAAGTTTAACCTAAGCTCCAAAAACATATCTTCACCTACTGGATAGAATTCAAAAGCGAGCAATAAAATTAATTGGAGAGTCTATTGACTCACTTGAACACCGACGAAATATCTCATCCTTGTGACTTTTTTATCGCAAAAGATGCTCAAACAAAGAAGCAAAGCTGCATTCCCCTTTAAAAATGTATCCACAATACACGCCTCGGTAGGAATGCCCATCCATTCACCCTCAAGTCCTCCTTCGGATGTACAGTAAACTTTAGAGAATCGTTCCTGAGCCGCACCACATAAATATGAAATGTTCTTTCCAGCTCAATTTTTCCCGCTTACGAGGGTTGCCTTTTATATTTCGGGATTGGAGAACAAAAACAAATATTAATCATCGAAAATAGCTGTATTATTTTTCAAAATGTTCCCCATTAATGTCCATACACTTTTGCATGCGTTTAAACCAATTGTCGAAGCACTTTTGCCGCTCTGATTGAGGTATCTCCAAAACATGCATTTTGAACGCATCAACCGCTTCTTCAGGTGTCGAAAAACGTTAACCTCTCATTTTATTTTTTACGTACAGGAATAAAAAGAAGTCATTCGATGCCAAGTCAGGACTATACGGCGGATGAATCATCAAATCGATGTTCCGAGTGTTCAAAAATGTAGTTGTTTGAGCCGATGAGTGAGAGCTCGCATTGTCTTGGTGAAGAGTGATCCGTCTTCGGTGGTTGGGTTTCCTGATTTCTTGGAAGACAACTGGCAAACAAATGGTTGTGTACCACTCAGAATTTACTGTTCTGCGTTGTTCTAGTGGTACGGTTGCGACATGTCCAGTCTTTCCGAAAAAACAGGCTACCATTTGCTTGGAAGTGCTTCGTGCGCGAGCAACATTTTCTTGGATTTGGCTCATTTTGAAAGACCTATACAGTCGACTGCTGTTTGCTTTGGGCTCATACGCGTAAATCCACGATTCATCACCTGTCACGATGTCATAGACGTGCTTCGAAGCGCCGCGATCGACACGAGCCTTTTTTTTAACGATTGACAAGTTGTGTGGGATCCAACGCGAACAATTTTTTTTGACGGTCAAATGTTCATGCAATATTGAATGTTAGTATGCTGGTCCCACTAATGACTAAGGTTGTCTTAATCTCACAATAGGTCACATGACGATCTTGCAATATCAGTTGGCGCACAGTATCAATGGTTTCCGGAACAAGAACTGATTTTGGACGACCTTCACAAAATTCGTCTTGGAGTGAACTACGACCTCGGTTAAATTCATCATACCAACGGTAAACACTGGTCCTGGTTGGAGCTTCGTCGCGAAAAATTGAATTAAGTTAATCGATTCACTGTTGTTGAGTTAATCCACGTCGAAAGTTGTAAAAAATAATCGCACGAACATTTTGACGATATAATTTCATTCCATTCCATACGTATACTTCGAAAATGTCAAACTTTACCATAGAGCTGGCAGTTGCAGTTTGCAACACTAGGGTTGTCCAATCCCGAAATATAAAAGGCAACCTTCGTAATACAATCCACAGACAAATGAACCAGGTACATCCTCTCTCTCATTCTCTATACCTTCGGACCGAGCGTTGACTTAAGTCCGGTCACATAAGTGCAACAAAAAATCCCTTTAGCACGCAACAAGATCCTTGAGCTTCCCAATTCAAAGCAAGATCGCTTATAAAGCTCTTCACCAACTTTGTTGGTTTGAAAGGACTGGATCCAATCCAATTTGTCAACTCAAAAACGAGAACGTCCTCTATTGCGTTGTCATGGCACAATGGCTCGGACTTGAGGACTTTTCGATCCGAACCAGCTTACCTCTTCTGTTTTTGTAAGGAAGCCATCTTAATTGCTGCAACTGTGGACCCTCGATGCACAAGCCACCGTGCACTCTCCTGCATGAAATATACATAACATGATTAACGCAATGTTTGACCTGGTTTACTCAATACGCATGGAGTAAAATTCATGCCTCGGACATGGAAGGATCTACTGTTGACGATAAAAACAGAGTTGTTTGGTCATGCAGGTGAACATTTAGACCCCTAAACAGACCATATTCCAGATCCTGACCCAGCTACAACGACAGCGTCGATCTCGGCATTTGGAGAAAAGGAATGACGTTGACATGTACGCAGAAAGGCATCACTAAAGTATTTGCTGGGAGTAAAATAGAAGTGGTAAAAATGGGTTTGAGGGTAAACGTGGGTAGTGGGAATTTTAAAAACTATAAGTTGCCACCAAGAAACGACGCACAACATCGACATGTTTGGCAAATGGGCAGTAAAAAGTTTGAGGTGTTTAAAGTCTTCATCTACTTCGGTAACGCAGTAAAAAGGCACAACATCAGAAGTCCCTAGCATAAAAACACTCTGTCTCTTTACACCCACGAGGAAACTGAGCAATAAGGCCCTCGGTCCAAAGGTTTCATACAACGCTTTGATTATACCTGTCCTGGCGTTGAAATTTGAAGCGAATTAGAAGGAACTTTCAAAAGAAAAGCTCTCTGTGATCTGTGATTTTTGGTCCTGTATTCGTTCACTTGAAGTAGAGGATTTAACGACGAACACTATAACCTTTATGGCGGCACACACCTTGAAACACTTAAATATCGTTAGTGTTCCGTAAAGCCCCTCTTTTTGTCGGCCATACATTTCGTGGTTTAGCCTTCTTCTCCAAAAACCATCAACCCAAACCAGACCAAAGACTGAATGCAGTCGAAAAGACCAAGATCAGCTTTATCTGCTCTGGAGACTGTCCTGGCTTGGGCGCCTAAGAACAGAGATGATCCGAGAGAGGTCTCTACTACTCAATTGTCTCATGAGCAAATGATTGGTCAGACTTGTTCTGCGCTTAATCTCGGTACGGAGCCAGGATAGACAGAGTCCATCACTATCCCGAATTTATAGTTGGCCATGGTGACTTTCTGGCCGCCTTGTTGATGCAAAGCGGCCTTTCTCGATGACAGCATATACTCCGTCTTTACCGTTAAACCTATTTTAGCCACCTCCACTTTGATACCAGCAAACGCTTCATTGACTACTCGTTGTGTTCGACGTCCGAGTGTTCTAACAATTACATGAATTTATGGAAAATCGTGTCTCTTGTGTTGGTCAGTAAGTTCTGCACACTAGCGCGTCGCCATGGTGAACCTTTTCTGACATTGAAGGACGCGATGAGTTCCGTGCTGACCTCTAGGAGCAGCGAGAATTTTCCATCGCCCTCATGCACAACCTGACGAGTTTGGGAGGAGTGTCAATACTGGACAAGAAGATGTACTTCTCGTCTCTGTGCACGCTGCCATATGCGGCCTTGAAATCGACCAAGAGGTGACGCGTGTAGATTTGCATCTCTTGAATTTTTTCCAGGATTTTGCGTACCTTGAAGATTTGGTGTACTTCCCTGAACAGAAACCACAATGATATGGATCCATCAGGTTATTGACGAACGGTTTCAGGCGCTGAAAAAATCGGCTGAAAAGATTTTATATGTGATGTTTGACAGATTTATGACTCGACAGTTGTAAATATTTCCGTTTTTTGGAGATCGGACAGATAATACTTAAATTCAAATCGTCCGACGTGCTTTCCTTCGACCATATCTTGCAGATGAGGTGATGCTTCCGCTCTATAAGCTCATCTCCAGCTGCCTTAGAAAACTTTCCAGACAGACCACTTCATCAGCAGCTTTATTAGACTTTAGTCCCTATATATATATGTACCTTATCTTCGTCTTAGCTAAGCGGAGGGAATTTTGTTCTATCATCCTCAATTCTGTGAAGTGGAACATTTTGCCTGACAGCGGTTTTTGTGTCCTCATCGTCGTTAAACAATCTGCAGAAGTTGTCCCTTTTCGCTATTGCTTCTTTCCGAAGTTTATATCCGTTCGTAAAACTCTCGGACTTTTTCTCGTAAAACCTCTTCGTTTCCTGCGCTTTTCATGCCCCTTTTTTGAGATGCCGGTGATTTCCCCCCCACTTTTAAGTTTTTTAGGGCTCACGAACCACTCTCGCCTTTCTATCCAGCAGCGCCGTCTTATCGCTGAATGCACCTGTCTGCTCTCGTTGTCGAACTAGGCGATCTTTTTGACATTTGAAAAACCCAACACACCAAAGGCATCTTCTCTGACGCTGTTTTGACAGCGATTCTTCGAGTGAGTGCATGCCAGGGTTGAGCGTTCTGAGAACTTCAGGGAGACGCGATCGGCAAAGTTCCCACCCGTCAATTTCCGACGTCAAACTGTAGCGGTCTTCCCCTAGTCCGTTGTTCTATCAATACCCGTGTTCTTACGTTGGCTCCAACAAGGAAATGTTCCTAGTCAATGTTGACTCCTCGGAAAGTTCGGACATCGAGAATACTGGAAGGAGTGTTGTGATCAGTCTTATTGACTGTCAGGGGATCGCCAAAACCCTTTATGGATATTGACAGATAAGTTTTGGCTCATCAGCCCATGCATTCAATTTCCACTCTATTGTTTTTACCCCAAAGACCCCAATCCATGGAAACCAAACCCCCCCAAGAAATACATCTAAGACACTTGGGCGTTTTTTTTTTTTAAATAAATTTTTATTTCGGAAAATGTATCATATAGTGCGAAACATCGCATTCACAAAACACAAAATGTACCAGCGCAATGCGCACGCATCCGATTCGGTACAATGTAGAAAAAAATCCTTACTATCATTAGTTATTGATTTTCATTTCAATTTACAATATTTGTGTTCACTTAATATGCTGAGACTTAACCTACATGCAGTTAGACGTATTAAAGGAATTGCTTTTCACTTGATATATGCCTCGAAAGTAATGCGTTTCTGACATAAATTTAAATATTTGTTTAGTTGTTGTTGTTGTTGTTAACTTATTGTATACAATATTAGTTTTAGAGGAGGATCTTTGTAGATGTATAATACTTAGAATTGTATCTTTTAACGAGATATTACGTATGCTCTTGGTATTGAGAGAGTTCAACAGCGACATGACCGGCTGACAGACGTGTGTCACTGTGTGAGATCTACGTGCTGGCCGAGTCGAGTCTGTTTAGATTTGCGAGACCCACCAGACGACTTAGAGTATGAAAATGAAAATAAATTAGACGTGCTGTCTGACTAATGAGAGCCCGACTGTGGTGTGAAGTGAACACCCGAAAGTATGCAATGAAAGTAACGCGATACAGAACAAGATACACAGTCGCTGGCGATTGCTGCTTGTCAACATGTTGTCGGTTGTGGCGGTGACGCGACTTAGATCTTCTCGCAGCCGCTGTTCACGTGCATTTTGTCTCGCAACGCCCGGTTCTCGGGATTGGCCAGCACGGACTGAATGAATTCGGACGTCTCCAGCTGGAGCTGGGCCAGACGTCGTTGCAGCAGCTGGTTGCGGCGCACCAGCTTGATGGTCTTGATTGCTATCTCGAAGAGGCCCTTGGTGTTCTTTTCGTGGTGCTGTAGCTGCAGAAGGGACAGCGGTCGGCCGTTGGACTTGTCGTCGTCCGATGTGATGTCGCTGTGGCTGTCCGCGCTGATCATGCTCGATCCCCGCGAGATCGAGTCGTCATCGTTCTCGATGTTGTCTAGATTGTTGATGCTTCTGTTGCTGTGTGAGTTTGGGTAGTGGGCCAGTGATGCTGATGCTGAAGAGTCGCTACTGTGATGGAAGGGATTGAGTCGTTCCTCGCATGGGGAGCACGCTTCCACCGACATCGAGGCTGTCAGTGGCGATGGGAATGACGAAAGTGATAGCGGCGACAGCAGTGACGACTCGGACAGCGTTGATATTGAGTTGTCTGAGATGCTCGAGAGCGGCGACTGCGGGGAGAGTATTCTTTCGTGCAGGTCGTCGCTGCTGTTGCCATCACTGATGCTGCTCGGGTGATGTCTGAAGGCGTCCAGCGTCTGCTTCGCTCGCACTGGGTAGGGACGCATCAACTTGGAACGTTTCTGAGCTGCAATGAGAAAAGAAAAATGAAAAAGTCAGTGAGTGGGCGAAGTGTTAATTGTTTGCTTCATTGTTGGAATGCAGAGTGATAATGGCGACTTGTTGTGGCTTTGTGTGAGGTGTTAACACCGGCCACCGACGCTGACGTCAATTGCAGGCGAGAGAAATGATTAACACACTTTGCCAACGGCAAGCATGAGTAGGCTAGGCAAACATGAGTCGGCTGCTAAAAGCCTGTACAGGGAAAACCCTTTTGTCACAATGTAAACGAGAGCTATGGCGTGAGGATGTCGCTGTGGCGGATATGTGGTGTGGCGTATGAGGAATTCGCTAGATTACAAGTATTGGTGGCTTTAATTGGCGGAGGGTGAGATCTTGTTTAGGTTTAAAGGGGTGACGATGCACAGGAATCTCCGTTCTCCTGACGAAACTGAAATCGAAAACAGCTGACGGACATTTCGCATTTAAAGCAACTGGAGATGAGCTAGTTAAGCGCATGCACCAGGTCGTCTTTAAGACATATCCCATGAGGGGACCCTCAGAGACGTTTGTCAGGTTCACTAGTAGGGAAACACCGAGGTCTGCTTAGCACTGAAAAAATGGATCGCGGCTTTGACTGACTTAGGCGGGGATCAGTTTACAAGATCCTCTCTGCGCTTTCTCAAAATTGTACAAAAAAAGAAAAAACACAGTAGCGGCTGCTGATTCCAGTGTATCTAAACTTAATTTAATTCCACTGGCCTGACCTTGTTTTTTATGCAATCCAAAAACTACGAGCTACACCTAAACTTGGTAAATTTACAATTCCCATTCTCTCACGACAATAACATCCCCTGCGCCCCCGCCACCTCCCCACGATCACGTAAAACATCTCCTCCAGTGAACCGCACCGGGGAAGCGGTAAGCTCCAACCACATTTACAAGTACACGCCGAACAGTCAAAGTCATAGTCACTGCCAGCGCCCGGTAGAGAGACTGATTCAATCTTCATTCGAACCACATTACGGCGTAACAATTACTTTGTTATGCGGCCATTCTCGTCCGACAATTGGCACAGACACGTGCTGGCCGGCCTAAGTGCTTTCCAGCAAACAATGCATTAATCACACAAAAGCCACACTCGACAGCGCACAAAGGCCAGTCGCCAACGGGCGGGGTGGCAATGGCAGATACAAGCGGCAACGGATGAGACGACTGTCGGAAGAACCACACGTGAACCGCTTGCTGGGGAAGTGTTCGTCATGCTCACCCTCCTCTGGTCACAGATTAATGGGTGGGAGGGATGGAGGGGAGCTTCCTTGTAAGAAATGTGTACGACGTTCACTGTCAAGGCGTTTCGCTTAATTGCCCACCACCTTGGTCGCACGGCTGACTTCCCACGATCACAGAGCGGGAACTGCCGCCCCACCGAACCGTGTACTTGGCTTGGAGCGCACAGACCGGATGACATCTATAGTCGACTGAGGACGGGCTCGCTGTTAGTTGGCGTAATTGGCGACAGATAAAAATTCCTCCCTCACGTGGACTGCTCGGTGGAGCAGCGCGCCGTGTTGTGAACACTTTGGCTCGCAGCGATGCGGGCACGAGTGCTGAACGCATGGCGGACAGCGATTGTAACACGGTGGTCGAGGAAGGAACCACTTACGCAACCAGATGCCGGACTCTTTGCCATGTTTATACGCGGTACTCTCCGTCTGCACGGAGGTGCGAATTGATATGCGCTGCTTGTATAACCACACAAGCGCTGTTCGCTCTCCCGCCAATATTGGCGCCTCGTGCTCGCTCTTGTCACCGACACCGCCATCGAAGAGGATCTCGTGGGTGTTACGCGGTTCGATCAAGAAGGGATTAACTGCCAGCGGTGGGGTTTTAATTGCCTTCTGCGATAAGCAGAAGCGCTCGCCCCGTGAGTGATGCAATGCCGTGCCTTGTGTCAGGTATCTGCCATCTTGTCGTCGTTGGCTAATGAATGCGATTGACTTGTGGGTCAAACGTGCGCTCCGCCGGAGCTGCTGACACAAAGGTCTGAATAAATTAAATTTGCACGTTTGTGCAAAACTGTTACAAATTACTCTCGTTTCGTGACTCGGCAGGCCATGTGGCGCAAAAGTTTGACGTCATTGCGAATTGGAATTTTCGCAAGTCCACTGGAGTTTGTCGGATAGAGGGTGGGAGATGTTTTTGATTTTGTTATCGAATTGAGAGCAGTGTGGGGTAGTGTTCGTGGAAATGTCAGATGAAAGTTGAAACTTTGGAACTGACAGATTCTACAAGAATAACGGTTGCATAACAGATGTTGCTTCAAGATGTGAATTCTGTGATTTTAAAAAAAAGCAGTTTGACAGACTGGTGTGTCGACAACGAGGTACTTGCTGCTTGTTTGTTGGACAATCACAGTAGCGTTTGGGATTTTGAATCCACCACGAGTACAGTTCGAGCTTATAGTTAGCACAGGCTTAGAAATATGGAACATTTGATGACGAAGGAGTGCTGAGAAGAACGATCGATTTGTTCAACAATAGATTTTCGAAAGTAGTCAGTATTTGTGTCAGAACTGGCGCTTTGAAATGTCAATTCGCTTATTATATACGTTAGTTCATTTTGTGGTTTCATGTTGTTAGGGCTGGCGTTAGAAACACAGTAAGTTAAGCTATTATCTGAATAGCCACAATATTAGCCAAATGCCTGCCATTAACGACTGTGAATCTCTTAGCAATCCAATGTGGAGCAAAAAGTCACTTAATGGCGTTTTGTTGCATGAGAAGTTTTCTGGTTTAGGTGACTTTAACAAGCCACCAAGATTATGCTTTTTTTTTCTGTGAGGTTATGCCATAGGTAATGCTTATGCGAATAATCTGGACACATTAAGAATCAATAGACTTCCTAAGTTATGGCGGAAACATCACCCAAAACGTAGGGAAAATTTGTTGAAAATTATCTCAGCACACCGAGGATGTCATTTAAATGATATTGTCTCTCATACTTAATGGCAATGTTCGAGCTATATAAAGAGATCTGATTTTCATCAAAAATTTACCGCCGTTTGTGTTTTATGAAGGTTTACTTTCGAAACTATAAAACCAAAGAACCTGTATAAAATGGAAACAAGTTTTGATGGCCGCATTGACTTGCCTAATCAAATATGATGTTGAAGGAAGATGTTATATTCTAGTTAACCCAGCAGCTTTAGACTACCCAGACCGACAAATTAGGATCGAATACTTCCAGTAATTAGGTTATCGGGTGAAGGATGCTTATACGCACTCAAACTAGTTCAGGTCCATTGTACTGCCATTGGGATAGATTTGTGAGAAACGAGAAAGCAATAAGTTGACCGGTTGACTGAGTTCACCGGAGGTCATAGAAGTTATAAAAGAAAGCGCTTAGCAAGTCCTTCCTTTTTGAGGGTAAGTACAGGAGATCTATAAACAAGGTGCTGGATGCATTATTGCACTACTTTCTCCTAGTTCTCCTCATCCAGACAACTCCTATTGAACACAGGCAATGGACAGGAAATATACACACTACAATGCTAATCCCGAAGCTCCTTAACGATCTACGGTGTACGTTATATCTTTGCATCAAGACAAGACAGGACAACTTTTTCGGATATCAGGGAAGTGCGGCGCAATTGGCGATCGCCAATCTTTTTTAGACTGAGGCTACAAGCAACATGGCGTTAGTAAATTAGTTAGGTAGTCTCGTGGAGTGTTTAGTAAGTCCATTGAATCTGTTGTTTCCTATAACGTCGTATCCCGGCACCCAGAACTGACGTCAGTTAATGTTTGGCAATTGTTTACTCTTCGTGTTCCCTGTTTTGCAATCCAAATCTTCATAGCTGAAGGCATTTGAACACTCATATGATTCCTTTAATTCCATCACTTCTACAAAAGTGATTAAAATATTGCAATGCAAACGACGTAATTCATTGTGCGCAGGCTCCCTCATACAATGCGCAAATGAGTAAATTACTAGAATCATTGTTTTTAAACTTCTTTTAACAGAGAAGAAACGTGAATATTTATCAACAATTTCTTATAAAAATATTTTAACGTCCGACACGTGTGAGTACATGCGGAACTCATGCAATCCGTGGAAGTTCAAAGTAAGTGATAAAAGGGTCATACCTTTACACAGTCGCTAATAATTTAAGAACTATTAGAAATCTGGTCTCGGATACCTGCGGAAAAGTAGGTAGCAGCCGCACAATCAATCTAACTCTCACCAAATATGAGTATTTTGCAAGAACTCCAAAGAGGGAGCCGTCCAAACGAATGGACTTTCGGTTTTTTGGAACAAACTTCTATTCACTGACGAACGGAAGTACAAACTTTTCGATTACAATAGTCCATCGAGTGTTTGGCAAAAGAATGGCAAAACGTAAGGAATAAGAAATCTTCAAAGAATAATTAAGCATGGTGGAGGAACATTCATGAGGTGAGGGTACTTGACCCCATTCCGTTGGTAGTCAAAGATGGAAATAAGGAACCAGCACTAGACCATCCATAGAGATATTGAATTTGTGTAAGATTTCGACCCGTGGTCGCCTTTTTGTTGTGGGTAAGTGCGACAACCCACAAGCTAAAAGTCTAGGTTCGATTCCCGGAGGGGCACCTCGCATTTTACCACGACACCACCTCTTTCGAGTTGTCGACAACACTCAAAGACTATCATCACGTCGTTCGGTCCCTTCTACTCGTGAGTAGTTCTCAATTATTATTATTAAGATTGCGACCCTAAGTAATCAGCTCTAATTCACCTCCACAGACTCCAGGTTTAAGCCCTTCGGAGTATTTATGGGATTTCGTAGAGAAATAATTAAAAAGGCTCTGCAAATGAGTTGGGAACGGGTATTCGAAGACGGTATGTTCTATTCTACGACGACAATAAGCTATCCTCAAGTTCCGTGGAGGCCCAACAAGTTTTCTTCGACGAAGGTTTTTCATTTCATATATTTTTTAGATTGAAAAGGATAAAAGAAAAATGTCCTTATCATTGGAGGAGCAAATGTGGATGTAGCCACGCATGCTCGATGAGTCCTGAGTTCTAGCTTTTATCGATTGAAAGGAAGTAAAACAAGCCTTCCGTAAAAAAATCACTTTCACAGTGCTCACAATCGTTAAGGATCGAAGGATTTTCTTATTTAGACGTTTTTCGAAAATGAGGATCGTAGATGGGTTCTACAAATAGAACTGACAATTGAAAGAGAAATAGTGAGGTTCTATGATATCATCGAGAAAATTGTTTCTTACAATGCAGACCTACATATGTACATAGTCCACTTTGGGGGCACTATACTGTATGAAGAAGTGTATCGAAGACTCTTTGAAAAGAACAAAATTAAGCAAACATCGATTTCGGGAGGTTGTACCGTAATATGTGTTTCAAACCTCAACTTACACGACTAGCTGTAAAAACGCTAAATGATTGATTACCTCATAGAGCTTCCCTCCCCTTTGATATTTAACAACATTCATGAGCCCCTCAACAACACCTACACAGCGCTGGAAAACACCATCAGATAAATCAGACGTCACATAAAAACAGTAAAATCCCCATCACTCCATTCTGGGGAATCTCATTTTCACGAACGCACACGCCAGTAATTCCTAATGGATTGCGGGCAACACACGACACAACATCCCTTACCTGAAAAACTCACTCATCCGTCAGCCGTGACATTACAGTTGTCAAAAAGTATTAAAAAAAAAACGAATACATCCCCCGCATGTGTCGCTCGGAGTGACTTCATGCCCCATCCCGTGCCCATCACTTTGCTTCATAAGTTCTATTTAAAAATGTTCATTCCCGTCCACTCCCACGGCAACTTTCAAAGCGGATTTGAAATTCTAATGAACTGCAATCTTCTCCGCACGTTACGCGGCGCTCCCAGCGCGCCCACAAACGACAACATTGTAACCCAATTCATTGCGAGCGGAGTCCACCCTCCCTTAGCCATTTGCGATTTGCGGTGGCGACACTCTATCACGTTTAAGAATCGCTCTGAGTCTATCTAATTAGACTCGGTAACCATTCGTTCATAACCCGAGCCGGTGATAGCAGCCCCCGAAAGTGTGCAAATACACGTGCCCCCCCTTTCTACTTGGCGGCGGCTACGGAACTCTGACGTGTGTGTGCTTGTGGTTGGTTGGTTGCGCGAGTTTTTATCCGCACCCGAGAGTTCTAATTAAAATTCCCATCGCACCACAGCGAGTGATGGGTCAAGACTGCCGAGTGAATCGGATTCCAGGAAAAGCGTCGCAAGTCACGCGCTCAGGACTTTCTGATGCGAGACCAGATCCAGACTAACAGGGGAGCCTTATGAAGCGAGGATGAAGTCACCGAGGGCAGCACATGGTGTCCATGGCCACCCATGCCAAGGAGAACACCCCACTTTCAGTAGCTCATGCACTGGCCGGAAAGAAAACACCCCACACCCGACGGAAGCACAGTGTATGGCCACAAACTGCTGTCACTTATCATTCGCCAGCGGGGCCGGGAATAGAACGCGGGGAGCCCTCAGAATTAGAACGTGATTGCTGTTATCATTCGGAGCAGGTGGGGGCATGGCGGTTATATTTGGAACACATTGCCAGCGGGGCTGCTTATCTTGGCAGCACGAAGCGCGAAGCACGGGGCACACACGGACAGCGGAAACCCAGACCGACCTGAACATGTGCGAGTGTAGTGTAGGCGTGATGGAATGGATTGGCTTCGTGGCACGACATATGGCTGGCGGAGTACCTTGACGATGGGAATCGTGGTGCATGCGATAGTTGGCTCGAGAATGGAATGCGCTGAGCTCAGTGTTGGGCTTGACATGAAGCTGGCTTGTAACCTAACGCCGAGATGTTACTGGACTGCCAGCAGATTAGTCACCGCTAGACGCTGTCACGTTTGACCGGCTGTTTTGACAAATAAGCTGTCAATCACATGTTCTGCTGTGTGACTTGCGGCTTTGTTGCTTTATGGAATCTTTACACAGAAAGTCTCACCAGGCAAAGGCAATATTGTGGATAGTTGGCAGCCGATATGCGTTTCGAATTGAAATTTGACACGGTTTTGATGAGACTGTAGACAGATATGGCCACCAGTAGGAAGTGGCTGTGTGGGGAGTAATGTCAACAAGGTTACAAGTATGCCTAGAACTTTGCACAAACTGGCCGTTTTGAATGCCAAGTTGATGCCAAGCTGGGAATGTCACCGAAGATGTTGTAAGACTGAGCTAAAGGATGACAACTTATCTCAAGAAAGTGAGATTTGAAACATGCACATTGCGGTGGTTGCTTTTTTCCTATTTTCGAAACACGCTGCAAAAACCGAAATTGCCTTGTTGAGTAGTTTCCGACATGATCAAAAATGAAGAAAGAACTTCCAGGTGTACAAGCTAATAAATATTTTGATTGATTGATGTCAGTCACCCCGAATAGGTACTGGGACCGTTAGCGTGTGAGTCGACGCACTTATCCACTACACTCCAGCAACAACTGCAGCATCCTTTTAAAGTGAAAAAAAGTGAATTCTCTTAACATGCCGCTAAGTAGTTCACCTTAGTACGCACCACACCACCCTCCACATTCACGTTTAAGTGTCATAGTCTCAAATATCATTTGACAGTAAAAAGACGGGATGCTGTCAAAGGAAAATTTAATTTACGAGAAGGACTTAAAATCAATTTAACTGGAGAAATAAAAAAATAGTCGCGTTCCTTTGTCCTAGTTGGGGGGTTGAATAAGAAATTTATTTGCGAACATAAAATCCTCATTAAACCCAAAGACGTGAATGTGCAAGTAACCAGAGAGTCTTTTATTGCAGACTTATGGCTAAAAGAGTTGCCATATGTTTGTTTGGAAAAATTCAGTTAAAATATTCGGGTTTGACGAAGCAGTTTAAAGAAAACGAAGAGTAAACAAAACCGCGATTCTGCTTATATTGAACATAAGTCCTTTTTCCAAAATCCCTATAGATGCAGGTGCAGAGGGAAAGCTAAACCGATCTACAATTGTTTTAAAGATTTGAAAAGGCATACTACCGAGTACCTCGAGGTAAGCTCTGGTGTGTTCTACATGAGTTAGGGATTGATGGTCCACTGTTGTGTGCGCTCTTTAAACCAACTGTAGCCGTGGGCGTTGGGCTTCGTCAAGCGTGCGCCTTGTCACCTCTCCTTTTCATTATATACTCGATGTTGCAGCACAGACGGGACGAGAATTGTTTCACACTGAGAGATTTTTCGCAGATGACTTAGTTGTCGTCACATACTCCCAGGCGGAACTTCAACGCGCGCTCGATAGGTTTGTTGCTAAGCGATCGGCAGACCAAGCCGAGGTGGTTGGATTAAGTTCAAAAACTCGCCTACTCGCACTTGGGAATAGCTCCTGATGAATTAGAGTCGATGGCGGAGGATCGGCCCCCGCAACCTCTTTACTAGTAAATGTTGGTAAAGAAGATGGTGATGGTGATGCGGATGCACCATCTAGTGTTTTTGTTTCTAACACGTACAGCTGTTTTCCGATTGAAATCTTGACAGATATTATGTCAACAACTCGTAGCCAATTCAAGCCAATATTATCCAAGCAATGCGTGACCTACAGGCCGAAACCATAAACAAGGTCTTGGGAAATCTTAGTGATCTAACTGCGAATCCAGTTGGAGCAGCCACTTGAGCGACCTTTTATGTCATAACTGATGGAGATGTTCTTGTTCATGATACATAGAAAGAATGTAATTTGGTTCCTTTTTTAAAAAAAGAAACTTGTACCTGGCCCACCTCATAGTTGCTTCTAGCGAATTAGGTCTAGGGATGGCCATTCCTTCCGCCTGAGATTCACCAAAGAGATAACGTCTGCATGCATTTTTAGCTTACATGATCAAACGAAACTCTTCAAAAACATCAAGTTAAACGAACACCTAAACTTGGGGAAAGACAGCAGGCTGAGAAACCTTTTGCGATGTGCTTACGTCCCTCCATATATCTGCAAGTATTATCGCGTGTGCTTTGTTCCAAATTGTAAAGAATGCCGTTGACACATCCTAAAGGTTGGTCCAACAAATCTCAAAAGTTGGCGTCACATAAGGATTTTCTTTGCCCAACTTTATTTAGCATTTTCTTATTTCAGTGTTTGATAAATTCAACCATGGAGTTGTACGCAAGTGAACAGTGCGGTAAGATTGTTAAAGCCTTTTACGAAAATGTGCGCTCAAATCAAAATGCGGTTCGTGTACTTCGGGATTTTTCTTTTGGTCAGCATAATCGACCAAAGAAGTTCAAAATATGTAGATTTGTGACCAAATTTCAGCAAAGCGAATCTGTACGAAACGTGAAAACGATGTACACTTTCACCTCACTGGATTCGATAACAAACAAAATTACTCTATTTAGGCAATGAGAATCGACGAGTAATTGTTGAAAAGCCGTCCCATCCACAAGGATTGACTGTCGGCAACATCGGGCAGTACTTCTTCGAAAATGAGGTCGGCCGCCGTGGTTGTCACCATGGCGAGATAACTTTTTGTGACAAGAAATTGTGGATACGGACATGAACCCTATTTGCTTCCAACAGGATGATGCCACTTGCCACACAGCAAACGAAACAATGACTCATTTGAGCAAGTAATTCAATTCTTAGATGGTGGCGATGTTAATTGATAGCCACGATCTTGTGATTTGACACCGTTGGACTCCTTCATTTGGGGATATTTAAATGAAAAAGTGCACGCGAAGAAGCCAAGAGCATTTCAAGAGCTAAAAGATGAGATAATTCGGGACATTAGCGACATGGAACCTCGATGATGTCACAGAGTCATTGGAAACCTTCAGATAAAGGGATGCCGCAAATGTCGTGGCAAGCATTTAACCAATATTTTGTTTCATGATGTCATGATGAAAAGTATTAAGACAATTCTTTGAACTTTCACACGAGTTGAAGGGACCTACAGTTTTTTACCGACTCCAAACGGCGAGATTTGAAAAGATTTTTCATTGACAATTAATACTTTTTGAGTGTTGGCAGCAACTGTTCCGTCTGGGAATCGAACCTAGACCTTCTAACTTACCCATTACGCCAACGGGCGTTCTAGTTGGACATCGGTTTATTAGTAGTAGAAGCTGCACTTTTTTAAGCACATATGTTCGACCTGTTGTCGAGAGTGCTTTACGCAGACTATCCAAAAACAAACAATGCCACATCAACTGATACGCATTGGGGAACAGCGAAGAAGCCTAGGAAGTATCCATTTCAAGCTTCAAGATCAAAATTTTAAACATCCGTGCAGGCACGTTTGTGGACGGCTGTTGGATCCATCCGAAATCAAATTATACTTCCACTGTTTGCCTGCAAATGGTTGTCCTTTGATTCCTTAAGCCTTATCTTTTTATGTAAAGAATCGAAATTATGCCAACAATCTGGAAACGATTGGGAAATATCATCCAAGTAATCGCTGATCTACAGCCTTAGCGATCAACAAGATTTTGGAAAATAGGCCACAGAGGAGCAAGACCTACCACCATAAGCACCTACTCGTGGTACGATGTACCACTGTGAGATATTCAGTCCCGGAATCGAAACTGTCACTTTCACGACCACAATATACGTCACGGCCACAATATATGTCAGAACCATGATAAATACATAAAACATGAAAACAATAATATTGTTCATTTTATGACATTTTTAAAATGAGAATCTTGTATTTGGCCCACCCTGTACATGGTGCAAGAATTCGTTTTGTGGATAATGACATTCAATATACGCCATGTTTTTATGGTCTGCTGTACATAATTTTATCTATTTTTATTTGATTTTGAAATTTTTTCAAACATTTCTACATTTTGATCGATCGCATGCGATACACACTTTACGTGAGTATTGATTGAGTGCAATCCCTCAGTGAAACCAGACACCTAATTAACAGACAACCACTGATCAAGCGAATTGCTCACATCATTGACGTTGTTTGACACTAAAATGTGTTGCCTACACGGCTTCGTTTAAATTAGGAATGCGACACAGCGGTCCGACACCAGCACGCGGTTGTGCGGATCCATGTCGAAAATCATAAAAATATAATCGGACATAAATTTTGATGAATTAATTCTTTTTTTATGTGCGCCAGAATGAATTTATATTCCAACCGGGGTGAAGTGTTTTTTGTTTTCGTGATAAAACGTTTCGAGCACGTGTGCCCACAAAAAGTTTGAAATTTCGCGATTTGACGCAACTAACAACAGTCACCGGTCTTCGCATATATGAAAACTTAATAAGCCAGCAACACTTGAATATATTTTTTACTTAAAGACACATCTTACATCAGACTTCAATTGAAATGTCAACTCAAGTCAGCAATGAATTAATTAGGCGTTTACAGGAATTTGAATTTTGTCACAACTCTTGTACAAATAGTGACTGATTGTGTGAGGAAGTTGAATTCTCTATTCTTTGAATGGGTTTGGAACTTGAGACACCTCCCTTATGAATCTACAAGATCTTCAACGTCAAGTTGGTTGAAGTTGTTGTTTGTCCTCTATTCCGTTGTCTCACCGAATTGAATTCGGAAACTCTTCAGACCATACGCTCGACGGGACCCACCCACTTTAAGGGCTGTGCTGTAGACACTTGACAAGGCGCATGCCTCCGTACCGAATACAGAGTTCGCCATTTCATCCGGAGCAAAGACAAAAGGCAGAATATTTCAACAAACAAAGGGCTTCCTCATCTGCTTTAAGATTGTCCAAGCTTCTGCGTCACAGTACAAGTCAGGGGTGATCAAAGTGTTACATTGGGTAATTCATGGTGAGATTTGATTTTCAGTAGGCTCTTTTTGACTGATAATGTGGGACTCCTATCAAACTTCTTTGTCATGTTTGTTCAGTAACGTTTGGCAAGACATCATGCACACCACAATAGTGTCTCCAAATTGCTCAGTTGTATTTCAAAAATCAGTGTTCTGTGAGAAATGTTTATTTGTTTTGTTTTATATTACAAATCAAACCTCACGTTGAATCACCCTTTGTTTGTCTGTTGAAAGCTTTTGAACTATTGGTTCCCAGCGATTATAATACAAAACACTACATGAAGAGGCGCTGTACAAGCTGGGCTCTAGACTCTTAGGGGTTTAAGTTGCATAAAATTTTTGTAGGCCACAAGAATGAGCATTAAGTGCTTCTCTCTTTCTCTCTCTCTCTCTCTTGATACGAGATTTGACTCTTAACCAAGTTGGACATATCATTTTCCTTGAAAGTGCTTTTAGTAAACTTTCCTCAAGAGAATCACATTTTTTTAAGTCATCCAAAATGAAGACAACTTGGCATCACTTCTGTCTGATGCCATTCAACTTACAGCATTGTTTGCATAGCCGTATCTTGTATCACAAATCCCAATTCATTGCTTTTTTTGCGTTCCTTTCAAAACATCTCACCTGCCACGCCCATTTCTCTGTGTATATGCAAATTCTTTAAAGAATTCACCAACGGAAAGGGTATAATTTATTGAAAAACCGTCAGGATTCTCGCTTATTTCACCTGCACGCTCTCACAGAATAGGATTCCGTGTAGGATTTACAACCAACATCAACCTCAGTCCACAAAGGGATGTTATGACACATAACGGGAATCCTATATCCTGCACACAACTCGGATGTTTATGGAAATTACTCAGAAAATCCATTCCATAGGAAAGGTGAACGAGATCCTGCCCATCTCCATGCCATCACGGCCGCCACCGTTCGTCCCAAACCTTAAAGAATTCAATTTTGCAAATCCCCAACCCTCACCCACCGTAACCTTAAGTGTTTCAATAAATTTTTCAACCAATCTTCACGGTCTTGTCATATGCAAAGTAAGCACTGCACGGGTGGGAGCGGACCCCCCGGATGAGGACAAAAGGACAAAAGACCATCCAAATAGGTGAGAGATATTGCTTGTTGAAGAAACGCATAAGCACGTACGCACTTGGAGCGCAAAGTGGAGAGAATGGAAAATCAGGACACACGTGCGCATCCTGAAAATCCAATTAAGAGCGTCATTCTCAATTATTGTTTGTCACTTGCTTACCGTAATTAATGGCCGATGACGGTGACGTTGACAGGCCGCTTGTGGTGGATTGCTTTCGAATGTCCTTAATGCCGCTGCGTATTTGAGTTTTTTTATCCGTACAGATTGTAGGCGCCATCCTTAATCTTGTTAAATCCAAAAATAAATTACTTTTACAGTATGCTGCTTCTTCTGCTTCTGAAAGAGAAAAGAGAGAGAGAGAAAGAGACGGAGGTGAATAAAATGAGAAATTTATTACTGTCATTCGATTATGCTTGCGTAATTGAGTTCATGAAAAAGTGTATTCCCTTGCAAGGGACTTTCCAGAGGGAAGCGGATTAAGTTTCCGAGAATGATTGCATTGATGGGATGGAGCGAAACAGTTTATTCGGCCAAAAGATGGTATGGTGGCGGAATAATTAGACAAGCAGTCTGACGGAGGATTTCGTTCACGTAGTGTGGGTAATGCGCGTAGCGTAGATTGACCTAGATCGGCTTTCAATGGTTTTTAACTCTCTGGCCACTGGGGGCCCACTATATTCAAATCAAATTTCAGAAAATTATACAAAACCAGTGAAAATTGTGTCACTGTGTGCATTGTTATTAAAAACTTTTTGAGGAAGGAACACTTGCAAGTGAAACTTTTCGGTTTCGAAACGTCCTTTGCCGAAAAAATGAGAAAATTGAAATAACAGGAGAGCAAAACGGATGCGGAAGAATTGCAAATCCCAACAATAGCCGCTTTGGTTACGTGACGTTATGAAAGTTGGGGTTTAGGGCTTTGCCTAGTCTGATTCTGGGTCTCCTTCAATTAATAGAATACTCCCATGTCGAAATTGTTCATCTTTCCCTTTTGGGGAGCATTTTTGTCAATCACCGTCACCGATCGGTGACGATCGGCGCTTCGTTTTCAGGGCTTAGATTAAAATGTACCAACGCAATGCGTTCGTTTACCGCTATATGTTCAAATGTGTCAAGTTTTGAGCTGACAGAAGTGCAAAGTGTCTCAATTTTAACTCGTACGGAATACTTACATACACATTAAAACCGTGAATAGAATGATACTTGTTGCGGAAAGTAAGACTGCTGAATGTCATGCAATGCAGTGGAACCTGCTTATCGAGGAAGACAGAAGAGCGGGTCAACTGAGAAGTACAGGGCGCGGTACAGTAGAGAAGATGTTTCGACAGCTGTGGAAGAGTTGGAAAGAGCTTAAACTCTTTGTGAGAAATCGCACCTGATGACACGCACGATTAGTAGAGGACATAGACCCCGCAAGTTGGTGCAAGAACTAAGAAGAGAAAAAGACTATCGGAAGCAGTCAATACTACTTCATGGGGCGATCTATCTGCCGAACATTTTAAGATAGTTGGAAGTGTTTTGGCTTTTATTTGTTTATCGGGCAAGCAGGCTACAGTAGCATGCTAGCATAGTATTAGCTGAGTCGCTGAGTTATTATAAAAAAATTAAATGAAACATCGAGAAGTGATTGAATGAATGATTCACTTGGAATGAATAATTCACTTGGAATGAATGATTTACTTAGAATGAATGATTCACTTGAAAGGCTTATTGTACGATAAATAGCAACTTTTGTTCAACTCTTTAAGCCAACGAAGGAGTTTAAGGAAGTTAACACACTCAAAAAAGAATGCAATGTTTGAAAGCTTAAAATACCACAGAAAACGAGTGATCGATACGCCTATACTTTAGGAAATAAGGAAGTTGATAAGAAGAGAGAAATTGCTATGCAACTTCTTTGAGAGAAATTTTAGAAAAAGATAGAAATCATTTCGATAGAAAGTTGAATTTTATCGAAACATTCAGAAGCAAGAAAGTGAGTTAGAATGAATTCAAACAAAATAAGTAAACTTAAGTAAATGTACTTCGCTTTGTTGTTTAAGTACAGATGTAAGATTGTTTATTTCTTTAACAGAGGCAACAAGAATATCAAATATCCTAAAGGTTAAACTGTGAATCGAGAAAAACCCTTGGTATTTCATTTGACGTAGAATTCCATTTTGTTAATGTTTTTAGTGCTCTCGTTATTTTCACAATCGATTCGACCAATTTTTTTTGTAGAAAAAGGCTAAATTTGGCTCCATTATTTCTGTCTTCCTGAAACTTCTCCTGTTTTTGATGGTTTCATTTCCACAAATGCTCTATTGGTTTATATGTATGTATATAGAGATTTAAAAAGTGTTTTCAATTGTTTGGTGTGATATTTAAGCCATTCCTGTACGAGGCGTGTGGTATGTGTGTTTGGGGTCGTAGTCTTGTTGAAAGACTCTCCCAATCCTAGATTCGCGACTCTGACATAACCCACACTTTCACCAACAATCTTGATAGTACGAACAGTATTTGAATATTTCAGGGCGGTGCGGGACTTACACTGACAAAATTGTAAATTTACATTCATCGCTGAATGTAATGTTTTGCCATATGATTTCAGTGAGGCCTTGCGAAGTCCTTTTTTCGCCTCAAAAGGGTTTTCTTTCTGGTCACTGCGCTTCGAAAATAAGGATTTTAGTCGCTTTTCTTAATGTAAGACTCACTTCATGATCTGTTAATTTCTTTACACGTCAAGATCAATGTCCGGATCAAGTGCACCGGTCATTTTTATAATTTTTTTTTTTTTGCAGTGAAAAGTGTGGTCTTGCCATAACGCTTACAATCTCCCGTCAGTATTTTCCCACAGAATGGTGTTTTATTGAGAGTACCCGTAAATCAGAAACTTCCTTTTAGTCAGCATTTTAAAAATATAAAGTACTGAGCAATTGGAAGACTGGGCGCAAGATAGGGTCTACAGCAGCAGATACGGTGATAAAAAGTCAGAGGAAACACCCTTATACCATATAAGATGCAGTAACGACGGTCTAAGATAGACATAAGAAGAATTTGGATACTGAGTAGAAGATCTTAACAGCTTCGAAAGTAGCACAAGTCAGATCACTGGCAATGCACTACAATGGAAGTCAACTTTTACACGGTACAATCCTAAAAACGTTTTAAAAATAACTGCGATTTATCTAGTTCCTAATCAAACACTTGTATCATGCATAAGTGGAGAGGGTCTCAATTTTAATGCCAGTTGTAAAAAAGTAATTTTTTTTTTCGACGCTTTGAACCAAAGCCAAAATATATGGCTGTTTAAAGGACGCCTAAAAATTTGATTAAACAAGATTTGATCTTAGAATTGACTTCAATTATGTCCAAAAGTACCTTGCGGATACTCTTGACACAATGTTTGAGATTCATGACACAGTGATCACAGTTATCGAACTCCAGAATTAGTCAGTCTTATTAAGAAGCCATAACAGCTTCCAATCTAAAACTAAACACATTTTAATGACAGATCACAATCGACCTCGTGCCGATAGACCTCAACCTAATCAAGTTCGCATGAGTGGATTACCAAGTAAAAAGGCACAAAACATGAGTGATCGCCGCAAACCTGCATTTGATCACGTCATACTAATTCATTAAATGGCGTCGTTTCCTGCATCATGTTTTGCTCAACTGAACCTTGTTCCTTGGTATATGTATCTGAAAATGTGTGTACCCAGACACTTTTAGTGTTCACAGAGCGTAGCTCAATTATTTTGCTCGCCCACCATCCATTCATTGCTGTTCAACTCACAAAATTTTTTTTTGATTCACGCTACATCTGAAGTAATTTGCTCACTGTGCGGCAAAGTTAATTAACCGTGTTCAGTTGCCACTGGAACGAATGCATTGCGACTTAGCACGTTGTTCATTTGGCCAACGTGCTGTCAGATATCAGACATGGTCTCATGCCACTGGATCCGTTGTTTCGCATCAAAATCATGTAACTTTCGGCCGAAACGATGTTCACTGGTCAGCAGTTGATTGCTTTATTAAGAACCATCGTGCTCCGATTTCAAATTACTGCTACGGGCGTGTCCTAATCAAAAGAACCGAATTTCACATAAAAATCCAAATAGTGATCTCCGTAATTGAGATTGATTGAGCGGCCGTATGGCCACGATCGATAACCGTCACGCTCATTTGCTAATGTGTCGGCACTCATTTCAACTGCCAGCACATTAATTTCAATTCAATTGAGGCTAGACCAGTAAGCCCTTAAAGGAAACCCCCACAGAATCAGAATGACGTTCAAATTATAGCAAAAGACATTAAATCCGAGGCACTAACACGGTTCCGCTCGTGCTCGTGCCAACATTGCATGAAATTCTTCCAAATTTCGTTATCATCCGAAAGACACGCAAGCCAAAAGTCGCCCAAGTCAAGCGTCAAGTCTTTCGCCCCTCAGCACAAAGTACAGCATTCATTGTCAGTTTCTTCATGCTGCTTGCGAAATTTGTCGGGGCCAAACAAAAACAACACTTTGTCCGCCAGCAGGCGCGCCCGGCACAAAGAAGGTTGAAGACCTCGCTCGCACCGCGTGACTCAGACACTATACCAAGCCATGATCATAACCAATGAATAAGCCTCTCTTCTCTTTGTATGCCCATACAGCACGGCTTCACGCGCCACGCGCTGCTCTCTTCGCCGACACGCCGCACTCTAAACAAAGAAGTCCCCGCCGCAGGAAAATTACAAGTCATGTCACTTCGCCAGCCACTTGTATGTGAATCACGTGTGACATCAATCGGAATGAGTACACGTCGGTTGACGTGTCATCTCCAACTGTCACTCTTAAATAATTTCTCACCAAATACTCAAAAACCAAAAAAAAGAACAAACCGAATGCGAAAAAACTTCGCGAACCACACACGTGTACGGATTTCCCTCGTCAAAACAAAACAAAACATAAAAAGATCCACAAGACGGCAACGGTGAGGCGGTGGTGGCGGCGACGACGGCGAGCACAAAAAAAACAGACAAAAAGTATCTACACGCGCAGGCTGCTCTCCCTCTTTCGCTATTCATTGGGACAAGGCAGCATGACGGCGGCGTGCGTTATTGACGATGACGGTGATGAACTTATTCGCGAATTTGTTAAGTTAAAAATTTTGCCCGCGCCCCGGAACGGGACACCACATGCGGTTGAAATGGCATTTGGAATGTGTTAAGAGAGGCAACAGGCTGCCTCATCTCCGCTTTCGACATTTCAAAATTGTCAATGACACACGGGCGGGCGAGGTGACGCTTTTTTAAGGAATTTAAAGTGAAGTTTGAAATGGTCTTTCATACTTGAAGGATGCGTGACAGCCATGGATGAACGAAGAAGGAGATACACAGCTTCTCAGCTGATCGATCAGCTGATTTCCCCTACATCCTACAAACGTTTGACAGTTATTGACGAATTGTGGTGGATTTAGGTTTATTTCTGAAAGTTATTTACGAACCATCGAACATTTTTTTATGTTACCCACACTTGTTTACGTTTCCCCTCCAAAATTTGCAACATGTCGACCATTTCCTAAATTTTTGCCCACAATAGTGTCAAACATTCGTAAATTGCCCACGTATTTCCTGTATTCGTCAACCATTATGAGATTTTATTCGGAGTAGGTTCGTAAGTAACCAAATAAATTTTCCTTGAAATTAGTCTCATCTAAACTTTAATTAATTAATATATAAAGATTTTAAATTATTATCAAATAGATATTCAGTATTATATTATACATCCAATGGCTTGTGAAATATGTACCAAAAAGGAAAGGATGCATATTTGCAATTTCAAAGTTGAGCATAAGAAGGAATTTTGTATTTTTTTTTGCGGTTTTCGTTTCTACCGAGATTTTGAATTACATATTCTACTAAGAAGAATTTTATTATTAGCACCTTATTTAATTACAGAAATAAAGGCGAATTCAGTATTTTACTGTAAGGATTCTGATGAGCTTTAGAATAACAACACACGTCCACTCTTATTTAATAATGGGCTATAAATTATAAAAAATAACTTACTCTTTTTGATTCTATACCACTACATTATATTTATTAAAATGTATATAGTAATGCCATTGTGTGACTAATTACAACCTAAAACAACGATGTAAAATTTATATTTATTTGTATATCACATGACTTATGAAAACAGAAATGAATGTAGAAATGAATTATGCATGTTCGGAATTTCATGTTCTTGTTTTGTATATTATTGATTTCAGTTTTATTAATATTTCGACTTGGTAGTATTATAAAGCTAAAGCTATAACTATCGAAAAGACGTATCTACATCGATTCATATAAAATCAATAATTTAGTGGAATTCAATATTTTTCTAATCACATCTACAGTATGACGAACACAATTTTTAAATAACATATATATACTTAAAGTAATAGAGCGATTTATGATAACTTTTCATTTTAAACATAAGTCTGTAGTAGCGTTTTGTATTCATTTTATAAGGGAAGCATTGTAATATTGTATGTATAAAATTATGTATGCAATTTTAATTTATAATTTAGCAACAAGGTCTATTGATATATTAATAAATTCAAAATTATTTACACACATATAATATGTTAAAACATTTCTTAAAAGTATGCCTTAAGTGCAACTGCTGCGTTACTGGTGCACCTTCTGAACACGCACTCCCTCCGCCATGTTCTTGAATTCTTGGTGGTGAGAAATATTGCCGGTATATTAAATTCACTTTAAATTTTTATTCAGTTCAACTGTGTGAAATGTCTTTAAACAACAAAAGATAACAAAAAAAAATTATGTTTCCACATTCCGTAGAATTTATCACAGGAATCAGCATTCTATGACATTAAATGAAATTGGCAAAAAATAACGACATTTTTTCATATTAAGACCCACCCCAATAGTTTGAGCGGGAAGGTAATCGGCAGATTGAGTAGCTCACACGTATTCTCTTTTCGGAGAGAAACCCTGTCTGTGAATTTGGCTCTCCGATCAGCTGTTCAAGAAGGGGAAATGTTATAAAAAACGCTGTCAAATTTTCCCCAAGGGCGGGAGACGAAGAAGCTGTGTATCTCCTTCCTTGTTCATCCATGGTGACAGCGTTCTGAACTATGACATGTGTCATTCGTACGTGTCAGCTTTTGACAGCTGTCACTTTGAAATTTACTTGCATGGAAGAGGAATGTCTGTGGGTTAGCTAATCAAGCTGCAAAGCGAAATGCAAAGGGGTTGGCTCACATATAAGTTCATTACTTAATAGACCCGATTAATTGAATTTAGTAAATGGACTCAAAGGATGGGTATGCCAAGGCGATTAGCATGTTAAACTGTCAAGTATGTTAAGAGCCTGTACGAAAAAAAAAAGACTTTGAAGATGGGTAGTTGTAAAATCGGCACGAGGAAAAAATGGTAAAAATTTAAGTTGTAGTTACGTGACGTGAATATGTAGGAAAAATAGAAAAGAATAATCTACCCAAATGTTTACCGAAACGACTTCCTTTCCAAAAATTCAGGAGAAAGTTTATAAAATACGACGGGCAAGGAAGGGCAATAAAGTGCACTCAGAGACTTCAATGCCAATTTTTGACTAAGGCTCTGTCATCCTTCCATGAAACCGCGCACATTCTGAGGTTGTCTACAAATAAAACATCTCTTAAATGCGAGCTGCCATTCCCGTTATCTGCAGTAGATACAGAGTTGTACACACACTCGTTGAATTTTCGTCTCCTGATAGAAGTTGGCACACAACATTTGAACAACGATTCCCCACTCTGCTGAAAAGTGAAGTTTTCCTATTACCTACTTGTATCATGTGCGGGTGTCTACAGTAACAGGTTATCTTGAACGCTTTTGTGTCTATCTAGTCTCCAAAGTAGATAAAATTGAGTTTCTGATCTTTCATTCTCGTTATACCTACAAGGTCTGTGGGAAACTGTGTGAAACATCATTCAACTGTTTTAAGCTTTGGAAAAATGCATTATCATCATCTTAACGCACACGATATCTTAATTTTTCTATGGTCTTATATCAGGCTAAATTTGACCTAAGACATGAACCACTGTAACTTGTGGCTAATTTGGATAGTCAGAAGAAATTTCTCTTGTGCGTACTTTCGTTTCCCCCTACGAGTGGAGCGAACAGTTAAATGCCGACTTCGAACAAAGGGTTGGCCAAGCTTTCTCTACAAACACAAATAATACACTTTGTCCGGGTTGAACAGAACTCGAATAAAGGGAACCCGGGAAAAGAATGAAACATGAAAACTCAGCTCAGGGACGGAATCCTTAAGTAGGAGTTCACACTTATACCAAATACGTCTCGATGTATGTATTTGTATGTATGAATTTCTATGAATTTCTAGGTAAAATTTTTCATCGACAGGAACTCTTGTTGCTGCTGACAAGAAATTCTCGCTCTTCAAGATTTTTTTCCACAAATAGACGGGCTTTCAAATTTTCTAAAATTTTATCAAAGGAAACTGCTATTCTGCTTCACAGTAGTGTACATTATCTGCCTAAGGAGCATTGGATCTATTTCTTATCGGAACACTTCCCAAAAACACCCCACACTCCACCTAAAATTGCTTACACTTGGAACCTCCTCTTCGAAAAACATTTTGTTTGCCTTTTCTGTTCATCAACTGGAAAATTTTCCGTATGTTGCCGTATGTACATAGCTCCATGTCATATATCGCAAAATATTAACACCATTTCACTTATCAAAATGACAGACTGTCAAATTGCTTGACAATTAATCTCTAATTGACGTCAAAATAAACTTGACTTAACTCGTATTTTATTTTCCATTCTCCGACGGCTTGACATATTAAACGCCCCTAAGTCCCCGCAAATTGAATCTTTCCACCTAAGCTGTCTGGATCTGTCAAATCAAACATTATCAAATTAATATGTCATCACATCCCGATGGCGTCGTTCAACACGTGCCCGCCTCTCCCCCGTTTCCAGCTAACCCGCCAAAAACTCTCTATCTCCCTTGCAGCGCACTAACGTCTATCAGTGACACATTGTGAACTGTCATCTGTCATCGGATGAATTTTTCGTTCAAAGAACACAAAGTCTGCGCACCCCTGACAGCTTCGATTCATAAATTATTCACTTCAACGTGTCCCCAATCCTTTCGGAGCCACACAAATCCCGTTTTCGATTCTTCGTCTCCCCCACCAAATTCAAATTTATCTTCGCCAGCCGTGTGAGACTCATCCATAAACATGCCCCAACCCAACCCTCTGTCGCCTCAAAGAATCTCAATAAATGTCTCACTCAGCAACGTGCCAGACATCGGTACCGGGTTAGGTAACCCTCACACCAGCAAAGCAACACCAACTGACAAACAAAAACAAAAAAGAAAAAAAAAGAACCGGCGGCACTCAAGAATCCAAACGATTCGAATGCACGATTCCACGAAAACCCCATCACTACGTCCGCGAATCGATTTATTAATTATGACGAGTCATCTGCATGTGTGTTCCGGCCACGAGCGCGCCCCATCGCCGGCTCTGCTCGGTCACGGAAGCCACAATTCCAGATCGCTGGGGCCGATTCGAGCCCACACGCATGCCGGTGCTTTGTGCCGATAAGTTGCTGCGTGTGGAGCGGACCCGGCCAGCTGATGTGCGGTGTTATCTTTTGCGCCTACGTACGTACATGGATCCATTTCTCTTGTCCTATCTATTGGGGCGGGGGAGCGGCGAAGTGGGGCCCGGTGAGTGACGGTGTTGTGTACCTACACGCGCGTGAAATCGATTCATTTCTGTGTGTACTCTTGTGCAGGTTATGTGTTGTTCTCTTGTTGTTTGCTTAGCCGTGGTTTTCCAATTTGTGACCGAAACGTGGGGGCCAATTGCGTCTCGCAGTGTGAAGCAGATAACAGCTAATTGTGTTGCTGCTGAGTTTTACGCACTTGTCCTCATTTGCGGAATGATGACGTTCTTATAATCATAGGAAAATTTTCGCATTAACATTGTGGGTTTGTCACTATGCCGGGGATGGGTGAGTGAAATTTTGTTGTGTCACGGGTGTTGTCGCCGAAGGGCTGCAGGTATGACAAGAAGGAGACCGCATGAGAAATCATTATTTTATTGACCTTCGAATGAGGTGTTAAGGAAGGTTATCGTATCGTGTCACTATCGTCATAATGACAGAAACATGATTATGAGTTTGGTCATCCAGTGCATGATTCTTTTATCGTGTATTAGGGCCGAAAGGTGTAGTCACAGCGATCATCTCCATTTAAATTGTTTAGGCTCGCTCCAAGAACATGTAGAACTCTTTTTCGAAATCCAGACCACAAATGGGAGTTAATCTGATTAAGTAGAGTACAAAACCAACGTCAATTGCCACTTTGTCTACGAGGACATTTATAAGGAGGAGCACCTAGCTTTTTTAGGGTTTCGTTCGCCAAATTTCGATGTTTGCATCCATTTCGCATATTTTTCACTTATAGAATGACTTCATTATGAATTAAACAATGCACCCAGCGGTAGAAAAAAAACCACCAATGGATGTTTCGACTGACGATAAAATGTTGATAAAGATATTTGCAGCATCTCGAGACGCTTACTTCTTCTTCCCCCCTTCAGCCATAAGCAATCGGCCACTGCCCTTTGTCGGACAATATTGAACAGCATTCATTTCAAATGGCGGAAATGGAACGACGATTAGCTTTTATTCCAAATGGAGATGAGCAAATATTCTTAACGTACAGTGTTACTATTTTGATATGCACTTTCGGTGTGAAGGGTTTTCGAAAATGTTTTGAAAATGTTTCCTAGGTCAATCGATGACACTGATTTGGAGCACCTTGTACATTTTTTAATGGAAGTCTGACTTTTAAAATTAATGAGAAATGATAAATGTTGTTTTGCGTAACGAGACCTTCGTCATGCATGTGCACACTTTACAATTTATCATTTTAGACTTAAGAAAGCAGCGTTTTGTAAAAACCGAAGTTACTTAGCGATAAGTTGCCAACTGTTGGACTGAAAAAATTAAAAATAACTGATGATCCACATAAGAATTATTCAATCAGCGCACCGTGTTCAAATTACCGATCTTTAACGTATCGTAACAATTTTTGAACTTGACTCATCCGTTTAATGGCAGCTGTCAGTATAGGATCAATAAGGGTCTTACTCAGAATTCTTAAAATGTTCCTAAGCGCCAAACGACACTTTGAGTCCACAGGATGCAGTAGAATACAAACTCTGACAATCTCATCGCTCTCACTTGTTCTTCAACGTGCTACACAAGTGTTCGGTTTAAGGTAAGAGTCCACAGGGTGTGTAGGAGTTTTAAAATTTCAACCTTTTCCAGATCACAACTTGACGTATTTTCGATTTTGACTTACTCACGTCTGTTCACGTTCTTAGAAGCAATTGTGATCATTTTGGAATACGTCAGCGCTTTCGTGTGTGTTTAAAGAAAAGAAAGTATCACATCATAGAGAAATGCGTTAGATAGCAGACCATATGAGTGAAGGACAATCCAGTTTTAATGGTGATCTAACCAACGTCTTTGGTCTGGTGTCTTTGGGGCTTTGTTGACTGATCTCCAATTATGGCGTATATATATTTTTTTGACAATCCTTTCATCTCTTCGAGTGACGTTACGGTTAAAAACGTTTTGAAAAGAAAAAATTTCACAAAAGATGCAGATTTAAGGAAAATTTGGCCCAGTGATTTTTTTTACCTTTTCGCATTGTTTTCACGATCATTTTGAATTCCAATCAAAACAAAAATAAGCCTTACCTAATTGAACTACTTAAGGAGTCAGCCTTGGTCGGTAGAAATTTTAGGAATCTAAAGCTCTTCTTTGGCTAATTTAAATCTTAAGACGAAACAATGCAACACACCCTCAAGTGAATTGAAGAAGATGGAAATGATCATCTTTTCACCAATACTCTTATCTTAAATATTTGATGAAGTCGTGAAGATCTTCCTTCCCTAAGGTCAAACCAATGTTCAACCCCATTTCTGTCAAAAATGAGTCCAATCACATAGGTCGGCGCTTGTTTACAAACTTTTCCAGCATCAAATCACATCTAATTTCTGTCTGTCTCGTATATCTCACCTCATAACGTCAACTACTCTTAACTCATTCCTTAAATCATTTTTATGTCTAATTTAAGATCCCTACCGTCACTATATCACCTCGGACAATCTCATCGCGCCCACCTGCTCGCCACCGTGCTGCACACGCTTTCGTTTGTTTCAAGATAAGATACGAAAATACCTCCACTGTATCTGCACAGTCCTCGAAGTTCCCACATAAATTTAGAAATGAACTCATTCGCCAAATTCCACCGCAACAGCATTTGCAACTCTCTGGGGTCCGCGGTGGGAATTTCCAATTGAACACGAGTAGGTACCCGTCGGCTATGCGGGCTGAGTG
Organism: Eristalinus sepulchralis; assembly: GCA_944738645.1. Lineage (NCBI taxonomy): Eukaryota > Metazoa > Arthropoda > Insecta > Diptera > Syrphidae > Eristalinus > Eristalinus sepulchralis. The sequence continues at coordinate 70,632,969 of OX122882.1, forward strand.
TGTGTGTGTGTGTGCATGCGTCTATGCATAACGGTATGCCAAAGTCAGAAATGTCATAGTGACTTTTGTTTGATGAACAAAGTTCAATTACATCTCAATGGGCACGAGGCAGAATTGTGAACTTTCCTCTCGTACTCTGTCATCATCATCGGTCGCCATCGGTGCTGTTTTGTTGCTTTGTGCCTGTGCACAGTTGGTGTTCGGTGACACATATCACAGCCATTGAAGATAAAGTGCAGTACGGTTGTGTGATATGCGGCCGTGATTGATAAATCGAGTTCAAGGTCTAAATTCAATTTCTTTTGAGCACACGTGTGGATGATATCGATGTCGGGACCGCAACCGAGTAAAAGATTGTTCACAGACGATTACGTTGTGTTACACATTCGAAGGGTGTTGCAACACATGTTTGGCTGTTGAAATTTAAGGAATCAGTTTGGCAAGATTATTGTATACAAGCCCACCTAGTCCGAAAAGTTTGGCCGGTAGATATAAACTTCGAAGAGGACTGGCGAATAATACTCAGAATTTGGAGAAATCACTTTTATAGAGTGCTAAAAGACGATGATGATCTAAGTACCGCTGTCAGAAAAAATGTTGCACTCAGTCCTTACGACGATGGCCAACAATTTGTCCAGACAGACGAGATTCAGACAGTAATATCGAGACTGAAGTTTATGCTGAACTGAAGCAACAAAGCTACTACTAACCTGACGCACTATCCGCAGAAGTCTTTAAAGCATTTGGGGGTGATCTGTTGATACAGGCATCACCTCATCTGTAAGACTTAATCGGGGAGAGGCATAAACGTTCAGAGGAATCTCAATGTCTTCGCCTGGTCCACATGAGAGGATACCCCTAAGACTGCGCAAATTACCGAGGAATCAGTCTCCTTACAAGCGGGTGCGAAATCCTCTCTGCAGTTTTGTGTGAACGACTCAATCCATTCGTTAATAGTTCAATCGGTCCTTTTTCTGTGTAGTACACAGAACAAAGGCCAAGAAAACCCACGATAGACCCACTTTTAACAATTTGGTTGATACCGGAAAAGCCTAAGAAGCTCAAACCGTCATATACCACCTTTTCGTCAATTTTAAGGCCGCATATGACAGCTTGCAAAGGGGCTATAAAACGTCATGAATTGTTCTGACATTCCTGCCGAACACGTCAGATTGTATAGGAGAACGATTGAAAATTCTCGATACTTCTTCAAGTTCAGTACTGAAGTGGTGGAAACTTTTAAATTCAAAAAAAGGTTTTAGAAGAGGCAACATATTGTCATATGACATTTTCAACACCATTCTTAAAAAGTTCGTGCTAAACTCACAAGTCATTACTAGAGACACGATCTTGCAAAATCTGCTCTGCTGCTGGTTTATGCGGATGACACTGAAGTGATCACAGCTGGTATCGAAGCTGAAGCACCTGTCCTGTGGAAAACGAGAGCACAGCAAAGTGTAGTCAATAAAGGATGAACAACATCGACGTCTCGGATAGAGCCTCTAAATGGGTAGGAGAGACTATTAGGTAGTCAGAGTTTTTGCCTAGCTCATCTCGACAACAAGCAACAACATCATTGCCTTCTTGCCAGTGGCCTTGGCTAGCTTTGCTGACTTTGTACAGCCCAATCTGTCTTGATCTTTGGCAAACTTGGATGCTTTAAAAGCATTTGTCTTTTTTAAAGTATGTGCGAATTTTGATCCTGTTTGCGTTGATGGGATCTGGAGGAGAAGATTCGATGAAGAACTCTTCAGGCTAAACGGCAGCATGACCTCTATCAAGCGTCTACGAAAATCAAGTTTAAGATGGTGAGTCCTTGTAGAGGTTGTGGGTCCAGCTTGAAAAGTCAAGTCCAACTTGAAAAGACAGAGGACGTTAAGGTCCGAGATAGTACACACAAGTGAAGCAGGAACTCAACGAACTTGGTGGGGGATATTGGAGGCAGTTAGACGGAGAAGTTTTCCAAGGTCGAAATGAGTGCTGTTTTGGGCTCAAGTCCAACTGGGCCGTATCACAAAGTAAGCTTTCGTTTTGTTGTTGTTGAAGAGTTTAATTTAAATTGTATTCAAGGCAAGACAATCTTGTCATATATGTCTTCTTGTTAGATTCGGTAGGTGAGGCAAAGGGCAGAGTCGATAAGGGGACCGGGGAGGTGCTGTTTCATCTCTATTCTGAGTCATTAGAAACTTGAGCTTCCTACTTGATTTCTCACAAACGCGTTTTATGAGGACTCCTACCCACAGAAGATGTGACATGTCCAAAAACATACTAGAAAGGGAAGAAGGTTTCTTCGCTCTTATCTAAGTCGGTTAAGTTAAGTGGTCCACACCCTTTGAGAAGACAGGGGAAAATTTTCTGTTTCTACCTCTCCCAAGATGATTTGCGTTTGAGCAGTACAGGAGTACTTCTTCTTAGGCTACCTCCGACGTATTTGACGTATTTAAATAAATATAAACTTAAGATCACAACATTGTCACCAAATGCTCCTATTTGGAAGATAAGTAGAATTACCTTTTGACAAGGTGCTGACAACTAAAGAGCCCCAGTTGACTCATTTAAATTATTTCAACATTTTCTGAGTCACAAAATAATATTTGAGAAAAATTTGAATTTTTAGTATTATTCGATAACCATTTCCGCCCACATGTGACACGCACATGCCAAAACAAAAAAAAAACACTAACTTTCAATTGATCCAAAAATCTCGGCGTCTAACAACAACATCAAATAGTTGACACTTTCAATTAGGCCATGTCTAAAATTCAGAATCACCCAAAACACAAGACCAACCATGACCAACAAAGTACCCATCATCGGTCTCAGATACGCAACACAAGCGACCCCTTGTCTTGGTGATTCATCCCTGACACTTGATACTCTCTGTTATCCTGACCCGGAATCCGGGAAATACATTTCGGCCTTCGAAGGACTCATTTATTCAGAGAATCACCCGACACTTGTGCAAACCACCATGCCGTCCATTCCCACTCACATTCCCAATCTCCGCCACTCTGGCATGTGTCTCGCTCCCACCCACCGTTCGCCGAACTGTGGCATTAGGTTACAGACAAACAAAAACAAAAACCCTCCACGCTCCCCCGACCGACGACTTAATGCTATTCGGTTCCCAAAATGGGTCAATTCTGACACGTGCACCCTTCCCAGAAGCAGAGCACACGATAGAAAGAAGTGTTCGCAGTAAAAGTACAGTCTCCCGCAGTCGTCCGCCCCCACCCTCCGAAATGTATTCTAATTGCCTTCACAACAGAGCAGGTGGGTGCACCACCCCGAACAAAGCAGCCATGGGACCTGCTCTCTGTGTTTACCCGCTGGCTACGTTGGCCCCTCCCACCACACCGCCGTTGGGTTAATTAAACAAAAATTCGCGTTCTCAACGTTTTTAATTGCTTGGCAAATTCTCTCGCCCTCCTCCCCCACCGACGTCTCCCCAACACGCCCGTGTTTGGTCAACTTTTTGCGGAAGTAGATCGGGAAGCATATAAAAACGAGAAAAAAAATAATAAAACACAAAAAACAATCGCGCAACGAGTCGTTCTCCTAATTGATCGATGATTGTCTCTTGAGAGCTGGTCTAGGAAACAAGACACACGAGTGACGGCGATTTATGACAAATGCTAATTGGATTGATGGCGGCGGCAATGGGGGCGCGGACCGAAAACTGGACGTTGTCGTCGTCGCTTGGTCGTAAATCGTCGAAGGTGGGTCATATCTTAATCGAGCAACGATCGGCTGCTCTGATCGTGCGATCTTTTGCAGTAGCGAGGTCGAATTTAATGGTGAAATTTTGCTTGTGGGAATTTTTATACTGAAGAGATAAGCGCCCGTTCGAGTGCCACGAGCGAGATGATTCTTGTGTGATTGGCCGCCTCTAGTGGGCCGTCGACCATTGATTTTTGATGAGAGTCTGGTGGTGGTGGTGGTGGTGATCTTGAGCTGGAAATGTGTCGATCACCTTTTTTTGATTGGTGATGACATTTTTATTTGTTTTGATTTTTTTTGTGCTTGTCCGAAATTTTTTCGCACGCAGTGGAGCCTTGACTGCATTTTGGTGGGAAATGTGAGTTTTGAAAATCAGTGGATAATGTTGAACTCAGTGTAATTGAGAGCGGAGAGTTCAGTTTGTAAGTGTCCATCGAACCTCATTAGTTTTGACTCAAGATGACTCAATTGGAACAGGCGCAGTAAGACCTGAACTTTTGTTAAATGAGCTTCAAGGAACGAGGCTTGTGGTGGAAGAATAGTCACGCTGAAGCTAAACAAGAAGAGGGTATTGCAGGGGGCAACATGTCCCCTATACATAGATCTTATGGATATTATGGTATTTTGTGGCATTTCAGAATATTTTTTTTTGCAGATTCCCTACCCGTCAATAACAGATACAATCTTCCGAAGGAAGTTGGAGTACGGGAAACGCGCGGCCGATCAAATTCAGAGATGCTACTGTAGGGAAAACGCGCGACCGATCAAATTCAGAGATGCTACTGTATGAATCAAGGACAAGGAGAAACCACATTTTGTACTGGAAATATGAAAAGATCACTTTTGCAGACTGTATAATGACGACGGTTATCCGGTGCTGGGCAGAATCTTCCATCCCACATAAGCGATGAATTCCACCCAACCGCAAGGAAGTCTTAGCCTTATAGCCAAGTTTAAGAGCAACGCGACAGCTGACGCTCATGGACTGATTGTCGAATTTTTTAAAGCTGGATAAGATGACTGCAATAACTCAACTGCAAACTTTGGTCCCAAAGGATCGACTTCGCCTGCCCGATCCCGAAGAAAGGGAAATCTTTTGACTGTGCCAACAGACCTATGAGTCTTATAAGCATCTCATACAAAGTTTTCTCTCCCAATTTTTATTGATCGCCCGATGTCATTGTTCAATACCAATGCCTGTTCAGGTCAGCAAAGTCCACCATTGATCAGGTTTTTCAATTGGGATGAACTTTTGAAAAGACCCAGCATATCTCAGACACGATCCAGTCGTCGATTTGATGGTAACTTATGGCAGTATTTACGGGGATACGCTGATTGGGGCATTGTTTAGTTTTGGTATCCCTTAACAATTCGTGAGCCTTTGCTGGGTAATGGGTGGTGGGATCTTATCAAAAATGGGTTTAAGCAAGGCAATGGACTACCACTCGATTTTTTTGGCACAATTCCTTACACCAGACGCAAGTTTATGTTTGCATGTGGTGATGGCATCATTTGAAGAATACAATCAGATATAAGTGGGACACTTGTGAGAAGAAGCAAAGGTAAAACTTGCGATAAATCCATCAACACCAATATCTCGGTGGAAGTGTTACAACAGATGGACCCTGTTTTAACGTAGTTGAGGACCTTGTCTGTAGGACAGTACTCTATTTATGTAGACTCCGTCTGACTCGCTACTAAAGGCGAGTAGAACTTCGTGGTAGTGAAAGACTTTGTCTACTGCTGTGAACTCCGGGAAGACTAAATGTACCTAAGTTTAAGATTGATCAGAAGCTCCTTTACCCAAAGATTGCTGATTTACCACTGCGACAGGGCTAATTGGCATAAAATTATAAATGTACCGCTCCAAGAATCAGTGTTAGGTCCCATGCTGTGAGGCTTTGTGTATATTTCGAGACACAGAGTACCTATGGAAGACTCTATTTTAGATTTGAAGAAATCTAAAAAGGCAGAAATGGAGAAGTGTAGTTCTATTGCAACGGAACAAAAGCGATAGGATACGCATGAAGAACTGGTCTCCGGATTAACACATTAAGCCGATCAAGGTTACCTTCGAGCTGGGTACCCCAACAGAGACGAATTCTTCTTCTAGTTCATTTGAGATAGAGTCTAAGACATTCAGGCTAGGAGTATGGATAGATCTAATGACATGTACTTCAACGCACAGCTGAAACCAAAAAAAAAGAAAAACACGATAAACCCTTGAGATACCTTTACAACCACGATTAATCAAATTCAATAGATTCACAGAAGACCGCTTTTGAATGAAGGCATTCCCCTGCCGAAGATATCAAAGCATTCACTATCACAGCACATCAGATAAGTCGGAGTCGCTCCCGAGATTGTGCGGCCATAAATCCACAGAAATCCATAACCAATCCGACGGACCGCATCGAAGCATTCTTCCGCAAAAGGGTTCCTCGAAGCACTCATCCCGATTATGAATGTATTAGGCGCACCGCAGGACTAAACCGTCTTTTCGATCCGAGTAGAGGGCCGCCATTGAACTTAAAAGCCACCATAACATTTCGGGTTGCCCACATCCCGTGGTATCTGTGCGTGTTTGTGTGTGTTTGCGCGCGTGTGGATCTTGTGGGTCGCACGCATATTCAAGGACCGCTGAGTTCACCCATTCCTGTGCATTGATAAATGGAAACGAATATTTCCGGAACACACTTAAGTTTCTCTGCCCACACACATTTACACCGCCCCTCCCCCCATGAATCATCCCCTCCAGACGAATACATCGCTCAGAACCTCCCCCCCCCCCCCCGTGCCAAAATCTGAGAAAATAAAGCTTTTATAACTCGTTGCATTAATAAAATGTGCCAAGCTCGCAACAATAAAGCAGCTAAAGCATCGCACGTTAGCTGGGTGGTTGGAGCGATAGCGCGGCGTCGACAGTGGCAGTAGAGGTGGTGGCAACGGCGTGGCTGTCTTCCTGCCATGCCAGCACAGATGGGGGTACGTTCGTGAATGCCATTCGCCGAGATACTGTCTTGGCCAACGCCAACGGCGACGGGTGGCACACAGTACCGTGCGGCGGAGGGGTATATTTACCCACCCAAGGGTTGATGATGGGTGTGAAGGTCCCATGGTGGTATTTCCCAAGTTTAACGCTAGCGCATGTTACGCCAGAATAATAATTGATTCCGGCACGTGTCCATGAACAAACATCTTAGCTCGTACACACAGCCGGCTGCGAGTGTGTTTGCGCGCCTGAATGCCTTTTTGGGGCATCGGATATTGTGCGGAGTTTGGGCCGCCTAATGGATAGCTGGCGACTGTCGGCAATGAGTTTTTCGTTGGAAATATGAAACGTGCGCGCGTACGAGGACCTTTTTTTTTCTTTGCTTCTTCTTCCATTTCATTACCGTGGCCATCATTCTCGGCCTGGGGGTGGATTGTGTTATAAATTTAATTTTCAGCGTGGGCTGACTATGGCTATAATGCGTCCATGTACACGTTCGAATGGGAGACACACAAGGCTGCAGAGGAATTTAAATTAGGCTACACTACGATTGAGAAGAATACGAGATCGTCGCAAAGGTTCACGGGTGCTTGGCGCGAGCATGTGGCGGCTGAAGCATTTGACTGTGGGGAAGTTTTCAATTTCATTGAACAGCGTTTCTGCCTGCTTGACGATGCGGGTCATGCTTCTGAGTGGTTTTGGGAGTTATGAAAGTTGCTACTCCAATGATTGGGCTTATTACGGGTGCTCTGTTGAGTTTATCCACGAATTGTTGTTTTCTTAAACGAAAGTAATGACAATGTTGGAGTTGGTTTTTGTGTAAAGGTAGAGAGTTCTAAGGGAAGGGGGGTTGTACTACAACAAACAATATAAACATTTTAGAGACAAGGTGGTTAGAGCTGTCGTAAATGTCATGCCCCTATTAGAAATGACAGTCTTCACAGAGATCTTGCAATTTGTCTGCCCAAGATAAAATGAAGAAATTCCCTATAAGCACCGTTTGGAGACATAAACTCTGCAATATGTCCGAAATTAACATCTTGGGCTGACGTTAAGCGACTTATCCTCTCGATCTTGCACGATGAACTTAATTACTTTGGTGAAAGCGGGGTAGTTTTACAGAGCAAATATCTTATTCCACTCTTAGTCTTGCTGTAGTCCCTTTTCGAGAATTTCCACCAAACATAAAAATATAAATTCTTACCCGTAAATTCAATAGATTTCATTAAAAAAAAAAAACTGTGCTCGTCGAGCAAACCAACGAGCATGCATCCAATCAAACACGGTTTCGGACGTATATTTTTTGTTATTCAGGCGGCTCTAGAATAATGTGTTCGTAATCTGTAGAAGATTTTTAGACGATATGCTTTATTGGTGATCAAGTAAGCACATGCAACAAAGGCGAATTGTCATCTATGATCTCAGACTTGGGGATCGAGCATCATCATATTCATCTCATATCGAATTGGTTTCCGCCAACAGCACTGAGTGACAGCTGAATAACGACAACGACAGATTTCCTAATTCATATGGCAGTCACACGTGATCGATGCAGAACGATACGAAAATTAATATTGAGTCGTAAAGTTGCTAAACGTGAATGCATAGCGATTGATATACAGAGATTGTAAAAATCACAAGCATCGTACATTTCGTGATGCAAGGCAACAAAGTGGAGTCGGTGACCCATATAAGGATCTGTGGAGAGCGTGAACGTCGAGCATCACATCACTCATGCGCTTGAGTTTCGTGATATAAGGCATTAAAGGCAGGTGACTTACGTCATCTGACAAATATTTTGCATAAAGCAACAGACGGAGACTGTACAAACAGATAAATGAAGGAGAGATGATTTATATGACAGTGGCTAAAAGTGAATCTGTGGGGTACTATTCGTAGAGGAAATGAGATCAATATTAAGCAATATTCTAGTGAGCAAACCAGTCTGGACATTGTCAGACGTATGGACGTACAGCAAACCAACGAGCACAATAAGACAACTTTATGTGAACTTAAGAAGTGCATTTGGAGTTTTTCTAAGGTGTAAGCTTTGTCAAAATGTCTGGCACACATTCTTTGTAAAATGAATGCTCTCCACTGAAGAGTGAACTGCCGAAAGGCACTATCGTCGACAAAAGCCCTAACTAAGGACACAGGTAGCCCGACGCGGATCAACTGTGAGAGTTGGTCAACAAATTCAGCAAGAAGACACATAATTTTGATTTGGAAATACTCAAGAGGGAAATCATGTCAAAAATTTGTAGGGAATGACTGATCTCTATCGAACAACGTCATAGTTTGAAAATTGGGCGACATCGTAGAGCAGAACGAAGAGCTTGTGGCATTTCTGATTACTAGTTTCAGTGTGAACGAGAAATAGCCTAAGATTTTAAAACTAAAAATTCAGATGAGATGACGTATCGGAATGTTTAAGGTTCCAAAGTTGGATGGCGCTACAGTACACAAAGAACCAGGGCTGAGCTTCTTCAATCTGCTGTCGTTTCTGACAAGAGATAACAAAAATGCTCTGAATTCGCCAAGAACTTTAGGAAACATGCGCTTGAGTTTTTGGTTGAACTCTCGAGACGGCCAAACCATAAATGACAGTCCTAACCAAGGACACAAGTAACCTAAGAGCACCTACTTTGTTCTCGGCAATCTCATTTCCAATGATCCCTTATTTAGCGGAGATGTAGACAACTCTGATTAAATTATGAACAGATTCGATTTTTGAACTATCTTAAAAGTGGTTAAAGTGTTGTATACGGCTTTAAGTAGGTTTGCCTGTCGCCACGTACACACAAATGTCTTCAAACTACAGTGCGCCAGAGGTCAAGAATCGAAGATTAGGAGTGAATCCCTTGAAATGGTTATTGTGGGACGGAGGGAGGTTGGAAAATCAAGATCAGAGTCAGAAGTACAGGGCTAACTGAGCGCTATTGTGCAGCCCGTTCCTAGTTAGTTATTTATGAGTCTATGCGGGAAACTTATTCGACCCAGCAAACGATCGAACTGCCAACACGTCAATGAAGTGTATTGCGAAAAAAATTTTCCAAGGACTGGCCGAACACACATATATTTCCTTGAAATCTCGAGGTTTCATACATTTTCCTCAATCAATGACCAATGGGGTTGCAGGGGGGAGCATGCCCCGCCAAGCCTACTTGACTGTTTATACGCAGATTGGTATGAATTTTTAATTTTACGTTCCAATAGATTACAGCGCAAAAGGACTACACGCCCCAGTGCTGAAAAGGAATATATTCCCACTTCATGTGCAACTCTCACCAAGGCTACAACTTGCGATGGCACCATCCATCACACGACTCAAATCCTCCCCAGACACTCAGGAAAAATGTCATCAATAAATCTCCGACAGCATCCGCCATGCGAGCCCATTCACCATTCCAATGCCCACGGGTCAACTGACCAAAAATAAATTCAGCATCACATTGCGATGACTTGCTAATCGAATAACAAACTGATTTAGGCCTCGACTGACTTGCTCAGAGACAGTGTGGTCGTCGCGGCCGCCGAATTGATAATCATTCGTTCATCTTCATCATCATTTCTATGCCTCGGAATGACAACGCACGCAGCAAGCTGTTTCTTTTTTCTGTGCTGTTCCCATGCTGTGATACGCACACAGTTGTACATTTATTTGAGCGCGAACTTGGGAATCCCCGCTTCAATCAACATCCGTTTTTGCAGCACACGTGTCTCTCATTGACGTCATTGGCGTCTGCATTTCGATACACTTTGCGCCGGTTTTTGCGTGTAAACATCTGGCTTGACATGGAAAACAAGCCCACAGGGCACGCGACGCCGAATGAGATGAAGGTCGGTGGGTCGGACGTCCGTCAAATGGATGCTGCGATGCATAAGGAATCAACACCACGTGCCCATAAAAATCAACAATTAACGGTGTAATTAATTAAACAGAAATCGTTTAATGAATGGCGCATGTGGGACGGAAGCGTGTATCTTAATCGAATTTCGGGCAGTAAGGGAACGCCTGTGACGCAAACCGAACAGGGTGGCACGAATTCGGGGAATAAATGAATTTCCACTAAGGGACGCCGAAAGAGGATGCTGCTACAAATGTGCCAGTCGGAGACGTCAAGTTAATGCCCCTTCGGGACGGGCCATCAATTTGATGGATAATGTGCCATTAAACTTGACTCTCTGTAATAGCTGATGTTGAGGAAGGCGCTGTGCTCACTTCAGTGGATAGCGCGTCCCTCTGAGCAACGAAAACGGAGACATTAATTGAGCCCATGTCACTTGCACATGTATCGCAATCACTTAAACTGTGCAGATATGAGTTTGGGGCTTATTTACGACTGTGCGTGAATGTTTAACGGCTTTCGACTGCTTTACACTTGAATGGGCAAAACAATTTGTTCATTTGGAGCTCCACAACGAGGTGGTCCTCTACGATGACAGAAGCATATACGAATGCATGTACCTTCTGACGCTAAAGCTAGCTATTCAGATGACGTTTAGTAAGCACGTGCTTGGCCAACGACGACAGGATACGTAGACACTGGGGGACTGTTCTGAGGCGATAGCATGCAACGAGCTCATGAAAGCTACGTTTTTACGATCGTTAAACATGTCGTTACGAGTGATGTGCAATGAATTCTTGATTTACAAAAATTATATCACGCCAAGGCAGAAGTGGTTCATTCTCATCACGTGCAGCACGGTCTTGATGACCGATGATCGAGGAATGTGTGTGCGGCAGAAGGTGCAATTCTAAGGAAATCTGATTTAGAGGCTGTTGAGAAACTTAGGCTTAGAACTGGAAATATTTAAACATTTTCAAGACAGTGCCAATTGCAGGTGAAACACTATGAATGTCTGATGCGATTGGGACTGAAGTATCGACTGTGAGAGATGATTGAAGGAACAAACAAAAGCGTTGATCTCAGCAGAAGGAATAGTGGCATAACGTAGCAAGTGACGGGGAATAACTTAAGCGTTGAGATCGATACCTTTTGTAAGACCAACGTGCATAGCCACATTGTTAGTCTAATCAAAACTTAACAGCAGATTTTCAGTATTAATGGAACCTCGATTGAAAAAAATCGGATCTCAGAACATGATTTCAATTTTATGCTTAAGTTGTACTATCGCAATGTAGTAGTCTAGCACTTTACATTTGTTTTGTGTCCCTCCAGTCTTTAGACTCATCTATCAGCCTTGGCGTCTAATGGGGTCACTATTGCAACAGAAATTTACCATTGTGCAGAATTCTTTCATAGACGATTACTGTGGATACGAACTCGTAGTTTCTTAATGAACCCACGTGCGAACGCAGGCGTGGCGGTGGATTTTAGAAAAAAATGGAAAAAAGACAGTATCAATCGATGATTCGATTCTTGTTCTTGGAAGGGGAATTGCACAGCGAAAACAACACACGCTTGAATATGGTCTACGGTGACGCTTCTTCCTTGATGGCAATCGTCGAAACGTCGTTGATGAACCACGCCTAGGTGACCCGAAACGGCTTCAATGGAGGAAGGATAAGTCCAAGATCTCATTCGCGAAAGCTGAAACAGTATCATATCTTGCAAGAAACTTTGGTCATGCGAAAATTGTCTGCGCGATGAGTGCCACGTTTACCTACTTCAGACAACAAGTGCCACTTCAGAGATGTGTTTGACGCTGCTAAAGAGCAATCCAAAGGAGTTTCTGGGTCAACGACACATAGATCCAATGGCCAGAGAACTAGGGAGAGTCAAAGCAGTAGACAATATGCAGCAAATGTACTTCAAAGAAAGCGGAGAATGTTCTATAAGCCTGTGGTCCATAGCCACAAGGTGCGATCTACATCGAATATTTGAAAAATGCCAAAACGGTCACTGGCTTCGGCTCTAAAATGACAAATTCTACGTCGATTAGACGTCAACTTGCGGAATAGATGGTCCCATTTGGCAAAGAAAACTTGGGTCTTACACTCACCGGCCGTATTACTGCCCCATCACTTGTATTCTCCAAATTTGGCCCCGTTCTATTTTTTTTTGTTTCAAAACTTGACAAAGGAACTCGTCGAACAGAAATTTGAGTCAAAAGACGGGGTTGCTAAGACCACGTACATAGATTTTGAAGACCCTCAGAAAACGTATTTTTAACGAGAGCTTTAGAAGTGTAATCATTGCTGAGTAAAGTGTGAGATTTCCTTTGTAAGGATTTTTCTGACCGGCCTCGTATTTACATCACACGGACGAATCATATTTTCGTCCCCTAAATTTTTCCTCTCTACATATATGCAAAACAAAAAAAACGCCTTTTCTTGTTTACCCATATGTCACAAGGATATAGCCATCATTTGCATTAATGGCTGTAGTTTTTCATCGAAACTGTCATCACACCTCGCAAAATCATATTTTCTTTTAACAAGTCAAATGATTTGCACGTCGTTCCAGCCATCCATCAGCTGCATCTCATCTCTCACTTCGCACACAGCTGCTACCAGATGGAATATCCTTCGCCTACAATTCAATCGTCACACGTTATGTCATTGCCATTTCCCCCAACCCCCCATTAAGTCCCACCTGAACCGTCTAAAACGAGACCTCCACCTGTCACTGTCACAAATGTGTTTCATCTTCACCCTGTGCATGGTCGGAGCGGTGCTTCGCTCACGTGGTGGCGTTGTTTTTGGAAAATTTTCATTAGACGAAAATGTTTATAATAAAATCTGTTACACAAAACGAAAACACATTCGCTTAACGGCAGCTTGTTATGCGGAAGCACATGCCAGCGTGGGGGCAGACTCGTGGAACACACCCTCGCCGCAGTGCTGTCAGTGAGCTGTCAGTGTGCTTCGCACCTCTGTCGGCGCTGACGCCGCCACCGCTCCAGGTATGAGTGATTTATTGACAAAGTCGAAGTAACAAATGGGTAGGCATGGTTTCGGTCAACTTTATCTTTTCATTTGCCATCGATTAGGAGGCAAATCAATCGTAACTAGTTGAGAGAAATGTGCGGCGTGTGCGTTGGACGATAAGCGATTACAAACGCATGTACCTAGGTGTTGATTGAATGACATTAGACACTCGGCTGTAAGTGTTGTGAATTCCAAGGGTGGCGTTGAGTGGAGGGATGTTAAGGGACTGTGCGAGAAATAGTGTTTTTTAAACTTGAATTTTGAAGCGAATGTGTGACGGTTTAGAAATTTTTATCTCCAGTTCAACTCATGTCTAGTCAAAATCGAACATTTAATTTCAAGCACTTTCACTCTCCAGTTAATTATTCATGTATGGCCATTACCTGTCCGCCAGACTGTCACAATTCCGAATTGCAAATCATTCGTGTATCGCGTGCGGCTCATATCAATCCGACCGGCCATTAGCGACATTCGTATGCAGATGTCGAAAACAGATTCGAGCGTTGTTTCATTCGTGCAACAGTAATTACAGCCTGGATGCGACAAGCGAGTCGCCATGAATTGCTGTCTCGCCTCAGTGCGGGCCGGCCGGAGGATTGACAATTTGTTCAATGTGCTTGTCCACACTCGCTGTGCGCAGATATGTATCTTAATGAGAGCACGTGTTGTATGCGATACGCTTTTGCCTGAATTCGAACGCAACAAAAGAATACGTCAATTCCTTGGCTGGCCGTGTGTTGCTGCTTCGCTGTGCTGCCCTTGGTGTGACTGATTGCGATTGTTCGTCGGGAGATTAACGATATTTTGGTAATTACTCGACGGGGTCATGGGAAGTAGTGCAAGGTGCACTGGGATTGAAGTAAAACCATTTGCCAAGGCCGTCGCATTTGGCAACGGTGCTAAATTGAATGTTTGCGTGTCTGTGGTTTAGTTGCGGGTTTGATTTATGGAGGAGAAAATTAATGTCTGTTGGATGTGCTAAATGTGTTGAATGGCGTGTTTATAGAAATTCCGACGAACGAAAATATTTAGTTTAGAGTCTGACATAAAACAATGTAAAAGGGCAGCTAATTAACCCTGAAAGTTAGTTTTAGTAGAGTTTTTTCGCTTCACTCGTGAGTGGAATACATTCCAAAACACACGGGCCCAAATATGCTGCAATATGCTGATGGAGTGGTCGCCGTGGCGTAGTGGGTAAGTGCGTCGACAGAAAGTCTAGGTTCGATTCCTGGATGGTTCACCTCGCATTTTTTCACGGCACCACCTATTTCGAGTTGCTGACAACACTCAAGGAGTATCAACTGTCTATGATAAGCTTCTCTAATTTTGCCGCTCGGAGTCGGCAAAAAACTGTAGGTCCCTTTTACTCGTGAGAGAACAATAGCACGCACAACACGAGTAGTTGCTGTAGAAGCCCCCCTCACTAAGTACCATACAATTCTTATGATGAATACAGTGGGAACTAAATTGACAAGTTAAAAAAAATGTCACAAAATTGTGAACAACTGTTTTTGTCACATTTTCTGTCATTTAGTGAAACCACAACATAAAAACAAAACAAAAGGTGAAAAAGAAATATGCTGCACAAGAGTTAAGTAAGTAGTGTCATTTTATGATATCATATGAGTTCTTAAAAGACTACTGGAACACCGTTTTCTCACACGCATTAAGTTGCACGTCACTAAACAACATTCGTGGTGGTGATAAGCGTTAAAACAGATAAACTTCAAATTTCTTAACCTTCTTCTTCCTATTAAATGAGTGCGATTAACTGTTGCACATAGATGGTTTCGTTTAAGACATTAAATGCAAAAGCTCTCAATTCAGCCCAATTTCAAAAAAGTTCAATTTTAATATTTAAGTTTTATAGAAGTTAGTTCACAAATCCTTTAAGATTGCATTTACTTGAAATATTATTTCATTATTTGAATATTTTTACTCAAATTCCTTGATAGTTCGAACAGATTTTTATAGTTTAAATTAAATTTAATTATTTAAATTTTTTTAAGGGAAACTCTAAAATTGCTCGTGTTTGTTAAAAATTTACTTAAGTGTGGGATGCTGATGGTATTTGTAAAACTATTTCTTAAAGCTTTTAAAATATACCGGTGCACATGAATATTCTGAGCGAGAGGAAGATAATGGAATTCCTTTGATTTTTATAACGCAAAAAAAAACGCGGAAGTTTATTTTTATATAATGGCGTCCTGCAGGAGAAGACGCACGCTCAGCACTGAGTTAAGTCCGATCACATCAATAGCCTTTTTCAAATAATTATTACGTTGTCGCATTGTTTTACAAACAAATAAGAATTGGTATCAATTTTGTATTTTATTTGTTTAAAACTTGATAGCTTTACGTTTTTTGTAGAAAGTGGCGTTTTGAGTTTTCAAAGTTCGCCGTTGTGTATTATACAACCAATTTTTGAATGGATATGAAAATATCATGTGTCATTAGTCTGCAATATGACGAAATTATTCAATAAATGCATATTTTGAACCTCGAAACGCGCTCACCGAGCTCTTCACAACGGTATTTTTAGTTTTTAAAAATTAATATATCGTTTCAGAACCAAAATGCCAAAAACGTAAAATTTTGCATGGACTACATTAAAGGGTTGGTAAAAATTGTTTTCAACTTTGTAGCTAAATATTTTTATTTAAAAATACCTGTGACTTGATGACATTTATTTCTTTACAAGACCCACTGCAACATTCTTAAATTTTCCTACACAAATATCTTATTCTAGGACTTAATAGAAAAATTGCCCGTAAATTGCTTTATATTTGTGGGAGATATGAAGAGTGTGCCAGAAAGACGGTTATGAAAACAAAGCCATAAAAAGTCTTCTTGATAAGTCTCCTAGCATAGAAGTTTTTCAGTTGAACGATCTAAGTTACGTCCAAGTCTCTCGGAATCATTTCAAAATTATGTGTTCATATAATTGAATAAACCGCAACACTTCAGAAGATCCTTCTAGGCGTCTATATATGTAAATTTACAACAATAGGTTCCTACCTAAAAAACTGCATTCGAGTGAGATCCCATGGTAATCACTTAGGACAAGAATACCACAACTCGAAAGTACAGGTCTTCTTCCTGATATAAATTTTTGAAAGAGTCTTCGCCTGCTCCCAAAAAAGTAAAATATGTATGACCGCTAGCAAAATTGTATCCGTCTGAAGTTGGGGGTAAGTGCTTCGATTTCAGTGGCAACAGAGTACAGAGTGGATTTTTTTTTTCATCTTCCATACTTTTTGCTTTGGCCTTCCTTGTGTTGCTTACAGCGTTCAGGGTTATGTCAATAAATCCGAACCTCTATTAAATTGTAAGTTATTTCTCCGTCATAAGTGAGGAAGAGAAAAAGAACAAAAACACGCAAGCAAGGGTGACTCAAACCAGATGATTTAAACTCAAACTTGTGCCGATTGATAAATCAGACCTTAGAAAAACCTTAAGACCGTAGTTTTTGAGATTATGCAACAAGATGTGATATTCATTTTCAGTTTTAGAACGTGTCTCTGAATGGAGAGTGTCCCATCAGTAATCACAACTTCGGAGGAAGCGCAGGTTAAGATTAATAAATTTAGCACTATGCTATCCTTAAGCTTTCTCTTAAGACTCAATTCAACTTATATCAATGGAAACTAAGATTAACTAACCAAACTAACTTAGACGTAAATCGGAGGTTACGCATCATCTGTCTTACATTCTTTTAAGTGTGAAGTTATATACATATGTATGTAGGATATGGAAAGACAACCACTTCAGAAATACTCAAACGGGGACACATCCTCCGTGGTGGAAGTGTCTTAAACTGCAGTGACAAAGTTTACCCAGATAATGCCTCTTCTAACCTAATTCGGTACCTCACGATAAGCGTTTCAAAAGTTTCAAAATTTGATGCATTTGACGGAATTCGGCAAAATGAGATCCCAATTTTGGGGCACATATATAAAATGATTTCAGCCTTTAAAGAGGCTACGGAAATCGGGATCAGAAAATTAAGGGGGAAGAGGTAGAGACCTAGAGATCTGAAAGAATTTATTTTCAGCTGAACTTCTTGAACTTTTTCTGACAGTCAGGAGTGGAATTCATTGCAAGACGCTATGATCTTGATTTCTCAATGACGTAATCCGCTCATATACCAACCAAACAATACGAAATTTCTAAATCTGCTAAACGAAACTTGGTCCTTCGTCAAATTAATAAATTGCAAGTTTTCTTTCTTTCTCTTTCAGTTCTAAAAACATCAATATACATACATGCGACGAAAAAATATAATTGCATTGTTTCAAGACAAAAAGAAATCTAAGCAACTCTCAAACTGCTTTCATCCCTTCACTATCATCATCTTTTGCCAACATCTCTCAAACAATACGCGAAAATAAAATGAAATGTTGTATCTTACAAAAATCTGCACAAAACAGCGGCAGGGTGTCCTTGTAGAAGTCGCAACACATGCCCTCCAACTCCAGTCACCGTGAACTCTGCACAGTCAAGGTTTCGTCCGTCCAGTCGTTCAAGAGCCGACAGAAAATTCTCCACTCCCCCGCGTCAACCAAGGCCGGGATTTGAATCGTAACAATGAACTTGAACTCCAGGCAATTCCCTTTCCTGCGACCTTTCGCTATTTCATGGTCATGCGGCCGTAAAGAAGATTTTTATGGGCAGAAGCCGCACCTCCCCGCAGACATCAGGGAGTTCTGAGAAGCCAAACGAAAGATAAAAACCAAACAGCGCTCAGTGAAATGCGAGAATGCGCCGAGGGCGCAGACTGCCGGGGTAGGAGTGCTACGAAAAACGACTTGCAGACACGCGGGTGAATAATTAAGGAACGTGTTTGTTATTGTATCTCAATTAGAGTGGAATCCCTCGGTTTCACGGCGCAAAGGTATTCAGTCGACCCCAGGCGAATTCGACCCGATGAGGGACCGCAGTGCCTTTGAAAGTTTTCCAAGCGACTCACCTCGAACGCGGCTTCCAAAGCTGGTAATCCACTGGTAGACGGGGCCGAATAGCACTCGTTTCTTTAATATTTTTCTCTTTTTTGCACTTTTCACAATTTCAATCACAGAATGCACCGCTTGCACGAATGGGTCGCTTGCGGACAAAATCAAATTGAATCAATAAAATCGACCGGAAGGAGCGCGTCACTATAGAAATACCGTGGAACTTCGCGTACTATGCATCTCTTACGACCAGCCGGTGCAACGTTCAATCGCTTTATGCCAGACACGGCTTAATTCACTCGTGGATATTCGAGATCTCACGTCGAACGTTGTTGAAAGCTCCCGTGCCCGCTTGCCTGACGGCTGGCAAAAGCTCCCGCAACTAGGCTGCCGCAACATGTTGGCCCCAGCTTCATCTAATGCCGACGCCGCCGCCACCGTTGCTGGTAACTGGGTGCGCTAACGTGAGCAGAGCTGAACCTAATCACGAGCCATCCCGGCAACACAACGCGATGTCTCAGCGCACAATGCGTGTTTTGTGCAACATGTTGCCGAGTATTTTTCTTCTGTCTCACTCGCACTACCTTCGCCGGTTGCTGTTGTGCTTTTCTTTTATGAGAACCATCGTGCGTCGTCGTCACATCGGAGGGTTTATTGTCCGTTCACCGCACGTGTACACCATTTACCCAAATGCTAAATGACCCTGTGCACCCCGTGGATATTGAAGTAGTCTCTGTCGTCCCCGGTTTGCCATCTTGCCTTCACGTCCTTCTTCCGCCCCCACCGAACTGCCGGCAAGCTTCTGTGTGGGATGAGTGCTGGTGTGAATATAGATCTTCCGGTGAAAAAAGAAAGAAGCAAGTATAACAAAACGAAGCAGAGATACACACCGTACGTACGTACATACATCGGATGACAGAGAAGCAATCAGGCAGCCTTTTGCTATCTACACCCTTATCTGGGATTGCGACAGTGTGTTCGGCAAGAGGCGGGTCCTGCGGTAAGCAGGTGTTCGGGCGGCTATCGCGCGATGACATGTGTGTTATCGTTGTTGTCCGTCTGCTTCCACTTGAATCGGCATTACAACTGTCGACGATTTTATGGGCTTGAGAGCCCTTAAGTTTTCTTTTTCACGTTGCCTGTGTAAATCTGGTGGAATGCGCGTTTGGGGAGGAGTGTTTTGTGCAACTTTGTAACTGAGAGCGTGGGGTAATGACTTTTGTGAGCAGAATATTTTTTGATGTCTTTCGTGCTGCTGTTGGCGGTTTATCACTGGTTACAGGTATTGCACGGTATTTTCGGTACTTAATTTTATTTTCGTATTCTAGATCGTCTCACATATATCGGAGGGTTCATGGGTACCATTGGCTTGGACCTAGAAAAGTGATATCGGGAAGAAAGGAGTTGAGCAATTACTCAAAAGAATTTATAAAAAAGTAATTTTTGGAATACGGGTCAGACCAAATTTAATAATAGTCACCCTTGAGCACCGTTGAATGTGACAATCTGATAATTGACAGCTACTTTAAAGTTGTTCAGGAGTTTGTCTTCCACGGGGCAAACGTGAACTCCATGAACGACACCTTAGTGAAGATTCGGCTCAGAATCACCCTTGGCAACCGCTGTTATTTCGGTTTGTTAAAACAGCTAGGGTCGAAACTTCTGACTGAAAGGACTAAGATGATGCCCTACAATACGCTAATCCTATCCGTACTGTTATAAATGGCCGAGTGCTGGACTATAAACAAAAGAGCAGAGCTTTGAAAGAAAAATTTTCGACGAATATACGGTCCTGTCTAGGGAGAAGGCAAATGGAGGAAAACCAACACTACCGCGAATTATATGTGCTGTACCAAAACGTAGTTCGAAAGGCAAGAATATGTCGACTACAGTGGGTCCGCCACATCGAGCGAATGGAGAACAACGCACCAGCTAGGAGGGTCTTCGAATTCCAGCCTCTGGGAGAAGGAGAGGAAGTCCGATCCTTCGGTATAGAGACCAAGTGATTGCGAACGTTTGAGGTCTTGACAACTGGAAGCCGTATGCCCGGTACAGTCAAGAATGGAAGGTAGCTATAGCTCTGGCACAGACCCCTAATGGGTCGCAGGCTTGATACAAACAAAAAAAAATTAAAAAGGAACGCTGCCAACATAGGACAATGAATAGACTCTAGAACTCTTTTTACACTTACCAAACGAGTCAGCAATGAGAAGAAAATAAAAAAGGCTCGGGGGAAAGGGTTTTGACAGATATCAATCTGAATTCTCCAAAAACGGGTCTTCAAAAATTACAAAACTGCCTTCTTTCAGTTTATGCCGCGGATTTTGAGGGTTCAACTTGATAAAAATGGGTTTAAATGGAAAGCAAATGTGGCAACTGTTTAAACACAATTGGCAACAGTTCCATTCAAAAATTTTTTTCAAAACCGAAAAAAATCATCGGTAAATGTTTGGATGCAAAGGTGGTTTTCTTTTGAGTTTATTCGTAAATTCAACACGTTTCCTGATGAAAATGAGATACCCAACAAATTCTTTGTGATAAGTTTAATTTTCGATTCCCGGACGGGATACCTCGCATTTTTTCATGGCACCACCTCTGTCGAGTTGCTTACAACACTCAAAAACTGCTAATTTTCTATGAAAAGTTTCACAAATCTCGCCGTTCGGAGTCGGCAAAAAACTGTAGGTCCCTTCCACTCGTGAGAGAACAGTAGCACGCACAATACGAATAGTTCTTGTAGAAACTCGGCCCTGGTCCCTTGTGGGCTGTAGTGCCACTCAATTATTATTAAATTTAATTTTCTAACGAATGTGTTTTAAGAAGATTGGAACTTCAAGTTGGCATCATTTTGTTAGCTATTAAGTGATTTATTTTTAGTTTGGCTTGAAATTTCAACATGAAAAGACTGGCGCTTGAACAGCGCTTCTAAATTGGGCACAAAACTAGATTGCTGATGATACAAACTTAGCGAATCATGTTTAGCGACGAAACTCAATTTTGCTTGAATGGATACGTCCATACACAAATAAGCCATTTTTTTGGGTGATGATAATGCTCAAATGTTTGTTGACAAACCGTCACATTCACAAAAACTCTGTGATTGGTGTGCTTAATGCGTTGGTTCGTAATTTGTTCCGTGCTTATATAAAAACGATGCCGGCCAGAACGTTGCGTTACTGACTTTTTCGTTCATTAATTAAACAACCATGCTGTGCAGGAGGTGTTGTTTCAACAGGACTGCGCATAGCTCGTGCCACAATTGATTATAAAAAAAAAAACGTTTGGTCCACGCATAGTTTCACGTTACAGACCTGTGAATTGGATAAGACGGTGCGATCTAACTCCGATTGTCTATTTTGTGTGGCAGTTGGCAATGATCATATATCATTTTAACAAAGTCAAAAAAGTTATATCTCAGTAGTCCACTATATGTGAACAATTTTTTAAGTCGCAACCACTCACAAAATATTTTGCTTTAAGGAAATTCTCAGCTCAACTTTCTATGAAAAGTGTTTAATCTAAATCGGATATGTCCCGAAAGTTAGACTTTCGAAAACTGGTTTACCTCAAGTCACATTCTTCTGCAGAGTGGAAAACGCCATGAGATTCTTACTCACACGAGTTAAAATTCTGAAGCAATTCGCATGCTCAATGACGCCGGCTATGACGGTTTGAAGTATTCGAAAGAAACCCTTGAAAGTCGAAAGAGCGGAACTCTGGGGAGGGTAAGCACCCAGAGTTCTAACCTTTCTTCTGTTCCTTCTTGACCCCTTGTTTCGCTGGAGGTGACTATTGTATCTCTCTAAGTGTTGGTATTTTCTTTTTTTCTTCATTTCTGTTAAACAATTCCCAGATATGATCGAATGTCCAGTGATTTGGGTACTGTTTTAAGCTACTTTCAGTATGGGAGCCACTCCTTGACGATATAAGAGGAGTCCTTGGGATCGTTGTTCTCTGAAACAAAAACGTTGTAACGTCAAACCCCAGTTTCTCCGCACTCTATTTAACATTTTGCTTAAAAGCGCTTAACTGCAGTGGCTTGCCCATCCCCTTATCCATAAAGAAAATATGGCCTACTACAGCTGCTGCAATATACCCTCAAACTATCACGCTACCACCGCCACGCTTCACTGTAGGGGTTATTTTTTTCATTTTCTGAGCTTCATTGGGCTCCCACTACACTTTTCGAATACAATCGCGTCCAAAAATATTATATTTTGGTTCATCACCAAATACGACTCTATCTAAAAATGAATTGGACTCATCCACAAAGCTAACCTCTTCTGCTTTGCTTCCTTTTGACATGTGTAATTATTAATAATCTACGATCGAATTACGAACTTGGCCGTAGCGAAGTAGCTCGTAGTAGAAGATTTTGTATCAATCCCCAAACCTTGCTTAGAAGCGTTGCGTCGGCTAATTGTCATTCGATCACGTCCGTTTTCACTTAATGTTGTCGTATTTATCCATTTTCCGTCATCAATTATCTTCGTCTCAAAAATGAATCGATTTTGATTTCGATTCGAAGATAGAAATTCGGTCAATGACATTTTTCTGTATCGGTTCTTACTCAAATGATACGTTCAGCTCCAGTGCAATCGCTCGGCTACAACGATTTTCAAAATTTATCATCTATGACAATTGGGCCTCCTGGTTCATATTGAACCTCAAAATTATCAAAACGGAATCGAAATATGTTACAGTATCAGAGCCATATACACTCTTCACAGTTTCAGCTGATTGATTGATGTATAAAATGTTTAAACGAAACCTTTTATGTGTGAGTTCAACACTCAGTTACACGTTTTAAAATTCAACCCTGTTGTGTTTTGTCAATTTGGGTTTTCTTGATTAACAAACCCACAGTCAATCAGAGCTCCATCCTTCACTCTAATGACAGAACTTCAAAACATGTGCCTATTGTAAGTCAAATGATAACCTTACTTTGACACTTGACACAATTGCATGCGCCTACCGCCAACATATATACATACAAACATGTATGTATGTAGCTATTCCCAGGCCTTTACCCGAAAGTTGACAGTCACACATCAGCTTGCGGCATGCGTCTGTCATCTGTCATCTATCAACCTTTCCCTGGGTACTTTAAACAGTTCCCATCAGAGTTTTCCTTTTCCGCCATACTGTCCACCTGCCCTCTCCATCCACGGCACCACTTCGTGCCAAATTGACTTTGATTTTGTGCCCCAAAATCATGCAAATTGTGTTCGTACACCCTAACCTCTCCTCCCCGTCACTGACGTTCACAGAGGAGCATCGCTTTTTGCGAGTAATCTCTCAACGCCTTGTGCTGCTGCTCTACCACACAGAGTAAATAAACGATCCCGCAGAACGAACACATCAATTCCATTGGCGGGGGAAGGTGCCTCACCACACGCTCTGTCAAATCTGGAATCTGACACAAGGAGGCCCGTTCCGCACGACGAAAGGCACACACACGCACACAATCAAGCGCCCAGGCCTACACACAAGCCCCACTCAAGTTCAGGGGCGAGGTATGAAGCCAGACGGGACCACAAACCGAAGAACCCCAGCGAAACCGAGCCAAGAACAACCGCATTCATTGTAAGTTGAGGCACGTTTTTCAAATTGATAAGATTTAAATCGCTCCGTTGTCGAGCAAAGTTCGCGAATGCTGCTGCTTCTCGGCATTTGTATCTTTTCTCGTATATTTTGCCGGTTCCCACTTTCGTTCTTTTTCTCGGTGATTTTTTGCGCAGGTAAACTGTGAGATGGTTTATTTATTTACGGCACTCAGGTGGTGTTACTCGGGACTCGGGAGTAATTAGCGCTATCGGTGATTTTAATTATGTTCACACTCCGGCAGTATCTGGTTTGGGGCTGCACACATGTAGCGAAGTGGCGCCCGTTTCGGGGAATTACATACGGCACAGACGGGCGCTTGGCTGTTTTTTGACTATCCGCGGTGGGATACACGTCAGGCTGAGTGCTTGGTGGCTGACGGACGAGATTAAGGTGAGCGCACCGCACGTTGCTTATCGTAAGTGGCATTTATGTGACATGGAAAATATCACGTACATAAATTGGGCTTATCGACATGCGTGCTAGCGGAGCTTCCGTGGGCTGATTTATTGATTGATGGACGGGATCGAATGCAATGGAATTGTTTTTCCTATCTGCTATCAGGTAATTCATTTTATGGAGGGTTAGCTTTCGGTAGTAAACAGGATGAAGAGCGGAGTGCATTGAGAATCAAGCAGACAGAACTAAGAAATTGGACTGTTCGAGAGTGGGATGTGCTTGAAATTAAGGGGTTTACTGACAGAAAACTTAACCAAGTGGCAAAAATAACAGAAATTCCTATCAGCCTGAGGCGCCATAAGTCCCACGCGGATGTGGTAAGAGTGTGTGAAAGACTCGAAGGACTTATGTCAAGCCAAGGCATCGAAACACGTACAAGACAATGTGAGATTTTTTGTCGTGGCGCAGTACTGTAGGTCTCTTCTACTTGAGGTATACAATACCACGAACAACACGAATAGTGCCTTAAGCAGCTAGGCTCTGGTGGCTTGCAGGTTGTAGCCCCACGAAATTTATGTATAAATTTATTTTTTAGAAAATTGAATTTAGTCGAAATAAAGGGTGATTCATCGTGAGGTTCGATTTTCAATAGGTTCTTTTTGACAGATCATGCGTGACTCCTATAAAACTGATTTGGGTTTTTTGTTCAGTATCATTTGGCAATTCATCATGGAAAGACTTACACTGCAGCAGCGTGCTGTCATGTGATGCTTTTAACACCGTGCAGAACTCACTCGCCAATACAAGAGACACAATCGCTCAAAAATCCATACAATTGCCAGCATCTGCGGAGGATATAGACGTTTCTGGTCGAACACAGTGAGACGTTAATGAAGCGTTTGCTGGTACCAAAGCGGTGGCGGTCAAAGTGGGTTAAACAGTCAACGAGACTACAACCAAATGAGTGCTGTCATCGAGAAAGGACGCACATCGACGACGACTCAGGCAGAACGTTATATTAGGCATCTCTAATTTCTAGGAAGTGAAGAGCTCTTGAGCCCAAAGAAGCAGCGATTGGCAAGAGTGATTCTGCTTTTGACTTCAGTACTGATATTGTTGTCCTTTTTTTCTGCGTAGCCGAGAAAGACGAAGTCCTTTCCTACCACGAAGTTTCTCTGCCTAGTTGTACGCTCTGTCTGAGACGTCGATGTTGTGTATCCGTACGTGATGACAGCATATACTTCGTCATGCTCTCATTAATCGCCGCTTCAATGCCAACAAACGCTTCATTAGCTTAGCTCTTCGTGTTTATCCAATCACGGCAACGTCGTCTGCGTAAGCTAGTAGTTGAACGGTCTTTCGGAAGATCTTAGCACTGGTGTTGACTGGTGCGCAAACGGCGACATAGCTGGCGAGGGATTATGCTGGCTAGAGAGGCATGTTGGATGAGGCCCAGGTCCACGCGGACTGTAGCGCCATTAAAAGAAGAAGAAGAACTCTCGCTAAGCGCTGTTTCGTTGGGCTCAGGAGGAACTTGAATAGTAGACGCCTCTCTCGAAGAACCTCTTTGAAACTATACTAAACGTTCATCGTTCATCCGTGCCCTGCTCTACGATGCAGGGACGTGGACAATCTTAAGATCAAATGAAGAAGCCTTTTTTGAAAGAAAGTTCTGCTCATACTTTTAATGAATGGAAATCCAATGAAAATCTCAATCGACACGTCCGACTGATGTTCAACCCGAAGAGTTTCAAGAGCTACCATTTCATCTATTGGAAACAACGGTTTAGTGTAGTTTAAGGACTCGTGGAGTCATTGCTACATATTTCTTCAAAAATTAAGGAAATCAGAAGGTAAACATCAATCATAACCGTTATCGCACTATCATAACCGGCCATGTACTGCCTGAAATTCAAGTACATGACCTTTTTGAGCTCAGACTTCAATAAGACGCGCTACGACTACGCAGCGCATGAAACTTGACTTATTGTTACTCTAAATTGGCTGCCTAGATCGTTTGATATTACGCCTTTGAACTATTTTCTCTGGGGACATAAAAAGTTTCAGGTCTTCAGGAATAAGCCAGTTATGTTAAACGCCCTAGACACCATGCTCATTTGAAAGGTGAAATCGTGTTTTCAGCCAGATATTAGTCGCCCGAATTTGTACCTTCCGAATGGACTACCTCAGCCATAGTCCGGACCGACATTTTCAAAAAGTAAATGCCATGAATTATTCTCTTAACCGATATAAACAATTTTAGGCCAACTTTCATATTTATGTGCAGTTTTGTACATTATAAATCAAACCTCTCCATGAATCACCCATTGCACTTCTAAAGGGAGAGTAACTCATTCTCATTTTAGGTTTATTTGCTTATAAAATTACTAGACTTTGAGAATTGAATTGAAATTGTTGTCGAATGCTTCGAGAGACTTCATTTTATCAGGATCTGCAGAAGGCCAATTATCCTTGAACCGCATTCCTTGAAATGTAACATCGCTTTGTTGTAGTCACTGAAGTCCTTAATTTTTGCTAACAAAGTTAGATAATCTTACAAAGCAGCAAAATGTTTAACACGCGGCAGATAACATCAGTGGATTATCGATTTTCTTTGAACTTTAAACTTCCCCGACTGAAGAAAATCGCTTTCCTTCCTCTGAATATTTAAATATCAAACGTTCAATCTAGACTCTGGGTGAGCCCCAGCCATGATTTAATCAAAAATGACAAACTGGTAGTGCCGGAGAAGCCTTTGAAGATGTTTTGCCGCAACAAAAAAACACATAACTAAAGTCAATACCCACCCGCCACACGAATCATCGATTGCAAACCCGTTTAAGGGCATAAGGCAGAAAGGAAAATCAACGACAAATGCCCGAGATTCTCCAAAGGTTCACGTTAATTTCTCGCTTCAATAAAACTGTCCCCCAACCCCCGAAAAATGGTTCACGAGCACATCCCAACCACCCCACCCCCGTATTAAGCATCGTAATCCTTGTAGCATTCAACGACCATCCCCAACAAGACAAAAAGCGAACGAAAACGAAGATGAAGCACCAGTACGGCGGTAGCAAACAAGCGAGAAAAAATATTGAGCGAGAATCATCCCCATTCTGGACAGAGCGAACGAGGAAAGATACACGACGGAAGACAAGGCAAAAAAATTGCGAGAAACGAGCACGAAGAGGCCAAAAGTAAATACAACCACCAGAGCGCCAGCAGCGAGGGATACCATCTTCGCATTCCCGTGGCCTGAGGGGGTGGCATCCGAGGAGGGGAGCTTTTAGATTTATCACTGCGGCCGCCCCGCCAGTGCCGTCGTGCCGAAACTAAATGCGGCACGTGTTGTCATTTTACGACCACCCTCCCACTACGCCCCCCGGCAGCAACGCGCCACCGAGGCTGGGGATGTCCGCTGTTCCGAGGACTTTCCTCCACAACAGGGAGGCAGTCCGGTGGTGGTGATGGTGTTTGAGTCGCCGAGCCCGAGCTTAGCAATTTCAGTGGAATCGTAGTAGTCGTGAAGTGTTAATTAAAAATTTCCGGTATTCCCGAATCATTACGGTTTAGCGGGCGTCCGCGCGGAGTGGGCGGAGGTGTCTGAATGCGAAACGATGGCATTAACCGTTGCCGTAGTTGTTGCCGTTGCGGTTGGCATTCGCTTTTCCGCCATCTAATCACGCAGTCAGACGGCAGAGGCGAATGTCAACAGGTGACAGTTTCGCGCAGTTCAGCGCATGTGACCCGTTCCACTTTCTCGGCTCGTGGAATGCGACGCGCACAAACATTCACCAGCCATGACATGTGCCTCCCCGGAGGTGTGTGGAGCAATTCAATTTCGAAATGAGTTCGTGGTAAATATTTGCTCGCTCGTTTCGTTACGCCCTCCTTGCGCCTCATTCTATAGCCGCGGGCGCCGCAACTGATGAGCTGGCAATTTAAAGTCACGTTTGACAGTCTTGATGGTTGCTCGTTGGCGGCGGAGAAGACCGCGCCGTTGCCAATGGCGGTGGGTAATTGAGACATTATCACGTTTTCGGCGCTGACACTCGACCGGAATTGTGCTGGAATTCGGAAAAATAAAAAATAAAAGCGTGGCTCCAAGAAAGCAAAAAACGCATAAAAGTCGCATTTTAATTGGAGCGGGACCAGTGAATGGCTTGCGATAAGCAGGTATTGCAATGAATACCGGCGGGGCTTAGTCACGATAGAAAGGCAGTCTTCGTCTGTAGGATGATGACAGAGGAGCGAGAGGGAAAGACTCCGCTTAGTTTCGAATTTCATTCAACTGACTGAGGAGACATTTGTTCTGATGTCGCAATCTTGTTTGTTTCGGGTGACAAAGGTTGTGTGTAAACGGGTGCTCATATTGCACACGATTCGTTGCTTGTTTGGCTTTGTTTGCTTAAAGTTCTGACGCCAGCATTTGAACATACAAATCGAGTTAAGAATTAAAATGAAGTAGAGTAACGATTTCATAATGTATTTATATTCGGAATAAGTTGTAGACTGACGGCCAGTGGACTATACTATTGAAACGGGCCAAAAGCAACATCATTTTACTTCAAAATTAGACTCTAAGCCTGCTTACGAAGATAAGCTATAATGGCTCAGCGATGGCTTTGAACTGCAGCTGTCGGAAATGGCCTTAGGAGATATAGCTTCGGACTCAATTGAAGTGTCAACCAACAGCACTGATTTTGCAAAATGTGTGTTCTCTTCTTCTCGTTGTGCTTGTGAAGTTACAGTGTGGAGTTAACCCAAGCAGGCCTCAAACAAAAAATCTCCAGGCGGCATGATGTTCAGCCAATAGCCTCAAATTTTGCAAGGTTAAGGCCATGCTCTATTTATGTACGCTATCGTTTCTATGGGCGTCGTCTACTGCGTTAAGGTTCGCAGGTTCATCGGGTTGGGGATTTGTTTTTCATACGCGGTTTTCTCTTCTCAGCACTCATGTCTCCTGATCAATTAACTGTCAAGCAGATTCATCACATTGCGATAGACGTTAAACACTTCCCTAGTATTCTAGATGTCCAATCATTTCTTGGAGCCAACATCGATTCGGCTCATGTTCTTAATGTACTCAAGGTAGGAACACGGCCACTGAGAGTTCGACGTTGAAAGGCTGCAATTGCAATCAACCGACATTAAGTTTATCAATTGAATCTCTTTTGAACTCATAAAGTATCCGACACTGAAACTGTTGTCCAAACGCGATCACTACATACACCTCTGATATGCCGGTTCGACAGCGAGTGCAGGGAACACAGCCATGAAGTGGCACTGGACAGATAGGAGACGAGAACAGTTCTTGAGCACAATGAAAACGAAGAGAAGAGCACTGACTTTTTAAAGAATGAAGTTCGAGAAAGTGGAAAGGCTTAACGGCAGGAATAATATCCGAAATTTTTACTTAAGGGGAAAATGTCTATCAAACGGTTATACATTTCGGACTGAAACCTGTTGGAATGAAGAGCAAGAAATAGTAGTAGAGCCACAGTCAAGACTCAAGATCTGGAAAAATCACTTCTGTAGACAGCAATTCCGCTGTAAGGTATATTTGTCCGCTCCACATGTTGTTAGAAGAGAATTCCGTCTTACCGACTCAGATGAAGTCAAGATAGCCATTTCAAGCCTAACATCAAAAAAGCAGCTTTTTAAGACGAACTGTTAGTAAGTGGAGCTCAAGGCCCTTTTTTAGAACCCTAAGTGTAGTTTTTAAAAAAGTTAAGGCCCGCTGAAAATTTGTATTTGGCAACAGTTGTCCTGTCTGGACTGTCTTGTCAGTTGCCTTCAATTTTCCACCCCAGTTGGAGGTCATAGTCTTTTGCGTTGTCTCATTGGCTTGGATTCAAAGACTCCTCAATTCAGGGGAGTGATATCCAAGCGCTCTACACGGCCTAGCCATCTTAAGTTTTGAATTCGTAGACACTTGACTAGGCGTATGCCGCCGTATAGGCTAAAGAGTTTTCCGTTGAATTTTGTTCTCCAGATGCCATCAACACAAACAAAACCAACAATCGCACGTAGACCGTTCTTTATAGTATCAAAGTTTTTGTGATATAAAGCAAGACGATTATTATAAAAATGTTTTAAAGAGTTATTCATTGTAAGGTGTGATTTGTTATATGGATAATGCACATAAATTGCAAAGTGAATTTAAAATCTTAATCATTGGAAAAAAAAAAACAATTCTTGGCATATACTTTTTGAAGATAATATCTTGTAAATATTGTCCACGACGACGTCTAAAGTGCTTCATACAGAAGGTGCAATTTTTGGCACCTCGTTCGGGCCTAGCGACTAGTGTCTCGCGGATACCATGGTGTTGTTGTCTTCGGAGGCGTCATTTGTAGCTGTCTTATTCCCGAAGAGAAAGTAGTCTAAAAGTGTGATATTGCACGATCTACGCGGCCAATTTTGCGTAGCAAAACGTGAAATTAAGTGTTCTTCAAAACAATCTCTCAATAAGGAAACTTTTTCAGACGCTGTATGACTTATAACGCCATCTTGTTCGTGAGCTCCCTCTGCCATCCTCCCTTCTGCATTCACCCTCAGCCCGGCACGCCACCTTAACACTCACCACCGGCGTCGGTTTGCATTGCGTTGATGGCATATGGAAGAGAAGATTTAACGAAGAACTCTATGGGTTGTACAGCGACATGCGCCTAGTCAAGCGTCTTCGAGATGTCCAGGCCATGCAGAGCGTATGGACACCACTGCTCCGGCCCTAAAAGTCTTCGAATCTGAGCCACTGACGCAACGGAGGACGGCCCAGGCTAAGGTGGCGCACACAAGTGGAGGAGGACCTCAACCAATTTGGAGCGCGCAACTGGCGGCAGTTGGCGAAAGATCGTGCTGGCTGGAGAGGCATGTCGGTTGAGGCCCAGGTCCACCCCGGACTGTAGTGCCACAAGAAGAAGAAGAAGAAGAAGTTCCTCAAATCGCAAGACAATATTTCTCATTGAACGCTGATGGTCGCGCTACTGCGGTACAATTGGAAACGCTGGTGTGGTCAATCTTTTCTTGATGGCTTGCCAAACGATGTTGAACGAAAATGATAAAGTAGTTTGATAGGAGTTACGTCTGATCTGCCTATTGAAAATCAAATCTCGCGATGAATCACATGTTTTAAAGCTAGTTTGGTGTTTCGAGAGGGGGCTTTGGTACACAATTTCCTCTTGAGCTCAAACAAAACAGTTTTTGACATGGTCTTGATTTCGGTACGGATGTTATGGTCTTTTTTTAACCAGAACTATGTAGGTTTTAACTCCTTAAATGTTCACTTATGTTGTGCGTACTGTTTTTCTCTCACGTGTGTAAGTCACGTATGGAGAACATAAAAAATTTGTTTGCATATGTAGTAAGTCTCGAGAATTGGGGCCGTGAAAAGTATAAAAGGTGAAGTTTTGAAGTGAGATCCAACATAGGTCATCCGCAGCCATCACATTTTTATTAATTTCACAAGAACTCGCATTCTGGCTCCATCGCATAAGGAGGTTTGTTCGCAATACAAAAACAGAGTACGACAAAAGTGGTCCACATTTTGACTCTGACTCATTTTTAAGATTTTCTCTTGAAGCCAACCCCTTTAGCAACCCATTAAGCTTATGGTACCACTACTCACACAGAAGTGCCGAGGTATTACATTTCAGAGTCTTCGGCTGAAAAATTGTTACTGAACTCCCTGGAACACCCAATCATTTCGAAAACGTTTCCAATTCACTCGAAACCCTATTACACAGCGCAGAGGGAATACTTTCATGTCGAAGAAGCATGCTTTGAACTACAGCATACCAACTATTCTCTGTTTCTGCTTCGAGCGGCCCCCTGTGGTTTCTCTGCGAGTTCAGTCAGACTGTCATCAACTTGAACTCCATAATCTTCAGATGTTAAGTAATTTGACTGAGTTTCTCCCTTTTCGTTCACCTAACCACTATCCTCAAAACCTTCAGAATCAATTAAGATTAAAAATACCAAATACCTCCAACCCGAAGCAATTTCCTCGGAAAAATCCGTTCCAAATATACATAAGTATGTTCTTCCGCTAAAAAAAAAGATTCATAGTATACATCATATGGGGATTTCGGTTGGCACATCGACACCCCACGCCCCAATTCATGAGATAAGCCTCTTCACTCATTGTGAAGGTAAACCTGCTTCCATGCACGTCTCTGTGTTCATACGTCACAAGCAGCAATCTGACCCGCTGGGAGCAGCCAGCGCACATATCGCCATAACCCCACTGATCCGAATCCGACCATAAGTTATCATCCGACGGCAGCATGCATGCGATACCAAGCCACACAACCTGACCTCGCCGGCGGTGTTGACGCTCTAAATCGGGAAGTGAACAACGCTAATAATAGCCCCTTGTCATTGCAACTCGTGTCCTCAAACGAGCGCAAAGAGTGTGTGAAGCAGCATCGTGTGCGCCTATCTAAGCCGCCGACAGTCTACTCGTATAGAGCAACATTGTGTCTCAACACGAAAGCTCGCAATCGAGACATGCGCGTTTTGACCACCCCCGCCGCCGCCACCACCGGCCCACTCAAAACAAAGAGACGCACACATGTCCGCGGCACACACGCGCGCATACACTCACAGGGCGAGCCCGCATCACGCCGACTTCATTCACATTTCCCCCCGTATCTGTGCGCGGTTGAGGTTGTTTTCGTTGCCAATCTCACATTTGTTTTCTTTTCGCGAATAAAGTATCTAACACGTGCGGCTCGCTAGCAGCGAAATATAGTGTTGTGGGGCTGTCACCTCGACGGCGCAGATTTCATGTTTTTTGGGGTGAGCTTCTCAGGAATGGGCATAAGGAAGTGTCAGAACTGCAGCGGTCCCAACTGTACCTCCACGTGCCGACCGGCTCTCCGAATCCCCCCCATATATGACTCATTAGTCGCTGCAGCGATGAGGCGACAGACCAACCGCCCGCACGCTGCCGCCGCCGCCGTCGTCTAGAAGTGAACCAGACGCGTGCACGGGTCTAAGACCACGGCAAAGGCGCAGCGGCGAATGGTGGCGGGTGCTAATAACTGAAAGATAAACGGCCACTGACTGAACGCGAGGGAGGGTGGGGAAGGCAGGCGGCTCCGATGTGCCATAAATAACTGAATAGCGTAACCTTGAAGCGCTCGAAAGCAGGCCACATGCAGAATGATTCGTTTGAGTATGTGGTCGCTTGGCAATTGCCGCTCTCGTGTAATTGCGCGAAGGGCGAGACGCCCACGAGATGATTTTAATGCACCGCGTTCGCTGCACTTAAGAAGCTGTCGTGTGCGACTCGCTCGAGATAACATTGTTGTGGTCTCTGCTTTGGCTTTGACCTTGCGGTCTGGCGCACATGGTTCAAGGAAGTCGAAGCCGATTGGAGTGACGCCAGTCGAGGCTTTGTCGTGGCTGCGCGAACGGGGGAATACACACGCGTGTTTGCTACAACAGAGGATAAAGTTTAGAAGCATCCGGTCCGGGACGACACGGGGCTGCTGGGTAAGTGAGTCAAGTTCATGGAAATATTTTATGGCTTTTTTTCACATTCTCTGTTCGTTGGCATGGGAATACAGACACAAATACATGGACCGTCTGGGAGCTGGCCAGTCAGTAGGCGTCTGGAGAGTTTGCAACATCGATCCGGGATTGAGTGGCGGCGAGGAAGTGGAGTTGATTGCTTCATGGAATTCGAGACGATGAATTCGTTGGTGGTGGTCCATGGACGCAGATGCCCATCTTCTGTCTGGATTGCTGCGGCGGGGGAGTGTTTGTTGGTTTTTTTTTTGGTTGTCATAACAAAGTCGAGTTGCTGTGTAACGTGATGGTTGTATTTTTGTCATTCTGGCACATCCGAAAGTTGAGGGTATTTGGATTGTCTGTACAGTGGCACAGTGGTGGATGCTATGAGTTGTTAAAAGATGTGATGTCGATTTAAAGAATAAGGTTGCTTAAATCGGAGCATCAAGTGAGTTGGGATTAACAAGTGGACTATATGGGAATGGTGACGTTTTTTGTTGTTATTTTTGTTTTTGGGTTAGAACTTAGTCGTATAACCTTTATTTTTAAGGATAATTTCGTGGCATGGAATCGATTAAGGCCTGACATCGCTAAACAGGGATATTCTTCTACGCAACTTGCACAACATCCCATAGCTCTTTATTTTTTTTTTTGGGTTTTGCTTCATGTACAGCTTTCTTTACATCTGTCTAAAGGTTTTCAATGAGATTCAGGTCCGGAGACTGAGGCTTCCACTCCATTGCTTTGGAATTTTTTTGTCGAGTTCGCTCGTATGTTTGGAGGCATTGTCTTGCTGTAGAATCCATCTAAGCGGCATTTTTTACTCTGCTTAGCATGGTAGCATGTTTTCTCTCATTATGCTGACGTGCGCTCCGGCGGTTCTTATCTGTTTTATCCACAAAAATGGAACCAGAACCAGAATCGAAAATAAATTTACTTTTTGCTTCGCCTTGCATTACAGTCTTGATAGTATACTCTGGTCGAAACTCTTGCCTGCGATCAAACGTCATGGTCCCAGGAGTACCAAATAAATTTATTTTGGATCCGTCCGACCATAATATTGCGCCATTTAGAAAGTTCCCAGTTAAGGTGTTCTTCGCAAATTTGGTTCGTTTTAGTAGGTTGATGTTTGACTGATCTTACTATTCGTCGTTCATCGGCGGAGGTTAGTTTCGGTATTTTTTCTCCTTTTTTTTTTTCTTCCTTTTGAACGCATTTTTTGGCATTTGCAATCATTTTACTTGAACACCCAACAATATAAATTATAAATTTGTTTTGCCCTCAGAAAGCAATCTTTTATTAAGACCCCTATCTTGGGAGTACAATGCACAACACGAACCATTCTACTTTGCTAACAACGTTGCACTTTTAAAACAAATTATTTTTCTCTTCAGAAGGACGTGGTGCTATTATTTTGCACAATTAAAATTCGGTGTCATTCCGGATAAGATAATGCACTTTTTTCTTTATTTTTATGGATTTTATTAATGATGGAATAAGGATGTTGTGCAGTAAATATGATGTGTTTGCATGACGACACGAAAAAGTTATTAGCAAAATAGTGGCAAAGTCGAACATGGTGCTATTATTTTGCACAGTGCTGTATTTAACACATCACTCTACAAGTCCCGGGACTGACACCACTAACAAAAAATCCATATTATTTTTGGGAAGTACAAATATTCAAATGATACCTGTTAGATTACCATGACAATCTCATTATAGATTACAAGTTACAGTGCTTCAAGTGACTCTACATTTGCAATACAATGGAAACAAAATAGAATTTCTTGTTTTGATTAGACACCGTGCAAGCTCAGCAATGACCTGAAAAGTGTTACAAGGACTCTACTTCCTCAAAAACAACTATTTGTCTATGGCAAGCAAACTTTAAACGTGGCCGCACAGACACCAATGATGCTGAACGCTCTGACAGGCCAATTGAGGCGGTTACACCTGAAACGTCAAAAAGTATACAAAATCGTTTTGGAAAACCGTAACGTAAATTTGCGTGAGATAACTAACACCTTTGAAATATCGGAAGGCAGTGTGTTCAGTATTTTGCATTAAAATTTGTCCATGATAAGGCTGTTTTCGAAATGGGTGCCGCGTTTGCTCACAATAGACCAACAACAACAACGTATCAATGACTCTGAGAGTTGTTTGGAGCTGTGTGACACAATGGATGAAACATGGATCCAGCACTACACTCCAGAGTCAAATCGGCAGGATGGACAGCAGCCGGTAAACCATGCGTCCAAAACCCACAAAGGTCGGCTGGAAGGTTATGGCCGTATTTCATACATCGACTATCTTGGGAAAGGCAAAAGGATCAACCGCAAATACTACCTGGCATTTTGGCCGGTATCACGGCCAAAACTTAAGTAGAATTGGTTTTATATGCGGTTAGAGTTTGGTAATTCTGTAAAACAGGAAACAGTGTCAATTGATCCTGGTGGCCAAATAACATTGCCTCAAAACGTGAGATGACGCCACCAAAAAACTTCTCACGGCATAAAGTCATAATTGGTTGAATTGTGCGGCTTTTTGCTTGTTGAAACCGCAACTGCGAAATCATGATCTTCAAATGCCAGCCAAAACAAATCGGTTATTATTCAACCATAAATACGAAATACGAAATTCTATCAAAATTTCACTTTGCCTGAATGCAGTGGCATCACTTCAATCATTTGTGGATTCTCTCAGTCTCAAAGGCGGCAATTCTTTTTTTACATACACATAATATGTGTGTGTATGTTTTCGAAAAATCAATATTTACTATCTGTTGTGCCAATGTTCAAGAAATTTATTTCCGTCATTGTGTATCGTAAACAAGCTTCAATTTTGCGAGGTTGAATTGTATAAGAGATGTAAAATTCAGGGCATCAGCAACTGTTGCACTTGCAGCAGCAATATTTGAGACTGACCATGCATTTCGATGATGCACAGGCCTTACGGCATCAGAAGTGCTTCGCACTTTCTTCAATTTTAATCACAATTTTACCAATTACTTAAAATCACCTTATGCGCGAAAAGTTTGAATCATCACATCTGCTGTAAACAGATTTCATTTTAAGGCTTTTACTGTTAATTTTTCCTAATTCCTTAAATCTAGAAGTAGAAATACTTAAATTAGTAAATTTTCTTAATTATTTTTAAAACAACCTTACGGGCGGGCGCCCCAAGTAAATTTAAATATTAATTGCTAGTGCCTTTCGTCGTTGTCTTTTGTATTTTATTTATGCATTGTTCTATGTACTATTTAATTTATTTTTAAATTCTATTCAAACTGGGAAAAATTGTTACATAGAAAACTTAATAATCTAATCAATTTAAAAAAAAAAATTATATATATCTTAATTTACGACTATTCCAACTAACCTAACTACCTAACACTAACTAAACACTAAACTTTTTTATTTTTTGTTTATATATTATTGTTACAGACTATAA
The DNA here is from genome assembly GCA_944738645.1 of Eristalinus sepulchralis. Classification (NCBI taxonomy): domain Eukaryota; kingdom Metazoa; phylum Arthropoda; class Insecta; order Diptera; family Syrphidae; genus Eristalinus; species Eristalinus sepulchralis. The sequence goes on from OX122882.1 coordinate 70,670,503, forward strand.
TAATAATAATAATTGAGTGGCACTACAGCCCATAACGGACCAGGGCCTAGCTTCTACAACAACTACTCGTGTTTAGCATGCTACTGTTCTTCACGAGTAGAAGGAACCTACAGTTTTTGCCGATTCCGAACGGCGAGATTTGAGAAGATTTCCATAAACAATTAATACTCTTTGAGTGTTGTCAGCAACTCGAAAGAGGTGGTGCCGTGAAAAAATGCTAGGTGTCCCGTCAGGGAATCCACAGAGAGACGGGAAAATATAGTCGCTTCCGGTGGACAGTACTTTAAGTGATGCATTTATTACGTTTCTTCAAAAAAAATAATTTTTAACTCACAAAACTCAACGAATTTATTTGTTCTCCCAATAAATTATCTTCAATTGTAGTGACAGATAAACTGACGCTTTTTAAATAAATGTATAACGTGGGGAAATATGCGTGAGTCTTTACCTGACAGCCGTAGGGTAGTGGCTATGTACGTCGACGCACTAGCCAAAACAGTGGAAAGTTTTTTCAAAACTGCTCCGATCGGAGTAGGCGTTAAACTGCACGTCCCCCTTCTGGTGAGTGAACAACATGATGTACAACACGAGCAGCTGCTAAAGCCACTCGTGCCTGGTTTCCTGCACGAGTTCTTACTTTTACTTGTCCAGCTTATGACAGTTAAAGGCACTTCAAATTTATCAATTATCAATTAATTATTCTGATATAGCCTTAACGTGAATGTAGGAAATTACTTGCTTTAAACAAGCCAATCAACACAACATTAGAGGCAATTTTATGGAGTTTGAAAAGTGTTTCATGCCTGTTTAATAACGCCCCGTGTGGTCGTTACGCAAAACGCTGTCACACGCTTCAGATGCAGTATACTTTAATCAATTAACACTTAAGCGAGACTCGTTGGTAATTTTATGTACATGCCATCAACTTACTTCACACATGCGATCACATCCAGTTACACAGCACTCTCTAAGGGCTTAATTTCATCTTTAGGCAGCACGTCACAATGAACTTTCAAAATAAAAAAATTATCTAACGTCAAATTTTTTCTTCTCGATGTAATGCTTTTGCGCATATTTGAGTCTGTAGAACCCCTTCTAATTACCCCTTTGTACTGCCTGCTTAAGTTTGGGACTTTGAAATTTTCAAAAATGTCAGTACATTTTTTATCGCAGGCAATGAGAGCTGTTCTCGATTGGAATGGCGATAAGTCAGTCTTCGAGGAACGAAATAAATTTGAACAACGTCGGGAAATGTGAAAAACTTATTTGAAAAGTGAGTGTTGTTTCAACCAAACACTGCTATCCTTCAAAAGAGGTTTCGGGCGAAGTGCAACATCCATTGCGAGTGCTGTATGTAAGTTTAAAAAGTGCAAACATTTCATGAGACCGGTATGCAAATGGACATCACTTGTGGTCCCTGTCGTTTCACGGAGCCCATTCAGTTCGCGAATATCAACTCAATCGAGCAGCGTTTAGCCTGGGCGCTTAGTTGAAGCCTGGGCGTTCAAATCAAAATGCATTTCATGCACGTGATAATCGACCGAATGAACTTAACACTTAACAAGAACAAGTGCTGCTTTTGGGCAAATTGGGGCGTAATTCTTCGAAAATGACTTCAATTAAGCAGTTACCGTGGTGGTGTTGTCAATGGATATCATGTGTACAGAAATTGAGGATATGAACCTGGACGATATGTGCTTCCAAGAGGATGGTTCCAACGCCAACGAACCAATGATTTTTTTGCGCAAAAAATTCAATGGCAGTGTTATCTCATGTCGAAGTGTAGTTAATCGGCCGCGAAAGTCATGCGATTTGACACTATTTGAATTCTTTCTTTGAGGATATTTAAAGGAAAAAGTAAACGTGATTAAGCTAAGAATAATTCAAGAGCTAAAGGGTCACATAACTCTGCACGTTAACGACATTGAACCGAAAATAAGTGGATTCAGGTACGCCACAGAAAACGTAAGGCGCATTTGGCCGATTTTTTGTTTCACACATAATTGAAATAGATTCTTCTATCAGAATAGAAAACCATAAGACTATTCACTGAAAACTTTGTGTTTTATTTATAATTATCATCGTGCGTGTTTGATGGACCACCCTTCACAAATATCGTCAATTATCTTTTCTGACGAGGCGCATTTAAAAAATAAAAAAGGCATTTTTAAATTAATTTTTACTATTGTTCTCTATTCATTAGGTAACATATTTGGCAAGAAATATTGAAAACTAGCTTCTTAATCTAATCCAATGACCTTAAATATAACTGACTAATCTTTAGAAAGTGCTCGAAGCTAATATATGTTTTAAATTATATAAACTTTGGCGTCAAAATTTATTTTTTGGTGTTAGTTTGTCAACAATTATTTCCAACCTAAGAAAATGTATTGTACAACATATGGTAAATTTAAAGAGTATTTCTATTCTAGTTGGAGTCTTCCTTAACCTGAAACTTAAAACTAAACTGCTCAACTACCTTTACTAAGGACGTGTGCGTGATCTACTTTTTTTGTGTACTTTCTTTCTTCTTGTCTTTGAATTTGAGGTTTTTATATTTGTTTTTGTTTCTGCTTTTTATGTATATATATTGTTTTATATTTATGTTTTTTTTAAAGGTAAAATGTATTAAAATGTACCCTTCTTCTTCTTCTTCTTCTTGTGGCGCTACAGTCCGGGGTGGACCTAGGACTCAACTAACATACCTCTCCAGCCAGCCCGATCTTTTACCAGCTGGCGCCAGTTGCGCACTCCAAGTTGGTTAAGGTCCTTCTCCATTTGTGTGCGCCACATTAGATTGGGCCGTCCTCTGTTGTGATGCCCCAATGGCTCAGATTCGAAGACTTTTCGGGCCGGAGCAGTGATGTCCATACGCTTTACACGACCTAGCTATCTTAAGCGTTGTATCCGCAGACGCTCGACTAGGCGCAAGTCGCTATGCAGCCCATAGAGTTCCTGGTGGAATCATCTCCTTCAGATGCCATCAACGCAAACAGGACCAAAAATCACACAAATCTTTCGAAAAGACTAAAGGCTGCCTCATCCGCTTTTAGTAACTTCCAGGTTTCGCGCTATAAAGTAGGACTGGGGTGATCAAGGTGTTATATAAGGCAAGCTTAGTCGTCGAGAGCGGGCCTTATTACTCAATTGCCTCTTAAGGCCAAAGAAACAGCGATTGGCAAGAGTGATTCTGCTTTTGATTTCGGTACTGGTGTTGTTATGACCGTTACAGTGGCGAATACTCGTATATTAAAACGTCCGAATATATTAAACATCTGCAGTTGTAGGGACGAAAACAAATGGAACATCTTCCTATCCTTAATGGGTGAATCGAAAATTATTGTTTCGATTGAGGCTCTATACGCCCCCAGCGGCAAAAATCACTAAAAATTGGTCCACTACAACAAAAAGTAAAACTTAACTTACAATGTGCGGTCATCAAGTGGTTCTGTATTGTTGACCCCACCCGTTAAACCCAGCGGGAATGATTACATTTGTACGTGCGAGCAGGGTACCCTTGGAATCAATGGCATGAGTAGAAACAGATAACGATGCGTGGGTTGCTAGACCAAGGAAGTCAAAAGGCCACCAGTGCAATTCATGGTTACTCCGTAGATCTGTAGAGAAGAGAATCAAATGAATGCAAATTTATCAATTTATATAAATTGATTGGCACTATAGCTCACAAGGGACTATGTCCTAGCTTCTGCATCAACTACTCATGTTGTTCGTTCAATTGTTCTATCGAAAGTAAATAGATTGGAAGTAAAGTTTGTTTGCCGACGCCGAACGGTAAAATTTGAGAGAGTAGATGTAGTCTTATAGGTCCACATTTCTTTTTTTTTTTTTTGGCGACAAATGTTGTCTTCCAAGTGGTCGTTTCAGGCTTGTCTGCATATACCCGAGAGTTCACATATCCCAAGCGGCGTAAAATCGCACAATAGAGGCCAATATACGGGTTCGTAACATGAAACTTTGCAGTTCCCAAACGTTTATTTCACGGGTGACATGTTACATATTACGCTGTCTTGTTTAAAACACATTTCCTGCACATCATGGTTGTCCATTTGATGAACGAGAATGTCAGTAATTATGGCTATGTTCTGGCTATTATCATTTTTAAAGAATTACGTTGCAATTATGCCAACAACCCTTAAGCACGCCTAACAGGAAGTCTTGTGAATGTTACGGTGTTTCAACATACACTTGATACTACAGTTACGAGTATGTTTATTGACGTAACCATTCAACAAAAAATTAGCTTCATCGCTGAAAAAAGGCGCTTATGAAAATTGGGATCACGGCTTTTTTTTCTACCCAATTTGCACAATTTGCAAGAGTTTTTTAGACATCACCCTATTAATGTTGAAATGCCAAACCTAAGTAAAAATCAGTCACTTGGCAGCTTAATTAGTATTGCCAACTTGAAGTTATATTTCTCCGTCATAAGAAACATGCCGTCTTCCGCAACCCCCTTCTCTGGATTGTTACAGGATTTGAAATAGTTGAGTTGAGTTATGTAAACTGTTTTCGTTTTATTTTTCGCAGATTTTGCACTTTAAGGAATTTGTGGCAATTTGGTATTTTGTAAAATATTTTGGTATCTTAGTGGTAACATTGCTGGACGGTAGGCGCATCTGCACCATATTCGTGTACCAGGGAATATGGACGGTGTCAACCACTACTCCAAGGCGACCACTACTTTCTTCGATATTTAAATTTTTAGTGCAATAGATCCCCTGCCACTTTATGTTGCTTTAGAAGGTTTTGTTTTATGAGAACCCAATATTGGCCTTAATTCTGGGAAATTTTATGGACTTTCATCTTTTGTAAAAAAATCCGATGCCACTCTATTGTGGCAACGTTATTCTTCTTTCCTGAGTTCCATGTTCTCATGAGTTGTTGCCTGAACTGACCAAAACCTTGTGTTGATTTGATGCTTCCGTTACGGAGAAAGAAGACATTTTTTTAGTCTTTCTTTTCTATAAGTTTTGTCATTTACTCGTGTTGTCCTTTTGCGGAAAAATAAGATTTTGTTCGAAGCTACAAATAAGTGGCGAAACTAACAGTTTTTTCATAATATTCTTTTTTGTTTTCAAATTATTTTCACTAAGCCATTTACATCGCTATCTTTGGTTTTGGTAAAAAACTGTGACCTGGCCTTATACATTAGAGTCCGTTTTTACATAAGTTCCATCCATCACAATAAGTTCAATCTTTTCAGAACACAAACGTTTGTAAAGATTTCCTCTCCTGTTTGGTTCAGTTTCTTATATTTTTGTACTTTGCTGAATATAGCAATTCGTAGGCTTTAGGATTTTTCAGACTTATTTCAAAGTCGTAACATGAAACTTTGCAGTTGCCAGGGACGTTGCCAAGTTGACGACAACTGGCGCTTGATAGGGTTGTAGCCACCAATGAAACCCTGGATCCATATAACTTTCCGTTTTATTGCGAACATGGATGAATGGTCGTTGTATTGTCTGCCTATCTCAATTTAATTTATTGTATAACGTTTTGTTTTGATGCCACATATAATTTGTATTTCCAATGCATGTAACATATGTATGTAATACAGTGACCTGCCGCCCATTTTCTTTCAGGTTCATCACCTCTTTTATTTTTCATATTTACTCACAGAAGCCCAGTTTAAAGTTTATTCCTTTGCCATTGATAGAACCAGTTTCGAGTGAGTGAAGAATTCGAAACAAATATTCAACAAATATAAGCTTTTGTTAGAAAAAACAACAAATCACTTTCACTTAAAACGCGGCTGATAGCATCTAGATGTACTTAACCTGACATTCCTGCTGCACTCAGAAAAGAGAATGTTGTTCGCAGTGTGTCAGTAATGCGAGGATTAACCCGTTCAGACAAACGCTTGTTAAGTAATCGTCAGCGGCAGTCGTCTGGGATTGACGATTATACCTTTCAATTATGGCCAGTTTTACAATGCGAACTTGAACTTCACTTTTTGATTCTAATTTTAGATCAGCTGGTTTTCGATTAAACAATGCCAGTTTTGAACTTGATCAACATTTCACCGGAAGGAAACAGTGCCCCGTTGAACCCGAATGAAACGAGGGATGGGAGGTGAAAAAAAAAATCTAAAAAAATCTAAAATAAAAGAAAATCTTAAAATCTATAACAACCTAGACAAGTGCAAGGTACAAGAAAGAAATTGTCATATACTCGTATTGTCATATTTATTATTACATGCATATCAGTTATTTATGACAAAGAATACATTTATGTACGTCAAATGAATATTCAGCAATTGCTAATAGCCGCAAGATGATGGTACAATGCTAAAAGTGTCATCAAACAAGAAACTCCTACATTCGAAGAACGAGTTTAAATTGCTAGGGTAATTTTTATGACAAAAGAAAGAACGGTTCGGGCGCGTTCATCCGGACCCCGAAAATGTAAGTGCGTTCCAGATTAACAGGGTGTCCAGATTGGACAATATGTGCCAAAAATGCCGATCTAATCGAAATTAAACTGCAACTTAAAATACAATAATCGTTTATTTTGTACTCTGATATCAACGTCAAATTCGAATGTTCGTTCTATGATTTCTGTAAAAGATTTCTAAGAACTCTAAGTCAATTTTCCCCTAACAAACATTTGTTTCCTGAACTAAATGCAAATGTTGTGGCAATGTACTAAACGGCGTTTTGAGTTCCTATAAGGGTTACCAAGATCACCGGACTAGCCGGGGTCTACATAAATGGGACTCTGCTGTTGATTTGGAAATTCAATAATTTTCCAATATTTTTGTTTGTTTTGAGAGAAGCTTTGCACTTCCATATAACCAGTGGTATCTCATTACAGTGCAAACTAAGTTAATGCAAGTCGTAGCACGTATGAACTCTATAAGTGACACTTTTTAAACGTTTATTCCAATTAGTGCCACTTCTTCCTTTTATTTATTTATTTTTTATGCGCTTTCTTTTTCCCCAATTAGTTCATTATTTCTGTTCATATTTTTCAGTATTTTAGTTTTGTTTGGGTCTAGGCAAAATTCCATATATTAAAATAAGTTGCTTTAGATGGGTTCCGCTTTTATAAGTACTAATTGGAGATGGGTGTTACCAAAAAATATTACTAAATTACCATTCAAAAACAAAAAGAGACATTTTATCTGAAGAAGATGCGGCTGTTTTAGTAAACGTACCTACTTTGTGAATAATATAATGTTCACTGGCAAAGAAGTCCTAGACAATTTTTTGGCGAGACCTAAAACTGATCCAGAAAAACGCGTTACACTTAATGCTTCTGAATATAACTTTCTTTCATTAATTTATTTATTTAGCTAAGGTTTGCCATTAGCCACTCATGTCTATTGTAGTAAGTTTTAAAAAATGTGAACGTGTTGGTCTACTGTTAAGAAATCCCTTAACGTACACTATCAATTGAGAATAGCCGCTAGATCCGTTACATTTCTGTTGTCAGTCTTCTATACTGCGGTCTCGTTCGTCCTGATTTGTGGGCGATTATTAAGTCTTCGAGATTCTAGTAGCGAAGACCCATGATGACAAGCCAACTACAAAAACTACACATGTAATTCGAACTCTGAGATAATCTCTCAACTAAAATAAAACGACGAATGAATCATATGGACTAGTATGTCACGCTCCCGACACTCTCGCATTTGGTAGGACTGTGAGGCCACTGTGCACTCGGCACCGTTAATAAGTAGCTCCGGAAAGACCTATTTCTCTTTCGACTAAAAAAAGTATTCCTTTGGAAATTCATAATTATGAGATGGGCAAGTGGCTTTTATCCACTTATTGTGGCTATTGTTATGTGACTATGATCCTTCATTCGGAACTAAGAGACTATAAGACGATCCTAGTACATGAAAATAACAACTAGTTCTGAAAGAAGGATCATAGTAACAATATTTATAAGAAGCAACAGAAGGCCCCTTTATGACTTCACTTAACTGAAGAGGAAAAATCTTAAATTAGATAAAATAATTTTCAACATCTCTGGGTGATTATCAGTTTTTCTTGAACGTTCATCCTTTATCTCTTTGCTTCATCCGGAGATCATCTTGCAAGTATTCTTGGCGGAGATCATGACACGTGCACCACTGGTTCGTATAAATTGTTTACGTTTCGAATTTGCTTTGCTTCCACGTTGCCAGATGTGTCGTGAACGGCGAGCGTGGTAATAAAATATTTTTGGCTTATACTGACTAATGTTGTCATAAACAATGTCGCCTGTCAACAGAATGGTGAGAATTTGCACGCAGCAAATTAGATGTTTGATTTATTGCAAACAAAAATTTTCCTGAACGGGTTATTTGGGGGAAGTGATTGAGCCGCCAGGAATTTTTTGTAAAATATTTGGCCTGTCTGTTGTGGGCGAGATGACTCAACATTTGGAGGGCTTAATAAAATGGATAACGACATGAGGGGGAAACATTTTGAATTAGGCATTTCACTTCTTAGAATTAAAAAAAAACGTTGTAGGAAGTGCGGCAGTTGAAAATTGATCGTTAATATGAAAACAAAAAAAAAACCTAAATGTAAGTCGAAGTCTTTCTACCCTTTATGGTCGCAAGTATCTCAGAGCATTAAGTTAGTCAAGTATGGCAGATAATTTATAAACAACATTTCTTTAATCATCAAACTTGCTGTTTATTTATTCAGAAAACTCAACATTTTTATTATCATAGAGTACACAAACGAGCAACGGCTGCAAATTATACAAATTTTCTACCGAAATTCGGAGACGCACTTTAATAGCATTAACTCCAATTCTCGGTCGCAATGAAGGTGGTGCCATGTAAACGATACAAATGATTGGTTCAAATGTCGAGAATATCATTGCCGTTCAGACGTCCATAGCAATCAATCGAAATCAGTTAATTTCATAACTTTCTTAAAAATAGGGCATCGCTCAGACCACATTGTTACGCATTTTGCGTGTATGGCTTACACCCATACAAGATTAAACACAAGAATTGAAGCCAATGGACCATTTAAAGCGACGTTACTTTTCCGAATTGGTTTTTGAGAAAATGCGCCAAAATTATGAATTTTCTCGAAAAATCATCTTCAGTGACGAATCTCATTTTTGGCTCAAACAAGCAAAATATGCCTCATTGGTCAGGTGAAGATCCATAAGTGGTGTGGTTTACCGGGACAGATTTACGATTATTTTTTGCCCGAATCGAAAGATATGAATACTCATATTGAAATGACAAACCAAACTTAAAATAAATCACTTTTTCTTCTTCTTTCCATATTTCACCATAAAGCCTATAAAGTTCGTCGCTGAATCTTTTCCTTCAGACGCCAACAGCGCAAACAGGACCAAAAATCCCACGCAGATCTGTACTCTCAAAAAGACTTAGGGTTTCCTCATTCTCTTTTAATAGCGTTCGAGTTTGTGCGCAGTAAAGAAGAACTGGGATGATCAATCGTTTGTACAAAGACAGTTTAGTCCTTCGAGAAGGGTCTCTGTTGCTTAACTGCTTCTTGAGCCTAAAGAATCAGCGATTGACCAGAGTCATTCTGCTTTTGACTTCGGTACTGATATTTTTGTCCCTATTTACCGCGGAGTCGAGGTAGACGAAGTCCTTGCGTTACTCAATGTTTCTACTGCATAGTGTGACGCTCTGTCCGAGACGTCGATGTTGTGCGTGCTTCCTTGATGACAGCATGCACTCCGTTTTGCTCTCATTAACAACCAGCCCCATTTTAGCCGCTTCGCCTTCAATGCCAGCAAATGACTTCTTAAAGGTTCGCTATATTCGTTCAATCACGTCAATGTCCTCAGCGTAAGCTACCAATTGAACTGACTTTTGGAAGATCGTGCCTCTTGTGTTGACTTGTGAGTTACGCACGATTTTCTCAAGGATGATGTTAAACAAGTCACATGACAGTGCGTCTTGTCTAAAACCTTTTTTGACGTCGAAGGTTTCAGTGAGTACGTTCCTGACCTTGACGGAGCAGCGAGAGTTCTCCATCGTCATCCTACACAATCTGACGAGTTTGGTACGAATGCCAGACCACTGTACACTTCGTCTCTATGCACATCATCATATGCGGCCTTGAAATCGACCAATAGGTGGTGAGTGTCGATTGCACTTCACGAGTCTTGGATCTGCCGTAGTGTGAAGATTTGGTCGACAGTGGACTTCCCTGGCCTGAAACCGCACTGATATGGACCAATCAGGTTGTTGACAAACGGTTTCAGGCGTTCACACAATACTGCAGAGAGGATCTTGTAAGCGATGTTAAGAAGACTAATCCGTCGATACCAACCTGCAGACTATAGGCCAGGCCCATTACTTTTGCACTGGTTTACCACACAACGGATGAGATGGCTATCCAGAGGGCGCCACGAGAAGGCTGTATGTCAACTTGACCTGTAAACAAGCAAGGATAGTGTTGGCAGCTAGCCATGTTGCGTGCGATCAACGACATCGCCTCGGGTGGACAGACCCATTGGTGGAAAGAAGCTTCAAAAACATTGCAGCTTAGGACAACATCAGGCTGGTTGTCGTGTGAAGCATAATGCTGGACCTGGAATATAATTTAAATTTCTATTGAACTCAGACAGCAATTGACAATTGGAATGTACAATATTTGCTCCCCGCAAAGTGATGCGTCTACCATTTCACTGGACTGTAGTGGTATTCTGTGTTTAATTTACTTTCATCCGCTTAGAAACTCATATTTCCCAACTGCTTTGAATTTGTAATTGGGCTCAATTTGAATCATGTGTACAAATGATTTTTTTTTGAATTTCAGTTCTTCAAACTTTGTTCCAAGTATGTGCGTAAAGCTTAACATCTCTTAAAGATTTTATCAGAATTTCTAGAACCTCTGCTTTGTCTGACAAACAATTCTGCCAGTCTTACAAGAGCTTAAAAATACCATTCAATTTATCATATTTAACAAATGATCTTTTTACGGCAGTTTTAGAAGAGAAAGGAAAACACTTGGGCAAGTTTACAGGCTGAAACCATTCAAAAATAGATTTAAGACTCAATCGATTGTCACTGTGTTCAGTTAAACGAGTGAATCATCACATGACTGACATACTGTGAGCAACATTCACTTTTCTCAGTGCAGCGGGAATGCGAAGTTAAGTACGTCTAGATGATATCAGCCGCGATTTAAGTGAAAGTGATTTGTTTTTAAATGGCCTTTGGGGAGTACGTAGTTCCATCATTTGGCTTACTGGCAACAGGTTCTGTGATTTTTCTGAAAATATTTGCTTTGCACAAATAAAAAATTCAAACGCAAAATTAATTAAAAAACATATTTGTCAACTTTGTTGAAGTAGGGCTTACAAATCCCAGCTAAGACTATTAGGCTTAGTTTTTATTTGTCATTATAATATCTGAAGTATATTTGTCCCAAAAACTTAAACTTAACTTAAACTTCGTAACCCTTGTATTAAGTATTTTAACTTAACGAACTAAACCCTACAACGGCTTAAAATACTTTACCTAGCTATGTATATATGTATGTTAGTAACACAGTAAAGACGCGTTCTACAGGCAGTATAAGACATTTATAGGCACTAACCTAAAAACTGAGCACAAAGCCAACTCTCAATGTTCATGATTCATGAGCGCCGGTGTAGCGGGGCTGGTATTGATGCAGCCAACTGTAGAAATAACGTCGGACTGAGGCCTTTGTCGGGAGGAGTTCGCCCTATTCACCAGAAGCAAATCTCCGTGGCTACGACCGTCGTCTAGTTCTTATTGGAGTCGCCCGTCCAATAAGAGCAATATGTAAAAATACTTTCTTCTATATCATGTATCAGCCCTTTCGAATCTAAGTGAAGAAACTCTTCGAACCGAATAAAGACGTTTAGACGCAATTGCCCCAAAGATAAGACTGTTCGAAGAAGTTATAGCTCATGCCACACGCCTTCGAATCAGCTTAATAATAAATTTATTTATAATTAGGATGATCTCTATTTAAAACGAGACGTTCGGATACAATTTAAACATTGGTGGTTGCTTTTAAAGGTGCAAAAGGCTAATGATGCTTCTCTCGAATTGATAAAGCTTGACACGCAATCCTAGAATCAAGCATCACTGCAAAGGTTTTCCTGCGGTCTCTGAAAATGGATTTGAGATATCTACGCTAAAGCAAGAGGCGGTCAAACAAAGTACTAATTAGATAAATAAAGTTTCAGAGATGAAATAAAATTAAGAAACAACCCCATAATGGCACCACCTCCTTATCGAATCCTTTTTCTTCAGTCCCAAGGTTGGTGACAAATTGTCAGAGTTTACAGAATTTTTTTTTTACTATTTCGCTAGAATAGAGTTCCTAAAGACGGCTAACCACTATCAAATTTTCGGAGAAATTTAATGAAATGAGTTTGTTTTTTTCATTCATTAATAAGCTCAGCAATCGAAGTATTCGAAAAAGAATGAATTCCAACGTGGCAATTTTGAGATGTTTTATTATTTTACAGCCAAAAATCAATTTCTTGAGACAGTCTGACAAACAGAACGCGGGGTAGAACTGTAACCAAATCACATTACATAAATTGAAGCATACTCATAGGCGGCACTGAAAATAAAGTGTGTACAGCATTTCTGTGAGGTTTTGTAATTGCGGTAGGTCTTGCACCTTCTTCTTCCTCACGCATGTTCCCTTTCGTAAGTAAGCGCATTCATTTCACTTCGACGATGATTATGACTATGAAAAAGATTCTTGGTCAGCGAAAAAGAATCACGTCAAGTCTCTTATTGCAACTAAGTGGAAAAGAAGCACCGAAATAATAAAGGGTGATTTTGTAAAAGCTATAGAAAAGTTTTTTCACAATAAAAAAACACATGAAATTCGAAAAAATGCATGAAATCTTTATTTGAGTCGATAGTACGGTGCATATAATTTAATGTTTGAAGATTATTTTATGCAAATGTTGATCTTGACAGAGCCTCAAATGATCCATCGGCTTAGTCCAATTTTGGCATACGGCCAACATTTCGGCCGATATCTCACGAATAAATGCTTCAATGTTGTCTTCCAATACAATTAAAGCGGGCTTGTCTGTATAGACATGAGCTTTAACATAGCCTCACAAAAAATAGTCTAAAGCGTTAAATCGCACGGTATAGGCGGCCACTTGACCGGTCCCGAACGTGAAATAAAATGTTCCCCGAACTCGCCTCTCAATAAGTCTTGTCTTGTTGAAACCACATGTCATGCAAGTCAAGCGCTTGCATTTTGGGCAAAAAAAAAGTTGGGTATCATCTCACGGTAGCGCTCACAATTCACAGTTACGTTACGATTCGCATCATCTTTGAAGAAGTACGGTCCAATGATGCCACCAGCTCATAAACCGCACCAAATTGTGACTTTTTCTGGATGCATTGGTAGCTCTTGCAATGCTTCTGGCTGATATTCACTCTAAAATCGACAATTCTGCTTATTTACGTACCCATTGAGCCAAAAATGAAGTGACCATAAAATAGAAGAAGCGCGCGTTGAACTTTCATAACAGAGCCCGCATGTTGATAATAAAATTCAATAATTTGTAAGCGTTGTTCGTTTGTAAGACGATTTATGATTAAATTATAGACCAAACTAAAGATGTTTGACAATGATGACGCACAAACCGTGCGTCAGCTGTTTAAACCAGTGTTGCCAAAAAGATAATAGCTAAAAAATCACCATTTATAAACAATAGTTTAGGGTTCCTGAAATTGGTGGCTTAGTGTGTGGTGGGTAAGGAATACCTTACGACTCTTCAGCAACAGCCAAAGTGGCAAACATCGAATACAAATTTAAATTTTGACGATGTGGTTATCATAAAGAAATCCAATCTTCAACTAAATGGGTTCTGTGTTTTCTTAAGCAAGTAGATGGTCACAGTTAAAACAAGTCGTGGCAGCTTTATACGCCCAATCAACAAATTCGCTATTCTATAAATGACCCGCCCGTCCACATGCACTCACGAACTCATACGTTAATGAATTGATGCTTGTGCATCAATGCTTGTGGTGAAGAAATTTGCGGCTTGTGGATCGTATCACTGGACTATCCTGGTGGTTGAGGATGCCTTCCTGATGGATGAAATTACCCCTTTGGAAGTATCAGGCAGATCCTTCAACATTGTACATCTCATTTCGTTCCCTACGTCTGTCTCGTGTATTAGTTTGACAGAAAAATCCCCCAACAAACTGTATAAGTTAATTGAGCATATTCGTTGCCGCATTGAATTTCTGGGTGCAATTTTCCACGCTCTGGTTTTCCCCTTGATTTTCGTTATCAAATCCTTCATTCAAACAAAACATTCTATTCAATATTTTTATTTCAGCAAAAACCTTGACACATACTTAATTGTAAAAAATGCGATTCCTCTCCTGATCATCGTCTATGCACTTCCAAGAGTGGAGTTTGCTTATACTTTAGCGTCAGATTAACAACGTACTCCAAATCATCGAAACGAAATTTAGTGGAGAAGCGATAGTTCCGAATCACCTTTGCCAGGACTACCTTCAACAGCATCGTCGCATACCGCCAACCTGAAATGTCAAAAAGGGTTTCCTCAATTAAATGAGCAACCCTGCTAACAAAGGCCAATTTACCCAAACAATTTCTAGATCCCTTTGAAAATGGAAGAAACCCATAAGGGTGCATATTCAGAAGATTCTCGGGAAGAAAGTTATCTGGATTGAAGGACGATGCGTTGGGGCCCCACACTTCAGAATTACGGTGCATGTGAAAGATGTCAATGATCAACAGTGTGCCTCTTGGAATTGTCATGTCATCCGAGATGTACAGATCCTCTCCAGCAAGCCGGGAAATTATTGGAACCGTGGCTGCTATACGAAAGGTCTCGTTGATAACCATATCAAGGTACACAAGCTTATCGAAGTCTTCGTATTGAACTGCAAATTCCTTCTCCGGAAAAACGGTGAGAACTTCCTCATACAACCGCTCCTGGTATTGAGGGTGCATTGCGAGCATTAAGAGCGCTGTGTGCAGCGTTGTAGCAGTGGTTTCAAAGGCCTGAAAATTGACAGCAATCGATTTATCTCGCACTTAAGAGTGGATATGTTCAATGATCTGTGGTTATTGAATCACAACCAACCGGCTCTTGTTATCTGTTGTCGGATTACCTTTCAAGTGAAAGTGACACTTCAGAAGGCAAAGCGACTGTGTCAAGGGCGCTAACGTGTTGACACAAACAAGGGGTCTGTTTGATACTCACCGCATAGATCATCGAACTCGACTCTCCAAAAAAATCGGTCCAGTCGAAGTGATTGTTCTTGTACAAATCTATCGCCTGATCGATGAAAATGTTTCGTGACTTCTTAATGTCGACGCTGTCATCGGAGTCCTCTCTGTTGCCGTCAGTCGACAACGTTTTCGCACCTTCATCGCTTACTCTTGACTCCAGTTTTTTGTTGATCACCTGCAGACGCCGCGTGACAGTTATCCACTGACAGACAAGTTGTACTGATGACACTTACCTCTTTGACAAAGTCATCGACGATTTTCTTGGCTTTCATGTAGGGCTTATACATACTGGTGAGGCGAAAGATTGCATCGATGCAAAGCCATGGGTGCAGCAAGCGGTTCATTGTGGTGGTCAGGACTCTGGAAAATTGCTTTGACACTTGTGCTGTGCGGTAATAGGATGAGTTACTTACATTTTTGTGTGAGGCAACAATTTGATGCTCCTCTCCCGGTAGTCATTTCCATTCATACCCATGGTCGTCTCTAGTAAAGAAATGGAAAATTGAGTTGAAAGCGAACTCCAAAGGGACTCTTACCAATTGAAATTCTAAGAGTGCACCCATAGATTGGGTGTGACAAATCAAAGGCTCCCCGACCAACGAGCTTGCCCAATTCCTGATTCAAATAATCGGTTCCTTCATTGAAGATGGAAAGGAACGACAGCAGGATGTGATGGTTGAAGGCTGGATTAAGCATCTTTCTGTGAGTCGTACACTTCGGTGCTAAATTTGAGAGGTAACAGATTTAATTGATTCAACAGCGTGGACAAGTGCTACTTACATCCAATGGTTAAAAGTCCACCGCCTAAGGCCTCTACAAAAGCGTTATAAATTGGTGGTTTATTGAGGCAGTCTGGTGATGTAAGAATCCTTTCAACGATATTTGGATCCTTAGTGGCAAGGAATGGAAGCGACCCAACCCAGGAGAAGCCTGTGTTACTATTGTACTCATTGGCCATTTTCAACAATTCCGGAAGAATAGCTAAAATAGGAAAGAAATAACATTTGATCTGCTTAAAATGTTTAAGGAATAAGAGGGCGTTTTCCATGGCCATCAAACCAAAACAAATTGTTCGCCATTTTGATGTGCCCTAAAGTGTTATTTTTTTTTTAAGGAAAATCCACAGGAAAACTTTAAGGTTGAGCAAACTGTCGATTTGGTATCATTTGTCAATGGTCAAGTACATGGACATCAACTCGGTTATTCCGTGTTGCTTCTTGATGTTTTCCAAGCCGTTGACAAAGCGTATTATAAGTTTGGCATGAATTTGAAATGAATTCAGGATTTTAGAAGAAGTAACCGTCTGACAGGACATACCACTTGACAATGAAGTGAAAAACCTCGGGGTGAGTCATAACAGAACCCTTAAGGAGAAGGAGTTTCTTAAAACTGAACGTTCAAAGCTTGGCAAAAAATACAAAAATGAGTACTCGCTTATTGTTAAACATTGTCATCATCATCAGTTTCGGTGACCCGCACGCTCCACTAAAGGGGTTCCGGGGCCGATACCCGCAAAAGAGGCCTACAGGCCGCTCGATGCTCCGCCATCGACTCTAACTTATTAGGAACTCTTCCCAAGCGCAACCAGGTTTGATTTGATCAGACCATCTCGCTCCTGGTAGGCGGCGGCAGCCTACCTGATGCGATAATGAAGAGGCACTCCTCGGATGTCGTGGTGAAGGGAATATACGTACTCGTACCATGTGGCCAATGTGGCAATGGAGGTATAGCCCTTACCATCAGAAGAAGTAGCTGCTCAACATTGAGACAACGCGCAATGTCGCGTGTCTCACCCTATCCAAGCACGAAGCTTTCAGAACAGCACGGAGTAATTTGATCTCGGCAGCTTATACTAGCGATCTTATTTCTTTAGATCTTACCCAAATTGCACGACTATAGTCGAGAGTTAGAGCAAATACTGAGTTAAAATCCGATAGCTTGGCTTTAACATCAAGCTCGGTCTTCTTTAGTACTAATTTTCCAAGGTGCTTCAAAAATCCCAATCCAACTCCTCTTATAACTCGTAAAAAAAACCGCGAGATTCCAAAACTTGTCCTGTCTTGGCAATGCTTTTAAAATTTTCCAAGCTTGACAACAAGCCTAGAAGGACTCAACCAACTTGGCGTACGAAATAAGAGGCAGCTGTCCAAGGATAGTGCCAGCTGAAGAGGCTTGTTTGTGGAGGCCCAGGCGCACCATGAACTGTACTGACATTAAAAGAATATCGACTGTAAAGTAGTAAATCTTTCGATCTCATACGATAAACTTAAGCCCTTTTGTTGTTAGCGAGAGATGCGTATGAAATGTGTCAAAAAACAAAAATAAATTAACTGGAGCATACAATAGCAGGTCTGTATTGCCTCGGAAATAATTTTTTTTTGTTCAAATGATATGTGCGATGATAGTATTTGGAGGAGATTGACGTCGATTTGGACAAGCGATTTCCAATCTCTGGTCTCAGTTATGAAGATCAGGTAGGGCGATCAGGCAACAATGTAAAAATAATATTTGAGTGGCACTACAGCCCACAAGGGACTAGGGCCTAGCTTCTACAGCAACTACTTGTGTTGTGCGTGCTACTGTTCTCTCTCGAGTTTCCGACTCCGAGCGGCGAGATTTGAGAAGCTTTTCATAGACAATTGATACTTTTTTAGTATTGTCAGCAGCTCGAAAGAGGTGGTGCTTTGAAAAAATGCGAGGTGTCCCGTCCGGGAATCGAACCGAAAGCTTCTGTGTGTGGTCGACGCACTTACCCATTACGTCACGGCGACCACTATCGTAATGGATGGGCAGTCGAAAATATTGCTGCTACATGTGTTACAGATGATCCGAATTGCTTGAACTCGCTAAGTTCGCTGAGTTCGCAGCAATTAAACGTACGCTGCGAAATGTCTAGGTTTCCTAAAACGATGCAAAAAATGCTTTCCCCCTCTGATCTGGCTACAATTTACAAGGCCCAAATCCGCCCTAAGTTCGAGTATAACGCTCCTATCTGTTCTGGTGCTCCCAAGACCTCTCTGCACCTACTGGACAGAATTCAAAAGCGAGCAATAAAACTTATAGGAGATAATAATATTGCGAAGTCGATTGACTAATTAGAACACCGACGCAATGTCCGGTATCTGTCACTGTTTTATCGCTTTTTTAAGAATCATCAGTTATCATCAGTGCACCCTTAAGCCCACCTTCGGACGTACAGTAAAGCTTAGAGACTCGTTCTTTAGCCGCACTACACGAATATAGAATGCTCTTCCCAGCTCAATATTTCCCTCTATTACAATCCACAAACATTTAAAACCAATGTGCACCGGTACCTCCTCTCTTCCTCTTCCTCTATACCTACGGCCCGTGCTGTGACTTAAATCCATCCGCACTTAAGGGAAGTCGCATCTCCTTAAACGCGCGCCAACTATAAAAAAAATTAAGTTTGTGGTTTAACTAACGCAACAATTAAAATCTAATGTCCATTCATAACATTGTAGATACGCTTCTTAGGTGTTGGAATAACACAATACAAAGACCAATTTTCCATGCAACATTTTTTGGGTGGTGAGGAGACTCACTTCTCATTCCGTGGCTATGTTAACAAGCAATTTGCCGCACATGCACCCACAAGTGATCGAAGAGGTGGCATTGTATCCAGACAAAGTGACTGTGATCGAAAGGTATCATTACTTTGTATTTCTCCATTCGAACGACGGTTTCTGTCAACTTGGAGCGATTTGGTCGAATGATATACGTTTCTAAGACTAAGCGTTGGAATAAATGTGATTCAACAATAATTAGACAATGCAACAAGTTATCGAACACGACTAATAATGGCTAAATTACGTGAGAAGTTTTCTAGTCGCGTAATTTCAAATTTTGGAAATTATGTTGTTTCCACACAGTACGGCAAAGAGCTGATTTGGTCAGATGCGATCAAAATAAACCGATTTGGATCAGATAGTCGCGTATGGGTATGGCGATAGAAGGGACAGCAACTATTATAGAGCTAGTTAAAGAACGATTAAATTTGTTGGAGGACAACTATTCGTGTTGTGCGTGCTACTGTTCTCTCGCAAGTAGAAGGGGCCTACAGTTTTTTGCCGACTCCGAAAGACGAGATTTTAGAAGCTTTTTCAAAGACAATTAGCACTCTTTGAGTGTTGTCAGCAACTCGAAAGAGGTGGTGCCGTGAAAAATGCGAGGTGTCCCGTCCAGAATCGAACATAGGTCTACGCACTTACCACTACGCCACGGCGACCACATGCTAGAGAATCGTTAGGCCCTAATACCTCGAGGACTGTTGTGCTACTCAATTAGTATTATTAAAAGGCTGCACGATGGCTCAGAGATAATGGAATAAAATTCCACCAGAAGTGTATGTAAAATTAGTAAACCCATTGCCGAGAAGAACAGCAAGTGTTTTGTCTCATCAATTCTGTTGATCACTATATTACAAATGAAACTTAAAATATTCTACAACACCACGAAAAGTTAAACTGAAATTTTAATCAATAATGCTACTTTTCCTAACTAGAACTGTATATACAGAGATTCTTATTCCTGCACAGAAATTTGCATGAATTCTCTAGTTTTTCAATTCAAAACGAACTAATAAAAATTGTGATTGTGTGACATAAACGGATAGATACACCGATTTGTAAGTGTTTTTATTCCTTAAGCGAAATCCAAAAATCTAAGTATATACTTTAAAGCTGCATGGCTATGACCGCAAAAAAATATGCCGAATATAGCCGAAAGAATGCCAACATTTAAGAGACAGCATTTTATATTGCCTATCAAATGGACATGAGCCGCATAATTGAAGTATCTTCTACAAAAGGGGTGAATATATTTTTAGAATAAACAGTGGATGAATAAATTAACGCCGACATTAACGCGACAATTAATTCAAAACAATAGTGCTTAGAATATGGGCTTATACATTTTTGGAATCTTTTGAGATGAGTTGAAAAATATTCTGTATTCATATTACGGAAAAGAGAAGGTAAGATATATAGAGGATTTTTGTTACATCTTATAAAATAATATAAATACATTTAAGGATTGGTTTTTTTGTTTGCAGAAACGTGAAAGAGATTTTCAACATCTGACGTTAGGAATGTCAAATCATTAGAACTAAAGCCACTGACCTGAAAGCTTTTTCTCCAGTTTGATTGTAAATATTTCTAGTTTCACCATTCTTTGTAGTGATTTCTTTAAATAAAATTCGGCTCTACAGTGCACAAGGACGACAACTTGTGTACCGAAATTAAGCCGTTGAAATTTGAAATTAAAAAAATTGGCTCCTGCCCTTCGACTTTTTACCGACGTTTCATTTGTACCAAATTTCCCAGTTCTCTGTTGGATTTTGTCCACTACACCAAAAATTTCGTCCACAAGGTCATAACTCGTGACGAATCATGAGTTGTTATCATGGTAAATTAAAAAATGACGCTAAACTTCAATTGCGGAGGTTAAGCCAAAATCAAAAAATTAAGAATATCGTAAAAGAACGGTTTTCTTAAGTTCTGCAAAGTTGTAAAAAGTATTAGCACAACTATTTATTATCTAACGGGGATTACTTATAGGGGATTAAAAGGCATTTTATGAAGGTTAACCGTGCTTTCTCCGTCCGTCCCCCAGCAAGCATACACCCTGACTTGAACTTCAATAAAAATCCCAATGGCTAGAAAACCACAAGTAGTCGTAAGAGAACCATAGCCCGTTATCATGATACTGGCAACTTTACAAAACGCAATGGAAGAATTCATAATAAAGGCAACATGTGCAGAAATGTTTCGGAAAGTGAAAACGAGAATTGAGAGTTCTCCACGTCGAAGTGGGTGAAATATGACTCCTGAGCTCAAAATATCGTTGGAACGGAGGCCACATATACTAAATATGAATTTGGATTCCAGCCATGGAAGCACACGATCTGACACCGCAGCAGAAAAAAGTTAGAGTCGAAAAAGGAGATGCTACGCCTGCACGAAAGTGGTAAGTTGTCCAGTTTGTCTTTTTTTTTTCAAAGAGTCACAATTCACTATCGAGCACTACGTCAATAAATAAAATAACAGACTTTACTTGATAGAGAGTCTTACACCTTCAAAGAATACCAGAAATCAGCCAGCATCGATGGTTATAAGGGCCATCATAACCGCCAATGGCCATTCTCCGCTCGTATTTTTGTAGCCTTGGGCAAACAAACGTTTCAGTCTGAGACCGTGGACATTTTAACAATATTCTGCACCGCCACATAACGCAAGCGTCAACTAAGATTGGCTTGAAAACAAATGTCCCACACTTTCCACAGCTTCCTCGACACAATGGATAGCAAATTCCCCGTATACAAATCTGTTGAATTTTTCTGTATAGGATATTTTAAAATACCCTAAAAATACGGCATTTTGAACTACTTTAAGAAAGAACTTCCGTGGGAATGCGACAAAATACCGTAAAGCCACTTGTGTGTAGAGTGTGATGCTTTCTTCGGCCGGCTCAAGGCCATTCTTCTCTCCGAAGGTGATCAATGACTTTTCCAAATTTTTTTGCTTTGACACAAATAATTAAGTGGTCGCCGTGGCGTAGTGGTGTGTGCGTCAACCGCCGCGCAGAACGTCTGGGTTCGATTCCCGGGCGGGACACCTTGCATTTTTTCGCGGCACCACCTCTTTCGAGTTGCTGACAACACTCAAAGAGTATCAACAGTATATGAAAAGCTTCTCAAATCTCGCCGTTCGGAGTCAGCAAAAAACTGTAGGTCCCTTCTTCCCGTGAGAGAACAGTAGCGTGCACAACTCGAGTAGTTGTTGTAGAAGCTAGGCCCAGTTTCCTTATGGGCTGTAGTGCCACTCAATTATTATTATTATTAGGAGACCAATGTTTCGCACTAATCACGTACAGTTACAGACAAAAAAATAGAACCAACGAAAATATGAACTTAATTTTCTTTAATTTATAATTTCGTCTACTTCAAAAAAATCACATGTGAAGATTGTGGAATATGTTTACATTTTTGTAGAATGTAGCGGATGCGGATATTGTACGACAGGTGTTGGCTTCGTTCTTTTCTGTGGATCTTTTTGACTTTAACAGATTTCTTAGCGATGCCCAATATAATTTCCAAACGAATATAAGACGGTGATTGAGGATGGGGACAGATCTCGAGCTAACTTTTTATCTTGCCAGTGGTATGCTTAGAGCGATTGTCATTTCAATGTCATCAATCACTCGGCATACGATATTTTGGCATAAAAATGCTGATCCGTGATCATTTTGGGCCTACGGCAAACCACGAAAAATATCCCCAAACAATTATATTTCCTCCTCCATTCTTGACAATTTTACTGGCTTACTGACTCTGGCAGATTGTATTTTTTCGACATCGAACCTACCATCCGATTTCACCAAATTTGTCTTTGTATTCTCAGACGAAAAACATTTTCGCTATTTTCGTACATTTTCTGTGTCTGCCTATGGTCCGTTGGGAATTGTAGACGGTGCTTCTGGTGACTTTTTTAAGTAAGAAGAGCTACAACTCTGAACTTCTTTCGAAAAGATATTACCTTCTGTACTTTATTCGAAAGACTGGCAAAAATAATAATAATTGAGTGACACTACTACCCGCAAGGGACCAGCGCCTAACTTTTACAGCAACTATTCGTGTTGTGCGTGCTACTGTTCTCTCACGAGTAGAAGGACATACAGTTTTTTGCCGACTTCGAACGGCGAGGCTGGAGAAGCTTTTCATAGACAAGTAGCGATCTTTGAGTGTTCTCAGCAACTCGAAAGAGGTGGTGCCGTGAAAAAATGCGAGGTGTGCCGTCCGGGACTGGCAATACTATTATAACTTTATTTTCTCAAGCTAACTTAAAAGGATCTTTGTTGCACAGGCATTTCCTTCCTGGGTGAGTTTTATAATAAAATCTCTTTCGGCTGCGGAACAATGCAAGGCCAAGGCCCATTTATTCTGATAGTAGAATCATTCCCTATCCAAAGTACAAGCATTTTCTTCATTTTTAAAAAAAATATTCACAATTCAAACCAAGAAAATAAGTAAACTGGTGTTATTGTTTTGCCCGCACTGTTAAGCAGCTCATTCGCGTTTATTAATTAATATAAATATCCTTTACTTACTATTGTTATATTTGTTTTATTGAGAGGAAAGTACTTTTACTGACAACGAAATTTATAAATGCAAAAAGTGAATTTAAAATCAAAGAAAAGAGTGGAACTCTCTCTTTTTCCCTATTGGTCACATTGTTTTGTCCGCAACTGTAAGCAATATTTCATAATTTGAAGCAATCAACAATTAAACATGACTGACTAAAGACAGATATGTTTCAAAAAAATTTCAGTATGAGTCCGCAACGATCTGTAGCGGACCTGATTGTATGGGAGGATTCGCTTCGATCGGATTTATGAATATAAATTCCCATCACTGGCATGCGGACTTCAAACGATATCCAAAAAAACGATTTCGGTGAACATTTCCCGGCGGATTCAGGAATAGGTGTGAATAATCACAAATCAGTATCGATACTCTAACTTTTTGAAGCAGTTATTCCAGTTATTTTTACAATAATACGAAAAAGGAGCTATGATGAAATTTATGTAAATCATTCATAAGTCTTTATTGGTTTCAATAACATTAAATGCAAGCAAAACAAGTTTAGCACTAACATTAAAAGACAAGTTCTCCAATCAAAAGTCCTCACTCATATAGAAGCAAGACCTATTATCATGGATAAGTCACGAGCAAGAAGTCACAGTTAAAACAAGTAAATATTTCAAATTCAAAGCATGACACAGATCACAAGCTGCTTCCGTTGCACATAATTAAAAAAACGCATTTGGGAGTATAATCAACAATTGTCACATCATTTTCTCAATTTGTTTCCTCTTATATTACAAAAAAAAAAAAAACACGAACTAACCATCCAAAGTCCTTAAGCGCAAAGCAATACCAAGGAAAGGTAATCCTACCGGACCCGGCATCTTCCACGAAAACCAATAAAATCGTCTTCTACTCCAAAGATAGTACACCCACAAGAGGACACCGAAAACTAAAAGCACAACTGCGACGGCCATACTTCTGCAATTTTAAGTAACTTGTACCCACACGCGTCAAGCGGCAAAAATCAACTGCCGAAAAGAGAAGAAGCTGTACACAATCAAAAGGGACCAGGCACACCGATCTCATCTACTGAACCGGTCAATACTCAAGAGTGTACACTACAGATGTCCACTTGTTGACCACCGCACTCTCAACAAAGAGTGATTGTTGATGAGTGTTGATTATCTAAATTCAAATAGCTTTACTGTGACCAAACTGAGATGTTCTTGATGTCGTCTTGCGGGGAATACCACCGAAAATCGAGGTATTTCGTTCCGCCGGACTCGAGAACATAAACAAAGATGATGTACTCCATCGGCAGTCATAACATCAATTAAGGGGATAGAGAAGGTAAACAAATATTTGGCGCTCGTGGATTTCTAGAGGGTAATTAATGGAACCTTATTTGGTGGAAAGATTTACACTCTACTACGATGCAGAAGTTGGTCATGTTGTGGCACGTATTTGTGATTCCTTATAAGAATTTCGCTTTGTCCGATAATCGTTCACTGCAACTCAGTAACTCACTCAACTCACGACAAGGAAAGAAGAAAACAAAGTCAATTTTAAACTATATATATTTATTTCAAAAAAAAAGGCAATGGGACGTTTCATTCATCTTCTGTGGATCTCCAGCTTAGGCATAATTTCATAACGTAAGGACAGATGCTGAACGTATCGCAGGTCATCGTAGCGGAAGCTTGTTGAAATTCGATAATGCCGAATGATTTTTGATAGCGCAACCTTCAGAAAGATTCTTGCATAACGCCAACCTGAAAAAAAATGTTGTGTGCTTAAGTTCATTTTTATGTACATGCAGCGACGTTTTTATAAATCCACGCAATCATTTAATTTTATTTATGAAAGTAAAAGTAATATGAAGAAAAGTACACGTATACCTTTATAGTTGAAATAGATGATAAAATAAGTTTAATAGATATTGAGAAGAAGGAGGTATAGGGGACATTAAGGTTCTTTTACATCACACTTAAAAAGTTTGGTGTTATTGACGAAGCAATGGACAGATCCAATGTTATTTCGCATGTTGTTATAAGTGAAATTTAGACTCCAAAGCCCACTTCTCAATTCGATGTTTCCCCCATTCTACACCGATGTGATGTTTGTAGAAACTTAAAAAAAATTACACAGAGTAGCTTTTTATGAGATCGTTTCGTATAAATTTTTTCGAGCACCCCACTCTTAAAGCTATCCAACAAAATCGCTAAATTTTAACATCAACAATTAACGCGAACGTTGAATAACTTAAAAATGCAGTTTTGGAAAGTTCAAAAAAAGTTGGTCAAACATTATCCCTCCCCGGCACAGTTCTTGGAATTTATGGGACCTACTGTTTTATTGCGTCTGTCACATCAAGTCTGACAACCAGTGAAATTTTTAAAAGATTGAATGTTGTTCTTTGAATAGGGACTACCAGCATTCGGAAAGGCATAGGGAGGCCAAAACGACATTTACAGTGAAATATCATTATTTATTGCTGTACATTTATCGGTATCATTTCATGAATTCTGTAGATCTTAAGAAATGCCTGTGTCCAGCTACAGAGATAATAATCTCCTCAAGTTCAACAAAACAAAAAACAAATATCAAACATATCTCTGAGCAATCTGAATTAGACTCAAAGCAAGTGAAACAATGTTTTTTATGAATAGAGTTAGGAGGATTTTTGAAAATGGGAAAACTTGACAGGCCTTCTTAGAATCCAAAGTTATTGCAGATGTTAGCCTTCGGGCTGTTAAAAATTCATTAGGGACCTCTGCGCTAAAGCTATTTCGGGAAGATTTAGTTTTTAAGGCAACAATACTAATTGCCATACAGATAAATACTTATTCTTATTTTTGCAATACAATACTTATATCAAACTTCAAATAAGCTATAACTTGTATGGCTTAATGTAATGAATGTAAAAATGTACATTCATTATAATGTTCTCCGAGGAAACCAGTGTCGATGCCTCCCTGCAGCCCAGCTTTCAACCTAATTGAGAATATCGGGCCTAGAATGAAACTTAAGTTCCGAAGCAGCTTTCAACGAAATACCTAAACAATTTATGTATCCTGAATTAGAACACAACAAACTCCAACAAAATGCTTATTAGATACGAAATGTCTTTTCTTAAATGCCTTTTGCTATCGCGACTAAAATAAAAATTTAACAAAAATTAAAAAAAAAAATATTTTATCAATGATTTTAAACAGCACTTTACTAGCACATCAAGAAGAATCAGCAAACGTATTAATTGAAGAATTTAAAATATGATTCATGAATTACTTTCGCAAAATATACGTGCAATACGAAGTCTGTTCAAAAAATAAATTCAATTTTAATTTTTAATAAAAAAATATCTATTTATTTATTTATAAATTTTTATTTTGTGCCCCTCAAAGTATTAATAATAATAATAATTAAGTGGCACTACAGTCCACAAGGGACCAGGGCCAAGCTTCTACAATAACTACTTGTGTTGTGCGTGCCATTGTTCTCCCACGAGTAGAAGGGACCTACAGTTTTTTGCCGACTCCGAACGGCAAGATTTGATAAGCTTTTCATAGATAATACTGTTTCAGTGTTATCAGCAACTCGAAAGAGGTGGTCCCCCTCAAATATAATACACTTGCACCAGCGTTTTCTGATATGCACCTTTTGGTATGCCCTTGATCTTTGCTCTAAGCGATTCGGTTTGTATCTCTTCAATCCTTGCGAAACGGCTGGGTCTCTTCCACCATGGGAACAGAAAAAAGACGTAGATGGGAAATTGGTGGCTGAGGCATGAATACGGTATTGTTTTTGGCCAAGAAATTGCGAACATGCAAAAGCAAGTTCAACAATTTTGAAACCAACTTTGCTGTCCCACGCTTCATGCCAAAAATTTGCAAACAAAATTGCAGCAACTTCCTTAATAGTGATTCGAAGATTCTTTGTAACAACTTTCTTCACTTTATCAACATTTTCATCGGTTGTTGATGTGCTGCGGCGTCCACCTTCAACCTTCTTTGAAAAGCTTGTACCACATTTAAATTTTGTTTTGCCTCAGAGTACACTCACGTATGCCACTATTAATATTTCAGGTGTTTTTGCACTAAGCGTATATTGTTTGTCTACGGGCGTATATATGTTAGATGGTTGTACACATGTACCTACGGAAATTTAATATTTGAACCTAGAATCTGTTTCTTCCTAACCCGGTGCAGTGAAATTACTGGGGCTTAGAACTGACCACCTAATTGATGAAATGATGTTATAGATTGCACTCTCTTTAGAAGTGCGATAAAGGGAAACGATAATGAGTAGCCATGCGTGTAAACGAATGGCTACTCATTATCGTTTCCCTTTATTTCCGCAAGGCAGCCTATTTTATTTACACACTCAATCTTCAAACGCATTTTACACTAACGACGGGATGTCATTACAGAGCCCATTTGCAGTGAAACTCTTTTGAGGTTAATAATTTTGCATTTACATGATTACGGGGGTTGTGAAGAAAATTATTGCTCATATCTAATTTTTACTTAATAGCAACGAACCTCAAGACAGAGCTAGTCATCTCTACACAACTTGTGATTTTTATTCCGAATTTGAAAAGAGTGGCATAACACTTTCAAATGATGTGTTTTTTAAATTGATACTAAAGTTATTTTATACGAAAGATACTATTCTAGCATTAAAACTAAAATACAATACCTGGCATTTCATCGCCACGGCTGGCTTGAACATAACCTAATCTTGAGGTCCAGTTTTTGATGACTTTTTCCACATTTGTGGCCGTTTATTGAAAATATTCGGAGACTGTTATTCAGACTAGCACTTTTTGGTAAGTCCTTCAGCTCTTTCAGCGATTCGGTTTGTATCTCCTCAATCCTAGCATCCTTTCATGGCGATTGTTGCTTCTAGGTAGTCAATCGTTTTAAGCTTATTATCGTAGTCTAGCGTCTTCACACATCCCCACTGAATATAGTCAAGCGGCGTTCAATAGCAAGATTTTGGGGGACAATTCATGGCTCCGTTACGTGAAACTACGCTATGGTACCCAACGTTGACTTCCATAAATTAATTGTGGCACAAGCTGTATGACATGTTGTGCCGGCTTGTTGTAACCACAGCCACCACAAAAAAAAAAGAAAAAGTAACTAATCATGGCTCTACAGCAGTCCCCATTATGCCACCATCGTTTTCAAGAAAGTACGGATCAAACCATTTTTTTGTGGACGTACCGCTATCTCAACTTACTCGTAAGAAATTAAATCATCTCTCCGAATACAGCCGTCTTGTTTTCATTCAACCAAAAGTGAACTTCGTTCAACAAAATACGCTTATGGAAATTGGGATCAAGGACAATCTTGTTTTGGCCCACTTTCACGGAATTTACGGTTTCTATGTGATCCTACGGCCTTAATTCTTACATGAGTAAGCATGACAACCAAGATGTTTTTGCAAAATCGTCCGTAAACTGGATCTTAAACCTGTGCACAATGGCGGATAGTCAGATTTGTGTGTTCCTTTACGCTACGCTTAACAGTATTAATCACTTCCTCTGTTCATACTGTACGAGGTCTATGTTGATGCGGATTATCATTTAGATTAAGCGAGGTGCAAAAATGTTCAATAGTCAATCGAATTAATTGCTCTGATAGACGATTCGGTTGACCGTAAGTTGTGCGCGGTACGTATTTCGAAAAGAACCTAGATTTCCAAAAAAGCTCTTACAGTTTGGAAGCGTCATTCAGACCTCAGTCTATTCATGTTGAAAACCCAAACAAAAAAATAAAATTAAAATAAATCACTTGACAGCTGACAACTTGGAGTTTTAGACCTCTAAAAGAGCACCCGTTCAATGCACTACATAAATTAAAAAATAAATTTCTTAAAAAAAAATCTTACCAATACAATTCCTTGGACCCTTAGAGAATGGAATGAAGGCGTACGGATGTCTATCCCGGTGGGTCTTTGGCAAAAAATTTTCCGGATCAAAAGTGTCAGCATTCGGTCCCCACAGACTCTTGCAACGATGCAAATTGAACATGTCGATGATGATGATCGTGTCCTTGGGTATCCAAAGATCATCCCCTATCGCTGATTTTCTGGAAACTTTTCGCGATATCATCGGGACACTTGGAGCAAGTCGAAGCGTCTCATCAAGCACCATGTCCATGTACACCAGATCAGATAAGTTTTCAAAACTTACGTCGGAATTCTTATCGGGAAACACAGACAGAACTTCCTCGTAGAGCTTATCCTGGCATTGGGGATGCATAGCCAAGAGCATCAACGCGCTATAAAGTGTGGTCGCTGATGTCTCGAACGCCTAAAAATGCTTAGAAGTGGAGAATGACATGAGACATTTGATTTCTGATGGACTTACAGCAGCTAATATGACTGCGGATTGACTGCAAGCTTCTTGCCAGGTCAGGACATTGTTTTGCAATGAATGTACAACGCAATCGACAAAGATGAATTTTGACTTTGTGATGTTAACCGATTCCTCTTCCTGGGCATTGTTGTTTAAAGTATCGTCCGGCGATTGGGCATTCAGAGCGGCGAGTTTTTTCATTAGAATCTTTGAGGATTAGAAATAGAAGAAACACTTAAATGAAGATGTGGTTTCTCGTTTAATACAAAAGATCCCTTCGATTGTGCCAAGGCGAATAGTCTCATAAGATTTATAACCAGGATCGTAGCCATTGTGTGAAGGCTTGAAAACGCGCGTGAACGAATTGGTCAGAAAAGTTCGTAATATATAAGCTAAAAAGTCCACTATATATGATAAAATCACGAAGAAGTTTAGACGCTCATCCACCATTTATTTAGCGATCCATTGCTGTATATCACAGCACGCATAGGGACGAAGGGTGAACGGAGATTTTGCAATTTTTGGAAAATTCCTACCTGGAAGAACTCTGATTATTCCATCAAGAGCAAAGAAGATAGAGAAGTTTCCATATTTTCATCGTTACACTTGAGGCTATCATACAAAATTCACAGGTCGACACTACAGGTATGTTCTTCTTTTATTTAGGTGTTGGCTTCCATGGATGAGTTTAACGTGATTGGCTCAGCACAACAAATCATCAGTGATGTGTTTGTTGATGTTGAAATAGAAGCGTCTATGATGGCGGTGGTCAATGATTATAAAACGAAGTAATACATCACTCAGTAAGTCCCGGGACTGACATATAAGGGGCACCACTAAGCAAAAATTTATACCATGCAAACACTTAAATGATACTTGTCAAATTTTTATCAAAATCTGATTATAAGGTTACAAGAATTTCGTGTGTTGACAACACTTCTTTGTGATGGAAAAAATACCGTGCAAGCTCAGCAAAGGCTTGAAAAGTGTAACAAAGACTCTGCTCCATCAAAAATAAATATTTGTTGGTGGAACGCAGACTTTAAAGGTGGCAATGCAGACACCAACGATGCTGAACACTCTGGAAGGCCAATTGAGGTGATTACACCTGAAAACGTCAAAAAGTAAACAAAATCGTTCTGAAAAACTGCAAACCGAACTTGCGTGAGATAGCTGACACCTTTTCAGAAGGCTGTGTGTACTATTTTGCATGAAAATTTGTCCAAGAGAAGGCTGTTTTCGAAATGGGTGCTGCTTTTGGTCACCATAGCCCAAAAAACAAGAACGTATCGATGAATCTGAAGTCTGTTTGGAGCTGTTTCGCCAGAATAAACACAATTTCTGCATCGATAGGTCACATGGATCCACGACTATACTCCAGAATCAAATCGGCAATCAGCGAAGTGAACAGCATCCGGTGAACCACGCCCAAAGCGTCCAAAAACATAAAAGTCGCATTTTGAGATGCGCACGGAATTTTTTTCACCGACTATCTTGAGAATGGGAAAAGGATCAACAGCAAATACTACTTGACATTATTGGTGCATTAGAAGAAAGAAATTGCAAACATATGTCACAAGTCGCTGTATACCATGGCCAAAGAACACGAATTGGGCTCTGAATCGCTGCCACAAACACCGTATTCCCCAGATCTGGCCCCAGACTTCAAAAAATTCTTACCGTAAAAAATATGGCTCGAATGAGAAGGTGATCGTCGAAACTGGAACCTATTTTGAGGACAAAGATAAATCGTTCTATAAAAAAAGTATCTATATGTTAGAGCGGCGTTGCACTAAAACTATGTTAATGAATAAACTCGAATTTTGTCTAGAAAATGTATTTTAGTTGATCAGTCCGGGACTTATAGAGTCATGTGTTATAATGCTTCCGACTATGTCACAAATTGCGTCATGCGTAAATGGGTAAATGCAATTGGAATATAACCTTCATTGTTTTAGTGTGCAAATTGCATGCAACTCGAAAGAAACCGCACTAGCTGGAGAGGAGTCTTAATTAAAGCCCGGAGTCAATCGCAGAACGGAAAAGAAACAAAAGCCAAAAATAGTTAAAACAAATTCTGCAACATATGTCAAAGTATGAATTTCAGAAAGTGTCTGCAGACAGCTGAAAGCTCGATTGCAAAACCTCTAAGGGCAGTGCAACTGTCTTAGGTTTTTAAGAAAATTGGGAAACATTTAAACGGATATCCGCAATTCTCTTATGATCAAAAGTTGAGTTACGCCAAAGTCTCAGTTTCGATTCCCGGACGGAACACCTAGCATTTTTTCAAGGCACAACCTCTTTCGAAATGCTGACAACGCTTAAAGAGTGAAAATTGTCTATGAAAATGTTCTTAAATATCGCCCATCTACTAATAAGAGAACAGTAGCTGAAGTAGCAACGCCCTGTTCGCTTGTGGTCTGTAGTGCCACTCAATTATAATTATTATATGCCAAGGGACAACCCCATTCTAATTTTGTACAGTTGCAGCAGTTTTTAATGATCTTTGCGTATACAAATCTGCCGGCCTGGATGGTGCTGACAAGGGACTTACGTAAGCTTTGTCTTCTGACTTACAATTCACGGCTCTTACCGATTGGGTAGAATATATCCAGTTCGTCCCTAAAAAGGACGAGTTATCGTCACCCTTGTTCTACATATCTTCTTTATAATTCTTCTTAATTGACCAACCTTATGGTTTCCACGCCGGTCTATTGGGGATCTGGCGCTTGCTGGAATTATCGGTTAAAATTGTTATGGCGGTAAGCAGGGAAAAAATAAAGTTTATGCTGTCATTAAAGAAGAATGCACAGTATCGACGTCGTTAACAGAGCATCATAATGGGCAGAAACTCTGAGGTAGTTAAGGACTTCTTCAAACTCGGCCATGGATTACATAAGGAAAATAACAATAGTACTGTTTCCTATCGCTGTTAGTTTGGAGCTCAAGCAGCATTTGGGTAAAAAGCCCTCTCTCGATAGACGAAGCTGGTTTTGCTCTTTGACTTAGAAAACTGAACAGTACTTAAAGCAGATAAGGAAGCCTCTTTATGGTCATGTTCCCATTGATGGCTGGAGGAAAAGATTAGACTAAGAACTTCATGAGCTGTACTGCGACATGCGCCTGGTCAAGCGTCTTCAGACACAACTCTTAGAATAGCAAGGCCATGTAGAGCGTATGGTCCCCACTGCCATTGGGACAACGAAATAGAGGACAGAGAACGTCTTCGAATAGAATGGCGCACACAAGTGAAGAAGGACATCAACCAACTTGGTGAACACAACTGGGGCAGCTAGTGAAAGACCGTGCTGGCTCGAGAGGCATATTGGTTGAGGTTCAGGTCCACCAAACAAAGAAGAAGAAGATACACTCGAAATTTGGTCCCTTGCATCCGTTTAAAAAACGTTTGTTTGCTTAATAATCTCAGTGATCGGAATAGGCGAAGAGGATTCAATAAGATTCAGAATTTATGAATTAATGATGAATTAATTTTTAGTTCACTAACCCAAGGACAGATTCAGGAAAACGATTTGGTCCTTCTAAAGCATTCTCGGAAACTGTTCCCTTTAAACGATTTGCTTAGCACATTCTCATTGTTGACCGGCTATCCTTAACTTTGGAGTCTTAAAATCGATCATGCAACCGACGTTTTTAGACATTTTAGTCTTGGTTTAAAATCATTGTTTACGGCAGCCAGAGCGTGATGTATCATGTTCTATCGATGATGCCAACCACCCCGATATTTCCCACAAGGAGGAATACTGATTTAACGTTTAGCGGGCGGCCCATCCGATGTAGAAAGGAATTTGCTTCTTTGAGTCACTTAAGGACTGGACTGGTAAACACACTCTAAGCCATTCTTGAATATTTATCAAAGTCCTTATTAGAGACTTTTAACAAACTCATGTACTTTTGATGACACCTAAAAACTTATCAAACTTACTTCGTGAACATAATTAATGAAAGTTGTCTTCGACTCAATGTACTCCTTGTATTCTTTGCAAAATCGAAAAGTCACACTATTCCTCAGCAGAATTCGAATTGTTCTCTCAAAGATTATGTGAACGTACCTAGAAAAGCAAAACTGATCATTTCCGCGTATACTACGGTCATAAACATACCTTTCCACGTGCGAAATCAGTTTTTGATTCTCTCCAACTGACTTACCGTACTCATACCCTATTGTTGTTGCTAAAAGTAAAGTGTTCAAGAATTTATTCAGACGACAACAAAAGTTTAACTTACAATACGAAGTTTGAAGTGTAAAGGGAAGAATAACCTTCCACAGATCGACTTCTCCCCGCCCAACCAACTCATCCAACTTTTCCAATGTGTCATTAGAGTAATGATTAAAGATTGGAATGAAGCTTAGCAGAACCTTATGCGAGAAACAAGGATTCAGTAGTTTTCGATGTCTCTCCCAGAGTGGTGCTAAAAATGAAAGATTCAAGTGGACATTGAAATGAAGGATTCAACTGGTTTTACATTTGCTGGTCATAAGTCCGGACTGCAGCTCCTCTTCGACAATGTCATACACTTCCGATTTGTTAATACAATCCGGTGATGTGAGAATTTTTTCCAATTTTTCCGGATCATAAGTGTAGTAGATTGGCTTCGATCCTAACCAGAAGAACGCCGATTTGTTGGCTCCAGTGAACTGTGGAAGGATGTAGAGAAGATCTAAGGGAATAAAGTTGTGGTGTTTATTAGATAATTCACAGGATATTTTTCGCTAATTTTGACAAGAAATCTATCAAAGGAACACATGTGCTGTAAATTAGGCAGAGTTATTTTGCAACTGAACCGCGGGGAATTATTGATATCTGTAAGCCGGAGCTCGGTTTGAGTATTTTGCGGAGGGTCCACATAAAAACAAGTCTCATTATGAAGGTGTTTACAGCCTAGGACAGAAGGATGAGCATCTAACCACAACAGGGTGGGGAAATAGAACAGATTTACGAATGCTGCGCATCTGCTAACGTTTGTTTAGTTTTGAATTATAACGACATTTATTAAAACCGCTATTAAAGTTTGCATACACTTAGGCTCGGATTTATTGTAAGGGGAAACCGGTTACAGTCGAAAGCATTTCCAGAAACAGATGCAAGCAAAGTTGCCTCTTGCTCTGCTGCACGGTGCACCGATGCATAAAATGGTTAAATCCCACCATACAGTGGGATAAGGAGTAAAAGAAAATATTGGAAAAACTTCTGCTTCTTCTGTCGTATTATCATAACTATAAAATAATACACCTTATACCGCATCCCCAATTTGGCTTTCCATAAAACCTTCTTGAATATCTGAAGCAACTTAATTCAACTTTTAAGCCCAGTCCATTGCAGTCAAAGCATAAAATTCTAAACAATGAATGCTCAAAAGCAATTCCAAAGCTTTATTCTCTCTTCTCTTATTCTCTCTCTCTCTCAGAGATTAGGAGTTGTAATTTGCATAAAATTTTGGAATATCATAGAGTCATTCAAATTGTGGTTTCAAGTCGGTGACGATAACATTTAACATCTGTCAAACGCAGCTACCATGTGAATCACAAAAATTTTAGCTGAAAGCATGCTGTTTACGGTAATGTGTCGTAAAATTACTGAACTGTGCGTGAAATTAGTTTCAACTTACTAGAAAGGTTTTAATTTAAAGGTAGAGTTTTTGATTAACTACTCATGCAATGCGGTACAATTGTATGTATGTATTTCAGAAATACCCATGGGGGGGGGGGGGGGCAACAAAGAGGTGGGCGCAAAGGACTGCTTGCTAGACTCTATGGTCGAAATTTGTGAGTACAGTTTAGTTGAATTTGTAGTTTAATTTATAAATGTTTACATTTTAACATAACATATTCTACAGTTACAGAACTATGAAATTGCAATGGTAAAGTCAAAATTAGCTTTAGCATCTTGTTTTGACAAGTTTATAGCTTCCTAATATGAGTATTTTAAAAACTAATAATTTGTTTTCAATACTAAGCAGCAACTTTCGATTGAAAAATGGGAAGAGTATCTTTGCCATGAGGTTTACTTTGTGTACTGTGTTCGAAATTTTTTTTTTCAAAAGTGATTTTTTTTATCTTAAGATACTCCTAAATTCCATTCAATATTTATCGAGTTCAACTGCAGGCTTGATTGGGGTAGAAACTGATATTTTTTGCGTCTAGTAAGCCTCATAGTCTAAGACTTGTGAGTATTTGGCTTTATTTTCCATTTTCTACAGAAATTTTGAAAAATGTCGAGTTAATTCTGTAACGAAGTTATAGTGTCCCGTTGCATGTGAACAGGGCTGTTTGTTTAGCAAACAAAGCAATCCAACATAAAAATATTGAACAGAACGGGACCAAGAATGGACCCTTGCGATACTCCAAATTCAGTTATATATAATGACGTTCAGTTTACATTTTGTCATTGTCCCATATACGAGTACATATATGCGAATTAACAAACAAAAAATTATACAAAATTACATTTTCAGGTTTCTAGAACTGAGTTATCGATAATTTTCGCAGCATCACCTCTCTTAAGTTCCAGACAACACTCAAAGAGCACTAGTGGGCTATGTAAGAAAAGCTTCTTCAATTTCAGCCTTCGGTTAAGAGAAAAAATTGAACCCACAAACCCAGGTAGTTACTTAAGAATTAAAGACTGTAGCGCCATCCAATTTGTTTTTCTTATTTCCACAGAGCCTCTAGTAGAGCATGCGAGATACGAAAATTATGGATGTATTAAACTTAACACTTATGGTCAAAAGATAGCAGAGTAAGCAGGACTTGTACAGGTTCGGGAGTCGTATTTCTTTGTACATATAACAAAGTTCGATCATATACTATTTTTTTCATGGAATATTGTGCAAGAACTTTGCATTTTCTTATGATTGTCGCTTCCGTTATTTTGACTAAAATCGGTTGTCTTATGAAAAATTGTTGATTTTGTACCAGCTTTCTGTTTAATTTTGTGAATTTGTTACTCAAAATTTTATTTGTATTTGAAATTTGAAATTTCAAATACTATGGCCTTCGAATCTGAGCCACTGGGACAACGTAACAGAGGACGGCCTAGGTTAAGGTGGAGCATACAAGTGGAGAAGGACTTCAACCAACTTGGAGTGCGCAACTGGGGAAATATCGTGCTGGCTAGAGAGGCATGTTGCCTGAGGCCCAGGTCCACCGTACACCAGGTCACCCGTATATCGGCACATTCATCATCCTGACAACGGATTATTAAAATAATTTCCTTCACGGTTCTCTACCCAAACAAAATTCTGAAGTTTTGAAAATTCCAATTGAAAAAAAACAAAATGGCAAAACTGCTGATACAACAATTTGGGAGTTTAATGTGCAAAATGGCGATTGCGGCGTGAGCAATGTTGTATTGCGCGCCATTCTACATGAACCGAAGGTAATCGAAGACCATTTCCGGAAAAAGAAAAAGCCCACCGTCGACCGATATGTTTTTGCTAGACTCAATTTAGAATAAAAATGCTGCAACGACGTCACCCCTTCACAATCCGCACTATTGCTATTATCCTGTATGATCCTCGACAATAGCGTGAGCGTTTTCCGAGCCCTAGATGAAGCAATTTTGTTTGTTAACGTAATCAGCTACGTTTAGTCGACAATCCGTATAACTTAAAAATTTCCTGATTCAATTTGAATTATTTTGTTTTCATTTTTTTCATATTGTGGTTTGCAGATTATGTCAGGTATCACATAGAAAAAGCAGACATTCTAAAATTAATTAAAACTAATGAATTTTGCTTCATGTCATGTCAAAATCACAAAAGTCAATCAAACCAAAAATTAAATCACACGCACCTCGCATAGACAACACTTGATGAAAAACTCCGATTAACGGCAGGCCCCGTGGTCCGCCAACTTTTCTCGCAAATTCGCCAAATTTCAATCTTTTCAAATAGGAGTCAACGCACAAGAACACGCACAACGCAAGTAGCGCCACTATAACAATAATCATCCTAGATCAACTTCAGTCGAAATTCAACTGATGAACTACATTTGGGAAATTAGAATTTAAAGCCCGCTTAATGAGAGTTTTTGGCATCATCAGTGGTACATGTGATTAATTGTAAAAATCAAAAAGATGTGTTCAATTTTTCAAGTAAACAGTATATTCTTATTAATGCGCAGAACAGTGTAAATGACAATGTGATAGGGGCATTAGCAGAATTCGTGTTTTGAAGACAGTCACATTTCATGATAGTCAATTTGGACTAATTGTCTTTAGGAACGCAAAGTACGTGTTACACTCCGACAAAAAAGGATTCGTCTTACTTTTGATAAAAGGTTTTCCAATAAGGACTTAAAAACTTTTTTGTATACAATTTTTATAATTTGCAGACTTTGCTCGTTCGTGTGCATCACAATGATAAAAATGTTTAATTTACTGAATAAATTGAAAATGACAATTTGACGATTAGTTAAAGAGTTCGTTAACAAATTAAATTTAAAGTTCCCTTCATTTGGAAAACCCTTTGCAATTTCAGATATTGTACTGGACTTGGAAGCAGTAATTATAAATGTATGGAATCTGTTTAAATTCTTGATTGCTTCATTTAAATTGTCAATTTGTGCGCAGTAGCAACAAAGACAAATCTCACCATTGACAAATTACATCCAATCCCACCAAACACTCAGCATAACTTTACTCAACGCCAATTCAGGCTTTGAACTCGTTTGTGGTCTATTATCGGCCTTTAAAAATATATTTTTTAAGAGGTCACATAAAAAAATTGTTACACATATGTTTGCGTTAATTCATGTGCCACCCAAAACATCGGGCTTCAATGAGTAGATTGATCGTTTAAGTTGATGTCAAACTGACATACGGTTGATGTTTAGAGCTTCTGCTTTCTTCTTACAAATTGCAAAATTTCATCAACATTTTTAGTGGATAGGCCAATCAGTGCTGGAGGTATATTTGCATCAAAATTTCCGTTCCTATGCCCGGCGTTGAAACATCTAGAGCATACATATCGGCCAATACAGTTTTTGCGACATAGACTTGGTGACCACAAGTCTGTTATAAACAACAAAAACTCTTCAAAAACATCGCTTTTAGACCACTACATGTCAGCCAATTCGGACAACTAAGAAAAAACACACGAGCAAACGACACACATTAGAAACGCTTCATAAAAGTAATAACCTTAATAGAGAACAGGCATATTTGCTGTATAATCATCTCTAGAAACGGCCAATCAAATTTAAGGAATTTCCACACAACAAGACTGATCACTGCCACAGAAAAAGCTATTAAGTATATTTACCAAAATTATTAAATATATAAAGATCTTTTGAAGACGACAGCTGTTTCATTAAATAGCAGAGTGAACATCATTCTTCACCTAAACTGTAAACTAACTTTCGCAAATAATCAACGAATAAAATTATTGAAGTAAAAAATTCGAGTTCATCTCGATTACATTCCCACAAGTAATACTCAAAATCACTTCACATCACAAAATACCTCTCATCGACATCACCCGATGCAGAACTCCAATTAAGGGCAGTCCTCGTGGTCCGCCAACTTTTTTCGCAAACTCCCGATATTTCAAACGTTTCAAATAAACCGCGATGCCGAGTATTGCAAACAGCGCCATGAGTAACACCAAAACTGTACCCATCCTACATCAACTTCCGCCAAAAGTCAACTGAAGAAATAAATCTAAAGAAATTAGACTAAACGTGTCGCATGAACCGCAGATAACAACTATAACTGCCACGCACCTGCCATCGCCATGAAAGTTCTTATAGGGTCAGCATGAGCATTCAGAGGTTAAACGCAACCCGCAAGGTTTTCGAAAGGTTAACGATTGCACAAAAACACATTTCCAACAGTGCCCAGAGATATGATCAATAAAGATTTATGAATGAGAGGTGGTGGCAGTTTTGGTTTTAAGTGAAGAAGTGTGTGCTAGATCTCGAATGGGATTTTAATTTGAATACACAACATAAAGTGATGATGACGCTTTATTAAGACTTAAACTTACTGTCCAGTGTGTGATGCAGATATTTTCACATTTCTGAGGCAAAATAGGAAGAAACATTAAACGATAAAAGGTAGCCAAGAAATCGGTTCCCATCAGAAGTGAAAACATAGCAACACACAGGACTGAATGGTTGTATTGAAAAATCAGTTTTACATCTAATTTAGAATGAAATTTGAAGATTTAAGACAGCAGTGGAATTTAAAAAAAAACTTTTGGGGGATTAAAAGATGTTAAGTCGACCTTTCATCTTAAAAGAACCCACAACATGAACCGCTCAGAACTTAGCAATCGGTAAAAAAAAGTGGAATGTCTTGGGTTAGTAGAAAATTTGGAAAATAATATTTGTACCGAAGTCAAATGCTCATGAGCCAATTCAGTACCAAGCATAGCAATCCTGTAAAAAATCAATAACCGCACCTACTTAATAGAACGCAGCTTCGAAATTGTCCAAATAAAGGACCACTTAATTAATAGGCAATTAATCGACACGGGCTGTCTTTTTGAATAAGTGATAAGGTTTCTGCTCTACTCCTTGAAACGAATATTCCGCTTACCGAGTGCTATGCCATATTATACATATACACTTCATGTTCTTAAAAGGCCACATTTTGATTACAAAGGTAAAAGTTATACCAATAAATAATGATAGACTTATTAGTTAAGATTGTGATTAAAAAATGAGGCAAGTTTTAATAAGGAATAGGAACGCCTCGCATCGGACTGTGGAGGAAGTAAAGGGATAAAACCAAATGTGTTTTATACAGTGGCGAGCAAAACTGGTCAGATGTTTGTCAAACTTAAGTTCATAGTCCTGTTAAACTTGTAAAAATTACTCAATTTGCTTCCGGTTTTCAATTCTTAATTCTTTATTTATTACTCTCATCATTGAATAACATAAAAACAGAAATTTTTTGGAAAAAACAAAAAAGTCAATGCGTCCAGTTTTGCACGCACGACTCAGCATACAAAAAACAAACCATTTTAATGTTTTAAAGGGTTGGTTTTCAAGCCACTCCTTCCACTCTTTTGAGGTATGCTTGGGGTCTCCATCTCATTGGAATACAATTTCCTCAATTGGATACGCACCCTGATCAACAAACTCAGGTAAATATGTTTGCAAGATATTTATTAAGGTTCTTCTTCATTATTCCCTCTATTTCATGGATAGAACCGACGTGCCACCAAGTGAAACATGCCCACGCCATTATACTACAAATACTACTGCCACCATGTTTTTTGACTTGGTGTTGCTGAAGCTGCTTACCGGGTCGGTGCCAATAATAAGATTTACCATCCGATAAAATAGATTGATCTTCGTTTCATCAGACCATATAATACTTCTGTTTTTATGTTTGTTTTATTACATTTTATGTTATTCAATGCGGAGAGTAATAAATAAAGAATTAAGAATTGAAAACCACAAGCAAATTAAGTAATTTTTACAAGTTTACAACAATATGCACTTGGGTTTGACAAACATCCGACCAGTTTTGCTTACCACTGTACATCTAAGAGCATAGTTTAAC
Organism: Eristalinus sepulchralis; assembly: GCA_944738645.1. Lineage (NCBI taxonomy): Eukaryota > Metazoa > Arthropoda > Insecta > Diptera > Syrphidae > Eristalinus > Eristalinus sepulchralis. Next base: position 70,711,735 of record OX122882.1, read on the forward strand.
ATCTAAGAAAAAGAAAGCCAAAATGTGTGCAATAAATTTATGCGATAATGGACGCGCGATCCTCTCAATATATGCACATATGTAGAATATATAATAGTACGTAAGTATGATCATTCCACAGTAAAACCAATTTTTTTAAACTGCAACTCAATACAAAAAATCAATGTGATTCTTAAAATCAGAATCTAAATTTCATTTCACATCACCCAGAATCACTTATCTTGTGCAGTAATTGAAATGATAAGATTCAAGAGGATGTGATTCTCTTTCTTGCATTATACTCAGTTCTAAAAGAAATTCGTGCGAGCAAAGAGTCTTTTAGTCCTAATAATAATAATTGAGTGGAGCTAGCTTCTTCAACAACTACTCATGTTGTGGGTGCTACTGCTCTCTTACGAGTGGAAGAGACCTTCAGTTTCTTGCCGACTCCGAACGGCGAGATTTGAGAAGCTTTTTCGTAGGCAATTAATACTTTCTAAATGTTGTTTACAACTCGAAAGAGGTGGTGCCGTGAAAAAATGCGTGGCGATCTGTCCGGGAATCAAACCTAAACCTTCGGCGTGTGGGTCGATGCACTTACCCACTATGCCACGGCGACCCGTCTATTAGTTATAGTGGATTGAAAATTCTTGAATATATCACTCTTGCTCGATCGCAGTAAGACCAATTATACCAATTATATCTTTATTAGTATAGTATCGGATATATATTTGAAAGTCGAACTTTCAAGTTTTGTGTTTTTGACGGAAATGACTACAATCCGTTATTGGAAGATCTTCTTAGCTTGTTTTTAAATGTGTATTTGTTTAACGTTTGGAATATATTAAGTAGGGGATAAATTTGAAGGGAAAATCTTAATTGCCTGACCATTTTACATGCTAGCAATACAATGTACAATTTTGCCACAACTTCTCGGAATCCAGCCCCCAAATTCCGATACTTGCAGAGTGATCGCTGTTTGCATATCCCCAGGCATGAAAATAACTAGGCAAGAAACAAGAAGAGTGTGACAGGAATATAATGGACGGACGGACACACTGAAACTATAAAGGTTTCGTTCTTTAACCCTTAAAAATAAATCATCCTATCGGTGGAAGCAAAATATGTTATAAAAGTAGACAATTCGTACGTTGCTTAATCTTTAAAGATCAAGTTAAATGTTGGTTTTCAATCTGCTGTAACACCTTAATGACTTTTGTTGTGCGTAGAAGAATAATTGACATTTTGAACTTTAAAACATAATTTGATCTCATTATTCTTCGAAAGGAACAAACAGTAGTATGTAAGTGCTTGTAAATGGTAATTTTGTCTACTGTAAATAAAAAAATCTATTAAAGTATTTTATTATTGCACATTACACTTTAATTTGAAATAAACTTTTACATACGTTAAGCATTTTACAAGTGGCCACTGATGTTCAAAAAATAATTAAAAGAGTAACTCTTCCAAAATAGGAAGCAGACTTTAGATTTCGTTTAAAAATAAAGCTTTAAAACTCAAGTGCGTCAATTTGTCCGCCTTATTGTTAGACTTGCAATTGTTAAACATTTATTTAAAAACGCCTAAAAAGATCTTGTTCGACGTTTTTGATTTGTGAATAAGAAAGTAGAATTGTAAATTTCCGTGCAGAAATTTTGGTGTTCTAAAAAGTTCGGTCTAGTTTTTTCGGCTTATCTCGCGTTGTCCATACTATTATCCTTTCACGAGTAGAGGGAACCTACAGTATTTTGTATATATGTACTTAAATTTGAGAAGCATTTCGTTCAAAGTGAAGTAGTGAAGTATAAAAGCAGGGACATTCAGCGCGTAACACGACACACTTTGCCATCGCAGTCTTTAAAAAGTAAAAAAGTTCTCAGTTCTCAGCTCTCAGATCGTAATCCGTCCTTATTAGTAGGTTAACATTATAAATTCAGACAATTATGACGGTAAATAAAAGTGCTATTTTCTTATTTACTCGAGTATTTGCATTTTTTGTGAGCATTCGCGTAAGCGATCTTAATAATGATAATCTAAAAGCCCGATAAAGACTCCAATGCGGCTTCAAGCTATAGACCAATTAATTCGCTTAGTGAATGCTTCGAAAAATTAATAGAGACGAGATTGATCTACTTTGTCGAAACCGATTCTATTATACCTCCGAAGCATTCCCGATTAAGAGATTGTCATTGTACTGCCCACCAAGGGCATCGTATTACAAAAGATATCAAAAATAATTTGTCAACTGGCAAAAGTACTGGCACGGCATCACTAGATACGGAAAATGCATTCGACACCGTTAGGCATGACGGTTTGGATCACAAACTTGCAATTGTTAACATTCCTATTTGTCTTGTCAAAGTCATTTAGTTTTTCCTATCTCACCGAAGTTTCAAAGTGATTTTCTGGAAGCAAACTAATCAACGCTGGGGTTCCTCAAGGTTCCGTTCTTGGTCCAATCCCAATAAACCTGCATGCCTCCGATTCACTCAGTTTGACTAACTGTAGTATCGCTCTTTTTGCTCGTGATACTTGCATTTATTCATCAGATCTACTTAGTTTCAATATTAAAACTAACATACAATCTGCCATAAATGTAATTGAAATATTTTAACAACTGGAAAATCAAAATTAATGCTTCTAAGACGCAAGATATAGTTTTTACTCGTAAAGGAAAAGCTTGTCTATTACCAAGCAAAAAACCTACTACCCTACTTACTTAGGTTGAATGGTTACCTAACGTTAAGTATTTTGGTAGTGCGACTCCAAATCATCTTAATAATGATATATCCTGCTTTTTTACGGAACATCGTTGCGATAGACTACCAATACAAACGAAGACAGGCCCTATGTCACTGCCATCTGCGAAGGACACACGTACAGGAGAGCCTTGTTTAGCCAGATGACGATCTGGCCTTCACCTTCACCCTATTGTCAAGTTCACTGCTGTAAAGCCCACTTGCAATAGCGAATGCATTCTTAGCCATGCTCAGAGCTGTATCTATGTGAATACGTCTATGTGGGTACTGGTTCAACTAGATTCTTAGATATCTTACTTCACTTTTCACATTTACTGGCCGTCCGCATGGTTCATCTATGCCGCGCCAGTTCATTTTCATGTCCCTTGAGGCTCTGTACAGTGGTGTTCTGAAAACGGAAGGGTTTCACACTTCTGGTAGTTGACCTTCAACATCCAGGCGCCGCAAAACCTTTGAGTTAAAATAAAGTCAGGTTGCAACGAGACATTTATTACTTCTATCTTCGAACCTGATCTGTACCCTATTGGATCATCGGCAACCGCTATTATGTTAGACATGAATCCAAGTTAAGGTTGCTAGTGAATATAGTTAACAAGACCGGTGAACCAATCGCTCCCTATTGCGACTCATTTTTAATGCAGTAGCGGAAGATCGTTTTTTACAACGAATTTCCGAGCTTTTACTTATGCCGAACCTGTGCAACTAAAGAAAAAGCCCTTCTAGGAAAACGGTGTCGTATCCCTTCTTCATATAGATCAGGCTGGCTAGCTTGGGCTATCTACGCACTGTTTCGTTTCTGTTGGATGACGTATGAATAGAATCGTGTCCCGCTCTGAAACCAAATTAATTTTCCGGTATTATTTGTTTTTCCTCAACCAATTCCTTCAGAGCTCTAATGACTATTTTTTCAAAAACTTTGCTTATGAGCCTTCTACAGCGGACATTTGTGGGGATAAAAGTACCCTTGCCTTGTTTCGGAATTAACTGTATCACAGCTATCCAGTGAGCCGGGCAATATGCATTAATCAGTGTATTGCTTAACATGGTTGTGTATATATCCACCGCCTCAGAGGCGCAGAACAATGTTAAATATTCCATCGATTCCAACAGACTCATCAGTGAATTGAAGATACCCTGGAGGTCTTTTGAAATAAGGATGGAGTTGTTTCCATTTTCAGCGGCGGCATTATTTGCCAAAATGTCATCACTGAACCTGGTGAAACCAGGATAGCCATTTACTTATTTCGTTTCGAAGATAGAAGTTCAGCAAGACACTGTTCTCCAGGCTACGAATCTCGTTGACCGTGTATACTCTCTCACCTTTTCCTGTGAATCTTCCACTGTGAAGAAGACATTATCATCTCTCCTCCGACTGTAATTGCATCGGAGAGCGAATCTCTGAACTCTTCGGATATGTAAACTGCCTATACAATACTTACAGTTTGGACAGGAGTCTACTTTTTTGTATATAGACTCCTGTCCAAACGGTAATGGCTTATCCATTTGTGTGAGGTACCTAGCCGCATGTATCTGCACGTTAATCTTAATCTAGTGAAAATTCTTCTTCTTCTTCTTGTAGCGCTGCAGTCCGGGGTGGAACTGGGCTTCAACCAACATGTCTCTCCAGCCAGCACGGTCTTTCGCCAGCTGCCGCCAGTTGCGCACTCCAAGTTAGTTGAGGTCCTTCTCCAGTTGTGTGCGCCACCTTATCCTGGGTCGTTCTCCAGATGCCATCAAGGCAAACAGGACCAAAAATCGCACGCAGAACTTTTCTCTAGAAGAGGCCAAGGGCATCCTCATCCGCTTTTAGTAGTGTCCAGGTTTCCGCGCCATAAAGTAGGACTGGGATGATCAAGGTGTTGTATAAAGCAAGCTTAGTCTTTCGATAGATGGCTTTATTACTCAATTGCCTCTTGAGCCCAAAAATTGTAAAAATTCCATTCTCACCACATCCGAAAATCGGAAATAAGGTCATGAAACTAATGACACATCACGAACGCAACGAAATTGGCCAAAACGACCGCTAGCACGCACAGTACATAACATCAAACAAAACATGCGTGTTTCCTAAAGCCAAACGAAAGTAAGAGGGCTGGTGCTCGTTATTATCCAGTACACACAAAACCAAACAAATTCAAAGATGAACGAAAGACGCAAAACAAAGACGAGTGTCATTAGAGCCGAACCAACTGAAGCACGGGTTCGCTCCAGAAAATATAGTCACCATACCTGACCACAAAACTACCATAATTACGGATCGCGACATTGGTCTCGTCTGGGTCCACTGGCGCATGACAGGTACCGACGAAAGCCATCGAATTCTAAGGCGAAACTGACTTTTAAGTCATGTCAGTGGATTGCATAAAGCAGGTATCCACTAGAGATTGTTACTTTCAGTCCAAGCAGTGTCAAAGATCTCAAGCGTGACGTAATGACATTGAAATAGTAGTAAGAGATAAGTTGAGTGAACTACTGCATTGGCTTATGAGAGGCTTAAGTTACTGCGATCTTTGTCAAACTTTAGTTCATTCGCACAAGCACAAGTAGCTATTTCTGTGTTGCATAAAAATGCTACTGATGGCGAAGCAAATATTTTTAATATAGAAAAGTGCATTCGTGACCGTGTTGTAGCTTCTACAACAACCATTCGTGTTGTGCGTGCTAGTGTCCTCTCACGATTAGAAGGGACCTACATTTTTTTGCCGACTCCGAACGGTGAGATTTGAGAAACTTTTCATAAGCAGTTTGTACTTTTTGAGTGTTGTCAGCAACTTGATAGAAGTGGTGCCGGGGAAAGATGGGGGGAGTTCCATCCGGGAATCAAACCTGGAACCTTGGCGTGTGATCCACGCACTTACCCACTACACAACAATTCTAGAAAATATGTACCGAAAATATCTCAACAATGAAGGGAATGAAGGAATGATAGTTGAGGCAACTTTAAAAAAAATACAAAAATAACCGTACAATAAAGCCTAAGGCTTTAAAAGTCTTATGTGATCTGCTTGCTTTTTTTCCATCACAGGCAGTGCAGGTCTACAGGTTTTTGCCGACTTTGAACGGCAAAATTTGAGAAACTTGTCATGGACAGTTGGGAACCTTTTAGATTTGTCTGTAACAATCATCTCCGAAGAAGCATCCTCTCTTCATTTTAACAGTTTATTCGTTGTCTCGCTGACAAAAAAGGCATTGTTCCGTTATTCTGGAGCCCGTTTTAGATGTTCTTGAAACGAGGGCTCTTTTTGGAAAGTCCGACTTTAGTAATGGCTGGAGTGTTCTAAGTCCAACTTTCACAGAGCTTAGCGCAATCCAATCGATTTTTATGCACTGGGCTATAAAATGTTCGACCAAATTTTTTTTCCAACAGCGCTATATTATTCATTCGGTAATCAAGGTATGGTTTAACAGTTTCTTATTTTGTGGTACTATTACTCAGTCATAGTCGGAAAAGATGTCCTTTTTTAATGTACTTAGCAAGTCAAAAGAGGGTGTGCTATGGGAAATTTGAGATAATTGATAAAGTTCAGGCAAGGGGTCGACCAGCTCATCCACTTCCCCGTTGTTAAAATATGTATTAGCAAAGTTGATACTTTAGATTCGAAAGGTGTGGCAGCCTCATTGATTAGGGCTTGTAATATGAATTTGTGTGAGACTTAAACTGTATTCAAATTAAATATTTACATCTTTAGTGATTCTAAGCTATTTGCATATTAGGATTCCTTCTAATAAATAAAAAAAACGAAACCTTAAATGTTTGAGTGTTTGGAAACGGTCTGTGGGTACTATTGAAATGCCCATCTATTTCTAATAATCCATGCCTGTGAATTGTAATAAGGGGATAAAGTTGAGCTAGGAAGAGCATTCCATAGTCGTGTGTTGCGGCTAGAGAACGAGTCTCTAAACATAACTGGCAGTCCGAAGGTGGGCTTATGGGTGAACGGATGGGGATTCCTAGCGATTTTTATTATTAGAGCAATTTTTGTTATAATAGGGATAAAAAAGTGATAAAGACGTAACATTTCGTTGATGTTCTAGCGACTCGATTGGCTTCGCAGCAGTCTTTTGTGGATATTATTTATCGACTAGGCAGAGGCATACAACATCACCTCTCACCACTTCTGTGGAACATTGCGGTCAAAGATGCAATCGTAGAGTCTGCCAAATTTATCTTTACACTTAGCACCACCATCGAGTACACCTTATAGAACTACCACTCTTCTAGAGGAAATAAAAGTTTACCCAATTCTATCTTCCTCTACAGCTTGGTACGGCGGTCAATAATTTAAACAGCAATATCAGAGACCGGTCTGCATATGGCTAAGCGATTGGCGGAAAAGTACTGCAACTTTTTTACACGTATTCTATAGAGTAGGTGGGGAGACAGGCTGCGGCTTGGACAGAATCCCCAAAAAGTCTTAAGTGGACGGTTTTTAATTTCGTTACTCCCATATTACTCGTCAGTTTAACTTTTTTCCTGTAGACACTCATTTAACTTTACCCAAACTCATCATCGAGGAGAACTTCTTATCCAGCATGCTCTCTAAGCCTGACTGGATGTCTGAATCATAGTCGTTGTGAGGTCCTCTTCGAATATTCATGGATGGATCCAAAGAAAAGATGAAGTTGGGATTAGTATCCATTATCTATCAATATGAACTTATTGTTCAATCTCGTTTCAACCTGAAACAATAGAGATTATAGCAGCACCCTGTTGACTATCGATCAACGTAATATCTTAGGGAAATATTACTATTTGCACGAATAACCAGGTAACTATCAAATCCCTGGGTACCCTCACCTTTAGCAACATCCCTTATGTGAAGCCCATTACTTAACGAGATGGCTAGGTACTAAAGCGAACATGCCAAGAATTTAAAAAAGGCAATGAAGAAGCGATACAATTTCGAGGAAGAGACTTCGTCTTAATTTAGCATCTTCTTTAGCTGGACAAGAATAACAAAGTGAATTGTATTGTAAATGGTTCAAAGGCGTTATCTGCCCGACCGAACCCAAGCTCTGGGCGCTCATCACAGATAAGAGAGCTGAATACACATAGGTGTCATCACTGTGCAGTGTGCCATTCGCATACACTCAAATGATGTGGGTCTTGCCTGCCACGATGTCTGTCGAAGCTGAAGAGATCTGAGTAAACTGAACGATATAAGCATCAATACAACAAAAAACGAATTTTGTAAACGATTGCCATCTGGTTTAAGGTCATACGAAAGCGAATTCCCTCTCCGCATGGCATCACGATGTGGCTACTCGGGTTTAAGTAGGGGTGCGTCTTGCGCAGTATTCAATCTACGTGCATACCTATGATCAAGTAAAGGGTGATGTTTTAGCTATTATCTTTTTGGCAACACTGATTTAAACAGCTGACGCACGTTTCGTGTTTTGTTTCACTGTCAAACATCTTCAGTTTGGTCTATAATTTAACCAGGAATCGTCTTACAAACGAATAACACTTGCAACTTATTGAATTTTATTTTCAAAATGCGTGCTCTTTTAAGAAAGTTCATCGCGCGCTTCTTCCATTTTATGGTCAGCTCATTTTTCGCTCAATGGGTACGTAAATAAACAGAATTATCGATTTCGGAGTGAATGTCAGCCAGAAGCATTGCAAGAGCTACCAATGCATTCAGAAAAAGTCACAGTTTGGTGCGGTTTATGGGCTGGTGGCATCATTGGACCGTACTTCTTCAAAGATGATGCGAATCGTAACGTATCTGTGAATGGTGAGCGCTACCGTGAGATGATATCCAACTCTGTTTTGCCCCAAATGCAAGAGCTTGACTTGCATGACATGTGGTTTCAACAAAACGGTGCCACATGCCACACAGCACGCGCAACAATGGACTTATTGAGAGGCGAGTTCGGTGAACATTTTATTTCAAGTTCCCGGTCAATTGGCCGGCTAGATCGTGCGATTTGACGCCTTTAGATTATTTTTTGTGAGGCTAGGTTAAAGTTCATGTCTATACAGACAAGCCCGCTTCAATTGACGCATTGGAAGGCAACATTGAAGCATTTATTCGTGAGATACCGTCCGAAATGTTGGAAAGAGTATGCCAAATTGGACTAAGCGGATGGACCATTTGAGGCGCAGTCAAGGTAAACATTTGCATGAAATAATCTTCAAGCAATTAATTATATGGACCGTACTATCAATCCAAATAAAGATTTCATGCATTTTTCTGAATTTTACGTAATTGTTTTTTTTTTTTTTTTGAAAAACTTTCCTACAGCTGACCAGTTTGCCTCCTCCAACACTTGACCAGTTTGCAAATGAATTGCAAAAATCATTCACAATAGAGTGAGATGAATCAGAAACCACAGTCAATTACGTCAGTTATCAATCAGATAAGAAATTAAGTCACAAAAATTCTAGTGTGACTTCTTGTTTTCCAGAGTTTGGAAGCATGTCTATTTCAAAATCAGACTTCCAGGACCAAATTGATATTCAACAGCAAATTTCCGTCATTAGCGTCTCACTTTTCCCCCAGTCAATCAAACTTGACTGTACTGGTATCTGTACCTGTATCTGTATCTGCTGTTCTAACAAAAAATGTAAATTCAAACTCCAAGATTAAATTAAAATAAAAGCGCCTCCAACGGCTTACAACAACTATTTAATGAATAACAAATGAATTTCACAAAAGGGATGACTTAAATCGGTAAAGATTGGTAAGAAAAAACAACAAGTAAAACATAGCCGAAAAACTCTTGGGAATGAGTCCTCCCTGCAGGTGGCACCCTACCTCCTGTGAACCTCTATACAAGGTGTAACATCAAATCTCAATGACATATTCATTGTAAACTTAAGGTCCTCGAAGGGAAACGATGTGGTGAATTTGTAGTTTCTCACGATCTTACTTAGAATGATCTTTAGGAACATTTCTGCATACCGCCAGCCTGCAAAAAAAAAATCAAACAATTCAAGGCCTTTCCGCTCCGAGTAAACTCATCAGATCTTACCAATGCAATTTCTGGGTCCCTTTGAGAAGGGAATGAACGCATATGGATGCTTTCCGGCAAGATTCTCTGGCAAGAAATTATCGGGGTTGAATTTCATGGCGTTTGGTCCCCACACATCCTTGTCTCGGTGCAAATTGAAAATGTCAATGAGGATGGATGTCCCTTGTGGAATAGTGATGTCGTCCGAGATCTTAATGTCCCCGCCGCTCACTTCACGTCCAAGGAGGGGGATGGTTGCAGCCACTCGCAATGTCTCATTGATGATCATGTCCATGTAGACGAGGTTCGCCAGATCGTCATAGTTGACATTCACCTCTTTCTCAGGAAAAACTGACAGAATTTCCTCAAACAACTTCTCCTGGTATTGCGGATGCATGGCGAGGAGCATTAGAACTGAGTACAGTGTGGACGCTGACGTTTCAAAGGCCTAATGCAAAAATAGAAGAACTTCATTAGAGAACAGACTTTTTTACGAAGACTTCACACCCACCGCGAGGACCAAAATATTGGATTCAATGAAAATGTCCTTCCACGAGAACAGATTGGTGCGGTAGAGCTCCGTGGCTTGATCGATGAATATTCTTCGGGATTTAATAATGTCAACGGCATCTTCGTTGGATTTGGTTGTCTCCATTTCACCGATGTTCTCCAGTTTTTTGTTGATCAACTGTGAAGGTGAGGTTTAGGTAAGGTCTGCGAGTTGGGTTGCAATTGGACTTACGTCAGTGATGAAGTTGTAAATGTATTTTCTTGACTCCACGTACGAGTTATAGAACTTATGCCAGTAGAAGAGGAAGTCAACTTTCATCCATAAGATAAGGGAGCGCTCAATGCTGATCTTTAAGTGGCTGTTAAGAGAAAATAGCGTTTAAAAAAATTAGGTTGACAAAAGCTGAATGCGAAGAATAAGCAAAAGCAGTGTGATGGTGAAATATGTCCTATGAACTTTTATATACTCGTATATATTTCAAAACTTTATATGAGTGTCTAAATCAAAATGTATGAGATGTTCAGCGGTATTGACATAGACAGAAGGCTAACGATTGAACGATAACGCCCGAAAAATGTTCGAATCCACCGCTGAGGGACGGCGCAGTACAGAAAGGCCGCGACTGAAATGACGCACGCATGTAAGAATGGAACTTAACCAACTATCCATGTGGCATGGGGTTATATGGAGACGCTTTTTCGTTGTAACCCAAGTCCACCCCGGAATGAAGTGCCACCCGAAGTAAATAGCTTACCAAATGGAACAAAAAAAACTATAAAGCACAGTTGCCAGCAGGCCTGCTTATTTATCGTCTGGGCTATTTACAATCTAGTTTTAGCTATAGATTAACCGAACCAACATTTTGAATTACATTTTTGCAATAAATCAGTCTTGAACTGACATTCAACTTTAAATGTTAAATTTTTATCTCCGCGTAGAGCCTAGAGTTTGAGCGAAAAGTGAAAATAAAATAACGGAATTGATAATTTTCTTAAATATTGGGTGAGCAACAAAGTAATTAGATTTTAGGTTTGCTAACGTAATCGTAATGTCAAATTTTGTTATTTGATAGTTGGTACTTCAACTGTCAATCAGTGTAGTTTTTGTCTGTTGAAAAATTTAAAATTCAAGGCATTACATTTGCGTCATGTTTTGCTTTTTTATTTTCGGACAGGAAGAAACGCATGGGAAGCTCGCAAAAAGTTATGTGCTGTTTGTGTCGACGAAGCTTCAAAATCAGCAGTGCCAAAATTGGTTTGCCAAATTTCGTTCTTGTTTTTTTCACTCAAAGATGAAGTCCGCAATTGATTAGTTATCAAACTTATATACATACATATATAAAATTGTCAAATATCTCCCTCCTTTTGAATTTTCCGGCTATGTACAAAGCGCTACAAAGATCGTATCTATACATCATTTGAAAGGTCTTGGATTAGTTTCGATACTGCGTTAAACAGTTATAGACGTGTAAACATGGAGTTCACTAACGCTGAAATTCGCGCTATTTTCTTTTTTCCTTCGTTAAAGGCAAATCCACTAGAGAAACGTTCCGTGAGATTAATTGTGTTTGAGGGGATGGTACTTTATCAACTCGAATCGCGAAGGAATGGTTTCGACGATTCAGAGCCGGTGAAAACGATACCATGGATAAGCTAGTCGGCGAAAGACCTGTGACGACGAATACCGTTCGAATCATGAAAATCATCGAAAGCTTGATGTTTGAGTGCCGCATGATTGGACGCAAAAAAACCCCATTGAATCGTCACAAACAGTGGCCAAGTCGGAATTGACGGCCAGAAGTGTCCAGAATTAACCAACGAGAAGGGTGTAGCGTCCCACCAGGACAACGCCAGACCACACACTTCGTTGATGACTCCTCAGAAGCTACGGGAGCTCGAATAGGAGGTTTTATCACATCCATAGCGCCAAGTGATTACCACCTGCTCCTGTCCATGGCAAACGTCCTTGGTGGTGTGAAGTTGAACTCAAAAGAGGCTTTGGCTGTCCGAGTTCTTCGCAAATAAGGAGGAGGGCGTCTACGAGGGGGGTATTATGAAGTTGCCGTCTAGATTGAAACAGATTATTGAAGAAAACGGCGCATATTTGAACTAAATCCGATCACTGTAACACTTTTTATGAAGCATTGAATGAAGAGCAAAAAAGCAGAAGAGCAATATGTATCACAGCACAGCAAAGTTCCATCACTTGCCATCATAAGTGCCTGCGATGCACCGAATGAAATATTGTTAATTTGTAAAACCAAGGAAAGTTAGATTGCGAGGAATCTTTTTATGTGTTTTTTTACAAAATGGTTTCAAGTTTTAAAAGCTTATATATAAGACCTTTATACTACACAGAGTGAAGTGCTGTTTCAATGTCAAAAAGTGATAGTTTATAGGCCCTTTAACAGTTTTCCTTTCTCATAATCATACAAAAGATTCTCTATTAGCAAATAGAACCACAGCAGAAAGTTTCTACATAGATGAAGAACTATCGCAGAAAAGGACATACATTGGACATCAAGGGTTGTTACAAGAACCGTCTTCTTTTTTAAAGAATATATAATATGCTTTCAGCTGTTCACATTCAAACTCTACTAGTATAAAATAATGAATTATTGGCAGTGTTAAACGTTAAATATATACTTGAAGGTATACGTCTAAACAAACTCACTCTACAACGTTCATTTGTACAGTTTCTTTTCGGACAATTCAGTCTCAGAAATAAACCACATGGGAAATCAGAAATCTTGGTTAATGTCGATGTTTTGAGCACATTACGTAGCCTACAAAATTGGTGCGGAAAATTTGCACAACTTCAATGACAATAAGCCTACACTTTACCCTCACACAAAATACAGATCTCAGCTTTTCCCACATCATCCTTGAGAAAAAATTCTCAACCAGCATACCGGAGAGGTCGGACTAGGACTCCCACGTCTCTGAAAGACTCACTTTGTATATTTACGGATGGGTCAAAGATAAACGATGGTGTAGGGACTGGGCTCTACTCCAGAGACTCAAACTCTCCCCGCGATCCTTCTGGCATTTAACGTTCCTCCATACTAAAGCCTTTTTCAAGCGAAGTGGCAATTAAGGATTAATTGCCCTGGTTGCTGAGCAACAATAATTATAATAATAGTGGCAATACAGCCCCCAAGGGACCAGGGCCTAGCTTTCGTTGCGATGCGATGGAGTATCGAAAAAGAAATATAATCATCTTTTCTGACTTCAAACTTCTCTCAAACACTTTTCTCAAGTGCCGGGAATCCTAAGAAATTTAAAATTCACCTGATTCACAGTGATATTCAAAAGTGCTGCAAAGCCGAATTACTTGCCAGAGGCAGTTCCAAATTACTTATCTCGCACGGGAGCAACACACCCTCAAGTGCACACATTGCGCGAGTAAACTAAAAGATGATCAGAGAGCCCCACTTATGTTACAATAAAGGCAATCTGGCCACAGCTCAATCTTAAACGTTCTTTATGCCTTATCGGATTAAACAAAATACATCTGCGGACCATAATAGGCGTCAACGCAGTCCACTGCGCATTAAAACACCAAGACTGCTGCAGGGGTCGCAGTGCCAAGAAGGAGGTAGAATCCATCTCTAATCTCCTCTGTTACTGTCAAGCTCTTGCAAAAAGAAGAAATCAACACGTAGGAAATTCCGACACGCGACATTAGCGTGGGACACCTTAATAGCTTCATATGTCCAAGCTAGCCCACAATGGTTTTAAAGAACAACAGGGACCTACCTGCGAGTTTTCACAGTGGGCCCAATGACGGCCTTTGTGTGGTAACCAGCGGGTCTAACCTACCCATCCCCAATCTGATACATAAACTTTTAGCTTTATTTGTTTTAAATTGAATATTTTATATATATAAATTCGAAATATGAATTTCAACCTCGCTAACGCAATTGTGAAACGAGATGTCATGATTTCTTGGACATCGCATTGACGCATAAAGCAGTCGCGTGCGCCTTACCTCACATGTGCTCAAGCCATAAAAGTAACAAAAGAACAATTAATTTAAAAGTCAACATCGTACAGGGAAGAGAGAAATTTTTTAAAAAGAAAACTATACTTCGGAGCTATGTACATACGTTTTCAACAAAATAAGTCTGCAATTTCTTTGAAACCGCACTTGGTCCGGAAAAAAGGTCGTTAAACTGAAAACATTCTCCACGAAAACGAAATGGAAATCGTAAATTAAATCATAACAAGACACTCAGTTCCAGTATGACATCACAAATGACATGCGTGCGGTTGTCCGCGTGTAATTGCCTATTACGCTCAACGAGAAACCCTTCGTAGAAACCGCAATTCGTCTAAAGACAGCGGAGCACAAACCACAGGGAAATGAAAGACAAACCGCAACAAAGTGGCTTTTGAGCGCAACCCGCTGAAGCACGGTCAACGGTGATGTTTGCGCTCCAGAAACACTGGTCACCACATCTAACCACTACCGCGCGACAATCTGAATGAAAGTTATCCAATTCTCAAGTAAAAGTGAGTCTCGAATCGACCCAGTCGGTTGCATAAAGCAGACACCCACTGATGGTCGTGTCAAAGACCCCAACTGTGAGTCCACACCGAATTCCTAATCCCTCGAAAAACAGGTCCGCATATCTCACGAATCATTAAATTTTAGATGCGCGGATGCAGATGGTTACGAACTGATTAACATAAGTCAAGATTGATATGAGATGGAGCAGAGTGTACGAGTAAGTGGTGATGACTAACTTTTGCACGTGTGTTATGTATTTGGCGTCCCTTTCGTTGTTCTCATTCAGCTCGACATCCATTGTGGTGGCTGAAAGTAGTCGCAAAATGTAAGCGTCGTTGTTACCATCTGTTTAGAGAGTCTCTCTCAGCATCTCACCCAGAGCAGTTTGAATGGTAAACTTCTGAAACATGTCATTCAGGTCAATCTCCCCGCCGCCAACTAAATTGTCAAGCTTCTCCATCAACTGATTGGATTTGCGGTTGAAGATTGGGAAAAATTTCAACAGCACCTTGTGATGAAACGACGGACTGAGAAGCTTCCGATGCTTAGTCCATCTGGCAGCTGCAAAGAACACAGTTGTTACATTGTTCAATATCCATGCGTGTGGCGGTATGTCTTACTTTTGCTGGAAAGTAGGCCCGGTCCGATCTCTTTGTCCATTATGTCGAAGGCATTGGTTTTGTCGGTGCAGTTGCGTGATGTAAGGATCTTCTCGGTGACTTCGGGATCGAAGGTGTAGAAATATGGATCTGGACCAATCCATGTGAAGGCCGATTTTGAGTTATAGTCCGTAGCGAGTGTTGGCAATATGTAGAGAACATCTGAAAAGATACGAAAGAAGTAAACATAAATTTACATTTCAAATGGGCGTCAAGAATGAGCGGTATACTGTGAAGGTCTGCCTTCTGCATATGTAACAGAGGGTCGCATGTGAAGAAGAAATTTTTTAATTGAGTTGAGCTGTATTTGGGTTTAAGTTATTCAAGCAAACAGGATTAGTAGGTCATTATGCCGACTGAATCAGAAGAGCACTTTCTCTTTTCGCTCACGGGGCGTCAACGCGCACGTTGAGAAATTGGCTTTAATATGCACTTTTAGCATATTAGTTATAGTAATAAAAGAAACTTTACTCTTAGCCATTCTTAAGCAAAATTAAACTCTGTCTTCTTTTCTGAAATGATCCCACTCCACTGAATTGTCAAGAGTATTGAAAAATATTCGGAGGACCTCATTAAATTGTGAAAAATTAAAGTGTATGCCACAGATTTAGTAAATCTTTCTGCATACGCGCAGTACAGTGTCTCAAGAAACTTAAGCATACACCCGTATAACAGTCGTATTTTTTCAAGTTTTAGTGAAAAAGAACGTTTGGAAAAGAAGCATTTAAATCTTCTTGAAATTGGTGACAATTTTGTAGCAAAATTAGATAAAATAAAACAACAAACCATAATGAATTCATTCTTAAAATAAATAAAATCTACATTTTATGACACAAAATTGAGCGTACGCAATAAAAAAACGTTTAAAAAAGACATAAAAACGGACTCAGTTATTGCCACCCAATGGGATAGCACTAGCAACAACAGACAACGCGAAGTTTCTTGCAGCGAACTTCACTCAAAGGCTGAAGTTCAATCCTCTCTCCCACGTGACACTTCAAATGCCCAGTTGCGCTTTCCATCGTATCAACCAATTGATGTGACGTCGGAACGGACTGGCCCAGAATACGAAGTTGTTACTATACAAGAAAGTCATCAAGGGGGAATTCTATTGCCACTCATGTTCAATTTGATTGTGGATGAAATTCAGGGGAAACTAACAAAACTAAAGAATCCCTATGTGGCATCATTGGCTGCATGTGATCTGTTAAGTGACCTCAGATTCATTATCATCATCGCTGGAACAGTGGATGCACGATAGACCTCCAAGCTCCTCGATTCTCCGCCCTCTAACTCATCATGAGCTATTCCCAAGCGCAACTAGGTGAGTTTATGGATGTAATCAAACGATCTTGGCCGAGGCGTACCTTAAATGCAATCGCGTCTAAGGCACACCCCGGAGCTCGTAATGAAGGAGACATCCATACCACGTGGCCATACTATCGAAGCATAGCCTTTTTCATACGAAAAAGTGTCTCTGTTTCTCAACCTATCCCGCAGGTAACTACCGCAACAGCACAGAGAAATCTCATTTCGGTAGTTTATGCTTTTATTCTTTCGGTCGTGGCCATAAGTGAGAGTTGAAACCGACACTGAGTTAAAAACAGCTCCGAGAGAAGGTCCGGCCTTCTCAAATACTAATCTCCCAAGCTGCTTCAAATAGATCCAGCTTGGCTCAGAGTTGCTCTGCCATCAATCGTGAAAAAAACCTTGAGCTACTTCAACTTCTCAACCAAGTAGAATGCATTGGATAGGCGTTTTGGAAATTATTATAACTTCCGACTTGTCCACGATCACCTTCATTCCAGCATCAGCACATGCGGCCGCAAATCCATCGAACGCACCCTGTAGTTCCGTCTGGGAGGATGTGGGGGCAACTAAGTCATCTGAGAAAAGAATATGACTTACCCTCACCTCTCACAATGTGAAACATTCCTCGCCTCGTCTGCGCTGCAACATCAAGTCCATAAATGTTTTGAAAAGAAGAGGTGACAAGGTGCACACTTGGCGCAGCTCAACGCCCATACTGCTAAACATCGCCTTACTAAACATCGTTACCCAGACACAGCTGATACTCTTGGTATATAGAGATTGAATGGCGCTCAACAAGGGACCATCAATCCCATAATCCTATAGAACACCCGAACCCCGAGGATGCCTTTTCCAAAACTACAAAACAACAGCAGATCGGTTAAGCACACTCCCATGCCTACTATATTAACGTTCTTAGAGTGAAAAGCTAGTTGGTTTTACATCTGTTAGAATGAAAGCCATACTGCCGAGATATGACGTCCCTCTTGTCCTTTCGAAAACAGAAACAATCACTCTAGTTTGTCAATCGGCAGGTGCCTTGCCACATTCCCTTAATGACTCGAGAGAGCCACGCGACTTCCATCGCCTCACATTCCACGTGCCAATCCCATTGTCTTGTCATTGATTCGTGTCACTGGATTGTCAACAGATCCGTCCATATTCAAGGCATTTAGATGCCTCATAACTTGTTCTGTGGTTAGGAAGTAAACCCTGCACACAGTCTTTAACTGGTAGGCCAGGCCCATTATTAACACCCACAGGTGATCGCTGCATACATTGGTTCGCAATGTGATGGCTATCCAGTGTCAACTTGACTTGTGCACAAACAGGTATATTGTTGCCATCCCCCAAATTGAGTACAAATCAGAAAAAAACATGCTCGTCTTTACGTTGGTTAAAGTGCACGTGCTGGCAGACTAGCTCATCACAGACGAGAAGATCATTTTCATCGAAACCGTCGCATCATTTCAAAGCACCGCAGCGTAACCAGATTACATGACAAACTTTATCAATTCATCTTCCTCTTTGCTTCCGACCTTTGCTTTCTGAGCTGTCATATCTCGTCATAAACATCTGCCATTCATTTTTGTTGGGCGTAAAACCCTCAGATGTGTCTGCGATGTCAGTGCAAAAACAAATCCCACCTCAAGCAGAGACCGCACAGCCCATGACTATCGCAGATGTTCTTGTAACCATTTCCAGTTTGCTGTTCCGTCAGTTGGAAAGAAAGTTTGATTACCTGCTACGGCATACAGAAGCAGCGTTACAAATGACGTAAGTCGGTGGATCCAAGGGTTGGCCTGATAGGCGAGTTTTCAATAAAGAGAACCGCGGCCAATATTTCGGTAAAACCGGTTTTTGTACAAACTGAAGTTATTACTTAAATGGAACATGGTAAGTGTGCGATACATTCGCGGAGTCTGACATCATTGGTTTAAGTTCAAGTTTAATCGGCGGACTTATGAAGGAGGTGCAAAATGAGGTTTAAATTTCACCAACCATGACCACTTAATAGCAATTGCTTTATTTGCTTTTGAAATTCATAAATCACGTATACATATATGACAACCATATAACGTGTAGAAATAAATCCAGAGTGGAATGTTTTTGAAAGGAAAATTATCAAAAAGAATTTGAGAATCTTACTCAGTGATCTTGAAAATAGTACTTTGTAGGACTCTCGGTAAAATAATAAGACTGTGGTAAATGAATTTATGTACACGAATGTACACGAAAATGGAAGTCACCAAGCACCAAATCCTTGATCATAAATTTTCCAAGAAGTCTGTCGCCATACATCGAGTAACATGTTCGTGTCCATTGTGCATTGGTATGAGGGGCATATTGCCCCCCTGCAACCCCTTTGAGTGGCCATAAATAGGATTTGTAGCTGGTGTATGGTTGGGTGTTTATGTAACCGCTATTGTTGTTGTCGCGTTGTGACATGTTACTAAATTATAATAATAATAATAATTGAGTGGCACTTCAGTCCAAAAGCGACCAGGGCCTAGCCTCTACAGCAACTACTCGTGTTGTACGTGCTACTGTTCTCTCACCAGTAAAAGGGACCTACAGTTTTTTGCTGACTCAAACGGCGAGATTTTGAGGAGCTTTTCATAGACAATAAGTACTTTTTGAGTGTTGTCAGCAACACTCTAAATGAGTGTGAAAAATTGTCACTAAGCGCCAACATTTATTAAAATAAATAATAAAAAATAAAAATAAAAAACCTTATGAGAGAGAGGTGCGTACCATCCAAAACAAGAAGTCACATCTCTCATGGAGTGCTAATTATTTATGAGGAGCAGCCGCCGTGGCGTAGTGGGTAAGTGCGTCAACCGCTCGGCGGAAAGTCTAGGCTCGATTCCCGGACGGGACACCTTACATATTTTCACGGTACCACCTCTTTTGAGTTGTTGACAACACTCAAAGAGTATCAATTGTCTATGAAAATCTTCACAAATCTCGCCGTTCGGAGTCGGCAAAAAACTGCAGGTCCCTTCTACTGGTCAGAGAACACACAATACGTGTAATTACTGCCCTGAACTGGTTTTAACTGTAACGCTTTTCAATTTCTTATTTCCATATACAATATATTGGCATCGTTAAACTCGTAAACAACAACAACTGTGTTTAAGTAAACAAGTGATAACATTTGAGATGGAAAGAATTAAATGATCTAGGTTTTTCCTTTGCGGAACCCTATTGCTTTCATAACACCAACATGAATTACCCCAACATTCTTGTTACGTTCCGTCTTGTCTATTACAAAGTACACATTTCAGTTCTGTACTCCAAACGAAAAAAAATATGGCTTTTTCCTTTTTTCTTACTTTCATAAAAAAACGATCAAAACGCCTGATCCTTATCCGTGCACTTTTAAGAACACAAAACGATACTTTTTGTAAACATCTGATAGACTATTGTAAATGACTGATATGTATGCTTGCAGCTCTCTTGTCATTTCGTTGGTATTGGCCGATGTCACATTTTGCGTCTTTCTCATTCTTTCATGCACAGAAAAAAGGATACACAAGAAATTCGCTATCCTTGACAGTCTTGAAAAACAGCACGACTGAAATTTTCCTATGAGCAGAGAAGTGGTAGGGATTACCAAAATCGTGTACAATCATGTCTGCTTCCTTTACCTAAATTTCCATCTTTTTTGAACCACACTCTCATCTCCTTCAATCGCACAATTAACTTCGAATTAACAAGGATTTTTAAGGTAGACGCCGACTGTACTTTATGGGAAGATGAACGTTCTCGATCCTCAGAACCAAAGATATGTATGTACCCATAATCGAATTCTTAATGAATCGCGCAAGTCCACAAAGAGAAAACGAAAGCGAAACTGATCATATTTTGGGCCTATCTCCGACCCACAAAGTCGTCCTCGTGTAAAGGCACCCATTGAAAACATTTGAACATTTTCTTATGATAATAAGTAAGTGAGTAAGTTGTCGTCGTGGCATAGTGGTTAAATGCGTTAAGTCACACGCTAGGGCCCCAGGTTTTATTCCCGGACGGAATATCTCCCATTTTTTCTCGGCACCACCTCCTTCGAGTTGCTGACAAAGTAGTACTAATTGTTTATGATAACCAAGAGACTGTAGGCAACTCTACTCGCGAGAGAACAATAACACGAGTTAAGAGCTATTGCATTTCAAATCCGATTCATATTTTAATTTTTAATCTTTTATTTTAACGATCTTATCAACTACATTATTCTTACTAAACTAACCTCGTCGACCTGGAAACCTAGCTTGACATTCAACGCTTACTAGATTTACAGCGGGACTTATCAAATTTGGTCAAACAAATATCCGAGAAACGGGAGTACAAGAAGACGACTTGGTCTATGTAGGAAAACATGCTATGCAATAGACAATGGATAGGTGCATTCATGTGGGAGGAAAAGGGTGACACTATTGGTACATAGCATTGACGCGTAAACAAATAGGTAGATAAACAAGTAGGGATACTAAGTAACAGGGAAAAACATAGGGAAACGAGAATACACTGCGTTGATGATGACAAATAAGTTTATGTTGCTACGACAACCAAGACGTAACTCACGCACAATACCAGTAGTTGTTGAGAAGCTAAGCCCTAGCCCCTTGTGGGCCATAGTACTACTTACTTATTACTTTAAGACGAGTAAAGTGGGCCAAAAAACGTATTTCTGTTTGTTTGTTAAATTCGCGATTTTTTCAAAAAAAATATTGTCTAGCCCAAGATGTTCAAAATCTGCACCTTCTGTTCAGTTTTTTTCTTGCTGTGATACAAATAAAGGGTGATTTTTTAAAAGCTATAGGAAAAGTTTTTCAAAAAACCACATAACATTCAGAAAATGCATGAAATCTTTGTTTGAATCGATAGTACGGTCCATATAATTTAATGTTTGAAGATTATTTCATGCAAATGTTGACCTTGACTACGCCTCAAATGGTCCATCCGCTGAGTCCAATTTTGGCATACTCTTTCCAACATTTCAGCCAATGCGGCAATTGAAGCGGGCTTGTCTGTATAGACATGAGCTTTAACATAGCCTCACAACAAATAGTTTAAGGGCGTTAAATCGCACGATCTAGGCGGCCAATTGACCGGTCCCGAACGTGAAATAAAATGTTCACCGAAATCGCCTCTCAATAAGTCCATTGTTGCGCGTGCTGTGTGGCATGTGGCAACGTCTTGTTAAAACCACATGTCATGCAAGTCAAGCTCTTGCATTTTGAGTAAAAAAAAAAATGGATATCATCTCACAGTAGTGCTCACCATTCACAGTTACGTTACGATTCGCATCATTTTTGAAGAAGTACGGTCCGATGATACCAACAGCCTATAAACCGCACCAAACTGTGACTTTTTCTGGATGCATTGGTAGCTCTTGCAATGCTTCTGACTGATATTTACTCCGAAATCGATAATTCTGTTTATTTACGTACCCATTGAGCCAAAAATGAACTGACCATAAAATGGAAGAAGCGCGCGATGAATTTTCTCAACAGAGCACGCATTTTGATAATAAAATTCAATAATTTGCAAGCGTTGTTCGTTTGTAAGACGATTCATGGTTAATTTATAGACCAAACTGAAGATGTTTGACAGTAAAACAAAACACGAAACGTGCGTCAGCTGTTTAAACCAGTGTGCCAAAAATAATAGCTTAAAAATCAACCTTTACAAGTTCCCAGACGAAATGTGTATAAACGCTTCTTATCTACTTTAGAAATGGAAACCCTTCATTTTTATGGACTTTCCTCATTAGTAAGCTGAGGATGGATTGCAAAACCATGATGAATTTGACACGGAGACAGGGATGATAACTTATGTGACCTCATTACGCTGGAAGAAACTGCCATAGAATCTAAATCAGATGATGAATTTCTTGTTGCACCAAAATCTAAGAGCCGGGAGCAACGACATAAAAATAATGCCTAGAGGAATGCTCATCTTCCTGCTTACAATGATAAGCAATCGATCAAGCTCTCCAAATCCGCAAAAGGTCTAGAGGCCATCATCATGGTTCTTCAAAATGATACTTTTGTCTGGACATTTGCATTTTCTACGAGTAGCTTTATTAAGACCTTAATGTGAAAAAGTCATACATGTGCCCCGAGTATTCGTTTCCTTTCATTTCAGTGATTCACTTCATAACCTGTATAATTAGTTTGAATAAATTAATACCTTAGTGCGTCCCTGCTAAGCATTCACATATTTAACATCACCATTCAAGTTTCAAAGAAAGTGCTAAATATTTTTTTTATCATTTCGAATACGTTTCTTATTCGTATTGATTGACCAAGCGTGAAACTGCGAACGGCTCGTGTTTTATCGAATTATTTATGAACATGTGCAAATTTATAGATTAGGCAGTTTTTTTTACTGTGTTTGTACGTTGTTGCGTGATTGACACCTTTTGATTCTTTTTATGACCCACAGTGTGCGTATACATGTAATTTTGAAATTTCGTATATTTTACAAAAAATATTTGTGTTTAGCAATAGAAAAATCGAAGGAGGGTCAATGGGGGATTATACTTCACGCGAAACGCATAAAATATAATCATGAGATAACAGCGATTGCATTTTAACGTGCGTCTCAAGGTTTGCGAGAAACAAGATTTAGATCAAATTATTAAAAAAGTCACATTTCTGATTGTCTTTTGCAAACACCAGGGAAAATGTCATACATATATAAAAGAAAAAATTAACAAATGGACAAATGCTATCATCAAATTGACCTCTCTTTCAGAGAATCAGCTTTGGTTATTGATTTCACTTAATTTGCTTGTTTTACGCTTCTACTATGCAAAAATTAGATTTTGTTCAATAACGGTG
The DNA here is from genome assembly GCA_944738645.1 of Eristalinus sepulchralis. Taxonomy (NCBI): domain Eukaryota; kingdom Metazoa; phylum Arthropoda; class Insecta; order Diptera; family Syrphidae; genus Eristalinus; species Eristalinus sepulchralis. The sequence goes on from OX122882.1 coordinate 70,735,268, forward strand.
TTTTGTACAAACAGTACTTGTACTTCACAGGAGAACGGGTTAGGAACCCATTGAATCGAAGTTGTATACCGCATTGAATTGGAATGCAATCGTACCTGCTCCCACAAGATGGTGGACGAGCTAGACGACTGAGGAATACATGACGCAAACAGTCGAGGAGGAATCAGCGCAACTTGGAGAGATTTGGATTTAGCCGAAGCGTAGGGATAATCGAGGTTGTATGTCCAGCAAGTGATCACCCACGGATGTAATAGGTCCTAGGACGGTCTTGTGCAACTTACTGAATTCACAGGTATTTGATTGGAATACATTAAAGTTAAAGTAAAGTAAAGCAAACAATACTTTAAACCTAGAATCAAATAAAGAGGCACACAAATATACCTTTTTTATTCCGCCATACTATGCACGTGCTTTTGGTAATCTTTGGCATCTTGAGAAGAATATTAACTTTATAGGCTGTAAAGCGACATGCGACTAGTCAAGCGCCTACAAATACAACGCTTAGAATAGCTAGAGCACGTAGAGCGTATATACAACACAACTCCTGCCCGATGAGTCTTCTAATGTCAGTCAAGTCAATGAGACAACACAACAAAAGATTTCCTTATATAAAATGGAGCGCACAAGTAGAGAAGGACTTCATTCAACTTGCTGGATGAAAGTGGACTGGATCGCGAGACACCCCCAGTTGGAGAGGCACGATTGTCAACCCTAGACCTAGCGCCAACCTTAGAAGAAGAAGATTCCCGTGCTGACTTTGCACACATCAAGCGCAATCCATCCTAAGCGAACAGTATATAAGAGTGCGTATAGCGGTTCAAGTCTATATGTGGGACTCCACTCATAAAAAAACTGAATTCGTTGACCTCAGTGGATATTTAATGAAAAAAATGAGGGATGAGAAAAATGAGGAAAAAATAAGGGATATCAGTATATCTCAAAATATTTCAATAAATACATACTTTGTTCTTAACTTTGCCTTAATTTACTCGATGATCTCTTCACAGCTGCGTTTTTAGATTTTAAAAATTTGCATGTTGATAATGTAATGTTTTTGGCCAATGACAATAAAACTTTTAAGCCCATTGTTCTCCAAACAAAATATCTCTCGATTCATTTAATAAGTTACCACTCAATTTGTTTTTGTTCCTCTTTCTGTTGTTTTAAAAATGTAGAAGAATTGGAAAATTTGGAAAATTCAGCAGACAGACGAACACCGAAATAAAAGTTTTATTTGTGAAAACGACGCAATGTCGTTGTACGATCCTTTGTGAATTTTAATTGACTTATGGTAGACGAACGAGAGATCGTAGACCAACGAGAGATGGTAGACGAAGGAGAGGAGGACGTAGATTATCTTAGGATTTAAATAATAGTAGTAGTAGTACTATTCGGACGTAAACTTGGTCTTTTCGGTTTATCTCCCAATATACTGTAGAATATTTCAAAAAGCTGAAGTGATAACGCGTACTATTAAAGGGACTACTCAAATTGTTCAGATAGCTAAAAATCTATAAAAGCGCTAGATTACACCACTCTCGCAAAACATCCTTAATATACCGGCTGTCTGTTAATAATATGGTTTCAATTGATTTGGCCGACGGGAAGTTTAGCAAATTACTAGTGCCATCAGCACTATGCCATTGGCACACATGCTAGCAACACACCTGCAACAACATTCCGTAGATCTAAAGACCCACCTGTGTGGAAATGACGTCAATGATTGTAGACTTCATAACAAATTTTAATTGTATTAAACTGAAGGAAAAAGGATGTCTAGTCTACGTCCCATCACAAAAGTCATTACTTGGCCTGTGTGGGGTTGTCAAGCACAACCTGTCGTGGAATATGAAGGATGAGTGATGCGAGTAAAATGAAATTCCTATCCTAAAACGAATACACACAGCTGAAGAGAGGCTTGAAGACCAGAAACGCACATTCATGGCCACCATACCAACAGTAAGTGTTATCCGGCATGTTTTTCAATCGACATATGTCTGTTGGACTCAGACAAACTTGGCTTTGGAACATCAAACTTCCTACCGCCGCATGTAGGATAGACACAAAGGACTGCCAAGTTTCCAGAACAATTTCCTTACAACTATTTATGTTAATTCACTTCAGATCTAACATTTATCCTTCAGAACCACCACTCTTCAAGGTTGCTGAAGATGAATTTTATAAAATTAAAAAAAACAAACAATCAATTACTAATGGCATTTTCTTTACAGTACAATTCTGAAAGCAAACTCTTAGTTTTCGTCATTCGACAAACTTAAAGGTAATGAAATTTATTTGTATTTCCCATTTGCATGGCCACCTCGAAATTTGTAGTTTATGCTGTTATTTTCGGGTATCTTGTGACAACTCCTTAAAGTGTCATCTGAAAGAATGTGACGTCTTTCATTTCACTTTCCTCTTTTGTTTTTTATTTGTTTTCATTTATGCCTGCGTCTTGAGTTCGGTCTCCAAAATTAAAGCAAATAAACCGGCTCCCAAAACACATTTAAAATGTATGAATCCGTATCTTTTCGATCGCGTTAGGTGTGGTCAGTGTACTGCCACTTTCACTGAACTGTCGTGGGTATAGGCGTTCTTAACTTTGAGAGAAATTATTGGAATTAATTTAACTTGAGTTTAAGAATTGGGATGATTTATGTGTACAAGGGCACATACGCAATTTGGCCATGAAGCCATGAAGTTAGACAGATTCTTAAATAAATAATATAGCTGTCGTGACGTGGTGGATAAGTTCGCCGACCCCTACGCGGGAGATCTAGGTTCGGATTCGTTTTCAAAATGCGCCCTTTGAAGTTGACGTTAAAACGGCTAAGTAGACTTGTAAGGGAACACTAGCACGCAAAGCAATTAAATAAGGTCGGCACGGTGGCGTAAAATAAAAAAAATGTTCAAAGAATTGTACAATATTTGAAAAGAGAGTAGAAATTAGTTTCTGCAGCATTCAAACATATAAGAAATTTCTAGGCACTCAAAAAATATAAATGTATCATTTTGTAGGATATATTCATGGCGCACTTCAGCTAAATTATTTATAGAAAAATGTCCTTCGAATAATACGTAAAACAAACAACTTGTTTCAATATTACTAACTCTAATTCATGGAAATAGTAATCATACGTATTACAAACACTAGACTTAAGAAATGTATTGCACCAACTTAACTGAACGAAATCAGTGTAAAACAAAAGCCAAGCTGAGGGTTGGTATTAGCAGGGATCATAATAAAACTTAACGAAACTCAAGCAGCAACAAAAATTATAGAAGTATTGTGTACTACTAAAAAAAAATAAAACTTAAATTGAATGGTAATATACACACATATGTATACTTCAGGAATACCACGGCAAGTGCGTGTTACTATTCTTGAATAAAATATTTATTGCCGAACGCCAAGACTAAGCCAGCTTTTTAACTCAAAAGATTGGAACAGTCAATATAAAGAGCCTTAAATTCCGTTTCCGTTTTCATCTCTTAAATGGATTAAGTTAAGCGAAAGACCAGAAGAAGAAATACGACGGTTGCGGAAGATTATGATCCTAGCTTCTGGCGAAATGGTCATAAGTTACAAGGTATGAACCATGTGTTTTTTGCACCCATCAGATTTCATTTTATCCGCTGCCCAAATTGTAACTCGAAATGCCAACGAAATCAAAGGGGTACCAAACTATCTATCGTTGATTTTAGACAGTTTTGGAGGATTTTTGCGATTTCGGAGGAGGAGATTGTTAAGCGATACTGAGAGTCGACACATACAGAACTTAGTGTTCTAACATATCTGCTCTGTGATGGAAAAAAACAAACTATATATTTAGAAAAAATTCAGTTTAAGCTACTTACGAAAGAACGCGTATCTCCAATGATTATTTTGGAGTGTAATTTGGGACTTATGTCAGCGAGAGTAAAAAAGAAAAATATTGCCCTGATTGCACGGACTCCCAAATGAAAATGAATTACAATTGTTCAGTATGCCAAAGGAACTTCCCCAAAAACCATCAAACCATAAAGCACGAAGGAGGCTATTTAAAAATTTTGCTCGGAGTATACGAAGCCGGCTTCAATATTTCAAAATAATATGAGGAGATTTCAGGGACGTCTTGTGGAAGAGGAAAAAAACAAGTCAATAGTCAAATTTAAATAGTTAATGTTAAAGAAGATGTACGACCAAGTTTTTGTTTTTGTAGTTTTCTTGAAAAAATATTAACCATTTTTTATAAATTATATTATAACACAGTTTTTATGCCGAAAGTTACTTTAAAAATAGAGTAGATATAGATTAGCTTAGAGCACCTATGAAGGGTCAGTAAGTCAGATTTAAGAACTATTGTTAAGATGAAGGAACTTAGTTTTAAGTATTTTCATAGAATTAACACATCACTCCAAAATAAATTATAAAAAAAAATACGATAAAAAAATAATGCAGATACAGAACAGATCGGATCAGTATTCGTTAAGACATAGTACAGCGGATAGTCGCAGAGCAAAAAACTTACAGACAATTTTTTCATTCAAGTGCCAAACTCAAAGGTTATTTATTGCCTATGAAAAGCTTCTCAAATTTAGTCGTTCGGAGTTAGCAAAAAAAATTGAAAGTGCCCTCTATTAGGTCTATGCCATGGTTCTTTGTGGGCTGTATTGTCTTTCCATCATTAAAAGCTGCACATAGTTTTTGATCGTACGTTAGAGCAAAGGGTTTACGTATGAAATCATCATAAGCGCATAATATAGGTACGAGTAAAACAAAAATAAAATAAAAAAATCAATCACAAATAGGTCTTAATATTTATATTGTATTCATCGTTCAATTTATAAATTTTGTTCTTATCATGGCTATATTTGTTTCAAAAACAAAAAACAAAACCATTTTCCATTTAAAATATGCTAGGATATGTTAATTGTATTAACGTTTCTTTACATTTCACTTTAAAATTTTTTAAAATTAACCTTAAATCGGGAGACAAAAGAAATATCCAAACTTAAGAACCGAACATATGGCTTTATGCAAAAAACAGAAACATGTGTAAACATTTATGTATTGTCACCAGTTTGCATAATTTGCAAAGAAAACACTAAACTGGTTTATAGTTTAATTGCGATCACCTATGTTCGTATGTATACATGATCATGCGTCAGATGATTATTTCCAATCGAGTGACTTTTTACGTAATGCCCAACAACTTTTTTCATTACACTTGCCCTATATTTATATTATATCAAACATACGTATATTGTGAGTGTCTATATATAGTATAAACAGCGGCTTATCAAGTTAGTGTACGAAAAACTTGTATCGGTGCTAGCCGGCTTTCAGTATGATTGCGCCTAACTTGTCACATATGTTAACAGCATTCGTATGTTTATAGAAAAGTTGTTCGTTCAGGAAACTAAAAGCTGCATACAAAATAACACTCTCGGAATAGGAGGAAAAGGAATATGAGGAATTGGAATGGGGGAAATTGTTTAAAAGGTCCAAGATCGTTAAAACAAGTTCGTGTCATATTTTCATAGTGATACAGGGTAAAGCAAATACACATTTTCATTTTAAAAATTCAATTAAATTAACTAAATGAAATATTTCAATTTCTCTTTTTATGAAAGAGCCAAAAAATTATATAAGTAGATGCCTGTAGATGTATGTAGATGTTCGGCACTCTGTCAGCCCAAACACCAAAAAAATTTGTTGGTGGTTTCAGACTATAACTTATAAGTTGCTTGCATGATTTAAACCTTAACCCTTAAATCACTGACATCAAAATACAAAATATTTTCCACCTCTTTGTACCAAATTCTTCATCAAATTTACAACAACTATTCTACTCACAAGATTTAAAAAATAATAAAGATAAAAAAGAATTGAATTCATACGAAGACCGTCTGTAGATGGTTTTAGGGTTTAAGGGTTAAGTGCCTGAATCATTTCCTGCTTATGTTCTATCACGAATATGAAGGACTTATAGTCTTTCGCCGATTTGAAGGGGCGAAATTTTAAAAGCCTTTCAAAAGTAATTAATTCTATTTAAGAGTTGTCTACAGACCGAAAGAGGTGGTTCCTTGAAAGAAATGTGAGATCGTGCATCGTGGGCATAAATATAAGCATCGTCACCAGCATTCACGAGCACAACAAAAAACTCCAGTAGCATCAACCTTTTGCACAAAGAATGAGCGGTGGTCGGAGCAAGTCCTCATCGACTCTTAGAACAACATTTATCGGGTCTTGTGATGATTCTCCTAATGACTAAGCGGTTTTCTGCGTAAAACCCTATTTCCGGGATTTTCGCGATACGTCGGGAATCGTCATTTCCCGAAATATAGCCAAAGTACTACTTCATGAAAATCTACTTCCAGGCAAATTTCAATCGTGCAGTCTTACGTTCAGAGAAAGTGGATCTCTATGTACAATGTGCATCATTCTTTTTATGAAGCCGCGGAATTAGAGGGAACAGTATACTAATTGTGCCACATGAAAGGGTTCCTACTGATCGTTGCCTTGCGCTAGGATAAACGATGGCGAATATGCTATTTGCTACTGATCAAAGGCAAGGAAACATGCAAACACATTCTTTATGAAAATCCGGCAATAGGACTCCGCTGTTGGCGTGTCAAATCAATAAACCCAAAGGATTTTAATTGACCGAATAATCACCAGTATAACGCTGCGGAAACATAACGAATTGGAATGATTTTTGAAGCGACTGGATTAAAAACGAGAATATCCATCGCAAGCAAACTGAACGACCCCAAGCTATTTGCAAACCTGGATTGAAGCCAAATAAGATAATGTTGAGATTTTAGTGGGATTTGAAGAGAATTCCCTATTATGAGATGCTAAAACGTCGCGAAACGGTCAATTCGATCTACTTTACACAATTTGACGGTTTAATTGAAGCAATAGAGAAAGAGTAACCAGAATGATAGGCCGCACACATCTTTGTTGACACGGGAGAAATTGACGGTACTTGGTTGGGAATTTTTTAAATATCCACCGTGTCTGGTGGATAGTCTACAAGACTCAGTCCCTACAAAATTATCTCGATTTTAAAAAAAGCGCCAATCTTTACCACTAAATAAAAGAAAGAAATTTTGAAAGAAATTGAAATGTTTTCTAAATCATGAATTATCATTCCGGTATTCGAGTCACTTTTATACTTTTTCACTTCAAATTGTAACATTCTCTTTAAAAAATCCGTAACAACCTTTTTACCGGCACTCCCAAGGTCTAGTATCATAAACAGCTGTAGCATTAACAACTGCAGCAATTTGCATAAATTGCACTACAACCTGTCACTGCAACTGGTCTAAGTGTCAGGTTCAGTGTAAACATTTGCTTTATCCTTGATCTTGACATACAAGTGAAGTGAACACGATTTCAAGCAGAACTGTCAAACTATTCCTCACACGCAAAGATTTACTGAAAATTCAAATTACACAAATTTAATCACCTTCATCACAAACATTCCGCAAAAATGTGAAATTTTTTGGAAGATTTCCGTTTGAGAATAAACTCGGTGACAGCTGTATATTTCACTTCCAATGGCGGATCCTTGGGCACAAAATTAATTTCAGAGGAAGCCATTTTTTTAAATGGCGTAATGGATAAACGGATTCATTTTGTAACTGCCACTTACACCCATCACAAATTTCTTTTCAAAAACAAAACTCTCTCTCTATCGCCTCGATCTGCATTTCCGTCTTAATGTCAAAATCTCAGTTAAAATCACACTGCAAAAAACACAACGCCTCTGACAAGAAAAAGATTCTCAACGCCCGCCAAATAATGATGCTGAGAATTGTCAATAATAAATCATCGTCTTGTGTGAACAATAAATTGCCTAAAATCGTATATTTGCCTAACAATACGCCACCAAACACAGCACAAGCACACGATCAGTCGGTGGGAAACGCGGCAACGATTTATTATTCAAATTTCTTACCTTTCTTCTGGGCCAGACGATGAACAACACCCAAAAACGGTAGACCCTTGGGACCGGGAACTTTGAACGAAAACAGGTAGAATCGACGTCTTGACCAAATGTAGTAGAGCCACAGCGACAGACCGATACCCAAGAGAAACGTGCCAATAGTCATCTTCAACCAACCAATGCTCCGAACACACTAACGCCAAAGAACAAGGCTACCGACTTGCCGACTTAAAGACATCTCCGCAAGCTTACTGGGCAGAGGGAGATGCTTTGGAGACTTGGTTTAAATCTGCTTTGTGAACTAACACACCACCACTAGTGGCTTTAGTTCGCCGCACTTAGTGGTAGTCACTTGCGTGTGACTCTCGATTTTCCGTCTGTCTCTTCCTCCGGTGGCTGGTTTTCGAGAAAAAAATGTGCATGTCGCAGTGGGCTAAACTTGAACTTGACGGAGGGGTCGGTGCTTTGTCCAAACGTATGCGGCGACAGATGACAGATGGACGGCTGAAGCGTAAGCGGATCGATTAGCAGGGGTGCGTTAGATTTGACAGATGCAGTGAAACGCGGGGTAAACATGATCGATTACTTTCTCCGGTCGGTGGGCTTTTGCTCGACCCGGGCGGAGGCGGCGTGTAGGTCGCCAGGCAAATGTCGTGCAAGAGAAAGTGAATTTTTCAAAACATCTTTATTTGCCGTTCCAATGGAGAAGCTAATTGGACCTCAAATTGCCTAGACGTGAGGGAGACCGGGAGTGTTTGTCTTCTATTTCACAACAACTGCGTACAATAGGTGAACGAAGCAAAAAGCTTGAACAGGGGTTGGCTTTATGTAATGCGCTGACATGTGCTAATGGGGACTTTGGCCAGCTGGCTACTAAAGATAGTGAAGCATTCATTAGCAACTTTGGAAAACTGTTCGAAGAGTGGTATTTCATGCTATTTGATTGGGATTCCGATTCTTCATTGTTTCAAATTGAATTTGTCTCGCAAGCTTGCTTACATTTACGACTCTCTTAGTTATTATCAATATAGGACTAGGATGCTGTGGAAAAGCTCCTGTCCTGTCTCCTGTCTTGAGGTCATAAAATATGCGCTATTGTAGCGTCTTTTATATATTTAATATATACTTTTGATATAAGTAATTGCAGAGGGTGATTTTTGGATGTAAAGCTTAGTTGACATCACTATTTTTACTGACGGCCATTTTGTCAGCATTTCAACATGAATAGACTGATTGTGAAAATTTTCTAAATTCGCTTCTAAATTGCGAAAATTTTGCCCAAAACAAAAATTTTGCTGTTCCCAATTTTCATAATCTCACTTGGCATGGTTGAATGGTTGAATGGATACGTCAATAAACAACACTGCCATGTTCGGAGTAAAAGTAGTCCTCAAATATACTTCGATACCGTCACATTCACAAAACTGGCTGTTTGGTGTGCTTTATGTTTTGGGGAAATCCTAAAAAACGAAAGTGGTAAGAATTTTCGTTCATCAATTGAAAAACCATGATATACAAGCGATGTGGTTTTAACAAGACGGCAGAGCATGTTTGAGCCACAATTGATTTATTGAAGGACACGTTTGGTAACAACATAGTTTCCATGTAACGGACCCATTAATTGGCCTCCAAGATCGTGCAATTTAACGCCGCTTGTCTATTTTCAGTGGTGATATGTGAAGTCGCTAGACTACGCCTATGAGCCCAAAACGTTTGAAGGACAACATTCGCCACATATGGCACAAACGTTAGAAAAAGTTATCGAAAATTTTACTTCAAGATTAGACTACGTCAGCCAGCTGTGGCGATCATTTACCAAAAATCATGTTTAATCATCACCTTTGTATTAATTTATTTCCAATTTTCATAACACAAAAAAAAACATTTATTTTCAAATCCCAGTGTAGTAAATTCAAAGTAATTACAGCAAAACTGAAATAAATACAAATTGGAAGTGTGGTAAGCATCAAAAAGAGAATGCGTACACATTCATATAAAATTCAAATTACTCATTTACAGGAATTTCAGAGAGAAAAAGAGAGATAGGTCTATAATTCGACATATTCGTTTTATTCCCATGCGCCAGAATTTTTTTTCCAGCCCTCGAAGCAGTTATGATATGGAATTTTTGGTACGCCCTTGAGCGCCCCCAGCGGTTCGGTTTGTATCTCCTTAATCGTCGCAAAACGGGATGATTGGACCTTGATTTCGATATTATAGTCATATAACCATGATTCGTCACCTGTTATGACTCTTTTAAGCAAATATTGATCGCTGTTGACGCCGTTCAACAATTCCTGAGCGACCCTTATGCGAATTTGTTGGTCAAAATTTAGCAATTTTTGAACAAACTTCGCTACCACACTCTTCATGACCAAAATTTCCGAAAAAATTGCTGAAAAATGACTTGAGCCAATAGTAATTCGACCATTCCCCATAACAATTTTCTTCACTTTCTGAACATCTTCTCGACCTTCTTTGGAAAGCTTGTAACACTTGTAAACATTTTTTGACTCAGAGTGCACTCATCATATGGCACAGTCAATATTTCAAGTGTTTTTGAGCACATTATTCCATTTTTCACACAAAATTTAATGCAAATTCTTAGATGCACTTTTTCCACAGCAGGCAATCGCCGAACATACAAAACACTTCTAATTTGTATGCATCTCACAAACAAAATAAATATGCTAAACATATGTTCAAAGAAGTGTACCAAAATAAAAATCAATAATCTGATGTGATGGGCTACGTCCCACGAAATTTGATAATTCACCTTATTTTTTGAAAAGACCTCGTATATTTATTTGTCTATCGATAACTTGGGGTTGTTCTTAAGAAGCCATGAAAACCGATTGTATTTAAGTTTTATCTGAGCTCTTTTTCTTTTGTATATATTTAAAACTTCCAGGCGACCGTATTGCCTATGTAACTTCTAAGATATTTTGCAACTGAAATAACATTATCCTTCATTTTTAAAGGAATGGGAGAGAAGTTAGACTTCATCGTTAATATAACGTTATTAGTTTAATTTGAATGCTCCAATTATTAATCCGGAAGCACTGTGCACGAGTAGTTCCAGAATCTAGATTTGCATCAAACGTCAGTTGGATAGTAGCATCTGCAATTGAAGCTACCATAGCAGTACTTGTTGGCTGTTCAGGGAGGACAATATTAACAATATATATTGTAAAACAAGAAGAATTGGTCCAATTACAGATCATTGGGGCACAACACCTTGGTTGTGTGTCTGAAAGTGTTTGTCATTATATTGCACAAATAATTATCATTCAGTCTTGCTACTTATTATTATAGTCTGGTGAAACCAGATTTTGTAACTAAGTAGTGCTTAATGCCAAACCTAGTTAAACACCTTGGCTACGTCTAGAAATATTCTATGTAGTACTTTTCTTTTCAAAGTTATCGATGTGTTTTATTCTTGAATGTTGATTACGAAAGTCGAATTGATGGCGTAGCATATTTCGTTGAAATGTATTTTTCATGTTCAACATCTTCTTTGGTAAATATTTATTTAATACACCGAGCAGCGCTGTTACTCATATCATTATTTTGGGCGGCTCACTGATAGTAAATGTGAGGATTAAAAAACATATCACTTCAGTTTTGAAACAAGTTTCGCTGTCGCACGTCCTTTTAATAAAAAAAATTCTTTACTATCTTTAAGTAAGACGTATTAGCTATACGAACAATTTATTTATATTTGCACGTGTGGTGTTTTTGAATTAAATCCTAATGTAGAATATATTAATGCTAAACTCCATACTACTTTTTCTGTGGCAAACATGTTCTGGGTTCTTAATTATTGGGAGCTGATGCATTCATGCTATCAGCCCTTTCTCCTTTAACACATTAAATTCACAGAACTAAATAGGTTGTTAAATTTCTTAAAAGTATATAAGCCGTACAGCACAAAGACTCAGGTATTAGTACCAAAATACCAAAATGTTCCTGTTTAGATAAAATTTTCCAAAATTATTGGCGTTTTCACTATCAGACGATTTTTTTTTTCAATTAATTAACAGATCCCACATCGCGCAAAGTCGTTTACCTTGTGGACATTTAATTTGTGAAAAAACGATGCCATCCGATGTGTTAATAAGCTTTGTAAATTTACAAAGATAGCAGCTAAAAACTTTAATTGAAAACAACAATAAATCTGAATTCTGCTAAATTCGCTTCAACAGTTTCCGAAATTTGTCCTAATTCCTTTGAGCACGATATTACTATTCAATTATCAACGATACCGTTACCAATTTCCTAAATTTTAAACCTGATTTATGCGTTCTAAAAAATTAATTGTTTCTGATTTCAGAACGTGATCATCGAATGAATGTATTCTGTTCGTAATTGACAGTGATATAAAATTGTAAAACATATGGAATAAGTAAAAACGTTTAAAAATAAATGAAACTTTGTAAACAATATGACACAAATTATGAACGAGATAGAATACGTACGTACCACGAATATTGACTGACGAAACTAATTCATTCGCATCGAACTACAGTCAAACCCAGTCCAATACACGAATGAAGAAAACAATTAGAACTAAATTCTTTAATGTCACAGGTTGTGATTATCGATAAATTCAATGTCAAAACAATTTTGTTAGCTGTCACCACTTGCCCGCATAAGTCTGCGTAAAACAGAACAAAATCATAAGCATTACATTCAAATGCAAATATTTAAGCTATTCTAACATGTATAGGAGTGATTGTTGTTTTATTTTATACATTAAAACGAAATATTTTTATTTTGCGTTAACTTTTCAAGAAAGAGTACTGTTAAAATTTTTTTCTTAGGAACGAAAAAATAACACTCGCAAAAGTCTGGATACAAATTTGAAGATGCGTACTAATGGAAAATATGCAAGTACCGTTAACTGTACATGTGTGTTTGGATCGAAAATATTTGTTTCATTATTCTCTGGTATATTGGAGGGATAAGTTCATAAGAATAACGCTATGGATAAAAAAGGAAAATAAATTTGTACCAATAAGAGGAAAATTATTTTCAAGTTTTATGTTGAGGGTAAAACCTACAGTCAGATTGCACAGGAAGATGGAGGGGCACACTCATTAATCCAGAGAGTAATTAATAATTACATTTCAACCATCTGGCCAAAGCCCAGAGATGGTTGTCCATCCTTATTAACAAAGCGGGAACAGAAACGAATTGTTCAGCTAATATCCCTTAACCCAAGGATGACTGCGGCGAACATTCCAAAAACCTGGGTGTCATAGCCAAGTACTTCATTAGAACCACTTGTATTCAGATATTAATAATGAAGGACACATGAATTTTAAAAAATGAATTCATTTCTTAGCCCCTAGAATCTTCTCCGGCGAGAGTAAGGAGAGGAGAGGAGAGAGGAGAAAAAAAAATACAGCTTTGAAACGCAGAATTTATCACCAACAGTAAACCATTGAGGAAGTGGAATTATAGTTTTGGAATGTATGGCCGGTAACGGCGGCGAAAGCAAGCGTGCGTTTATTGAATTCATGATGGACCAAATGGGTTATATCCAGATTCTGAATGGAAATTTACTGTAAATGCTCAGCAGTTGAAGAAGATTTCTGGAAACATACTACGCACAATGTTAGGCATTGGATGATGTATAACCTTAAAAAGTAATTGCGGACACCTTTCCAGTCCCCTGACCTGAATTCCATAGAGCATTTGTGGGACTCTCTCGAAGGCAGAATTCGCTGACATACGACTACCTCCAAAAAAATAGTGGAGGAATGGGGAAAATAACGCTTAAGAGAGGTATTACAGGGAAAAGTTTGTCCAACTAGGTACTAAGAAACATACAAAGATATTTTTTTGTGTACTCTAAAGATCTTGTACGCAGACTTTTGAGTGTGTTTTTTATTAGTTTTTAGAAAATAGTTGTTTTCACATTTTTTTCATGGAAATTAAATGAAATATTGGAACTTATTAGTGAGCAGAGTGCCTAAGGCCTAAAATAAGACTCAATAGATGCTGTAATTACTGAAATATTTAAGCTTGAACTTCATATTTACATTTTTTTTCTTTGTTCGCAAACATATGTGGGCAAGTGTAAGTTAGATTTGAATCAAAATCGAAGACAAGAATTGATTGCATTTTAAATCTAACGGTCGCAGCGACATATATGATAATAATAAACAAACGTATCTGATCATTGTCGAGAAGAAAACAAACAAACAAAAAACACTTAAATTCTAGACAATATTGCTTCAGACTAGTTTCCAGGACTTTGTTTTGAAAAAATCTGACTGGCCCTTCAAAGGCTCTCTAAGATTAATTTAATTAACTTAATTACTTAATTTAAATATGTTTTTCAAATACTTTATGATTTTCATATAAGAATATTTATTTGTTCTTGGACGTATTAGTTATAAAGAAAATAAAAAAAAAACTTAAAAACTTAACCTATACCCATAGGTTGATTCATCGTGAGGTTTAATTATTAATAGGCTGTTTTGACAGGTCACCCGGGTTTTTTGTCAGCATCTTTGACAAGACATCATGAAAGAACTTACACCACAACAACATCTCTCTCTCTCTCAATCCTATATCGAACGTCAGCGTTCTGTGAGAAATGTTTTTCGTGCTATCCGAGAAGCTTCCGGTGTGCATAATCGACCTACAGAAACCCCCATTGCCGATAGTGTTCTCAAATTTTAGTAACAGTTTGCATTAGTGGAAGACACTTGACCGGTTACACCACATCGAGTACATAATGAAGGGACTATAGCAGCTTAAACTGAGTGTAGATCGAAGATCTTGACGCATCAAATCTCAGCAGCCTGGTCATGTTGGGGGAATCTATGCCTCCTGAAATTAAACCACATGGTCTCGGTAAGCTCTGTTTTCGACAAGACGGCTTTACGAGCCATAAAGCGAGTGCAACAATGAACTTTTTGAGAAATATTTTTGGTGAGCATATTTAACGATCTGTTATGGTTCATTTTACTCCTAGATCGTTCGATACCATACCTTAGGATTACTTTCTGTGAGGACATTTAAGGTCTCAGGTTTTTAGCAATACCCCAGCTACGATTGACGCTTTGGAAGCCAATATTACTCGTGTTATCCTCGAGATATACTCAAACGAGTCGAAATAAAATTTCACCTTTCCATTGGTAGTCATCGTCAACATTTATATGATATCATTTTAAAAAAGAAAATACCATGGGTTGTTCATTTAAGGTCAAAAGACAATGGCGCGCTCTCGCGATTAGGCTTTGACAGGCTTTGGTACGCTTTTTATCGATATTACAAGAATGTCAAAGTGCGACTTCCTCAATATTAAATTCAAATAAAACTCGGGCGTTAAACAAAAGAAATAGTAAACAAAAATATATTTTATTTATGTTAGGGTAGCATTACGCAGAAGAATATATTTCAGGTATAATTTGAACTAAGCAAGCAATTATCTGTAATAACAAATCTTAATTTAAGAGAATTGATCTCTCTTTAATGGATTCACTTGACTGGGAAGAATATACGGATTACTAACTAACTGTTGTGCTGGGGTATGCACAAACAAGGAAACTTTGGGTGAGAAAATTGAATCTGGGTTCTATGCTCTAAACTTAAAAAGAAATGCTACGAGAAGAGCCTTAGCATTTCTTTAAAATTACTCGAATAAGGCCGAGTACATTTGGCTAACTAACAAATAAGTCGCCTAAGTCTGCCGCTACCAATTTAGATCTGTAAGTACAAAAAATATTTCTCATCTGTCAAACAGCCCGACTGAGTAGACAGTAGCTCTACTAAAAACTTTTGCTCGGGCTTACGATATTACGGTCTGTGAAAGTCCTCGGCGCGACCAACTCCTTTCAGTTTGCACAATAAATTTCACATGCATTCCACTTTCAATGTTAAAGCCAAACCGCGCCGTTGTGGTTAAGGTGTTAACCGAAATAAACATTTTGAGTTCATTTTGAAATTCATGTGGAGCTCCGCTGGTTGATTTAATGCCAACTTTTACGTCAGTCTGCTGGATTGTGTGACATTTATCTGACTATTGATAGTGTTTTCTCCTTTTTTTTCTACGGATATATCTACGAGTGGTATATTTTCGTTAGCACGAGTTGAACATCCACTGAATAATTATTTTGCTTTCTGCCAAAGCAGAAAGAGCTTTCTTTTAGAATGTAATCCTTATTTTACGTTCCTTGGCAGAGTTTACTAATAACACAAACGTGTCGTTTTGCGCAACGTGACCTTATGTACGCCCACATTGCTTTGTTTTCGTCCTTCCTAGCCAAGTTGTTATTTCCTATTTCACTTAGAAAAGATTTAACAAGTATTTCCTAATAGTCACCTATTTTAACAGACCAGCTGCTTATTCAATAAATGTATACCTTTTTAGTTAAGCATAATTGGCAGCAATTAGCACATGCTTATGGGAATCACTTCCTGAAGATGTTTCGAACGAATTGCTAACATAAACAATTCGCGACTCAATGATGAAGGTATGGCGATACGTGTTGGGGTAGTGCCTGCCACATGTTATCCCCAAAGAAATTTGCTCCAAGTGAAATGTTACATAAGGTGTGTTCGCGAATCAAGACGACGTGACTTTTGATGTTGTGTCATTGTGTCAACAGCTTACGTTCATGGGAGTGGTTCTTTTCTGCTCGTTTCTATGAAAGTTTTTCAAAAGATAAGAGACACAAATTTCTTTGCAATAGAAAATACGTCTTCCTTGTTGTGGTAAATGTTGAGTAAATAATTGAGTGTGTTACACTACAGACTTACATTTCTCGAACTTCGAAGAATAGAAAAAAAAATGATAAGAAGTGATGTATGTTGCCCTTGTCTTCTTCATAATGAAAACCGCAAGAATAGTCGGATTTTTCATTTAGTTCTTACTTTCAAGGTGTCAAGTGAAAATCTGTAAACATAAAGGAATTGTTATGCTGTCGTCGGTTCCAATTCATACTCTTTCCGAGTATGAACTTCAAACGGAGCATAATGTGTCTCTGGCAGACAGAAACATAAATGACACATTTAAGAATATAGCGGACAACGAACGCTACAAGTAAGCAAACACGGTAATTGACGACGTTTTTAGGAGAAGAGCGGATTGGGAACCCACAAAAACGGAGCGGTGTCTTGCCACAAGGGAGGATACTCCAATATATTGAAATAAATCGACTTCTATCTAAATAGGAAAAAGTAAAAAATCTTGGCAAGTGGGTGGTATCTCATGAATCGAACGAGGCCTTTTGGAACTACGCCCTTTAAAAACATGTGCGTCACCAAGTCTAAACACCGGTATGCACCGCTTTTGCACAGTATAATATAATGTGATGAAACGCACTAAGATCTGGAGGCGGTTGAGTTTAAACAAACACGCAAAGCAAGAACCTAAATTTGGTCTCTAAGCGTCAAAGCGTTGTTGAAACCGCGGTACACATGTTACTTCTTCTTCTTCTCCTTGTGGCGCTACAGTCCGGGGTAGACCTGGGCCTCTGGCTTAGTCCTTCGAGAGAGGGCTTGATTGTTCACGTGTGAGTGACGCACGATCTTCTCAAGAATGATGTTAAAGAATCACATGACAGTGCATCGCCTTGTCTAAAACCTGTTTTGACATTGAAGGTCTCGGCGAGTTCGTTGCCGACCTTGACGGAGCAGCGGGAGTTCTCCATTGAAATGCCGAAACTAGATATGGCACTGTATAGCTCGTCTCTATGTACACTGTCATATGCGATATTGAGGAGACTGATCCCTCGATAGTTGGCGCAGTCGAAGGGGTCTCCTTTCTTGTGAACCGGACAGACGACGCTGAGATTCCACTCATCGGGTATGCTTTTCTCCGACCATGTATTACAGATGAGCTGGTGCATGTACTTAACCAGGTCATTTTCAGCTGCGCTCAAGCAGCTATCATCGTTCAGACTGAGAGGAACATTCTGCCTAACAGCGGGATTTGGGCCGTTATCGCCCTTTAAAAGTGTGCAGAAATAATTTTTCCAGATTCTCAGCATCGATTGCGACTCTACTACTAGGTTTCCGTTTTGGTCCTGGCAGGCCAGGATAGCGTTGGATAGCAGCTCGCCATGTTGAGTGCGATCAACGAGGTTGCCTCGTGTGCAAAGGCCCATGCCCATCGGTACATATGTTACATCATACCCAAACTAACTAAGCAACAAATTCGATTTTGACAAACTAGCCACATGATAGTATTAACAGCCTGTATAAATATATTGTAGTTATCAATTCTTTTAATCCATACCACAAAATGTTGGAAAATGTCCCTTCGAAACGTATGCAAGGACGAAACAATTTTGTTATAATAACATAAGAGAGCATAAGATTTCAGTCAGCAGGCACTGTAGTCAATCTAAAAGGACGGAACATTCTTACACTGCCGAAAATCAAAATCAAGCCGACCATTGCACAAAAAGCACTTTCAAACCATTTAAACGGCTCGCTTAATAAACGTCAAAAATTTTTCGAGTTTGGTGGGAGATTTTTATGCATTCACCTATGGTCCGGTATTAATGACTGGTTCAATAGACTTACGAATAACGGGCGCTACAGCTTTTTTTTATACTTAGGATCAGAATTTCCATGAGAGAGGTAACATGATCATTTTGTATATACTGAAGAAGGCATTTAAAAAAAAAAAGAAAAATACAATAAATGCAAACGCGTAATATTGAACCCATCACAAGATCCGTTATAACGAGTTTTTGCCAAAACCAGCTGAATGCTAACTTAATCGAATTTAGTTAATACGAAAAACTGGTCCATTGTACTACCAGGCAGTAACCTTCGTTTCCTGTAGTTTTCTGGTTTCTGAAGAAAGACCAGCAGAAGCTTCAGTGATAAAAGGCTTAAGTTTTCAGCTCTCACCACATCAGCGCCAAACAACAGCCAACTGCTACGAGTCACAAGTTTGGTACGGTTTTTGGGCTGGTGGCATCATTGGATCATACTTCTTCAAAGATGATGCGAATCGTAACGTAACTGTGAATGGTGAGCGCTACCGTGAGATGATATCCAACTTTTTTTTTTTTTACAAAATATGCAACAGCTTGACTTGCAAGACATGTAGTTTCAGCAAGACGGTGCCACATGCCACACAGCACGCGCAACAATGGAGTCAAGGTCGACATTTACATGAAATAATCTTCAAACATCAAATTGGACCGTTCTATCGATTCAAATAAAGATTTCATGCATTTTTCTGAATTGAATGTGTTTTTTTTTTGAAAAACTCTCCTAAAGCTTTTAAAAAATCACCCAAATCAAATCACATTCACGAGCACTGGTGTAGAAAGGAACCACGTCAATTAACTTTGTGCTGTAAACACCACTTGTTTCCTGCTGAATAGCCTTCAAACCAATCTGTTTTTATTTTGGTAAAATTTTCTTACATTGGGTCATGGGCCAGGAAAAATGCATGTTGTGCTTAATCTCATGAATACGTCACACACACCAAAAGATACGCATAAAAGCAGTTTGAATAAATAAAGTCGACTGATGACATATCACATGAACGCATAGAGAACAACTATTGTGATATATTCCCTTGTGATTCTGTAACATTAAAGCCGTTGCCCATCTAAAGACTCAGTTACACCGGCACACCATTTTGAATTGTCATTTTCGTCGAAAGCTTTTTCTGTCTGTCACTTTATTAAAATCACGTGCGTGTATCCAAGAAAAGCTGGAGGCGGGACAACATTTTCGAATTTTCCTTCAATCGGTGCGGAGGTGTGTTCGTAAACAGGTGTAAACAAATCGTAAATTTTCCCACTCAGACAGCGAAAAAAAAAATCAAAATGTTTGCTAAGAACGAAAGTGAAATGCGTGCACTCGCACTTAAACTTTTCGAGATCAATGCATTCAAATTTGGTGATTTTAAAATGAAAGTCGGCATCAATTCGCCTGTGTACTTTGACCTGCGTGTCATAGTCAGTTATCCAGAGGTCATGGTGAGCTACCCCCCATTCATATAAATGTCGTCTGACAACAAATTGCCTAATGGGAGAAATGTATTCATTCACTTAGGACCAAGTTTCCACCCTACTCTTGGACTACATCCGTGAACAGAATCTCCAGTGCAAACACGTGTGCGGTGTGCCATACACAGCACTGCCAATGGCTACAATCATTTCAGTGCGGGAAAAGCTGCCGATGTTGGTGCGACGCAAAGAAGCCAAAGACTATGGCACCAAGAAACTGATTGAAGGCAAGTACAATGCTGGCGACACGTGCCTGATTGTGGAGGACGTTGTAACATCTGGTTCCAGTGTGCTGGACACGGTAAAGGACCTTCAGAATGTAGGCATCGTTGTGAAAGACGCCGTGGTTGTGGTCGACCGAGAGCAAGGCGGCGTCGCAAACATCGCAAAACATTCCGTAAAAATGCATTCCCTATTCACATTATCCTACCTCATGAACGTGCTGAGGGAGGAGGGCAAAATCACACAAGAAACTGTTGACTCCGTGGCAAAGTATATCAGCGGCTGTCAAATCAATAGCGATGGATCGTTCGTGGACAATAATAAAGTGGTCGGTAAGTTATAAGTAGTTCCTAGCTCTGGTGCCATTATAACTCATGTTTTTCATTAAATGACCGCCAAAATCATCTCGAATCTGCGCACAACTGGCAGTTGTTGAGTGTATTAGAACAAAACGCAATTGTAGAGAATTGACGACATCATGATGATTAAGTGGATGGGATGGGACGTGTGTGTATTTTTATCTTTCACTTGGCAAGCGTAGAGTATGCTCTCTGCTGCGATGCTAGACACTGCTGTGACAGACCATTTGAAACAATTAGGCCTTAAAGGGAAATAGATTTTGTATTAATTGGAAAAGCACAGGATAGTATATTGGCTTGGAGATTATAGGCGTGATGAAATAGATTAGATAATTCTGTCTGATTGGTTAAATTTGATTAATGGGAGAATCAAATTAATTAAACTTGAACTGCCAATAATATCATTGGCAGCTCAGAGGCGCCAACGATGCTTGCTGCCTATCATAAAATCATAAAAATTATGTATACTATTTCGTGTACGTACTAAACTTATTCAAATTTATCTGATTGAATTTGAATATGTAAATGTTTACAATTATAGAAGGTTGCTAAGACATAAAACAGTAGTGATTCTGCCCATGGAAAAAACTCGTTTTTTTGACGATTTTTTGGACTTTCTGTTTTGAATATTGCGGATGATTTAGCAAGAACTTTGAAACGTATGCCTTAATGCTGTATAAATATTCTTATTCGTTTCTCTTAGAAATGTCCGTACTCGCATTTACTATACTTTACTGCAATAAATATTCTTATTCGTTTATCTTAGAAATGTTCGTACTCGCATTTACTATACTTTGCTTAGAAATTACTAACTTTCAGTCTACTACTGACTAGGCAGTGGGATCTTTAACCTTGTTTTCATTTTCGGCGAAACAAATTTTATCTTGAGTCAATTTCGACGTCGCTATCTTGATTTTTCTATGAGAGTTATCTGTGGGAACCTACCATTTCCTAGAGAGGAAAGAATAATGGTTTGATCTGTGATAATGAAAATATGACAATATGCCTAACCGAACATTTTAAAATTTTTATTTTTGAAGTGTGCCAAACAACGTAGGTAAAAATTACGCCTCATTTTAAATATCTTTACGGCCTCCTCTCAACACAGTAAACTGACCGGAATTTCTGTCGGCTAATCCAGAAGAGTAATGGGTCTTGATTTGGATAAACATTTTAAATGAAGATACTCGTACGTTTCTGCTTACCATTCTAGTTGTAGTGATAAAGACTTTTTTAAGGCAAAAAAGAATAAATTAAAAACAGCAAATATATTTCACTTCATTAAACAATGGTGTAATTTAAAGATGTTAACGTACTCATAAACAAAGCTAGAATGGTTCGATGTCGGATAAGTCTTGCAACAAAATACACATTCGCCTGAGTAAAAACTCTTCTATTAATTAGCTGCTAAAAGTGTCTTCAAACGAGGGCAATTACTTGTACATCGGTGGCTCGAATGTATTATGAGAGTATGATGGCCCCGTACAATAACTAAACAACGTCTGTTTCGTATAACAAAACAGAAATATGGTAAATACGACTTCATCAAGCGAAAATACAGTTGGTCTGGGCAAACACTTAGGAAGGACACGAAGCACACATTCGCAAAACGATGCTTGTTTGCACCAATAGTGTTTGATTTCTAGAGGGCGGTATTGGGCTAGTGCCATACTTCATCGTTGTAAATATAAAATTTACATTCATGCCAGAATTATTTTGATTAGAAAGTTTTATTTTGTGTCTATTGACTCTACTCTGCTTCTCTTCTACTTCTTCTCTTCACAACATCTTTCCTTGAAAAGGTTTTCTAATTTCCTCCAGTACCTACACGTTCATTTTTTAAAAGGTTTCTATAGGGGTTTTGCTGAATTTGCTCACTATATGACTCGAGTTTAGGGATTGTATAAACCCATTGTATTAATTTTTTACTGCTTACATTGCAAAGTGCAGCCATCTAGTAAGTTTTGCATTCTCCCGTGGTGATTTTCTTCCAGCGTCATGTTCTATTGTCAGTTCTTGTACATTAGTGAAATCATCCTTGGGCTTTTATTTTTATTATTTCCAAATGTATTTTTTTATTGTTAATTTTTTTAATTCCTTAAATCTAGAAGTAAAAATACTTAATCTAGTTACAAATTTCTTAATTATTGTTAAAACTATCTTACTGGCCCTATGCGGGCGCCAGTTAATCTAAATATTTATTACTAGTGCCTTTCGGCGTTGTCTCATCCGTGGGCTTTACTTCCGTTTTGTGCACAAATACAAGAAGAAGCTCCCAATTCCACACATATTGCAAACAAATTTGTATTTTTTGTGTCAGAACCTCATCCTTGTTTTCTTCCATTTACCGAAAAATTAAATTGTTTCCAAAAAACATAAACCTCATAACGTATTTAGTCTCCATATTTAAAATTACACTATAATATATCAGATTTCAAACCTCTTTAAATTAAAACATAACATTTCTCCAACCAGAGAGCCGAAAGCCAAACAAATTGTATTTTTATGCTAATAAATTATAATAATAACAATAAATTGTTTCCCACATATCTAAAAGACATCATTACTAAAACGAATGAACAGAAATAATTTTAAATTAACAATACAAGCCGTTAACATAACATTGCCAGCACTAAATCTTTTCTTTATAATTTAATTTCTTTTCTTATTCTTTCTTAAGCATTTCTTACATTTTAGACAAAAATATTGAAAGTAGTAATGAATTATCTATTTAGGTAATTGAAACTGTCTTACTCGCGGGGTTTAACATAAATTTACTCCTACAAAAGCTGAATGCTTGTTGACCTTAACTGCAAGGGGCTAATAATTAGTCGACAAAACTGACGGCAGCTGGGACATCTGATGGGACTGCAACCTCCAGTTAAGATACCTCTCTATTCGTGCTCCGTTCTGTTACGGCCAAAAATAGCACGGCTACCTGCACTGATCCTTACAACATCGCCTTGTATCGACCACCATGCTTCACCCTAAATCCGATTTGGTTATACGGTATTATTTTCTTGTTCTCTTTCACAGTTCTATTGACAATCTGACATTTAGCTTCGAAAAATATTAATTTTTGAACAGGTAGTTACTCATGTAGTTCGCACCACCATGCATTTTTCTTATACTGTAATCTAAGTCATACACCAATAATTTAAATAATTGAAACCTTCAGAAACTTTTTTCATATTAGGTTACGATTTCAATACATTTTTATAAGTTCACACTTCATTACGTAGATACTAGACAAAAGTACGTAAAACTAATTTTTTCATCTTAGTACTATTCCCTATGACTTTCGGCCTAATTTATTTATTTTTTTTTTTTGTTTTTGTGTCATTTTGTGCGGCAATTCAATTAAGCCCAAGAAAATTTGAAAACTTGTTCTTATAATTTTTTTTTTAATTTAACTCAACCTTAACTAAACGCCTTGGCCTTAACCTTATGTCTATGTCCATGCACCAGGGCGTATGTGCTATTTTTTTGCTTCACATACATACATATCGAATACGCCATAATGTGCCTTTTTGTGTTTGTTTTTTAATGAGTTGGCCCTTCAGGTTCTATTACCCCAACTTGTTCTTTAAGATGTTAGCGGCATTGCTGATTCCTATGTAATCACCGTAAACCATTCCTTTTCAGAAATTGCTCTGTCGCGGATTGCAGTCGCTCTACTGAATCGTAGAAGATCTCGTGGCTGCGAGCGACGTCCAATTCGTATTGGAGTTGCTTTTCTACCATTCGGTGTGCGACATGAAAAGTGATAGGGCAGTTTTTACTATCATGTATCAATTCTTTCAAAAATGTTCCTATAACAGTGGCCGGTTCCTTTTATCAAGTTTTACAATTAAATAAGAAAATGACAGAATAAAAAGCGTAGGATATTCCAAGGGAATATTCTGTGCAAGACTTACATTTATGGCAGGGTGGTGAATGTTATTTTTTCAAAGGGTTTTGGTGGACATTTTCTTGGTAACCTTGGTAATCAATTTGTCATCAACGAGCTTTGTGCAGTTTCAACCTCCTACCTCTTAATAGCGACTGGAAAGAAGATGTTTGTGTGACGAAGCAAATTTTCAAATTGTTCAAATAGTAATTTCAATAGAAATAAGTTTAGTTTTTATATGCTTTGTTTCACTTATATCCTCAAATGTTTTATTAATTTTTGTTTGATTTTATAACGCATCACTCAATAAGTCACGGGACTTGCCAATAAAAACACATTTTCTAGACAAAATTCGACTTTATTCATCAAAAAAACAATTCAAAACCCAATTTATGCAACTTGTGACACGGTGCATTGTCTGTCGTTGAAGTTCATTTTTCTCTTCTTCATATATGACCATATTTTTGGAAATTTCTTCCTTCAAATGCACCAATAATGCCATGTAGTACTCGCTGTTGATCCTTTTGCCTTTCTCAAGATAGTCGATGAAAAAAATTCCGTACACATCCCAAAATGCGGTTGCCATGATCTTGTCAACCGACCTTTGTGTTTTTGGACGCTTTGGGCGTGTTTCACCGCCCGCTGTCTACTCCGCTACTCCGCAGCCGATTTGACTCTGGAGTGTAGTTATGGATCTATGTTTCATGCATTGTGACATATCGACGCGAAAATCCTATTTACTCTGGCAAAACCACTCCTAATCATCGATACGTAGTTGTTTTTGGTATATGGTGAGCAAACGCGGCACCCATTTCAAAAACCACTTTCTCATGGACAAATGTTCATCCAAAATTGTGTAAATAGTTGTTTTTGACGGAACAGTGTCTCTTTAACGCTTTTCAAGCCATTGCTGAGCTTGCACGGTATTTTCGCCAATCAAAAAACACGAAATTCTGTTTTTTTTCCATTGTTTCGCAAAAGTAGCATCACTTGAGGCACTTTGACTTGTACCCTAATAATGGCAGATATCATTTGAATGCTTGTACTTCCTAAAAATAATATTTTTTGTCAGTGGCGCCCCCTATATCCGATTGCATTAGGTTAGGATTGTCGAGTTATGGTCTAAGTCGTAAATTATAACCATCTTCCCAATTCTAGTGCTCTTTATTCATGACTGTTTGATTTATCATTTTTCATCTAACAAAACCCATTCTGCTCTCAAAGGTGTACTTACTATTTTCTAATAAATATTTTTTTTTTTCAGTAAACGAATTCTCACGCACAAAGATGACATTTGAAAACCGTGCAAATCTGGCCAAGTGCAATGTAGCCAAGGACTTGTTTAACCTCATGGCGGCAAAGAAAACCAACCTCTGTCTTGCCGCCGACCTCACTGATGCCGAGAAGATTCTTAACATCGCGGATGAGTGCGGCCCATATATTTGCATCCTTAAAACGCACATTGATATTATTGAAAATTTCTCAGAGGATTTTATCAAAAATCTAGTGGGACTTTCTAAAAAGCACAACTTCCTCATTATGGAAGACAGGAAGTTCGCTGACATCGGAAACACGGTCTCCATGCAATACTCGAAAGGGCTCTACAAAATCTCCAACTGGTCTGATCTAGTAACAGCTCACTCAATTTCCGGACAAAGTATCATACAAGGACTGAAAGCCGGTTTGGTGGATGTCACTCAAAACCGTGGTGTTTTCTTACTCAGCGAAATGTCTTCCTCCGGGAATTTGATAACAGAACAATACAAGGAGGCCACAGCGAAGTTGGCAACAGATAACGCTGATGTTGATTTCGTGGCTGGAATTGTTTGCCAAAATGCCGAATGTTTTGCGTTTCCTGGTTTGATTCAACTCACACCAGGCGTTAAAATTGATGACGCCAGTGACAAATTGGGACAACAGTACCAGACACCGGAATACATCGTCCAGGAGAAGGGTGCAGACATCGGAGTGGTTGGCAGGGGCATTTTGCAAGCGAAGTGTGTGGCAAAGGCTGCAGTTCTTTACAGGGACAGACTTTGGGCAGCGTACTGTGATCGTATTGCTAAGTAGTAAGTAACAACGACCACCGCTGATAATGCGACTACATTTACTTTGATTTTGTACAAGTGTTTTCCACTACATTGATAAGTGTTTTATAGACTATTTGTTAAAGACGGAAATAAATGTTTATCAAGCCCAGTATTGAAGGTTAATTTTGTGTCTTCTAAGTGTTTGCTTGCAGGATGAAAGAAAACTAAAAAACCTCTTTGTAATTGAAAGAACTGCAAATATTTAAGTCCTCTTATCGAAGGATATTAGACCAGAAATGACTAACTTTTAATTACTTTAATTTTTACTTAATTACGTCTAATTAAAACGGGACACATGTGACTTCAGTGGAGACTATGACAAGATACTAATTGATCATGCAATCAAACGAAACAAGTCTAGTTCAGAAATACTGCAATAAAAACAGAAATTCTGCCTTTGGAAGTCTATCTGTGAAACTTCTGGTATATACATATGAGCTAAATGGCCGAAACATGCACTTGAGATCAAAGCAAGACACAGTAATCTTGGACATAAAAAGAAAGCAAGTCCTTGCCGCGAACAGGGACTTGAACCCTGGACCGTTGGATTAAAAGTCCAACGCTCTACCAACTGGGCTACTCGGGCACACACTTTCCAGAATGCAAATTATCCTTCTTAGCTTCTTATTGCTTATTCTTAGCTTCCCGTTTTCAAATACTCGGAACATGATAAAAAAGAAAAAATATATAAAAGTTGATAAGAGAATGGCTCCAAGGCCACAGGCCCCTTTTAGTAATCGGCTTAGTAAACTGGGCATGGATGTGTTCAATGAACCTAAACCAAACAAAAAGAACAAAACTTAACCTCCTCCCAACAAAACATAGGGATTCATCACCCATTCCAAAATTTATAGTAACATATACATGTACTGCACAATAAAAAACAATTTCATCATACAGTTTTTTCTTAATTAAAAAGCATGCATAAGTCCGGCATAAGATACGAAATCATTATAATCTTTTAGTTCTGACAAAATTACAAAGAGTAGCCGATTATTTTCTAGAACAAAAAACTATCCTATATCTGCCCCGTTTCAATTGAACTTGAACTTCATCGCACTTTAAGCTTCTCAAAAGTTTAAATTCATGCGCAAACCTCATCAATTTTTCGAAAAAAGAAATTGTAAAAAAAAGTTAAATATCCAACTGGTTTTGTTTTTCTCACTTTTAACCAATCCCGTCCACCGACTACAGTTAACATACATATGTATGTTTTTACAACGCTAGGGTAAAATAATATTTTACGAATCCTATGCGATATAAAAAAAGTGCCAACTATTAGGTCACACAGAAAATAAATTAAGAAATTCTCCACCACACCATCCAGAAGAATCCGTATGAATTTAATGCGCCAACTGTAAGGAAGAGGACGAGGTCTCTTCTTAGTTGTGCAAACGATGTCCAGAGTAGAAATAGATTTTAAAAATTCAAACAATCAGAAAATGCACCATGAGAGAAGCCAGACAAAAATGTTATGAAGAACATACTGTTCCCACTCTCTCTGTTCGTTATTTGAGAGTTATAAAAACAACTTAAATTTACTACTTAACAAATTTGTGTACCCCAAAAGCCCAATAAATAAAGCGAAAAAAGTGGTTTTAAAACACCTCCTGCCAACACTATCATCGTCCCTGCACAGGTCAAGTTGGCATACAGCCTCCTTGTGGCGCCCCCTGCATAGCCATCACAACATCCGTTGTGTGGTAAACCAATGTATGCAGCGAACCCCTCTACCCGAGGGTTAAATAATGGGCCTGGCCTAACAGTCTGTAGGTTGTGCGTGAGGCTAACTCCCTCACCACATAAAAAAAACGATGAGTTCAGAGACAACAACATGCCTCGGATATGGACGGATCTAATGTTGACTACCTCAGCAGACATATAAAGGACAACGACTTTCGGTTCTGCAAGTGGAATGTGAGGTCCCTTAACAGACCACGTGCAGCCGATGAACTTGCGGAGGCCCTGGACTGCTATAAAGCAGACATTACCGCAATCCAGGAAATGCGGTGGCATGGGCCGGGCAAGAGAAGAGTGAGAAACTTCGACATATACCACGGCGACTGCTACAGGGAGAGATGGAAACGCTTATTTGGATGCGGATTTGTTGTTCGAGGCATACTTAGGCAAAAAGTCTAACGATCCCGTAAGCGAACGCCTCATGACAAACCGCATTAAGGCTAAAGCTCGGCCCTGGTCTTCCTGTGGCGCTACAGTCCGTGGTGGACCTTCCTTCTGAGAAGCCGGTTCTCTTCCCTCCTTTGTTGATGCACTGTTGATGCACTGTTGCCTTGTATTCTTATAAATAGGCCAAAAGATACATAATTCCTGGCGCATGTCCTTTGGTGGTATGAAAGCCGTTATTACGGAGCGTTTCTCTTTTGCTTGGATGCTTTTTCCAGATCACTTGGCCTTCATCAAAATTTTATTGTCTTTCTAAATCAACCTCCATCAATACCAGTCACAAATTCTTAAGAAGTTCCACCATTGTGTTTCGCCAAATCCTTGTCTCCGGGAAGCTTGCAATAAGGAATCCTTGATCCTCTTTTTGTTCCAAAAGTGTATTCCACATTTAACTAGGTACACAGCTAATGGTATTCGATGAATAAATAGTGTCAAAATAAACTTGCTAATTTTGATTACTAGTCGTACAACAATATTAGTACTTGATCCCAAGTTTGGCTCCTTACTCACATTTTTTTCCTTTACAACTATGCCAATCATTTCGTCTTCCATGGACATGGCTAGTATATCAACAGCTGATTAACTACAGCATCATCAGACGCCTCTCCTTCGAAGTCATCCTCACTCTCTAAAAGATATGCCAATACGACTCACAAGTTTATATTTGATTCGAGGTTTGCGACTCAACATCTGAAAAGTAAATTTTATACATATAATTTTGAACAAATATAGTGAGCCATTTACAAGTTTGTAATTTACGGAAAGTATTGGGCAAGCATTGCAGTTTCACTTCCCTTATATTGCTCGCTATGCCCTTCGTTTTAAACCTTTCCAAAATTTCTTTAAAATTAATTTGTTTTAAATGTTAACAGCTTATTATCAATTTTAAAGCCATTTGCTTGTCACAGATTTTATTCTCCATAAGCTCTCTCTTCGACGAAAAAATCAGCAAATGGACAGTTTTTCTTTCTTTTGGTTTTGATAGTTTTTCGGTGGATTTAGGTGTCATTCGCTGCATTTCAGAGCAATAAGAACAGACCAAATAATAATACGTAAAAGCGGGAACTAAGAGTGATATCTGTCGGGACACTTTCTTTGAACAAATACTTATTGTTCGGCAGGATAATATTAAACGTGCACTTCCATTTATGTACTCAATGTTTTCAAAGCCATGCAAACAAACGAAATAATTCTAGCTCACGAATGCTAAAAATTCTGTCTTTTGAAGACTATCTGTAAAACTTTTGGCATAATTAAACATGCATTCACATTAGGAAACCCTGTTATCAAAACCGGACAAAGTGTCATAATTATCTGTAATTTGGAGGGGGGCGGCAACCCCAAAACTTAAAATCTAAACGTAACCAGCATATTTGAATCTAAGGAAGGTAGAGGAGTAGTTCAAAAGAAGAGTGCGAAGTCTTAACTTTGAGTAACAGAAATTAAAACAACCGCATTCTTAGCCAGACGAAGCCTTCGAGCAAAATGTTTATTATAACCGTAGTAAGAACGATAGGGCTCGATACGGAAAAGTGGTACAGTGCGAAGACAACGGGGTTTAGTGCTTAAATAGATTGATTGCAGAGTTGTCGACATTACCCGATAAGAGCTTATGAATGGAAACAATATCGGCAATATTACGACATTTGACGTGACGTTTGGCGCCAGAGTGCGTTTCATAGGGAGGTAAATTGAATTCGTCATGTCATTGGAAGCCACTAAGAGCGAATCAGATAAATCTGTGTTGAACAGCCTCAATACGTAAGAAATGGAATACATGATAAGGTGACCATGTATGACTCATGTTTTAGGATTGGGTGCGCAAAAGCTAATGACGGAGTGACGAGACAGAGGGAACAGTTTTGCTGTCGTTCCTGGTTGTGTTGGACAGAATTTGTGTGGAAAAGTGATATCTGGTTTCAATGAATACTTTGTGCATAAAAAACACGTCTTTGCCGCGAACAGGGACTTGAACCCTGGACCGTTGGATTAAAAGTCCAACGCTCTACCAACTGAGCTACTCGGGCACATACTTCTTGGAACCGACGGCGTTGTGAAAATGAAATTATGATTTATCAAAGAAAAAACACTTTAGTAATATTTGCCCAGTAAGAAAAGTTTTTCGAAAACATTTTTTAACCGGGGCTGTCACCGGTGATTTTACTTCTTATCATATCCTTATATAAAATATAGTCAATAAGTCAATAAATAGAACTGAACATATATGTTGTAAAGGCACACCGCATTCGTTATAATACGGCAACTGGAATGTTCAATCAATGAAAACCTCACGCGCGCCATCTGCTGGATCCCGGGTTAACTCAGGAGTAGAGCGGATGTGCTGGTCCGACGTCACTATATGCACCTTGAAATGATAAATTTCCGTAATTTACAATGCCACTGTCTACCCAGAACAACATTGCTACTGCAATCCTATGTAGCAGACTTTCCATGATGAAGACAAAACCTCACATAATATTCATCCAAGAACCATGGGTGTGCATAAAACGCATTTGTGGCGGCGTTTTTCTCCGTTCTACGACGAGCGATCGAAAAGACCGAGAACTTGTCCCATTGTGCCGAATCTTCTGCCAGAAACCAAGGTTGGACACTTTTATGGACAAGACCTGGATGCTGCGGACATTAAATACAAATCAAATGGAACGTGGCACAATTTTGTTGCTGCCTCAGCTTAATTTTCCTACGATTCCATCCTTCCACCACCACCAAAGGAAACGAAACGAAAATGATGGGCCTAATAATCTGCTGCGATGGTAATGCTGCGAACATCTTCTAAGGCAGTAGCAAGTGCAACAGGAGAGGTGTGCAACGCAGCCAGAGAGCACGGCGTGGAAGAATCATAAGTTTTGGGTGTTGTGCATAATGGCAATGCTAATATAATCACGGGGGCGGAGTGTGACCAGTATATGAATAGATCTAATACCTACGCCCAGGCTTACGCGGATGTATAGCCATACTGGTCACCGAACAATGCCTTGCGGCCGTTTGTGCTAATGGACAGCCGGCCCTTGACATGAACCGAAGTTTTTCTCTTTACGAGGAGGAGAAACCTAACTGGTCTGACTCAACCAGTACTTAAAGGTGTCATCATTCTATTTTCCAATGAAGCTAAATACCTAGATGGTATCGTGGATAAAAAAAACTTCTTTGAAAAAAACACATTGAGACGAAAACCTCCAAGGCGCTGTTTTGTTTTCTGGCAGTGTAAGCAAATTTCTGGTAAAACCTAGGGCCTATCACCAAAAAGATACTACTGAGTGAACCCGGGATTCAGCAGATGGTGCGCGTGAGCTTATTATTGGTTGGACATTCCCTAAAATAATAGAATCCTTCAGTTGCTGTATTATAACGAATGTCGTGTGCCTTTACAACGGTTCGTAATATTCATATATACATATATGTTCAGTTCTACTTATTGACTTTTACTTTGTTTTATATGAGTATAATAAGAGTAAGATTAAGTAAGACCACCGGTGACTGCCCCGGTGTCCGAAATGGACAAAATGTCACTGGACAAATATTGAAGTGATTTTTCTTTGATAAATCATTTAATTTTCACAACGCCGTCGGTTCCAAGAAGTATGTGCCCGAGTAGCTCAGTTGGTAGAGCGTTGGACTTTTAATCCAACGGTCCAGGGTTCAAGTCCCTGTTCGCGGCAAGGACTTGTTTTTTATGCACAAAGTAATCATCGAAACCAGATATCACTTTTCCACGCAAACTTCGTCGAACACAACCGGGGACGACAACAAAACTGTTCCCTCTGTCTCGTCACTCCATCATTAGCTTTTGCGCACCCAATCCTAAAATATGAGTAATATATGGTCGCCTTATCATGTATTCCTTTTCTTACGTATTGAGGCTGTTCAACACAGATTTATCTGATTCGCTCTTCGTGGCTTCCAATGACATGACTTATTCAATTTACCTCCCTATGAAACGCACTCTCGCGGCAAGCGTCGTAATATTGCCGATATTGTTTCCATTCATCGTTCCATTTAAGCATTAAACTCTGTCGTTCTTAGTTTTGTAACTCAAAAACTACTTTTGAACTCCTCCTTTATCTTCCTTAGATTCAAATATGCTGGTTACATTTAGATTTTAAGTATTTTCTGTAGCTGGAAAATAAGCTCAATTAATGGGTGTAATGCCGCCCCTCTCCAAATAACAAATAATTATGTCACTTTGTCCTGTTTTGATATAAGGGTTTCCTAATGTGAATGCATGTTTAAATATGCCGAATGTTTTACAGATAGACTTCCAAAGGTAGAATTTCTGTTTCTACGAGTAGCAATCGTCAGCTAGAATTATTTCGTTTGTTTGTTTGGCTCTAAAATATTGAACATATCTGTTCAAACTCGCTGTTTTGTTTTCTGGCAGTGTTAGCGAATTTCTGGGAAAACCTAGGGCCTATCACCAAAAAGAACTGTATGGATCTACACGGCAATGATAAGACCTCTTCTTTTCTATGCATCAGTCGTTTGATGGACCAAACTTTTGCGAAAACACGTGACTGCTGCTTTCAGCAAGTTTCAAAGAACGGTCTGTCTCGGCTGCGGTCTTGGAGCTTTCCCTAACATGCCTGGCTCTGCTCTATATGCACTACTTAATCTTCCCCCCTCCCAATCAAGGCCATTTCCCGACTAAGAAGGAATGGTCTTTGGTTCAATTTACGTCATCCAGGGAGATACATACACGTTATAGCCCTTGTTATGGCCCCTATGTACAATAGAATAGAATAGGGGCCATAGTTGCGTCAATTTCATATAGGTTGGAGTATTTTTCGTTGAATCGATAGTCCAAAATAACTTTTAAAAAGTTGATAGTAGTTCCGAAGCATAATCTTAAGTTTGACTTAAGGAGTAACCATAAAGATAAACATTATTCACTGGCAAAACGCAAAAAAGTTGATGATTGACAAAATGCGAAATTCTACAGCCGTTTATGGATTTTGGTAATGTTTCCACATCTGGTTAATTAAATGCAGCAAAAGGAGAGGAGGAAACACCACCTCAACCTAGGCCATCCTCCGTTGCGTTGTCCCAATGGCTCGGATTCGAAGACATTTCAGAACGGAGCAGTGGTGTCCATATGCTCTTAATGACCTAGTAATCTTACTGCAAAAGACAACATCGAAAAGCACTAGCAATAAATATTAAGATTAACTTAGAGCGCCCGAATAGGGCCAATAAGGTAGTTTTGACAATAATTACAAAATGTGTGTTTATTTTAAGTAATTTTACTTTGTTTCATTAGAAAAAAATAAAAAAAAAATACATGTGAAAATGAAAAAAACTGGCTGGAAGTCCTTGACTACCTTGAAGTTTCTGCTGCCTAGTGGTACGCTCTGTCCGAGACGTCGATGTTGTGTGTCCTTCCTTGATGACAAAACATACTTCGCCTTGCCCTCATTTATCGCCAAAGCCATTTTAGCCGCTTCCGCTTCAATACCAACAAACGCCTCATTAACGGCTCGTTCACTCACGTTAATGTCGTCAGCGTATGTTAGCAGTTGAAAGGACTTTGGAAGATTAAGTCTCTGGTGTTAACTTTTGAGGTACTCAAAAATGATGATGAAAAAGTCACATAACAAGGCGTGCCCTTATCAAAACCTTTCTTGATATTAACGGTCTCGGTGATTCCGTTACCGATCATGATGGAACAGCAAGCTCTCCATCCACCAAAATCTGACTAGTTTTGTGGGAATACCAAAACTAGACATGGCACTGTATAGATCGTCGCATATACGGCCTTAAGATCAACCAACAGGATCCGTTGTGGTGTGAAGATTTTGTCGATGGTGGACTTTCCTTGCCTAAAAGTACATTGATAAGTACCTATCGGGTTGTTACGAACGGTTTCAGGCGTTCAAACAATATGGCAGAGAGCATCTTGGACGCGTTGTTGGGGAGAATGATACCTTGCCTTGATAGTTGGCGATAGTCAAAGTTGTCTTCTTACTTGTGTACCGGAGAAACGACGATGAAATTTCACTCATTGAGCATGCTTTCTTCGGACTATATCTTAAAAATGAGCTGGTGCATGTGCCAAACCCGCTCATCTCCAGCTGCTTTTACCAGTTCAGCTCATTTGTGTAGAAGTGTTTTTTTTTGTTATGCTATTGCACACCTTCTCACCAATTATGGCAGAAATCAAAATGTGATTACTGAACAAAGGTTTTGTGTCTGGCTTAAAAGTAGTCTGAATCGTCTGAATTATCGGTGTCCAACCCATGAAAAGTGTATTATACAAACTATGCCCAGAACTTCCATCAAATCCCCACTTAAAATAGAAGCGCATATTGTTCAATTCTTTAAATAAAAGTGAATCTGTAACTTTCCTTTGGACAATAGTCAAACGTTGGATAGTTAAGTTGAGCAAACTTTACGGGATTGATTTGCTTCAATGATCATAGTTTATGCTTCTTACGTACTCAGTGAAATAGATTTAAGAGACTTTCTAATAGCTTTTCTACACCCCCTCAGTATGAAATGGAATTTTGGTTACTTCTTGCATCAATTTGCCTGCCTCTGACTGCCCAAAAGCTGGCAAACTTGTTTCAGTTGCATATTTATATCCATTCTGCCAAAAACGTTAACTTCCACAATTCTTCAGTTTTCTCCCGTTTTGTTCTGTGCGCACCTCTTCAAAAAAACTACTTGAGCGATCACGTTTCGATTGCGACAGGCAAATAAAAAGATCAGGCGTTTTTTGCCATGCGTTATTGGACTTTAAAAATCCAACTTCTGTTCGGTTAGCTTCTTTCCAAACGAGACGAGAAGTCTGGATTTGAAAACTTTAATTTTGGTATGTATGTACATCATTTTCAAGTACACCACTGAATTGGGTTCAATTTTTAATTCCTTCCCTGAAAAGCATTTGACTGTCAAGCGCTTGGTTACTAGAACTCTTCATTATATAAGTAGCTATTGCCTTGTTAATGATAAGGTTTTCGGATGTTGTTCGGCCTGAGAATCAATTAAAAAATACTAACATTTTTCACTTTCTCTGTCACCTAAATAAAAGTCTATCATGGCTGGTAGACAGTTTCATTAGGATAAAAACCCCAACCATATGTTATGCATAACGTCGAGAATCAATGGCGAAAACTTGCTCGATCCTAGCACCTGCTTTCAATGGATCAGGTGGCGCACACAAGTGGAAAGGGACCTGAACCAACTATGCGTGCGAAACTAAAGACAGGTAGCTAAAGATTGAGCTGGCTGGAAACGCTTGTTGGTTGAGGCCCAGGTTCACCCCGGGCTGTAGCGCCACCTTAAGTTTGTAAGTTCTACACTTAATAGTATATATTGAATGTAAGAAACAGTACTTGTATTAATTGAATAAAACAAAAACTTAACAATAATTTAACAATTAAATAAAAAAGTATGCGATATTCCGAACGTAGGTATACACCGCATAACTTTTTTGCATTTCTAATATTTGATGGTCATATTATTTATGTTAATTTGACTTTCAGTCTTAATGGCACTGAATTCACCAAAGTGAAACCATTTTCTTTTAAATGTTTAAATAGTCAAACCGGTTTATCTAACAATCATTAAAACCAAATTACCAATACCAGATGCTGCCATGCACCATCACGTTTCTTCCGCCATGTTTCACTGTTCCCGCTGTATATGTTGCACCGAGTTCAGTATTTATATTTTTTTTATATTTTTGCAGCAGAACCGAAGATATTGATCGTCACTAAATATTTACTTCTTCCAAAAACTTTTTCCATCATTTTCGTCGGTATTTGCGAAGGAGCATCGTTTTTGGCGGTTGACTTTGCTTAATTTGGGTTGGCTTCTTTGTTTTATTCCTCCCATGTTAGCATCATTAAACTATCTGCGGATGGTATTAGGGTGGATGCTCTATTCATGTTTTAGTAAGCACCTCATCCGTTATTTAAGGAACAGTTAGCTATGGATTTATTTTTTTCGAACGATTACGCAGTTTTCTTATTCCGTGAATTTTCGGGGCCGAGATGAACGGACATACTTTTCCACGCTACCATATGTTTATACATATTTTTGTATTATCTGGCTATTGTTTTTCTTGATTTATTATTTAAAAAGCGCTTGATAATTTAATTTTTAAAGTCATTATCGCCATCTTCACACACAATATAATTTGCAAGTTTTAAAGGATAAAAACCATAAGCGATATTTGTGTGTCCACTTGCACTTTTCCGCTTCTTTGAAACAATTTTCAATATTAACCGTTATATTTGCTTTTGGATGGAAGTTCAATTACGTGAGTAAAAGGTTTTAATAATAATAATAATAATTGAGTGACACTACAGCCCACAACGGGCCAGGGCCTAGCTTCTACAACAACTACTCGTGTTGTGCATGCTACTGTTCTTCACGAGTAGAAGGGACCTACAGTTTTTTGCCGACTCCGAACGGCGAGATTTGAGAAGCTTTCCATAGACAATTAATACTTTTTGAGTGTTGTCAGCAACTCGAAAGAGGTGGTGCCGTTAAAAAAATTCTAGGTGTCCCGCCGGGAATCGAACCCAGACTTTTCTGCGCCGCGGTCGATGCACTTACCACTACGCCACGGCGACCACAAAAAAAGGTTTTAACAGTTAAGTATAAATTCGCATTATTTGTGAAGTTGATTAAGAGTTTACTTTCTTTTGGGACTAACTGTAACATGCAAATGTATGTTCATCTATTCACATTGTCGTTCGCTTCTTTAACGATATGCTACTGGCAAGGCAAACGAAGTGACACAAATATTAGTTTCAAAATAATAACTTTTTGTAACGGAAAAATGGATCCGATTCGAGAATTCTATGGGATTTCCGAAAATAAAAACAATGTCACCTAGCCAATAATTTTTAAACCTGTCCTTTAAAACAATGTTATGAATGTGAAAACTCCTGATTCCATGCTAGGTTTGCCAAGTCAAAAAATTAAACTAATTTTTTTCTCATGTGGAATCCTTTTCTGGCATATCGTGTTTCGGTGTTACGCCACTAAACGACCCGAAATATGGCAGTTTTGTAAGCGACTTGTGACGCAACTCAGTTCTAAGTCGTAGTCTTCATTGGACTTGCAAAGCAGAGTTTATTTAGAAAATTAAATGAGAATCATTTGCCCTAAAAATTCATTTTCAAATACGGAATGCAAGAATTTCACGCGATGCCGAGTCAGTCACTTCATCCAAGTGACAACAGACATGTCCAAATCTTGTTCGTGTACACGAAAAGTGTACAATCCCTCGCAAAAGAGTATGCTCTTAAGAAAGTCTTGGGAAATTTTTCCCAATGTTGTGTTTCATATCCGCTTCGTTCCGTTTACTTTTAATCGCTGCAGGGGTAACAAACGTTCGGTATGGACATCTTTTTCAAATATACGAGTACATTGGATTAATTTTAGAATTTCTTCTTTCAAAAATAATATTTGACTATCGAATTCTTGGTTACTCGAACTCTTATTTATATTATAAAGCTATTGCCTTGTTAATGATAATGTTCTGGGATGTTGTTCCGTCTGAGAACTAATTAAAAACTTAATTACGAACATTAATTTTTTCGCAAATGACGTCACCAAAATAATAGTTTACCAATGGACAAAGGCAAATTAGGGAACATTATTTTTCCAGATTCATTACCTAAAAAATAACTTCTTTCTTCTCGAATGAGATCCGGCTCGAATGAGATCGTCGCGGAATCTCATTCGAGAAGAAAACTGATCTTCGAAGATAAATTATATCACATTTTATCTTTTGTGCACCGAATACAAACAAATATATTTCCTTAATATTTCATACTTGCTTGACTCGAAAAAACAGGAGTGAATGTTCATCCCTGCCGAAAATCACGTTGTTGAAACAGACAAGTGCAATAATTAACATTCTCTGTCAACTTTGAGTTCTGTCTCATTCTTTGACTTTATCATTACTTGCGTACTTTCAGCCAGAAATCCATCTCCACTCTTTTACGGCAAAAAAAAAAAACAGCGAGGAGTAATACGCGAACGAACCTCTCAATAAGGGTGGAGATTGGCTAATTAGGGGGATGCGGAGCTTACCTTTTGATTGACCTTACAATCAGAAGTCTTATAGTCACACTTTTTACGAACTAATTTTAAACTTACGTGACTAAGGAAATTACCATGAATAGGTTACCGCTCTGGAATTATAGGTCATGCAAATGCAAAACCAATTATACAAACTTACCTCGAAATATCTGACAAAAAAACAACATATATTCCATTTTAAACATTTTTAAGTATTTTATTTAATAAACAAAACTGTAGTGGTATCCAACAAAAACAAAGTGTTTCCTAATAAGAGGCTAGTTCAACTAAAACCCTCTCGTAGTCTCCGGATAAATCGTCCTGCAAGTAAACAGAGAACAGAAGAATATTCCATAAAACAAAATCACCACATTTCGGTTACAGCGAATTCTTTATTAATACTATTACTGTGTTCACAACATGTTACAAACTACGATTTGGTCGATCTCAAACAAACAACAATCAGAAACGAACTTAAAAAAGGCGCTTACTAGGCATTTGTTCGGTTACTTTTATCTCAAATTTCGTTTTAAACTCGCATCTACTGAAGTTTTTTTTGGCTTTATTTTAAACGCATAACCGTAATGATTTTATTAATTTTTGTTCAAAAAAAAATAGTACAATAAATTATAAATGTTTGTTTATGATTCACATGCTTAACTGCCTTGGTGATGGCCTGCATAAAAATGGACGTGTTGCTCTGTTTACCAAGAGGCAAGAGTAGCAAGACAAAATCCAACATCGGAATCGCAATCATCCTGGAAAAGATTTTCATTTTGGATTTCGTTTGATCTGAAGTGTGTATGTTATGTACATATATGGCAGTTACAGAAAGGTGAATAGAATGATGTAACAAACAACTACGATAATAATGATGTGTTAAAGGGCAATGTCGTGTCGATCCAATAAATTGTTATTGCTTTAGTAAAAAAAAACAACTTGGAAAAGCAAACAGGAGCGAATAAAGAGCTTTATAATTATTTACAGTGACTTCCTTACTAAGAGATTTGATTATATCATACTTTACTACTACAGACATAAGATATCTTGGATGTTTTGTTATTTACTGAGGCTCCGAAACAGTACCTGCGACAATACAATGAAGGCACAATTTATTGTAGGCCTATTTAGCACACCTATTGTGCTGACATTTAACAGGTTCCATTATTTCGTTCTCAAAAACACAATACATATATCAGCAGGAACAACCGTTCGACATAACATAATTGGTGTTCCGAATATAAGAAGCGTTTTGGAATAAGCAACTCTTATACAGTTCGTATAAATTTTCCGTACGAAAGCAGGTTTTCGCTGTTTTGTACTAATTTGTCTTGTTTGTCACAGACACGTTTTGAACAACGTTCGTCATGTTTTGTAAGCGGAAAATTATAAAAAAAATGGTCGTTTACATTTTTAAAACTTGTTCCCTAATTGGATATGCATTAGCGTGGGCATAAAAAACACTGTTTTTCCCTTAAAAAAAAAAAAACTAAACATTTCCTAGACCGGATGACTCCGCTACACACTGAATTCAAATCTTTTTGTATTGATTTCACTAAGCTAAACTTTAATGTGAAAAAACAGTAAGAACTGTAAGGAGAGAGAAGTCAGCATATGAATCCGGTCATACTAAGCGTTTTTAAAATTATTTTTTACAATGCAGCGATGTAAACAGTAGTGTAGCTGTGCATATTCATCATCAAAAAAAAAAATAGTTTTCAAAACCACCATTTCTTTTGCAAAAATGTGCAGTGCCCGAATGCATGCTGAATTTATATTTAAATAAAACACTATATTGGGTATTTGAATTCGTCTTTATACTTTACACAAATAAAATATTTTCATTTCAGAAGGAAACGATAAAAATGGTGGTTTACAAGAAAGTAATTTCTGTTTTTTTTTTTTTTTGTAAATTGGGAAAGGAAGCGAAATACACTACATCCCAATTTGATTTAGGCAAACAAGTTTTCAAGTTTTGCATACTACATTTACTTCAATTTAAACTTTTTTGCGAAGACCATTTAAACAATTAATATGAATCGAGATTTGAGTCAACAAGCCTAATTTCTAGTATACGTTAATTATTTTTTTTAAATATTTCAAACCTAGTTTGTTTTTCCTCTACTTCCACAATATTTAAAATGTGGTTGAATACTTAAACAGGATACTAATCAGTTATGTCAGCACGGAACTTGAAACAATTCAATATTGTTCATCGTTACTCAATTTGCAACAAATATTAAGGAAAACAAGTATCATTCCGACCGGTACTTATAAACAGTATATGAAGAAAAAAATTACATATAATGATTGGAAAAAAATGTTGGAAGCTATTTCAATTCAATTTTCTGATTGATATTTTTCAATTTGCAAAGTGAAGAAATGAAAAGTAAAAATTCGAAAAGTGAAAATGAGCAAGAACACCATCAGAAATAAATGTGATGGTTTAGTTTTGTGAAGTAATTTTGATTAAGCACGAAATGTTTTATGTTAGTGATGAACACGATAAACCTCTGAAGACAAATATGGACACATCCGTTCCATCAGTCCTACAACATTGTACCTTTTAGTAACTGTGTGTTATCAAACAAGTATTGATACAAATGTTTCACTGAATATGGCACAGACAACGGTTTCACAGCTCTTCCGGTGTAAATTGGTTGTTTTTGAGAATCGTTTTGGCCCACTATTAACAGCTAATAGGATGTGTCTTTAAAGTCGGCCTTCTCAATTCTAACCATAATCGTTTACTGCTATTAGAAATCTGGTATTTAACAATTTAATCAAAATCGACCATAAAATCGACGAATTCAAATTATTGTCGCCAATCACGCTTTGTTAAACACGTCGAAATGCCTACAAGAATAACATCTAGAAAATTAGTCGCCTTCAACCTAGTAACACACGTCGTCATGTCTAGATGAAATACAACACAATAAATTTCCAATTCAGATTCGACATTTATTAAATAATTTCCAAGCTCGTTAATTCCAAAATATTACACTTTCAAAAGCGGCAAAACATCCACTGTAAGTCAAAAATTTTGAATACTATAAAATAAATACATATATTTTCTGTTTGTTCACGTAAAGGTTAAGTTATGTTTCAATTAATTGAATGTAGAATATTTGGGAGGCACTCTGAAAAGCCCGTCGTTTCAAGTAGGAGCACACACTGAAATGTCCCTCTACCAGGCCACAATAGTGGCAAGTAAATATCCATTATCACTTTCGGAATCATCCTGAAAAGATTTTATTATTTTGTTTGATTGTTTCCTTTTGTTGTTTGCTTGTGATTGAAATATGCAATGAAACATGTAAGCTTCCTTTATTTGTTCGAATTTAAGTGACGAGTGGCCAAAAGAATTAGTAAAAACAAAGTGTATATAATGTAGGAACAGAACAGTGTAATTATTTTATAGCAAATTATAGTACAAGTTTAGCAAGCAAACGATTATAAATATTTATAGTTCCTGTATATAAAAGTGTAAGAGTGTGTAGGTGTGGATGCGTGCCTTAAGTTTAGTGCTGCCTATTGGAATTAATTTAATCAACATTTGATTACCCTGCGATAAGATATAGTCTGATAAAGCACGTCTGAGAAAGGTACAAGACCTAATAGGGTTCAGCTTATAAATACATTTGTGTACCAGTAAGAGGTAGAAGGCGAAACGAATAACATATATACCGTTAATCTGATATGAAGAATTAGTAGAAAATGAGTTCTAGATCAAACTACATGTGAAGATAGGAAGGGCGAGAAGGAGGCAAGAGAATGCAGCAAGTAAAGTAAAAACGTGAAAAAGGCACCATTACTCGGTTTATTCAATTTATATATTTAAATATAATTTTAATTTTAATTGTACATTTATAAAAATATTACAATACAAAATCTGAATACAGATAAAATACAAGAGCGAGAACTGGACAAAAAAAATTGTGCAAGTTTAAATTGTTTCATTTTTTTGATTCATTCCAAACCATCCAATAGACTCTTTCGTGTTAAGCTAAAGCTAAAAAATGAGCGCGCGCAATGAAACTTCTAGCGAATACTTCATGTCAAGGAAAACTTGCAGTTTTTCCGTTCTGCTTTCATGTTTTCTTTCTTCGTATAGGTAGGTTCAGTTATAGTTAACTTTATTGTGGTTTATGTCAGGCGAATGGAGAGAGAGGATTATCGTATCATTATTTTTGTTGGTTGTGATTCTTTAGATTTTTGTAATGGCAACGTTTTGCTTTTGTTGTTATTCGGTTTATATTTTGTTTTTTTTTTTTTTAGTATCCAACAATTGCCAATAGGGCTCGTTTGTAATCTCCAGAAGTATCGCCCTGAAAAATCGAATATGATTATTTTTTTATATTCGTTTTGAGTTGATTTTTGAATTGATTTATGAACAACAAAAAAATAAACTAAGTAGTTTCCGTTATATCCACAATATTCAATTACAATTTGTTTTTTTGTTTGGCAAAGACACCATTTTAAGGCACGTTTTTTATTCGATTTCGAGGAGGGGGTTTGAAAAAAAGAAAAATTAGAAAAATGTGATCGGGGAAACTAGTTGGATTGGTCATGTTAGAAAAGACATCTGCAAAACTTGCCGGGTCAAGAACTTGAACCGAAGTTATTTAACTTATTAACAAGAATGAGATATGGTTTAAAACAACTATTCGAACAATTGTTAGCATAATAGTCCATAAGCTTAATGTTGACGAAGGTTTTTGCTAATTAATGTGCATGTGGTTTAGATTTGCTGACATAGCGCACAAAGAATACTATTTATCTTTAAAAAGCTTCTCAAATCTCGCTGTTTGTGGTCAACAGTACACTTTAGGTTCTCTCATTCATGGGAAAACAGTTGCACGCACAACACAAGGAAATTGAGGTCTTGTTAGTCTTGTGACTAAAATGCCACCAAATTTAATTCTTATCTTATCATCGAGAATACAAAAATATTGTATAACTTCTTGAATGGAAGACAAAATGACATCAACAAAGAAGACATCCGTTTTTTCGGTTAACTTTAAAGTAAACAAGCAGTTGGTTCTGTTTTATGTGACTGTATAAACCGTTACCTCATGATTTGCAAACAACAATCGTTCGTGTCAATAATGTCGAACTTGAACTTCGCAATTTAAAACTGTGTACAGGTTTCGAAGCCATATCTACATGCAAAAAAATACATCTACACATACACGAAATAAAAAGAAATACGATAAAGAAAAACTGAAGGTGAAGAAAAAACAATAAGCGAAAATTTGGAACAACTGACTTTAAATAATTTTATATTTAAACTACTAATTGGGGCCACTAGCACAATTATCCTTTATTGGAACTGATTTTAATTAATGTAATCTTTCGCAAACTTTGAAAACCATAGCGTGAGTAAAATACCCAAGTGCGAGATTTTTTTCGGCACTTTGAACTGCCGCCGATTTGGTGGCATTTACTTAATTAACAATTGAATCAAATTTATTTTGAGAAATAAATTGATAGCTAACACGTACACCTTGCAGTATGAAAACAACCACAGACTATTTGTTTAGTGTAAGGGTCCTTTCATTTCTTCCACAAGTAAAAACATTTCGTTCATTCAAAGAGTGTAATACTGGGTCTTTCATGAATAAAAAAGGGCAAGTGAAAGCCTAGATTAAGAAACCTTAAAACCGCCTGGAAATAATTTGGAAGTTCCTTGTTCATTTGAAGTTTTTAGATCCAGCTGTAATCTGATCATTCACGCAAAATTTCAAAGTAGAATTGCCGGTATTTTTCATAGAACGAACACGATCAGTACAGAGTTTAACGCAGACAACGCCTTTTTGGAGTTAAGAAGTTATTGAATAGCACAACTCTTTCTCAAAGGCCAAGCTTACACTTTTTAACATTTTGATCACCCCTGTCCTGCTCTATGACGAGAAATAATTCTGCATTCCATCTTTGGTCCAAAATGCGTTGACGGCACTTCGAGGAGATGATTCAACGACAATTTCTATAGACAGTACGGCGGTATGTCCTTAGTCAAAAGTCTACGGATACTAATCCTAG
Source organism: Eristalinus sepulchralis (assembly GCA_944738645.1). Lineage (NCBI taxonomy): Eukaryota > Metazoa > Arthropoda > Insecta > Diptera > Syrphidae > Eristalinus > Eristalinus sepulchralis. The sequence goes on from OX122882.1 coordinate 70,780,037, forward strand.
GATGGCGGGTCATGTAGAGCGTATGAAAAGAACACAGACCCAACCCGAGTCCTAACCAGTGGGACAACGTAATAGAGGCATTGAACGTTCTCCATTGCATTGGCAAACACAAGTAGAAACAAACCTCGACCAACATGGCATGCAAAATTGGGGGTTCCTTGCAAAAGATTGTGCCTGCTGGAAAGGCTTGTTGGATTAGGCTCCGGTTCACTCCGCAATGTAGTGCTTCAAGAAGAAGAAGAATGGTACTCATGATCGATTTCGTTGAGCTGCATCGAAAAGGATAAGTAAATCGATTATCGATTTCACCACTTGAGCGTCTTTACACACATTTCCATGTGACGTGGAATATTTTTCGTTTAATCGGAAATTGAACTATCTTCAACAAATTCAGTGCCAAATTTAAGTAAATCAGCTATTTCTGCGAAACACGGGATTTTCCAATGAATCAAAAAACACACTGGGTATTCTCCGCTGGCTACATCTTGTCATATACACTATCAAGAAATCTCTTACACACAATTAGATAATCTAAGATAACAACTAATCTAAATTGGTTGCAAGTTAACAAATTAAATTATGTACATGCTTGTATGTGACAAAAACTTTATTTATACGCCACCCATTCTGTTTCCCCGCAACAAAACAAACTATTACTCACTCACCAACTAATCGTTAAATAATATGTTTACACGGTAAACTACATGTGTACATCACTCTCACATGAAGTTTTTTGTCGCAGTGTTTTGAACGATAAAAAACCAGTATCTTCGAATTCTTTGCTCGCTCACAGTAAACGCACATATTTTCAGGTTTTTGGCATAAAAATGTTATCTTTTCGCAAGAAAAATTCTTCAAGTAAGATTTACGACAATATGTTTGAATTTTTAGAGTTTGCGCTACTCAATTTCAGATGTAGGTATCCACAATTTCATACTACGTCCGCTGCCTTAGTATGTGTATGATGTCTTTGCGGGAATACTTTCTAAGTTAACAAGGCACACAGACAAATATTTACACGCTTAAAACTACGTCTTTAAAAGTAACTGACTACACCACGTAAGTTGTTAGTAAGAAAAACCCTCTTTTTTAATTATATTAAAACAATGTTATCGTTTACCGAGGTTTTGATATCTAAGAGAGAACGTCATGTCATGGAAAACAGACGTACATATAGAGTATGACAGACCTAACTCTAACCCTAACCGTTGGGGAAACCGGTGATCCACAAATAAGATCTGAGGATTTCTTTCAACAATAAAACAATAATTTTATATCATAAAACCATGCAACATCTTCATGCTACTGGTCATACCTTCCTAGACAAATCAACAAATATTAATACAAAATGAATGACGTTTTACACAAAATGGAGAACTGTACAATTTCAGCACAAAAATGATTATACATAATTCTTTGCACTAAATCGAAGAAGTGCTATCAAATATATGACAGTTTAAACATTGTGCGTTAGGGTTAGGAGTCAACGCTCCTATACGCAACAACGTTGACGGCACTGAAATGGTTTGCAAGAAAGCTTTCAAATATTAGCTGTAGGAAATCCGGCATATGTTACTCAATAGTTAGACAACTCCATTGACTCGTTCAAACAGAACACACATGCTTAAAGGATCTCTCTGAGGATCTCGGTTTAAAATTACATAGATGAAAGACTTCGGTTAAAAAAAACAAGTTATCGTATGCACAGGATGGCTTAAACAACGACTTAATCATTTTAGAAGAAGGGAGTACATTACGTTAAGGCTTAGGTTATCTATAACTTGCTATCATAGAATGTAAGCACTAAATCAACAATCTAATAAAAAAAACTTGGACATAACTCTTGAAACATGTTTCTTTGTGTCTTCTGTGTGTAGAAGTGCTTCACACGCTACATACAAAAGCTTAGGCAAACAAACTAGTGGTGTTGGAATCGTCAAGATAAGGCTTAGATGAAAGCAATCCCGATCTATCAAACTCATTGTGTGTTCGTTTCTTTACTTCCGACAAGAAACACAAATAGCATCTATCTGCCTATAGGCTGCAGTAAATGTTGTTGTTTATTAATTGATAGACGGTTTCTTGGAAATTCAAACAATGAAATCATAAAACAAATAGTTCGCCCGTCGTTTTCAAAACTCCAATACTATTCTTGTTCCAGAGAATGATTTGTAAGTAAAGTTCGTAATGCACTAGAGTCTATTCTAGCCAGTTTGTCTATGTCACGAGTGGAGAAAATATCCATAATGGCTTGTCGGTTAGTGATAATTTGTCCCATGAAATTTAATCATTTTGTAAAACACTACAGAATTGTTTCATTCGTCAGACATTTTGGATTATTTTGTTGTCGTTTGGCTAACATATTTAAAAAGTACATTTTCTCGTACTTCATTTAACAAAATTTCCTTTTCACATTAACATGTATGGGGAAATTATTTTAATTGTTAAAACAAGTAACTGAAATGAGGAGGCAAGCAACACTTCTTTTTAGTAATGATCTGGTGTGACTAATTTTGATTAACAAAACTGCATTTCTCAAATATACGAGTTCTGTTTAAAAATTCAAAACACTTCACACACACAAACACTCTTCTTCGAATCGGCGAAACGACACATACGTTGAGGTTATATTTTCAATCTACTTCTTGTTAGAATTCAAACAATCACAACTGATTAGAGTTTTTTTGATGTAAATGACATGGAAACAAAAGAATTCCCCATGCACCCTTTCTTCTCTTTCTAATTCTTTTTCTCCACCTCATCTAATCGAATTCAGTAAGTTATCCCTTATTTTATTGTAAAAGAATGATGATCAATAGCATGCGGAAAATAAAATGTCGAAACAGTTAAATAAATAAAACCCAAGCACCAATTAAAAATAAACACAATAGATTAGTAGAGAAAGCAGTTTCTGTATTTACCTTAATCCACGACTCCAGACTCTTTCCGTACTTGTTTTGGAATGCTTCTTTGATGTCACCCAAGTCGATTTCCGATCGACTTACAACAATACGAATGAGAGTCTTGTCCTTGGTACCAATGCCATGCATTGAATCGTAGAGTCGCTCAGCGAAGTAATCTACTTTCGATTTGCAGCACTTGACTAAAAAAAAAGGAATCATTTCAATCAAACAGATGCTCTAAATGAGTTTCTGTCTACTTACCAATAGCCAAGAATCCCTTTTCAACGGGGCCACTGAATTCGCGCTTAATTGCCTTTTCGATATCATGACCGGCAATGTTTTCATATTCGAGGAAAATCTGTCTGAGTTGTTGGTAGGACCTTGTGATAAGGATGGAATTGAATACAGATTCATCAGTGCCCCATTGGCCTTCACCAGCTTCAAAGAGAGCTGTAGCGTCAGCAACAGCAGCTGCCTCATCAACACCCTTAAAAAACAGTCAGTAAGCACATTCCTTTCCAAATAGAAAAAGTTAAGATAACTTACCTGATTTTCATCACGGTTACCTTGCACCAAGGATACGCACAGGCGCTTGAAGTGTCCACTGGTGTCACCCTTCAAGTCAGACTCCAAAGTGGTACCGAAGCTCTGCTCGTAGAATTGAGCAATTGTCTTAATGCCATAGTTTGACAGTGTGCACAGGATTTCAATGATGGCCTCCTCATCGGTACCAATGCCAGAGACAGCGTCGTGCAGCTCTTGTGCATAGAATTGTGGCAGGGGTGTCATCAGAGCGATGATAACATCTTCAAATTTTCCACCCAATTCAGATTTCAACTCCGAAATTAGATCCTTGCCGTAGGAGGTCTTGAAGGCTTCGGCAATTTCCAAACGCTGTACAATGCCACGACGAGCAAGAACCTCAATGATGGTCTTCTCGTCGGTGCCGAAACCCTTCATCGCTTTGCGCAGAACGGCAGCATCATCGACTGGGTCAAAGGGATCAGCTGGGTAAACAGTTGGGGTGCACTGTAAGTTAAAGACGTGTCATTAGAATATGTTAGCATGAAAAGTTTTAAGACGTTGCATTTTTGTTCTCAGATGATTTGTTGTACTGTAAACTTTCAAGGATGTCAATACAATGTTTAGATCAGCATCTGCTCACACTTGCGGTTGTTGGCTACTTTCCATCTTCGCTATTTTAAGGACTGACATAAAGTCTCTCAAGTAATCGGTAATGAATTTCAAACATATGCAAGTGAGTCATTTACTAGCGGGCACAAAAGGTTTTTGCATGTCAAAATTTAAAGGCATCGTATTCTTATCGCCTGTCCGTTAATGACAGCCTAAGCATGACAGAATATCCCTCCCTCATGTCACCTTAATCGTGTTCACTCGACAACGGCGGTATTGGAGAAAAGTGGGACACAGCCATAAAAGCACAGTTTATAGGATGTAGTACAAAAGTAGATTTCACGAACTGTTTGACGTCAAAAAGGGAATTAATAAAGTGACACATCTACATTTCAAGTTTTTTAACACTCAAAGTAATTGCCCTAATTCGATTAAGTACCACAATCCTCAATTTGTGGCATTTTGCCAACAATTGACCCCAAACGATATTGTCCGTCACACACAAAGGGAGCAGATATGAGGCGTGCGTAATTGAAAATCCATTTTCAAATTAAAAGTCAAGTGCGAACGACAAGAGGTTTACACAAAACGGTAGGAGGCGGGCTCAATGAAAGTTTGTGAAAGAGGAATGCGCAAAATAAAAAGTTGCAGTTTTTCATGGTATGTAGAAGCAGGGTGCACGTTCACAGTAACATTGAAGGTGTAAGAGAAACGAAATAAATTACCATCAGAGTTAAGGAAACCAGAATGGGTTGGGTTGATTTTAAACAACAAATTTGAAATTTACCAGCTTTGCCAAATTATTTACGGCAGGTCACGTGTCGATTCCCGTGACCGTTAATAATTTGGCAAAGCAAATTTTAATGTAGTGATACCACATTTCCTACAAAACGGAGTAGTTTAGTGGTAACCTTCCTGCGTTGACCTTAAATATAGAATAGAGAATAAATCTATGTCTATGTGTGCATTTAGACAGCTTTTTCAGAAGTTCTTATAAGGGATACCCTTATAACAAATCTAATCTAGCATGTTTTGAATCAATATCAGACCAGCTTTGTATAGTACTTTTTCTTGCTTTCTTTTTTAACAAATTAATTCATTAGCAGCGTCTTGATATACCTTCATCATTTTTAGTGATCCGCATGTTCCGCTACTATCTATGTATTTCCTGGAAAAACCAACCAACAAAGTCTCTCTAGACAGAACGACAACTTTTCATCTTTTTTCAGCTACGTTCGCTACGTTCTCAATTTGGGTCTTGGCCTGTTCCATTACCCCAAACGCTCTGATTTAAATTTTTGTAGGCCGAAGCCGCTGTTGTCCGCGCTTAGCATGATTTATCTTAAGCGCGGTATACAACTTACAGTTTGTAAGGCCCACATCGCGCAACGTATAGTTCGTTGTTGAATTTTGTTTGCTTTTTATGCAGACAAAACCAAGAACAGTCTTTGAACTCTTCGAATTTTCAAGAGTAAATACGAAGAAAAAGAAAGCGAAACATACCTAAATTATTTCGTTTCTTTTTATAATCTAACAGGAAGCCGAGATAGATAATTTCCTTAGTTTCTTGTTTTTGTTTAAGCTAAATAATATACTTAATTTCGGACCCCACAAAGGAATAACTGCTTTGTATTGCGCGTTCATTGGCAAGGCCACCTTAGCTGCGAACATCTTTCATCAAAGGTTACGTATATAACGTTTACCAATTACATTTTGTTTTAAACAAAATTTCAGCTGATTCTCCTATCAAACAGCCACACTGACACATACATCCCAGATATTTTTTAGATTCAGAACTTGGTTGGCATACCAAAACCGAATAAACGCGTCACCCACTACCTACAAAACCTGAATTATTTAGTAGCTAAACCTTGAACGCACTGGGTTACGTAAACTCATCTATTCAAAGTTACACTTAAACAGCCTGAAAGAAACCTTTTTCTGGGGCATACGTCATTAAGCTTGATGGTGGTAAATAGCTTTAGTGAGTGATTCTCAGCACAACAAACAAATGGGTGGGGACTGAGGTAAAAGTCCAAACAGAATCTCCATTCTATACACGTACATGAACAAGTTGTGAGTGACGCTCTTTACTCAACTGCAAATTAAGGTCACATTTGATTCATTGATTCAATGGAACTTTTAGGAAAAGTCTTTGCATTACAACTCACCAAATGCACATCATTTGTGTGACTCTTCAAATAGACATCTTTAAACAATTTCTTACTAAAGTACAGACCATGTAGCTTTGTCATGTATAGCATGTAGATGCATGTAGATCCATCTATATCATGGTATATTCAATTAGAATTCTTTGGAATGAGTATTGATGCAAATTATATTATTCATTTTCACCCCTTACTCAAGTTGAGATTTTTAATTGTTTATCACAATCTCTAGCTAATTATAAATAGCTTGACAAACTAATTGCTGATAACGAATTAACCACCAAATTCCTCCACTCAAATTTCTGAGTGTTGGTGAAATTTTAAATTCCCTTTAGAAAAGTTTATCTTGATTTATGGTGTTTTTTCTGGGCTGAAGTGGTAAGCTATGCGAAAGGCATTCTCTCCTACACTTGTCAACAGACATGAAGCATTGTCTGATAAGAGTAATCAAGTTATTGATCTTATAGTGTTTTAACAAAAGCCCCTTTGTAACATTTCATTCATGAATTGAAGTCTTTCTAGACTGTCAAAAAACGTCAATATGCTGAATTTACATTTGGCATGGACGTGAATGGGAGACTGCGGACGAAAGATGATGAGAGTTGGCAGTGAAATGGATAAATAAGCCCCACTGGTGCTATCATATGAAACTCACAAGTTTTTACCTCAAGGTTTAGAAAAGTATATGGTTCGTTCGTTCTTAAATGGTAAAATACGTTAAGGTAAGAAGAATGAAAGAAATGTCGTACAAGTCGGATAATCTGTATACAATAGTCAAATTATAAAAAGAATGTCAACTTGAGATACACGCATTATGGAAAAGCAAAAGAATTGCTCAAGTATGGCTTCTTTGGTTTCTTTCAAGCACATTTTTTTCCAGTTTGATTAATCAATCTCCATAAGGTTTTCCAAAAGTTGGATGTAAGTTATTAACTTTGAATATCGTACCAAATACAAATATTTCAGCGCCCCTTTTTCAACCTTATGTTCCCTGTAGACAAAATCTACAATTACTTCCTTTCATGACAACTTCGTGACACGCACAGCAATTACAGCAACAGGAAACTGTGCAATGGTATGAAAATCCGTTGGTCACGAGTACATATATCCATTGAGCAATCCAACTGACTGCAATCTTTTTTTACGTGAATTTGTTAACAACTGAGTCACTTCAAAGTGGTTAGCTCATAAAAAAAATGTTTCGACAGCTCAACTAAGCACGAGTGAATAAGTTTGTTTACGAATTTAATACGTTTCTAAATGAGCCATATTTAGTATGCCAAAGGAGAATAGCCGTCATTTCCTCATTTCTCCCCCAAGAGTCATTTGGCTATTAATCTGGTGAATGTTCAGTGTAATGACTCATTTGCCTTTAATTCACTAAAACTCAACTTCTTTTAATTACGAACTTCCGAATTGAAAATACGTGTACTAGCTGGCATTGTAAGACTGGTAATTCAAGTGCCATCACGTAACTCGAAATCCATGAGAAAACACCGACGCGCTGTTCAATGTTCATTGGCTGTAGTTGCATACAAAATAGAATTCCCAATTGGTGATGTCATTCAACTGAAGTTTTGTTCGACGAAGAATACACATGATCGCTTATATTGTTTTGTATGCTACTGACTTGTTTCAGTCTATGCCTAATATCGACTGCGAGCCACTGTTGATACAATGAATTATGTTGACAAAATTCCCAAAATAGAATTGCCGCCTGCCTACTTTGTATCTTCTATTTATGTATTCAGCCTTTACGATCTCAAGCGACCACTGCATTAAAGCCACGCCTATACAAAGTACATAAACTATTTTTATAAGCTGCCACTGGATAGCTTTTATTTCCGAGAAAGAAACCTTAAAAAAGAATTATGGATGCTGACAGTCATCGGGCCGTTTCTTTCGAGAATGCACCAGTCGTGGTCTTTTTTATTCGTATTTAATCAAGTTATCACGTCAGATAATTCAGAATTCCTGAATTCGAATGACTGATGCTTTGACTTTTCTTTTCTATTGAATTAGTACAAGAGTATATTCATGACAAATTGTGTCAATAACCCATGAGTGTGAATTTGCAATACACATGACTAATGTTTATTGCGTTTATGCAGCGTGTTTTGTACAACTTGTGGCAAATTTTCTGTTGTTTCATTGGGAGTCGAAGATCTTCAAAAGAATAGGATGTCAACTTTGCGGTTTTATTATATTTTTTAATTTAACAATCGGGATAAACACGTGTAACAACCAATTAAGGTGTTTAGTCAGCACGGTTGATGTGAGATATACAGGAACTTGTGGATATTACATTTAATATAAGTGCCACTTTGAAATGTAAACTCACAGTCAATCAGTTTTGTTGCATCAGTCAACGTGACAAGTCCTTCAATCTCACAAAACTTCATATAAAGGACCTGTATTATAGTGCGCTAACCAACACGTCTCTGAAACTCCTAGATCATGTCGTTTGCTGTTGCGTATATTTATTATTAAGTCACTCACACCGAATTATAATATAAAAGCAAGTTTAAGACTTAGAAGTATTTTAAGCTCAAAGGCACTTTTTACACGATTTGTGATCAAAGTCTGCATGCTGTTATTTACAAACACCATTCGCTAAGGAAAGGCCTCATCTTCTAAGAACTTCAGCGGAGTTACGCAAGCGTGTCCAAAAATTGAGGTTTCCATAAACTCAAAATAAAACAGAAATGATGTAAGACTATTTTTACAGCTGAGATAGTATAGTCAAATCAGTATCACTAAATATACCGTGAATCTTTTTAATTATGTGGGATGAAACAGGGTACAGAAATGTCATGGAAAGATTCACTCTCCGGTTATGTGGTATCACAATTATCTGAGTCCAAACGTGAACTAATTGGGCTACTATTTCTTGCGATAGGAGTTACCAAAACCTAATGAATGGTAATTTTGGGTCAGAAATCGCTCCAAGAACATGTACAATCTTTAATTCCGACCAGGACGATGCTACGGACCGCGCAAGGCTTGTCAGAAATGACAAAATGAATATCGACGCCGTCTTTATCAGAATGCGCTGTATATGAACTTTTAGAATACGATAATGTAGCTAATTCCACTTAAATGAAAGCTTATCGAAAATTCTAACTAGTATGTCAAAACATGAACAACGCTAGTTGTTATCTTTCTCGCCGCGAGCTAGACGCCATGTGAACGGCAAATGTACAAACATCTGCTTCGAATTTTAGAGGCAAAGAATCAGAGCGATCCAGAGACCATGATTTGGACAGAAATTTGTATAATCCAATAACGTAAATAAAATCCACTTATTATCTGGCACAATAAATTGGAATTTCCAAGCACAAATACATAAGCACTTCCAACCGCACAAGCCATGTGATCATCTGACTATATCATATGTTGTTATTTCGTGCTTTAATCATTTTCATACGCGTCAGGAATGTGTAGAAAACAATTGTTTTAGGTATTTTAAAAACTCGTTCGCAATTTAGTTTGAAGAGATTAAGAGCAAATCAATCAGCCAGGAAGGGGGCATTTAATTTTAGTTAAAAAATAAAAAATACATTTCAAACTCAAAAAGAAAAGGAATGGGGCATTACATATTATTATTTTTTTTTCCTTTATGCCAACACAGAATTAAAAATATTGTAGTAGGACAAGCATAAATAACAAAATGAATGTAGTCCTATCTTTCTCTATCTATGTATTTTAAATGTGACCTGTTAACTGCAGAGACAGTCCACCTATGAAAAAGGCATTCACAGAAAATGTGAAAACACTACAGTCCTACAAGATTTAGGTTGCCTTTGCATGAAGCAATTAACAATTGTATGCATTTTTTAACCGTTTGTGGGAATCACATAGGTGCATGAGTAATTATAATAAGGTAGTATGGGGGCTAAAGTCCGTAATGGATCACAGGCGCACTTCGGAATTCAGTCATAGTTAAACAAACACAATCTACGATTGTCCTTTTAGTTTTTAATGAAAAAAACTCCATTGAACTTTACATATAATTACAACAGCAGTACATCTAAATTTAAAAACATAAATATTTTTTGGTGGATCAGAAATATTTGCAGACAGGGTTTGCCAGAGTCGCTTAACCACCAAGTACCCACTACCGCCATACAATACGTTAAATGCTTAAACATTTGCTACAAAAAAAGCAGCAATAAAAACCAGATTATTTGATTAGTTAAACTGCACTCTATCTACAGCAAAGAAGATGCGGAATGTTAAAAGGTATTACTCATTCCGTCGATCGTATGCATAAATTGCACAACTGGACTGGATTTATGTAAAAAAAAGGAATAAATTTTTTGAATCATCCTATAACGTATTACACACGTATTATGTATGTTTTGTCAAAATGTTTAATCTTTTTTAACAACTTAAGTAAATAAGTGGTACCCGGACAAGCACTCAATAAAACAATCTGAGACAGTTAAAGCAACGCAAAGTTCAATTCTTACATAAAATCTGTTCAAAATTATATCACAAGCTTTTGAATGAGACGGATTGTTCACATGTTAAGCAACTTTATTACAACAACAGCATATTAGAGCACATATTTAGGCTGTGCTCATACACTTATGGCTTTGCCTGTAAGTATGTGTTTTATACATATTTACTACAAATATGTTCACAAAACGTACAAGGTGGGCCATCCAATACAGCGTTTCCTTTTTTTAATTTAAGGCTAATTTGACAGTGAGATGTACTAATGGAAGTCTTGAGAGAAAGTGAGTATTATACTTCTAGGGAAGAAAATGAGAATGAACTGCCATTAAGGAAAATTAGAAAATATTGAAAGCTTATTTTCCGTTCTGTGTAGTTCAAACCTTGTGTTTCTTAAAAGAAATGGAGCGCCTCGTTGTATTGCTGTACAAATAGTTAGTAAGACCGGTAAGCTTGTGGGTAACACTCATGGCTCCTGGTTATTGTACAGTGCGCACAGATGATAATGTTCCTGCTGTAGCTGAAAGCATCAGACTCAATTCAGGAACATAAACGCTGAGGAGAATTTTGCGCAAAGATTTTCGTTTATTCGCTTACCAGGTGCAATGACTCTGCAACAAAAGCTGCGCGACTATCGGCTTCGTTATTGTTTCGCAGTTTGGGCCTTACAGCAGCTTACATTTTACAACGATTTTGGGCCAAAAATCATCTTTTTCACAAGTCGCATTTTCTTCTCGACTTGGAATCAATATACTTGGACGTTATTTCCGAGAATCCAGTAAATTCACAGATAGTGTTGGCATCATTGGTTAATTTTTCTTCGCAAATAAAACTGAGAACAACCTTTCGGTCAATGATAAAAGCTTTCGTGCCCTTTTCACCAATTTTTTTTTTCTTTTACTATAATTGAAAACAAAGATTTAAAAAACCTCTGTTTTATAAAGGATTCTAATAAAGCTGTGGAATCAACTCTGCTCTGGTTTCTAACTTGACTTAATCGCACTAACTGTGTTCATTGTTAACCAATGGAAAGACACATAAAAAGACACATAATGCATCCGGAATTGAATAATAAAACAACCATAACATAAGGGTGCAACATAAAACTTCTGTAACCACTGAACATAGAAGTTATAAAAAAATGATTCATTTTATTGCAGCTTTTCCGAAAGTTTTTAATTTTATGAACCAATTGCCAGGGCCCATTTCCACAGTAGTGTGTGCTTCGAAGCGATACACTCATAACCTTGAATCACGTGAACTCACGAGTGGCATTCATAAAACTGAAACATATTCATGACGCCAGTGTGTCTGATATGAAAGGTCTTAAGATACTCTCATGTGATCTAATTAACATACGAAACGTTAGTCATCCATGCAGGAAGCTCTACACTAGACTAGGTTTTGCATTTATAAGCACTGGTAATTTAGTGGCAAAACTTTAAGCCTTGGAAAAAAGTCGTGCATCGACTTACTGAATCGATCAATGGAATAAAGTACTGCAAGTGAGATGTAAACCTTACAAAGTCGGTGAGCAATGATTGGAAAATGAATTAATATTTAGGCAACAATCTTTGCCCTCTTTATAAAACTTATATTCCACATTTTCCGTAATAATGTTGTCCAGTTTACACTTGGCTCCACACTGACTCTCAAGGAAAACCATTAAATCTTTCAAAACATTTTAAGACTTTCAAAAACACACTGTATACAAAGTAAAACGTCTATTATCAAATCACTGAGAACAATTGTCGTAACCAAAGAGCATAGTAATAATCAAACCACTCACCTTGAATGGATAATATTCGGCTGAACTCATGGTGACTTTTTTTTATTCAAATGTTATACCTGAAAGAAAACGATTTATGATTAGTTATTAGTGTTCATTGTTTATAAATTATTAAGCAGCAGTGAGTAATTGTTTTCATCTACGCAGTTAAAATCACAAGAAAAAAAAAAACACCCTTCAAAATATTACGTACAGAGCGTCAACAAAATAAATGCGTTCGCTCTCCACCGTTTGGGAATCTACTCTGCGGAAATCTGGCGGAATTTACACTGAGGAAGACACGCTCGATATGCTTTGCGACTTTAACCAACGAAACTACAATCTGGAATGGTTACATCATCACAGATCAAAGCACATACAAAAACACCAGAGGCCACCTCCTCTATGACATCATACCCCATTAATGTAGTAAAAACAGAACAGAAAATATCTCCCACATGGAATTTCCTTGCTGATTTGGGTGTTGTTCTCTTTGAAAACAGAGTTATTTCTTCCTTCCCTTCGATGACGCTGTTTCTTGTTTGTTGGCTTTTATTCGAGCATTAGAACAGATATAAAATAATTTAGTCCTCAAATCGATATCGACTGATGTCCTACGGGTATATAGGGTATATAAGGAAAACGTGTTGTAGGGCGGGCCAACATTTCCTTGGAGGCCAAATGTCGAACGGGTGTCAAAGGCCCCTGGAATATGGGCAATTAACTTAAATGTGGTGCAGTGGATTTATTTCCCTTGACCAGTAGACATGTAGGTTAAGTTTTTTTCTATTACCGGTCATTTAAGGTGGCGATCTAGGCTTTCATGTGGCGCAGGAGATACGGAATGCTTTTAGTGTATTAGAAAGTTGATTGCTTTTGAAATGGGCGGAGTTGGAGACCGTTAATTGGAGCGATGTATTCAAATTTAATAGATGTCCACCTGCGCGTATGTCGACTTTTTGCTGATATATACTCCAACTAATAGAAGTTACTGTGACTCACTTCTTCACTCTTTTCTATACTAAGAATCTACACTTATTAATGTTGTGGACACCAGGCGACAACGTGTCTATATAGATTAAACGATTATTAAACGATATTCAATTTAAGATAGGAACTACGTTTGTTAAACAGGATGTTTTGTGGCTTAAAAATCAATGTTGCCTTTCAATTAATTAATTGGTCAAATTAACAAGCCACTCAGTGTAATGAAATTTAAAAAAAAAATGAAATGAAATTTAAAAAACAGTATGAACCATTGACATGTTTTCAAAGTTTCTTCTCCAAAATTTACTCAACAAACCTAGGACAATCAGGGTGTGTTTTCAAACAGTGAACACACACATGTTAAAGGGCAGCCAGATCGATCAGAAAAATTGCTTATTCTTTAGTTTCTTCCTACTCGCAAAAGCTTGTGATTTCGGAGACTTAAATTTTAAAAATTTTTCATTAGGAAACCGACCGATTTTGACAGCAATTACGTGTAGTATTGATACGTATTGTATTAATACGCGTAGTATTGGGGCAATGAGACATTTACTACTACATTTTATACGTCCAGTGTATCGGGCACGATGGAAGAACATCTATTTTGCCCACTGTTAAAATTCAATAAAACGAGGTTATTTTGCCTTTATCCCAAGATTTCGGCTGGGATTGCCGCTATCATCGGGGATGAACACAATGGTTGCCCAATGCCGGGTTCTTGTTGTTAATGTTAGGGCAGCTTATCTCTGGGGTAAAAATTCTTTACTGGTGCCTATGTAACATGTATTTCAAGATTCGTTTTATTTGCACAGTTTATATTGCAGACAACGTATAATCCAAGCAACTGCCGCACCACTTAAACTTAAAGTTAAGAAAAGGAGGAAATTATGAAAACATGAGCAATGCATAAAAACTATACTGGATGTATCCTGTTGTGCATGTCTGAAGAACTGTCAGCACATTTGACTCCGTACACCACCTGGAGTGTGAAGTACTTTTTAGGATATTCTACTTTTATGTAATTAAACGTCTCTTTGTAACATTTAAGGAGCACTGCAGCGTCATTCTTGAACCAGCAATTTTCAAGATGTTTTAAAAATTTCACAAAACAAAATTACACAATGAATAGCATAAGGTGTGTAGATTCCAAAGAAACTGACGTCGCCACCATTGTGGCGTGACATCATTCAAAGTGCCCACATCCGGTGTGTTTTGAAGTGGAGCTTTTCTTTTTCTCAATACAAGTCTCTGAAACAATGTTCTGTTCACAGATAAAAGCTATCGTTGCTATATATTCAAAAGAAACCGTTAACATTAGCCTCAAACACACCTCTTGATACCTCAAGTATCACTGAACTTTTTTGAGACGCTTAAAGGGATACATCAAAAACATAAAATAGGTATTAACCTATTGACAAGGAAGAATTGGGTCAGAGAAGTTACATGCAGGAAACGTAACTACTTTCAAACAAACACATGTAATACAAATCGCTATTTAAAATCCGATGGAAGTACTTAGATGATGCATAGAATACGTATATCTCTCATATTCGTTGTTGTATTTTTGCGGAAACACCATTGGGCAAAGAAAGATTAAGTCTAGTTTAGTTTCCGCCAATACCTCTCCTGGCTTCAAATTGAAACTGCCATTAGCACAATCGTATAAAGGAACAACTTTTTAAGCATCTTTAAACTTACTGTAGTAGTGCCACACATTCCGTGACTTAATGATATAATTTACTTAATTGCCGTGTCAAGTTGTCTGTACTCAAGGCATTTACAGGGATCATGGAAGTGGTTCATTTAATGAGGAATAATTATATTTATAAGTAAGATGGGACGGAAAAGATATGTTTGTATTTACATACATACATATACCGAAGTGAAATATTTGAAAATTATTTTATCTGATCTTCAGACTAGATGTACTATTAAATGTAAAGAATTTGAATTAAATTTGAACAATCTAAATTCCATTAAAACCACCCAGTCACCAGTATTTTGCCGGTGTTTGGGATTATGCAACAGCCATTTATTAACTCCAACACACCCATACTGCGATTTCTTTGCCTATTCTCTGCCAATCCAGAAAAAAAATTAACAAACGTTGAAATTTTTTGCGTTCTCCACAAACTCTAATGAATTCACATAAAATTCATACACTTGTGTGTAGTCATATCACGGTTGAAAGAACGCCAAATTTGTGTGCCTCTTCACTAGCCTTGAAATGAATTATTTCCCCCCAAAACAAAAATGCCGAAACTTGTTTTATGAATTTCTCCGTAAATGCGATTGCTCAACAAAACCGACAAGTGAACAGAACACCGGAACCCGAAGAATAACAAAACGTTAAGCGAAGAAAAGAACGACTCAAGAAAAAGGAACAGCCGAAAGAGACCCAACCAAACCATAGCGGTGGCGTGAAAAATAACTCCATTGACGTGGCTTCAAACCGGTACGGGTGACATGCTCTGAAAGATTTAATTTTCTTTTTTTTCTTCTAAGAAAGCTCCCAGTTCAGCGCCATTGGATTTATGACAGAGCTCGTGATGCTGACTAACACAGCATCTAGTTTCTAATAGAAAAAAAATCGGTATTCACGTTATTTCACCTTTGCGTTGAGAGACTCGAATTCAATGTCACTTCTAGTCGTTCCGAAACTGCCTCCGCAGGGAGATGCCACGATTGAGACATGACTGTACTCCAGACCTGAGCGAACAAATAAATCCACACACTACCAACTACATTGAAATGGAAATAGTGAAATTAAACAAATTGTAGTCATAAAGATGAGACCGAGTTTCGCGTGTAGTTGATATGTAAATGCCTCGTTCCTCGATCCCCTTTCATATTGAAGAGAGCACCATCATGAACGAGATAAATAGTAAACTTCAATACAAACAGACTTTCTGAGAACATCAGACACATCAGAGAAAGAACAAAAAATCCACACCGCGAATCAGCACTACTAGCAACAGACCCACACGCGATGATGTCATCTTTTTTTCGTTTGCCATTTGCATTTAGGCCAATACTACAGACACTGCATTCAGCTGGGGAGTGTCGGTTAATATCTTAAGCACTTCTAGCTTACAAATGCCATGAATGCAGGCTTAAAGCAGACACCAAATGTTTCGATTGATAACTTCAAACCGCACCCACAGCAGAGCCAACAAAAAAAATATCCATCATCGTGCACAAACTTATTGCGGCAAATATAAAATATAAACACCAACACAGATATGATAAAAATAATTTCACCGCATAGTTGAAAACAAAAACAATAAACTGAATGTGTGCGTAGTTGCTTTGAAACTTTGTTGAATGGGTGAGCCACTACTTACTTCCACCTCTGTTGAACACTTTTTGAAAACTGGTAAAGTTCTCTCTCCGTCGGGGTATTTTATAAAACTGAACGAGAAAAACTCAGGAATCCACTCAATTGTGACGTCATTAGTCTCTCACAAGAGAGGAAAAGCTTCATTTTTTTAGGAAATCGAGAGGATTTTGGTCTTTGAGTAACAATCGAGGAGTGATTTGACTGGTTTTTGTTTTTGAGTTCACTTCACAGCAAGAGCATCAATCTGGTAGTTTGTGATGTTTTTCGTCATAAGAATTTCAAAGAAAATTACGGAAGACTTCGTGAGAGACAACTTCAAATATTTGAGGATGAATAATCATAGGTCCATTACACGGTACCTGCAGAAGCTTCTCGGATGCTCTCGTGCATCATTTGAGTTATGCGCGTTACGACAACGGTAATGATGACTCACAAATGGTGCTAGACACTTAATATTGTACAGACTTATGTTATACTATTTCCAAAGTATCTGCTTTCGAAGATGTGTCTACTATAATATAATATCGAGGTCACCAAATCATTTTTTTTAAATTGTAACAATATTTTACTTTAGAGATTAGTAGACATAGTATGTATATTTTCTTTTTAAGTCATAATTATTTACACATCACATGGAATCCTAGATATACGTAATAGGGGACAATATATATTTGTTTGACAGTGGGTTAATGTAAATTGTGACATCCTTTGGCCCTGAAGGTGCAAGAAATGGCATTGAAAGCATTGAAAATAGTACTGTATATTATGTACAATGTTTTTTTTGGTACTGATTTTGGCGTTGGCTTAGATACCAAAGTGCTGTGTACGCAGCGTGACGTCACAAAAATGTGAAATTACTTCTCGCTTCACTGAATCGGAGTGCCTTAACTTGTGTTATAAATTTGGCAACACTTTAGTTTGTGTTGTAACATTTTTAAAATATGTGATTTATAATTCCGTGACCGTTTTAAAAACATTATGTATAAGAACTGAAACATTTTGATTAAGTAAAAGACTGTAAAAAGATGATAATCTGATTGGTAGTGACTTATTGGAAAATTATAAAGTACTCAGACGGATTAAGAAAAGAGAAATAAAGGCGGGTAATTTAATAACAAAACCCTTTTGTTTTTCTATTTCACAATATTTCTTACCGCCTTTGATTCTCCAAACTAACATAACGAAGTCGTGACGGCTTAAAACTATCAAACATTTTTTTCCTTACAACGTGCTTTATTGTGACAGTCGTTAGGGCCAATTCAACTTCAAATTGCAATTCAAAGTTTTTTCTCGTAAGTAACTGTGGTAAAAATTAACAATTCTCGATACCGATATTACCTAGAAGGTTATACACTTCAGAAAGTAGCCATATAATGCATTGCAGACATTTGATGCCTCATCAAAACTGTAATAGCATTAAAAAGCAGAGTTATGTATAAAATACTACAGTAAATAGTTATTTCTTACATCATTCATAAAATAAACGTAATTTAATAAAGTAAATTTAAAAAACAATGAAAACATATTTTTTGTCTCTTTTACTTGTTCTAAATTTACAACAACAATACAAAAAATACGAAAAAATAATTTGTATTTTAAGTTTATGTGTAATTATGTGATGTTTCGAACACAAGGTGGTGGTTTTCTGTGTCTGACATCACAACAAAGGAAAATCCTTGTTACGTCACCGAGCAAACTTCGTTTTGAGTAGTTCATGCTGTGTATCTGGTTGATATTTCTCGAACAACGTTCAAGTTTTCTTAACTCTTTTAAAATTGATTTTGAGTAACTATGCATGTGCACTAATGTAAATTGATAATTCTCTATTGGCTACATGGACTGCATAAAAGGGTTTTGCGGATAATCTTTCAGTTCCAGCCGCTTTGTTCGACTTCAGTCTCAATATTTCTTCTTCGTCTTGTCTCACTCAGGAGGTGTTAATTTTTGTCCATTTTCATACAAATAAGTAGAACATTCTGCCTGCAGAAGCGCTTTCTTCAAGTTTTTAACATCGTCTTCCACTTTCCTGCAAGTTGCCCATCTCCTCGACAGCACGCTTCTCATGTTTTTTTCCACCTCGGAGAACCTGGTGATCTTACCTTCTTTTCTATTGGTAAAGCTCAAATCAATATTCAACATATTTTTTGTTAATTTTAAAGCCAGTATTATAAAAAACAACTTTTGACACAACGCGCCTCATCATCAAGCTCACTTTAAATCTTTGAACAAGAACTTCTAAAATGTCAGCCCCTGATAACGGTAAATTGCAACCTGGGGAATTTGGAATAGACCCGTAAGCAACAAAATCACTAGCCATGATTTGGAAATGTTGGGTGTGCGTTGACCTATTTCTAAATTTTAGGAGACGCTACGTTCAACGGTCTGCAAATTCACAGAAACAGAATTCAAGCTCATAGTGATGACAAAGAATAGATTGTCAGAAGAAAAGAAGGAGGTATGTTCTTGTTTGTTTCTATTTTCAGGGGTTGTACAACAGCATCAACTAAGACAGCGTGTTGTTATTTTTGAAAAATTGTATGCGTTATAATTCTTATTGAGAGGCGAGTTTGTACAGATCGATGACGCATATATACATACATATGTATGTATGTACATACATAAGTAAAATAAGAATAAGCAAAGTGTATGCGTTTGATTCCATTTTGAATATTTTTTGAAAATAATACCGAATTGAATTTATTTTAACATTTCCGGAGCGAATCCTGATAACTTGAAAAGAAAATGCCTGGCTGCGAATATCTTTTCGACATTTATTTTTATTTATACTTAAGTGCTCAGTTTTATAAATTCCCCCTTTATGATTTCATTGTATGGAGTCTACACATTTTTGAAAGTAATTAAAATGCGTTTAAAAAACGAGTAGAAATCATTTAAAAAAATTTTAGGCCTCAACAACATCTCAATTGAATCCTAATGCGGTGAGAACGTGCACACTCACTCAAACCGTCATTTGAGTGAACTCAACACTCGGTACCGTAGTACTTTCGTTTTGAAAAACGTACTGCACAAACATACATTGTTCCTTTAATCCATTGAACAATATTTGCCTGTGTAGACTTGTACTTGCGGACACTTGACAACCCCAAATCATATCACCACGCGAGTTAAAAAAATCTGAACTCATTGCGAGCAACAATCACTTTCAACCCTTAAAACACATTTCAAGGGCGTATTCACTTCCGAAGGCCATTCATTAGCTACGTGAGTTAAATTTGAAAGTTTCTATATACAGATGATAAAGTAGATTGCTCTCATAGATCAGTTTCACGATCTGTCACCGTTGATTCATATCCAAACAATAACAATGCTGATGTACCTTGATAAGTGTCTTACTAATCAAGTTTCTTGATGAAAACATTTTAAATATTCACGTGAGTCATATCGCGCGATAATTTCAATTCTAATTCACGACGTCATAAAGAAGCTCTCTGGCTCTCTGTGACGGTGAGTCGATAAGCCAGATCACTTGAGTTAAATGGAATTGAAGTTGTGTCATAATTATTTTCAGATGCTCTTTCGGCAGGAACACTCTGGGGGTAGTTTGACAACACCATGGTATGTGCCCGGGTAGCTCAGTCGGTAGAGCGTTGGACTTTTAATCCAACGGTCCAGGGTTCAAGTCCCTGCTCGGGCGGCCTCATTTTTTTTCTTCATTGTGCTTACTGTATTTTGCTGTAAAATATACGGAATGACGTTTGAATAATTTCACTGTATTTTAGGATGGTTTCGCTTATGGCAATCTATTTTCGTTTAGTTCCTCTATTGTCTGCGTCTCGTTTAAATTAAGGGAAGTCAATTTTGATTTATTCCTTAGGTTGAGCGTTTTCTTATTACTTTTTACACTACTTTTTCTGTTTCCAGACTCCTTCATGGAGACACTTATTGGCTGTGAAGGGTCGATTATTTAATTAATTAGCTAATTCGAAGGCACATTGCGCTTACCATGGTTTCGAAGAATGGATTGAAATTTGGAGCATTCTACCCAAATGATGCGCATTACGAGAGCAATCGACGAAATGACATTATTCCGCCTGAGGCTTTTGTGCACCTTGACAAAATTAAACTTTTCAAGGATGCGAAAGTATGCCCATTATATGTCTTGTGGAACCTAGAACGGCGGATAGACGGCTAGACTGAAGAAAGGGATGAGAAAAGAAGCCATAAGCTAATTTTGAAGAATAGAGACACCACCAATTGCCGCGAACGTCAGGCAGCAGCAGCAGCAACAACCAAAACCCCAGAAGCAAGCAACAAGTCAAGCAGCAGAGGATACGACTGTTGCCTATTAATTATAGGGAGCCAGCTAATGCGATCTGCGCAAGATTTGGACAACCTGCAGGCAACTAACACACTACACCAAATGCGGGAAATACTTGGAGGAGCGTCTGTCGGCTAAGTGTCCCGTGGGTGTAAGGAAGATCGAGTGTAAATTTGGAATAAGGGGTATCCATTGCGGTATCTACAATCAAATGGAGTCGGGTAGAAGATAAAAGACGAAAGTAACTCCGACAACATTAGAGACTCCAAATTATGGTTAAACCGACTTGTGGCTTATCTTGTTTTTAATAAATGCCTAAATGGAGTAATTCCTTAAGACCCGCTGAATCAAAAGCGTATTTATTTAAATGCATACGGCAGTGACGTTTTGGTCATGATGGTAATCATTCTTCTGAATGGAGAGAAAATTGACCTGCTAAACTTTTAAGAAGTATTGTTCTCTTCATGGTTTATCCATGCATGTATACACCATAAAGTCATGTATCGCAGTGAAGTGCAATACTTTTGTATTTTCAAGGTAGAAAGAGGATGTACGTTTTAGCGGCTTATGTAGCTTATGTGCAGAATAGTTTTGCCTCGTTGCCGGCGATGGGGCAATTCAAAAGTAATCATAGGGGAGATTTATTCCAGAATTGGAACTCAGATTACTCAATTGAGTTCAATCTAAATTCGCTTGCAACCAAAGCATTTCTCAAAAGATATCTGAAACTTATGTTGATCAAACGAGCTGGAGATAAGAGATAACCTTAATATTATTCTAAGGTACGTTTGCCGTGTTTCTCTAGGGTTCAGAGAACTACGCTCAAGTGGAAAGACATTAGCTTTAAACAGAAATCTAAGGAACGAATAGTTTAACGGATACCTCATACAGAACAAAGATCAAAAACCTCCAACGATGATGCGAGAGAATGGAATAGCAAAAAGTTCAAATATAACTTTCCAAAGGAGGGGTTAGAAGGTTTGTTAGATGTTAGACAATGAGTTTTCTATTGTTGAGGATTCTCAAATGAAGGTAGAAGCAAAGGAGTGATTTTCCAGGTAGTGTACGTGTTCAACGTGTCTCGTAGACCGAACCACGATTGGAGAACAGAGGCCCGCTTAACCATTTATACCTTTGAAATGTAATATATCAGATGCGCACTGCGAATCCTAGTTTTACAAGATTCAGTGAGGAGAATAGGGCAAGACTCCTTAACATCATCATCATTTCGAAGGAGGAACTTAAAGGCATCTTTAATAATTTAAAGAACAAAAATCGACCTTAATGCACGGATGCCGAATATTTTGCTGCGTTATGTTCGCGTGGAAGAGGTGGTCCTGTTTCACAATTCAATGAAGAATAGAATAACTGTAAGTTTTGCCCCGACAAAGCACAATAATATAGCATAGCCTGATTTAACGTCGAAGTTATACTAAGTAGTTTTTCGTCGTCGTCGACTTTTTTCCCGAGGAAGACAAACTTTTCGACTTCTTAAAATCGTGACAAAACCATTTACAATTGTTCTCTCGCATTTAGGTTTTGCAACACATTTGTGTTCATTCGCTTCATGTATAGCCCACAAAAGCGAAACGTTTTTTGTACGTCTAATTACTTTTCGGATTCTGTACTTAAAAAACAAGTCGTTGGAATTTGGATCATTCATCAACAATCTGGACATAAATTCTCCTAAGTGACGTTTCTTAGACCTTTTAATCAGTATGTGTATACCAAAACGGTAACGAGCACCGCTTCAAAATGTTAAATTGAAACGATTCTTACACATCAAAGTTGGCAAAATTATCCCAACTCCATATTACATTTTTATTAGAAACTAATAAGAATTTATTAAATGATTAATAATTTATTTTAAATTTAATAAAAAATATCCCTGGCTTGTCTTTCGCATTTCATTGATGTACAGTCTTAGATGCTCTCAATCAAATCCTCTTATACCACTCGCTTTGATCTAGAAAAGAATGAAAACGCTTAGTTATCGCACGTTTAGAAGAACTGAAAATTACTCACGTTAAAAGGAATACCTATTTTATCCGAGTAGAAGCACTTAGAGAGGAATGCCACATGATTACCATCCCGCTTGCATAGTATTAGACGCTGCCCTGTCTTATGAGCCAAACTTTCACCCAACGCTGGACAGACGAACCCCTCGTCATTGCTGAGCCTTGTCGTCACTTCGTTTGTGATCACAACCTGTGAAGTGATTTCAATCAGTACACTAAACTTTTACGAAACTATTACACAAAACTCTCTAGCTTACAGCGAGTTCGTATTGATCAGCTAACTCTTGTAAGTCAGTGAGAATTTCAAATATGATCCTTGTTCTGTTTGTGTTGTTGTCAATGGCGCGGAATAGAAATGAGAATGAATCGATGACTATTAGTTTAATCTGCAATTAAAACTGCAAATTAGCAGAAAAGAAATGCTTAGAGATCTACTTACGTCTGTTTCCTCTTGTAGTGTGGTCTTGATTATCTCCACAGTTGCTAAAAGTTCCACATAATCCTTGCAGTAAATGTAGGAAATACCGTTCATAATGCTCTCACTATTGAAATTAGATTCTTCTCGCTTTTCTTTATAAAATTTTTTGCACGTTTGTTCGAATCTATCTGCAGTGTGATTCGATATATCTAAAAAGGAAAACATCGTTTGTTGAAAAAAAATTGAGGCCGCCCGAGCAGGGACTTGAACCCTGGACCGTTGGATTAAAAGTCCAACGCTCTACCGACTGAGCTACCCGGGCACATGTTCAACTGTCTTCCTAAGTTTAAATATGACTGGAAGGATATGATTTTCAACATAAACAAACCTTTTAAACGATGAGGATTAAATCCCTGATTTGTATCAATGAACAATGCTCTACCACCGATTCCTCCAACTTCCTCAGGAAACTGGACATTTACACATAATTGAAGGCTGCAATATGAACACATATTAAAACCTGCATAAACGTAGCGAAAAACAGAAGTTCATTTTACCACATTTGAGTTTTCCCGGTACCGGGACCTCCACAGAATTCAGTTATTATTTTTAATGGGATGCCGCCATGTAAACTTGTATCAAGGGATTTGCAAAGCGTTTTAATTGAACGAAGAGCTGTTTCTTCGCACAAGCAATCTAATGCGGATTTTTTAAACATATTTATTGTTTATTTTGAAATTGGAAATTCTTGATTTGTTTTGACGTATTGTTTGAAAAGATTATTGGGGTTTCAATTCAACTATGGTCGATTGTTTTCAATTGTGTTAAACAAGGACGCATTCACTGCCGACGGCGGTTTGGTTCTACACTTATTCACTGTACAGTTTTAAGGAAAATTTTGATTGCTTACTTTATACCACAAATCTAGTTCTTCATACCTTGTCCGTTGAGTTCAATTATACCTCATTACCAAGAGAAATTAAGTATAACAAGTTACCTATCGTTGGTTATAACAATCTGAAAGTCCACCGATGTGTTGAAAAGATATTTAATAGAAAGGGATTTGTTTGGTGGTCTCCATGAGAAATTGTTATAATATGATAGACCGATTATTATGGTATCTGCAGTATCAGAACCTACATCCGTAAGCTTTTGTTGTTCCCTAGTTTATAACTGTAATTTAATAATTATTTCTTACACTTATACTTCATTAAATAATAAAGCGACAAATATTTAGTTTACAAATATTTAGTTTTTATTTACTATTATAAATTATTTTAATTCATTCATCGATACATTAACAGATTTTCGCCTCTTTTTTTTGCCTTATATTACCCAAATCATATCGACAAAACACTGCTTGATGATATTTTTAATATGCATTAAAAGGGAATTTAGGCAATTTCAATTTGTATTTACCATAGGCAAGCATTATAAACATAGCATCAATAAAAGTAATCTGCCACAAAAATACACAATCCCGATCAAATAAATCATTTGCTTTGAAGGATAGACATTCTGCCTTAAGCCGGCCATGTTGCAAAGCAGTAGTAGCAGTGACCAGCGAACTAGCGGGTAATGCTATTTAAGTGCTCCTTGCGAAGTTGGTTTACAGCCAGGGAATATTACTGGCTGTGTTCAAATGGAGCCCCACCAAAAATGTTTCTTCCTTAGCGACTCATGTAACCAATACGTATGGATCAAACAAATTTAAAGCGAGATTAAAAGGGGGAGGCGGATTAAATCAATAAGTTGATCAGAAAAAAATAAACACGTTTAGCTAGCGTGTTTATCTCAAAGAAACATACAGATGAGATACCCAGCAAAGGGATAAATATCTTATACTTTTGAAGAGCCTGACAGGAAAATGCTTGGGTTGTAATCCAAGCATCTTAAGACGACATGGCTTTGATTGTTCAATAATCACCTACGGGCAGTAGTATGTATGAACCAAAAGAACCAACCGGATCTGTACAAGTGAAGCACGCAAAAAACTGTACAAATTGGCATGCGTATGCATTACGGGAGCCATAAGAACCATGGAAGTGCTACTAGTCCTTTATGTTAATGGTTGCAGAGTACGTAAAGAAAATACTAGTCTTTAAACTACCAATAGTGGCTATTTTCAATTTGAAAATATAATTTCCAAAAGAATTTTTAACGCTAAATAAGTTTAATTTTTTAATTTTGTACCGACTATGACGAGAAATTGTGTCAAATAGTCGGGATGCAGTAATGGGACTAAACTCCTATAGCATTAGATCAAAATTAGTTTGGGAAAGCCTGCAGGAACTTATATAAGGGAAAAATTACAGAATAAGACTCTGTTAAATTTCTTGTCATACGGGGATAAGGGACAGATATGGGATTTGTGATCACCTGTCTCCATGGCTCATATCACGGGGTCCATTTTCCCAAGGGTCGTAGATAAAGCAAGACTGGACGCTTTAGTAAGGGAGACGCCTTAGATTGAGCGACAATCGGGCCACCTCCACACTGAGCCAGGAAAGTCCCCTAACCACCTGCCCTAGTTCTGGGTTGAAAAATAAGCTAGACCAATCAGCACAGTACACTAACATCGACTCTGCCCGCAAAATTGGGTTCTTAACCACAGCCACCACGATACTCTCACAAGGGGGCCTACAACACGGTCAGGCTGGAACCGAAGTTCAGGGGCTCCTAACCTCCCTGGTCAAGCTGCCACTACCAGTTAGGTTCCTTCAAGACCTGGGATTGGTCGCCGCCATCGCACCAAATGGTCTTGTTGACGTTAATAATTCATAAACATCCGAAATGTATGTGATTTTGAATCAAGTGATTCATTCCCGTAACCTGTGTCGTCATCTTGCCTTAAGAAAAAAACTTGTCTACCATCCGATGCAAATAAACTAACTTTTGTTTCTTCCGCAAATATCACACTTTCCCAAAATGTTTTATAAGTGTATGCTCGATGTGGCGACGCACTGTATACCGTTAAAAACTCTCAGAATGGCAGTTAGGCAGTGGTACTCAGGGTCAAAACCATCTTGTGTGACTTAAAAGAAACTGGTTTAAAGACACTACTCTAGCACTGATTTTCTAAAAACATATACAGGAGTTCAGTACCGCTATTCCACTCTAGAGAAAACAGTATATGAGGGCAACGCTTCAGCTAAAAAAGTAACAAAAGAAAGCACAATATACCAAAGGCATACCTTGATAAGAATAATGCCAGCTATTTAAAAAAAAGTCAACAATTTTACTGAAAGATACACCTTTAAATACCCGAATATAGAATGAGTTCATTAGCAAACAGACAATTAAGGGACAGGAAGTGAAAAACAAAGACAATTAGTTGAGAACAAGTAAAAATGAATTCTAAGGGACCAAGTTATATAATAAATCACACGACCTTTTTTCAAAAACGATTTTTTTTTCAGTGAGGTTTTTATTTTAACATATGTATATGCGCTTTTCAATTTCTCAATTTCCACTCGTTCCTCAAGATAAATGTGTAACTGTCAATTCCTCTTAGATGTTCATTCATTGAAACCACAATTAAAAAATAAATATTTACTGGAGTTGTATGATATGTGCTCTTACCTTTCTATAAGTCTATTAAGCAACCCAAAGAATAAAAATATTTTGTCTACCGAACTACATACATGTCTGCCAACTTGTAGTATTACCAAGCATGGTTATCAAGCAAACCGTTTCAACAAACCTGCTTGCCTGAATGGACCTAAAGTGAACGAATCAAACCTATAAACTGTAATTGCCGATTTCCGACTATAGTTTTAGAAAGTAATACTACTTCCCGTTCCACAAAAAATGAGTCAAAGCGAATGAGTCATGAGCGAAATTCCATTAAAGCTCTTATCATCTGACATTACTTAGTCAGTGACCGACCTCTAACGATAGAGAATATTTAGAAGATAAAACAAGTGATATACTCTTGTCTGTCATTTGTATGTGTGGAAATTCGCACAGTTCGTTTTAGCGATTCTTTTCATCTTTCTAGGCATCAGTAATATGCCTGAAAAAAAATATTATTCCACGTGTTTGCTTATTTTGTATTTACGTTTAGATGCAGTATTTAAATTAAATTCTTTAAGCTGACCTTGTCATTTATTACACGATGCATATTCTAATTCCAGGCAATTGTGAATGATTTTCACAGAAATTTTTTATTGAATGTTTATAAATAAATAAAAGGTTACTGATAATTTAAATGAACAGAACTGGGAACATTTACTTTAAAGAAGTCATTAGCATTTAATAAATGGTGGCTCAAATTTGCCCCATTGTGAGAGGGTATTTTTAAAATGCACATAATGCTCATAAACGTCACAATGCCGAATAAGTCATGACATATGCGGTAAATACCGTACCAAAAAGTTAAAAAAGACTATATAAAATTCAACAATTCAGAATCTAGAAATCTTTCAAAATTTTCGCTCACTTACGGGGAACAATGATACTTTAACTTGTGGTCAGGTAAAGGTAATGAAAAGCGTCTCGCCATGTGATAAATACAAAATGAATATATACTCCGCAACAAGTGGTTGATTCAATTTCGATGTGCCTTAATATTTTGGTCAGTTTCTGCAACGCAAATTTTTGTTAAATAATCACTACTAATTCTTGTGTAAACTTGTGTCGCCGTTAACGATCTTTTGTTAATTTAAATTTTTGCATTAATTAACCGCGACAACTGGTTGAGACAGGGTATGAATATTTTGGTATTAAAGAGGAATAACCACATCTGTAGTTCAGTTTTATGGTAAGTTTACATAATTGAAATATTGAAAAATTTATTAAATTAATAATTGATTATAGAAAACATAAAAAAGAAAATTAGAACAATTTGAACCCGACTGAAATGTAAATTGTTAAAAAAAGTGTCAAAATGGGCTCGATAAAATTGCAAAACTTTGAAGCGAAGTCGGATAGTGTTTGTAAATTACTTAAGGAATCCAGAAAATTACGATAAGAAATTTTTCTGACAGTATCTTCTAAGAGCTGCATCAAATTCCACAGCAACAACAAGAGAAATACCGACATCAACACATATTATGGATGTGAATAGGAAACGAAGCATTTGTAGGCCAAAGCTATACATCTTCAGAGAAAGCATTAAAACAGAAAACCTGCACTAAAGCAACGTCTTCGAGAAATCCTTCAGAAATTCGCCAAAGATCATCTACGGTGGAAGAAGCGGAAGAAAGAAATCTTTGTCGATGAAAAACGGTTTTGTTTGGAAGGACCGTACGAATTTTGGCATTATTTTCATGATTTGCCAAAAGAAGAGCACTTCTTACGACGACGTCAACAAGGCGGAGGTGGAACTATGATTAGCTCAGGAAATTCCTACAAAAACAATATAAATAAGTGAGGACAATATTTAGATCTTAGGAGACCGAAAAATTCCGCAATGAATACACTTTTCAAAACAAGATAATGCAGCAACCCATACAGCTTGAAAAGTAAAAGACTTTTTTGAACGACAGAATCTCCTTGTTCTTGTGTCTTAGACTTAAAAATTATTAAAAGTATGTGGGCACATCTTTCTAGATCAGTTTACAAAGAAGGTTGTCAACTTAATACCGCGGAAGAGCTTCAAAATGCCATTAAGGACAAATGACAAAATCTGCCACAATAGATGGTATCCCTTCCATCATGTAAGAGGCTGTAGCTAACAATGGAGGAAATATTCATTATTAAAAATAAAAAAAAAAACATTTAAGAAAGTTAGATTTTATTTTATTTCGGTAATTCTACAAAACTGTCTCAACCAGTTATCGCGGTTAATTAATGCAAATATTTAAATTTACAAGAGATAACGGTAAAGAGACCGGTAATGCGGACACGAATTTGAAAAGGGTCTAGTACCAATTATTTAACAAAAATATGTATTGCAGAAGCTAACCAAAATATTTAGAAGCCTCGAAATGAAATTGAAGTGGCGTGTACATACAAATGTACATATGTATAAATGTGGTATGAGCATAGTTCTCGGTAGCATCCAGCTGAAGTCATTCATAACTTTGACTTTTGGACACAGTCAGGAACCGACTCGGTGGTATTCTGAAAAATAGATTTTCCTCTTCTGGACATTGCTGCCTTTACAATAAAACAAACTATTTTTTTACATGCATACATAGTAAAAAAAAAATGTGGTCGCCGTTCGGTTCCCAACGGGACACCTCGCGTTTTTTCACGGCACCACCTCTTTCGAGTTGCTCGCAACACTCAGAGTATCAATTGGCTATGAAAAGCTTCTCAAATCTCGCCGTTCGGAGTCAGCAAAAACCTGAAGGTCCCTTCTACTCGTGAGAGAACAGTAGCACGCACAACACGAGTAGTGGTTGTAGAAGCTAGGCCCTGGTCCCTTGTGGACTGTAGTGTCACTCAATCAATCAATCATAGTAAAAATACAATTAAGCAATTGTACAACAGATTTACATTAATTTTAGAACATAATTGATAGTCGATGCAACAATATAGAAGTAGCGTTCAAGTCTTCGATTACGCTGGCTTCGGTTTTCACCAAACAAACCAAAAACAGACACAGGAAGCAAAACCTTGTCTAAAGTATCAACTGTAAGGGTAAGGACAATGAATCCTGTAATTTATGCTACATAGGTCCAAACAGTTTCTTTGTCAAAGACTAGCTGGTCATAAATCGGAGATCAATAACAACAACTCAGTGAAAACAGCATTAACTAATCATTGCGTTTAGACTAACCATCTACCTGCCCTTGATGACGTCAAACTCCTGCAAACGGAAAAACATACCAGCAATAGAAACACTCTGGAAACCCTACACATAATCAAGAACAACAACAACATGAATAGGAAACAGGACATACAGAACATATCAACCGTATATTCAGCACTTCTAACGGCTTAGACGTTTTGCTTTAAATTGAAATTTCATATTTTCCCTAAAGCAGAAGCGGTGTCATGACTCTTGTCTATTACGCGCATGTAAGTATGTGCGGATGCTTCTAGTACCTATTCGCTAATTGTGACCGGTGGAATTTGATCACTTAGATCAACGGAGAATATATTTGTATCGTATTTGGATTACGAGAATGGTGAAAGAGTAAACTGCCAATGGAGTAAAAGATGCAACTCTTACTTTTAAATCGCTTTATTTGCGAGGTAACGTGATAATAGGCGAAAGTGTAAATAAGAAGATGAATCGAACTTAATAGTTCATAATATGTACCATATGTAAGTATGACACAACCTTTTGACATTTTGAGAGATTTAGAGTTGTATTACGTTTCTCATTCAGCAGAAGCGTCTTTTCATGATCGCTATAATTTTAGCGGGAAATAAACTACAACCCATTTACTGATCGAACGATAGGTTCCAGTTAAGGTTAACTGCCAATCTCAACTCTTCGATCCGTCTGCAAAAAATCGCAGAAAACCGTGCTGCGACTGGGTCCCCTTTCATTGAATCCTAGATAACGTAAAATCCAAATTTCAAAAGTCACAGTCACGATAATGCTCCAAAGCACTTAGGCGCAAAGTTCTCTTACATGCAACTTACTGACGAGTTTGGCTTCCTCGAATGATTCTCCTCTGCTCGATGATTCATGTACTTTGCTTCATACGAAGATGTGAAAATTGGCCAATATATCGTTCGCATCAAAAGGGAAATATATTTACTGGCGCTGTATTAACAATTTGTTCTTAGAGATTAAGTATGCTTAATTACGCCATTTTATATTATTCTTCCGACGATGTTTTGAAGATGTTTACTTTAAAAAAACGGCTTTCAGATACAGTTGATCAAAAAAGAAATCGGACATACACCTATTTTCACCGACAAACCACAAAATATGTATGTACATATGTACACCTGGTAATTAGAATCATGTACACAAACTGTCTCATTGGATATATCGTACTAGTTTTGCCAACAAGACTTGGTGTGATGCCCTTTGTAAGGTTGTAAATTCAGTCTAGTAGTCATAATGGTGAAAAACGAAACGATTAAGGTTTACTACTGCTTTCTTATGTTATAGGTTGCGGTCTTATATAATTTTACTGGAATTAGGAATTCCCCTTCAGAATTCAACTTATTAAAGGAAGTGCCAAATAAAAGTTTCAGCATTCAAATACACGTTATTCTGTAATGACCTTGAGCTGTAGGTATAACTTGTGCTTCTGAGGAACTTTTCGAAGCGCATTTCTGGCACAATCATCTTTTTCTGTTCCTTACTTTAGTAGTTTCTCAGGCTCATGTAAAAGATGATTGATTCACAAACGCATACGATTTTGAAGTATGATAAAAAAAAGAGCTGAGAATACGCACGACTGTGTGTAAGTATACCCAATGCACAAAAGAGTCGACCCTGAAGCAAAAAAAAGGCGGCTGTGACTTTCTAAAAGGTACAACCACTAATGCTTAAATGTGCATTGGGGACGAATGATCAGTAAAAAAAGACAGTACTTTGTCCTGACTTGTTTTCCTTAACTAATATTTTTTCAAGAGGGTGCAGTTTTAAACTCTCTTTTGGCTCTTATCGTTTATAATTTTTCTCGTTTTTATTTATATCTTGATTATATGTAAATACAATATAATAAAATAAAATATTATCATGTATTTTGCCAAGACATCTTTTACGAAAATGATGCTTAGAAGAAATACGTTGGAAAACAACATGCCTTCCAAGATGCTGCAGATTTCACCCTTATTTGAACTACACCTCATATTTCCTTGGCAACATCCATAAACAAACTGTAGTCTACGTTTCGTAGTAATTGTAAACGTTTTCTGGACTATTCCTAACGTGTATGCGCGAACAATAATGAACAAATGTTCAGATATACATACAGAGCTGCTAGAGAACAAATGTAAAATGTTGTCGAATTTTAGATCAAGTGTGCTATAAATTGGAGTCAATATATGTACCAAGAAATCATAGTTTTGTTAAATATATATATATGTGCATTTAGAAATTTCTAGTTTCAATTCTTTCCTTTCAACAATTGATTATTTGCAAAGAGAACACACCTTGTACATACTAAAACGCAATTAGTGTTGCCACTTGTTTAGAGAGCATGTAGAAGACAAGTGTGGAAAAAGTGGAGAAGTAGCCACACTAAAATTTAAATGTGTAGTAAATGCTGCAAAGTTTTAGACGTTAAAATTAAGGACTCTTTTCCTAACCATTCTCTAGGGGATTGTGATATTTGTCAAAAATGTTTGCAGAAATAGTTCTTAATTTTTCCCCTTCTTTCACACTTTTCAATGCAATTTCTTTTTCAATAAAATGAGATAACCAGTCAATGTTTTTATATGAAGAAACCTTATATTTGGGCTGTGCGAGTATCCATATTGAAGTGATGCCGGGCACACGTGGTGCTTTTGTTGCAAATCATGTTAAAAATAAGAGCACTCAAGCCGACAATTTCTGCCATTTAAATCTATTTATTCATTTGAATAAATTCGGCATTAACGAAATAAGCAAAATTTGTCTCTAGTCTTTCGAAATAAGTACAACGATATAAGCAAAATTGAAGTATTTCGGATCTTGTAGTACCTAAGTAACAGAATAAAATATATAAAAGAGAATACATATTTTTTGTAAAAATTGTAGCATTGCGGCAACGCTGAACACAAATCTACTTTCCGTTTCAAAAGTATAGTTTGTTTTCACAACTTTCTACAACAATTTAGTACATGGATGAACGAAGAAGGAGATACACAGCTTCACAGCTGATCGATCAGCTGATTTCCGCTGCAACCTACAAACGTTTGACAGTTATTGACGAATTGTGGTGGATTTAGGTTTATTTCTGAAAGTTATTTACGAACCATCGAACATTTTTTCATGTTACCCACACTTGTTTACGTTTCCCCTCCAAAATTTGCAATATGTCGACCATTTCCTGAATTTTTGCCCACAATAGTGTCAAACATTCGTAAATTGCCCACGTATTTCCTGTATTCGTCAACCATTATGAGATTTTATTCGGAGTAGGTTCGTAAGTAACCAAATAAATTTTCCTTGAAATTAGTCTCATCTAAACTTTAATTAATTGATATATAAAGATTTTAAATTATTATTAAATAGATATTCAGTATTATATTATATATCCAATGGCTTGTGAAATATGTACAAAAAAGGAAAGGATGCATATTTCCAATTTCAAAGTTGAGCATAAGAAGGAATTTTGTATTTTATATGCGGTTTTCGTTTCTACCGATATTTTGAATTACATATACTACTAAGAAGAATTTTATTATTAGCACCGAATTCAGTATTTTACTGTAGGGATTCTGATGAGCTTTAGAAAAACAACACACGTCCACACAGTACAAACTCTTCTTTAATAATGGGCTATAAATAATAAAAAATAACTTACTCTTTTTGATTCTATACCACTACATTACATTTATTAAAATGTCTATAGTAATGCCAATAATTTGTGTAACTGTTTTGTATATTATTGATTTCATTTTTATTAATATTTCGACTTGGTAGTATTATAAAGCTAAAGCTATAGCTAACGAAAAGACGTATCTACATCGATTCTTATAAAATCAATAATTTAGTGGAATTCAATATTTTTCTAATCACATCTACAGTATGACGAACACAATTATTAAATAACATATATATACTTAAAGTAATAGAGCGATTTATGATAATTTTTCATTTTAAACATAAGTCTGTAGTAGCGTTTTGTATTCATTTTATAAGGGAAGCATTGTGATATTGTATGTATAAAATTATGTATGCAATTTTAATTTATAATTTAACAACAAGGTCTATTGATATGTTAATAAATTCAAAATTATTTACACACATATAATATGTTAAAACATTTCTTAAAAGTATGCCTTAAATGCAACTGCTGCGTTACTGGTGCACCTTCTGAACACGCACTCCCTCCGCCATGTTCTTGAATTTTTTGGTGGTGAGAAATATTGCCGGTATTTTAAATTCACTTTAAATTTTTAATCAGTTCAACTGTGTAAAATGTCTTAAAACAACAAAAGATAACAAAAAAAAATTATGTTTCCACATTCCGCAGAATTTATCACAGGAATCAGCATTCTATGACATTAAATGAAATTGGCAAAAAATAACGACATTTTTTCATATTAAGACCCACCCCAATAGTTTGAGCGGGAAGGTAATCGGCAGATTGAGTAGCTCACACGTATTCTCATTTCGGAGAGAAACCCTGTCTGTGAATTTGGCTCTCCGATCAGCTGTTCAAGAAGGGGAAATGTTATAAAAAACGCTGTCAAATTTTCCCCAAGGGCGGGAGACGAAGAAGCTGTGTATCTCCTTCCTTGTTCATCCATGATTTAGTACCACCAATAGTAT
Source organism: Eristalinus sepulchralis (assembly GCA_944738645.1). Classification (NCBI taxonomy): domain Eukaryota; kingdom Metazoa; phylum Arthropoda; class Insecta; order Diptera; family Syrphidae; genus Eristalinus; species Eristalinus sepulchralis. The sequence continues at coordinate 70,814,848 of OX122882.1, forward strand.
TTCCTTAAAGAAAAAAAGAGAGAAAAGACAAATAAACGCATGACAATCAAACATACCAAACCACCATTGTATCAGTTGTCAGTTGCAACAGCAGAATCACTTTTGTCCTCAGTAGAAAAAAATAAGTGTTTTTTAGTGTAACGCAAGAGGAAGAAGATTCGAAACGAAATTAGCACAAACAAACATTCCACACTCACCTTCCCAGAATAAAATTCAATTTAATTTAGGAAAAATCATCAAATTGCCATCGAATTGAGTTTCCAAGTCGAAGTCACCGATAAAGGAAAAAAATTCTAGCAAAACAAAATTCAAACAAAACTTAAATATAGTGCACCAACACAACACCATCAAACAAAAACCGTGCATCATCCACCACCATCCCCACATATACACAGCACACTTGTCAAAAAGCTTGTTGTCTCCTCGCCACAGATTCCGTTCCGTCTGACATTTGCGTGCGCGAAAGAAAGAAAAGAAGTAAAGTTGAGAATCAAGTGAAATTCAGAGTCTGTGAGTTGTGTGAGTGTTTCACTTCATTCGCTTCTTTTTAATATTTTTTATTGTACCTTACCATTAACATTTTCCCTGTTCAAACAAATCTTGTAAAAAAAGGTTCTCGTGGTTTGTGTGCCTGAAAAACGGAAAGGAAAACGAAAATCTCATCTCACAGTTAGCATAACCATTTCCTGCGACTTCTGAGACCATTCAAAACGGTGCAAGGTCGCCAAGCAAAGCATTAGTGTCCGCTGTCAGCTCATATTAATTCGTGTACGTATTTACTTGAACGATATGATATATTTTTTCTTGTTTTCTTCTTTACTGTGGTTCGTCGCATCAATCTAATCATGTAATTACAGAAGCCACAAAAATCACAGAGGGAACAAAATTACTGAAACATGGTCGATTATTACAAAATACTAGAAGTCTCACGCACAGCGAACGAGGTGGAAATTAAAAAGGCCTACAGAAAGTTAGCGCTCAAGTGGCATCCAGACAAGAATCCCGACAACTTGCAGGAGGCAAACCAACGCTTCACAAAGATCAACGAGGCATACGAGGTGTTATCGGACGAGAAAAAGCGCAGAATATACGATCAGTATGGCAAAGAAGGTCTCGTGGGTGATGCCCAACGAGGCAGAGCACCACGCAGGCATGGCAACGATATGCACGATTTTGAAGATTTCGACATGAATGGATTTCCGTTTGTTTTTCGTCCACCGGATGAAGTGTTCCGTGAGTTCTTCGGCGTAAATTCACCATTCGCTGAGCTCTTCCGTGAAGTGCACGGCACTCAACACAGTCGTCGGCATGGAAGTGGTCACGGTGTACATCATCATCGCGGCCAAGGCGTAGGCCACCGTCATTCACATCCAGCTCAGAACAATATGATGACTTCGTTCATGGGGCCCATGCTTGGCTACTCGATGATGGACTTCTTCGTGCCAACAAACAACTTTGCTGCATTCTCCTCGTTCAACACCCAAGTGGCTGGTACTGGCGGCAATGGTGCCATAAAGCGAACCTCAACTTCAACCACATTTGTGAACGGCAAGAAAATGATGACCAAACGGGTGGTCGAAAATGGAAAAGAAACAGTTTTCAGCTACGAAAACGATGTCCTCAAATCAAAGACTGTGAACGGCGTTGCACAGAGTCTCTCGTCGATATCAAATTAAACGCAAAACCACATCAGAATCGACATGATAAACCAGACGATAATTGTGTGACGACAGAGAGGGATGAGTCATTTATACAAAACAACCCACAAGTCAACTAAACAAAAGAAGTAATAAAAAAAAACTAAAAAAAATAAATATTAAACAAATGTAGCTATAAACGGGAAATAATAATAAAAAAAAAAATATCACACACAAAATAGCAAATAATTGTAACCGCGCGAGATACTTTTAGCGTTTATTCTCTAAGTAACAGTACTATGTAATATTAATTAAGAAGAAGACTTAAGCAAATGTAATGTGTGTTGGTGTGAGCTTCGGTTCGGAGAAACTCAAAGTGCAGGGACAAAACAAGAAATCTACCACAATATTGTCATTTCCATTTATTTTTCATTTTCATTTCCATGTACAAGAGGGACACACGTGGAATTTCTTGTAAACCGCGCGTGTTTCTATTTGTTTTGTATTTGAAGAAGCTTTGCAAAAGAGAGCCTGAACGTGAGTGGACAACAATGCGGTTGCTAAATTATATACGTTAACTATACTTTCCTCTTGAATACAAATTCAAATTGCCATCCTAATGTGGACCATAATGCTAAGTTTATCGAGTAATATTGTTTTTTTTTTATTTTTATTATTATTTTTTGTTTTGTTTTAATTCTTGGTCGAACGTAACAATTTAATCGGATTAACAGCAAGAGACCATTGTTAACGTCTAGATTTTGGATGCAAGCGTACACACGCAAAGGAGTTCTATTCTGTTTTTTTTTTTTTTTGTTTGGTTTACATTTAGTTTTCGCAACCTATTTATGTAAACAAAGGAGTTTTGTAAGAAAGAATTATATGCAATGGAAGAGGAGGAGGAGGAGGGAAGAAGCGAAGAAAAAAATGTACACATGCATTAATGTTTTGTTTGAATTATCCCTTTGCCCCTTTTTGTTATTGTTTTTTTTTTGTTCAATAGCATAGAATTCGTGGAAGAAGCTTAATGGTTAAGCTGCTAAATGAAACAACAACAAAAAAGAGAAGAAGAGTTGGAAAAAAAAAAAACAAATTCACTTACTTAATTGCTAAGCCTAATTGTATTAATTCGTATGTATAGTAAGAAGAAAATGAAAGCGAATTGTTAGTAGAGTTCTATATTTCGGAGCAGTTAAACAAAATCATACGCAAAGAAACTGAAGAAACAAAATTAAGATATAAATGATATACACGCCTATATGAAATTAATATTTATTAAAAATTAAAAACTGATGCTGAACAACACTTACACACACACGTTTCATTTCAATTCATATTCATAGCTAGCGATTGGTCTATGTTCGCATAGGCCCAGGTCATAGATAATAAGTATCTTTCTTGATTGGCCTTACGCATGCAATGTTGATTAAAATCAAAATTCAGATGTTCGTACATGCGATTTACGGGGACCGACACCGAGTACACATGTGCTTGAAAGTATGAAGCGGAGAAATTCAACTTAAACGCACTGGCTGACCAATTATGTGTGTGAATGGGAAAGGCCGTTTAACAAAAGACAAGAAAAAAATTCTATTATTGTTAGATAAAACAAAAGAAGATAATAAATGTTGTAATAAAGTGGAGTCTTACAGTTTTGCATTGAAGTGGTGGCAAGGCTGGGCATGCAGGCATGTGGTTGCACGTCACAGGTGGTTGTTTTGATGAACTAATTGTGTGTGTTCTTTTGATGTTGTCCTCTCTCTTCTTTCTTTGTGAGTATCTGAACACTGGTGTGAATCACATCTGTTGTTTCAGGATGTTGAGGAAATGAAATGATTTCACCACCTGCTACAAGCAAATCCTACTCTACTCAGAAATGGGTGTGAGTTTGTGACAATCGTCTTTGTTTGAGAAAAAGATTGGCTTCAGTGCGGTCATACGATACCTGCGCTTTTCATTTCCTTAAACCGGTACCAGTCTCTGCACACCTATGATTTTTCAGAAATAAAGACAAACGAAAAGTATCATCTACTCATTTATGCATCAAAGATGTACGTTGTTGAAATTGTAATATATTATATGGCAGCAGCTGTCCAACAGCAGTAACCGACACGACGTCCTAACAGGTCACGAAGGAGTAATAAAAACAAAAGAGCAAACAAACAGACATGAGGTGTACAAAAGAATAGAAAACCCAGCGAAAAAGAACAAGACAAACTCTCGGAAAAATTGTTTGGCTTAACGACAAAATTAATTTTGGATTACTGGCCAGGTCAAAGAAGAGCTCACACACTTCAGTCACCAGAACTACAAACAAATTAAGTGAATCGGTGAAGAGTTTAACCAATTATTCCAATTTTGTGAAAAATTACTGGTGTTATTCTAATTTTACCTCGGACTGGTAACAACAAAATTACCAAAGAAGTATTTGTGGTTCATTGAACCAGAGATGTATGATTATCATCAAATTTGTTGAGGGAAGGTAATACCATTCTTCCCGAAGAGGCATATAAACACGTTTTCAATCATATTCAAATTGTCCAACATTAACAGTAGCACAATTTACTGAATATACAAACCTGTTTTAGGTACTGTCTTCGCCGCACGCTACCTGGAAGTACTCAGACTAAGCGTGCAGCCACGTGGGTCATCAGGGGATTAATACACTCATTCCATCTATGACAACATGCTGGAACTTTGGTGGTGGGTAACTCACTCAAGTTACAGAGCGTAGAATTATGTCAGTTAAAGGCAAGTATTATTTAAGAAGCCAGATCACAGCCAGTGTATAAAAAGTAGATAACTTTCTCCCCTATCTTTTCTCAAAGAAATGTGTGTGTAATAAAATAGGAAACGAGTACATAGAGACACGTGATGGCATGGAAATTTTCGGTCTTCAAATATTTACAGAGCGTATGCATTGAGTTCAAGTCAAACTATTCTGTAAGTTGTGAGTCAATCTCCTGTAAGGACCTCTAGCTTCTGAGAACAGTAGTAAAGAAAATTTGTTAATTTTGAATTATGTTACATTTCTCTTCATCGCTCTAGTACACATTCAGAAACCGGTAAGGGATTACTTACACTGTAAGCAACGTATTTACATATGCAGTTTGCGGTTTGAATGATTGGATAAACAAAGATTTCATTTAAAAAATCGACCTGAACATTAGAAAAAGTAGAACATTAAGGGGAAATATTGTGGGGATTCTTGCAATAAGGTTGGCTTGTAGTCCGGTGGAGCTACTTTTGTACACGGGAACCCGAATTGGTCAAATATTAAGTCCACGAAGGGCTAGCTTTTGTGTTGGTTAGAAGTCTTCTGCTTATTACTCCAGATATGGACAAAGTTAAGTTAGTTAACTACTAAGTTAGGTCATTACTATGCCTGAATTCAGATTAATCGTTTGGATTGCCTAAGACAGAAGCCTATTGGTCCAATGGTCTACTCGAAGTTTGTTTTCTTATTCGGTAATCAGCGCTGTGTCCAGTTGACACAAAATTACGGTTTAAGGCCTACAAGCGCAGTTTTCGACTCAGATAAAGCAAGATCGTATGTAGACTCGTTGCAATCTTCCTGTGCACACAAATACCCAACTCTATCCTGTTGTCTTTGACAAAGAATCGTAGTGTAGAATCGTAGAGTCCATTGAGTTGGATTTATTATGCTTTCAATGCTGTCTGGTTATCTAGACAGGCCTGCTTTTAACATGGAATTCCGGTGCATCGTTTTAATAAGCTGCAGCAGGGTTGCATTCACAGTATTGGAGCAGTATCTGGTTATATGAATAGATTTGAACTATATAATTAGGCCAAAAAGCTCTAACTTCAAAAAGCATTATCGATTCTTATATGAGCCATACCAAACTTTTGGAGTGCAGTGTAGGTAAACCTTTGGGTTGATTTTCGAGGTCCAATAACTTAACCTGAACTGACTAGACGAAATAATGCTTCTTGACTACAATATTCGGCATTGCACAAAATAAGTTACCTAATGGCGTAACTGACGGCTATCGTTCTTATACTGATTAGTAGTTGCGTTAGCCGAACTTAACTTTCTAGAGTCGTTGTTTGGCAGGTACGGCTATCCATTGACATGGGACTTTTCGTTAATTCTGCATCATGTTCTCGTTTACTGTTGGAAAGCGTTTAGCAACTGGACTGCATAGGTGATTATGAGTCCTGTCAGTGTATTATTTTTGGAGAAAAACCCACAGTAAGCTTGTTCTCTAATTAAGGCTGCTGAAATCCAGCCGTATTGGTAGCTATGGCGGACTTCTTATGTGAATTTCAATTAAGCGAAATTGAATTCTAAAATAGTATATAATGAGCGGTAGGGACCAATCTTTCTCGAATCTTATTTTCGAAAACTAAAAGATGTAAGAACAGTGCAACACCAACGCAACGAACCTACCTTAAATGACTTCTTGATTTAACGAATTTTTCCATATCCTCTAGAAATGTGTATGAGAGCTTACTAACTTACTTTCGTACATATTTATCATGCCTGAGACCCATAGAGGGTTCGAGCCTGAGATATGCCTACCTTACTTGTTGATTATCCTGGACACGCTGCTTCCAGTCTTCCGTTCGCGATGTCTTGGTCTTTATACTGGAGATTCGGTTTCTTCTCCTTTTTGCGCCAGAAGGCTCGGATTTAATGAGCCTACTCAAATTGAAACAAAGTCAAACCTACTCACTCAAAGTCGCCAATGCAGCGCAGTCGATGGTTTTTTGCCTTCTGGACTATGGCATATTGTTACAACTAGTAGGGTGTCGCAGTTATGTCCATTCCTTCTTGCACCTTCCACGCAGATAGGACCATATATTCGACGTAGAATTCTTCTTTCAAAGGTATGAGTTGCAATTTTACTTCCAGCTTTTGGCTCTAATAGTGTTTTTTGTTGAGCATAATTTTTGTCCTTCGAAATAGGAGTTTAATTGTAGTCCAGTTGTATCGATAAGCCGAAGTAGCACCGGTTGCCAATGGTGATTCTTCGTAGGATCTCTATTAGGATGTTATTAATTGCGTTCACGTTTGCCCCGAGGAAGACATTTCTACCTCAAGAGAGATAAAGAGAGAGAGAGATCTTACACGATGGTTTTACGAATTAAATTTATTGTAAACGTCTCTGTAATAAATTTTGCAGAATGTACCCCAACGTATCATGTCAATTTTTCACTTTTAACTTGAAAGTAGCTTATGTCTTCGCAGGCAGGCGCATAAAAGTTACTGCCAGAGATTCATTGTTGTACCAATAATACAAATATTTTCATTTAAATGTGTTTTCAGTACTAGGAATTAAGATACGTATAAAGGTTGACGGTTTAAAAAGTGTATAAAGAAACTATTGGTATATTCTAGAGATGTATTGTCATTTGGAGTATAAGATTCAATGACAGCCTTGTAAAACACTAAAGATCTAGATCTACAGATCTAGGCCCTGAGTACAGGCAAAAGAAAACAGAACAAATAATTTCCTCCCCGAAGATGGTGCACGCAAGTAGACAAAAACAGCTGGAGGGAGAACATGCTATCTGGGGCGACATGGAGAATATTTGTTCAGCCACAAGATGGGATAAACCGTGAACAATTGGAATATTACGATAACTTCTATGTGCTGATAGTAGTATTTTCTTCCTTAAGCTTATGGTGTTTTCATAAATAAATTAAATTCGAATTGTATGTATGTATGTATATGTAATAAAATACGCTAAGGTATGTACATAGCATTTACGGCGTTTACTGGAATCAAAAGTTCCCAGCGTTATCTTTTCATTGATAAAAAACTTCATGGAAATCATCATAGTACTTATCGTAGTTGCAGGCCAACAGAAATTGTATTTATCGCACTTAGCAAAACAATGTGGAAGTTATCGATTCATTTTGTGCGGTTTAAGAAAATGGACATACATATGTTCGTCATACGTACATACAATATTTACATATTATGTGTTTGAAATCGACACTTTTGCAAAGCATGTATGTAGCTCCTAGCTTCATAGCTGTGATTGTCGTTTACGATTGTAATAAAAAAAAGTAATGAAGTCAAAGGTGTAAGCTAATGTGCACTGGAATCGTCTAAAAGATGTAAAAATCACTGATGTATGTGCAGATGACTCGCAAATTGAAATTGAGTCATATTTTTCTGTTAGCTTAGTTAATATACAGATCATGTGAAATTTCAAAATGCCCCGTAGCACACAGTGTTGACGATTTTTGTTTAAATCAGAGGGGCAGTCACATTGACAAAGTGCGACAATGGTAGCTCCAATTATTATCAAATATATGTGCAAACCCTATTTTAAATGAGTAAGACTAAGTTCATGAATGACTGGAAGGACTTCCATAAATGGAATTTACAAAATAGACGAAAATAAAATCGACTAAACAAATCGAAGTTAAAACAAATGGATTGAACAAACGCAAAAGTTCTGAATAATTCGAGTTTGAGAGAACATTATCTTAAGGAAGTTCCATTGTTCTATATATGAAATATTAGTCTAACATACAATGACATCCATAAACATTATAAATGTGACGAAGGAATAATAAATTGGCATTGCATAAAAACGTCTTTCCCAGCGTATAACCAATTTTTGTCATGTATCTTTAACAGCACGATAAACATTTTTTCTCTGGCTATGTATTTATCGAAAGCTGAAACACGTTAGCCCCTTAATCTCTTTATCACGACCTAAATGGAAGTATGGTTCGGTTTTCTAAGGGTGTTTATAACTCGTGATGCCGTGACTCTTATGTCACGAGCTTTGAGTGACACATTTAATGAAATTGGGAATGGTTTCAAAATGGGTTCACTTTGTATTTGTCTTTGTCTACTTTGTATTTCTTGTCTAATTCGAGTTTTAACCAGATTTCATGTGCCTCCCTGCCTCTTTGCACTCAATAGCTCCTGATAAGTTAAAGTCGAGGGTCGAGTCGAGGGAGAATCGAGAGGACTGTAGTTCTTTCGTGCATGCATTGCTCCCGGGACACGTCGCTGAAAATGATGATTATAATAAAAAAAATTGGCCGGCACTCGCAACTTTGGCTGCTACCATTTGCAACAAACTACTTTCCAGCCCAGAAGCAAATATTTTAATTCATTAAAATTTATGTTTATCACACATCCCTTCCGTGGTTCCACCCTCATTCTCTCAGTCCGTCCCTGGATCTGTTTCTGTAACACCCGCCAATCCTTAAATATTTAAATAAGAGATTTACATATATTCCCTGGTACCTTGAGCTTCGCAAATTGTTTAGAAATCATTTTTGGAAATGTGTCATGTATACCATTTTTATGGTTATTTCAAAAAGATGCCCAAATGAATTAGCCAACTGCATTTCTTCACCCGAAATACAAGCCACACTCGAAAGGCGCATCAGTTCACTCTTAAGTAAACTTTTGGACTAACTGTTATGTTAAGAGACTTGTTCTTTAGCCGCACACTTACAAATATGGATTGCTCGTCTCAACTCACTTCACAATACATATTTTTGATCATGTACTTTTTATTTTGAATAGGACAAGTCTTCACTTATTAATTTTCCATTTACATATATACTTTAAAACTAAAACATTGTTGAGAGATTGTGAAATACGGAAGGACATGCAAAAAGTCAAAACCTTGATATGCTTAGTTTTCCGGGCACAAAGTCTCACTTAACGGCCGATAACTCATTGATTTACATGATTGCCTATGATAGGACATGAAGCTAACATACAGTCATCCAGCTCGGGTTCCCATCATCAACTACTCAATTGCAGGGTTCGATTCTAGGGAGCAGCACAATTTGTAGAGTGGTTAACGGAAATACTCTACAGTACTCGCGTACTCTTTCCTTTTCTATAAAATTTAGCAGAAAATTAACTCCTAATGGTACTGAGAGATACACACAAAGTTATCCACACTGCATCAGGGAATATTGTCTGGACGTGTCTGGGCTTGCGAGGTAACACTTATGTCATCGCATCTCCGTCTAGTCCTAAAAGACTCCCTTCGCTGTTTTAAATATACTCATTTTTCGCCCCCGGCAGGGAAGGAAACAATACATTTCTAAATTGATTAGACTATAAACAAAACTAAAACACGATGTAACTTACTTAAGAATTTCAACTTTCTTCTCCAGGACGCTGACCTCATACTCGATATGTCTGAAAGGTCGCGGATGGGTGAGTCACTGGAGTTAGATTTTCAGCTAAATTTTTCCATCAATTGACTCCGACACTGCAGCGTTTTTCAGACTGGTCAAGGACAAATGTTATATCCAAAAGAAACACATTTGTTCACATTATTTTAACAGTCAGACTGCAATCAAATCGCTTGATAGCATTAATTGCTGCGAATACATTCCTAAAATTTGTTACAGATTCTAGCAATTCCGTGAAAAAAGTTTAAGGAGAAATATCGTTAAATACTTTTAACTTATATGGGTGTCGGGATAAGCGACAAGGGAATTGAACTGTGAACCGAGAGCATCAGTCAGCCTACTGACCAAATCAATTTGTATACAGGTTAACGTTGAACGCTCTCTTTTTCTCTGCTTCGTCAGTTTAGACAAAGCAAGAATATGGTCCATGCTCGGCGTCATCACAGTTCACTGCTCCATACGAGTGCATCTCTATATGCTTGATGCTCTTCACAATGACTTTAGCACAAGGGACGATGAAGAAATTGAATTTATTCGTCGCCTCCTTTCCTATTGAAAATTCAACATAGAGAGAAAAACAAAAAAGAAAAAGTCTAAGCGAACACCAGTCTTATAGGCAGCATATATTGGTTTTGTGTAAATTGTTTTAAGGGATTTCGTCCGCGCAATTTGACAATACCCCCAAGTGTGGCTTACGTGTGGTCCGGTCACCTATCAGCCAAGCCAATCGAACTTAATCTAACAGCCAAATAAGAACTAGCAAAAAAGACTCGTGACGGGCTGCGTCACGCATACGAATTTGTGTTCAAATATTTTGTTAGCAACCTACTAGAAATGTCGTAAGAACAAATAATAATTTCAAAATGTTATGGCCCCTTTATAACATAGTTTAAAATTTTATTATTTTAGAATATAGTATGCCCTGTTCCTCTTTATGGCGCCTGAAGATTCTGATATTCTCCTCTGTTTCCACACCAGAATTCTGTCTGGACGCTCCTGCTGTACTATATGTTTCCCTTTTTCAAATAAATTCATTTCATAAGAAATCTTATGTCATTCTCTAACATACGAAATCTCCACTTCACCTGTCTCCTCACAACCACAATATTTAATCGATCCACTTAATTCGTACTCGAATTGCGAATCTGTGTGAAGGCCACATACCTCTGCATCTAACAAAAAAATCGCTTACTTTATAATTCTCAAGGTCACCCTTGTGTAATGACCAGACTAAGAGCCATGTTTTTCTCTTGATGACCATGATTTCTGTTCAAAACACGCTAACACCGCTGTTCGCCATGCGGAAAGAATAAATAAATTTGAGGAACTGAGCTAACTGCAAACCTATAAAATTCGCCAAAAACCTGTAGTGTATACAAAAGTAACTTCAAACTGGAATCACTAGTTTAACCGTAAGTCAGGCTCATGCTCTCACTCCATTTGGTGCCGAAGAGTCTCATGAATAGAAAAATCGTTTAGGCCATAAATAAAATTCGCTCCAAATTTCCACCACTCATGAGTCAATCCCATGAATCACGGTCCTCACTTGCTCTCCCTCCCTGTGGAGCACCAGACTGTCCATCCATTAAACAGAGATACAGCAAGTGTTTTTAACGTTTCAGGCGACTTAAACAATTAAGTGTGGCAACTTAATTGTCGTTACCTAATCACGCAGGAGGTTTAGTTGGTCGTTAACTTTCGCATGTTGTGCGAAGTTATCTTAGCATGATTACCGCTCTCCCACTATTAGCTGCCGTAGCGTTGGTCGGTTGGTTGTGTTTATTTTAAATAGAAATGATTATATCATTCTAAATCGCTTTCGCCTACACACTCGAGTGCAAGCAAGCACTGTGAACGACCACATAGCAGAGAAGTTGATATTCCATAAGTAGATGGGATGACTTTACACGAATATCTGCTTCAAAAGGTTTTCAGTCTGCCGGCTGTTCGTTTTTGCCTACACGTACCGATGTATCATCTTCAACTGCGGTTTGAGCGTTTCTTGAATATTGAGCAGCAGCAAGCTGCTTCGACCAGAGAGCTTGCTGTGTGATGATAAGATTCGATTACACGCCAGTTTAGTAATCACAAGGCTTGTGGGTAGTAGGTCTAGCGTCTGACCACATTTACTTTTCTATGTTATTTCTACTGGTAGTTGTTTTGCACATTTCTGAATTCGCCGCATCTCCTTCTCTTCTGCATGTTTACCTGTTCGTGGGGAACGGATAATCATACGCAACGCACGCCGTCGTTAATCACATCCTATTTTTACCTTCACCTTGTGATCTTTACCAGGTATCTCTGTGCTTCAAATTTAAAATTAAATCATTCTCCAAGCGGAATGAAACTCCTACACGTGCAAGTGTGATAAAGTAAAGCGTCGCGCAGCCTTTGCGAACAATCGGCACTCCTCCGATGACACAAAATTCGGCAAAAAGGAACCGCGAAAATTTAATTCGTCGTTCGCACGGATATAAATACATTGCCAAGGTCGAGAAACGCATTTTTTACGCTCACTCAAGCAGCAAAGTTCACTGGAAAAAATCATTTGACTCGTCTTTCCGAAAGAAGATTATAAAATCTGGCACTTTTTCTAGAGAGATGGGTAGACACTCGCGTCCAACCTGTAGAGCTTCGTGTCTCATAAAACTTTCTATTGACATGCAACCTACTTCACACTTTTAATTAGGCACCGAATTTATTGCAGTCTGCTGGGAAAAAAAACATTTATTACCAGCAGCAGTCGTGTCTGCTGCAACAGTTGTTTTGATGAAAATGGGAAAAGTGGGTTTCAATCAAACCCTGCTTTGTGAGTGGCGAAGATATTGTTTAGTTACGTCAGCAATTGCGTCAAAGCCCCAGGTAACAAACTTTCATTTTTATAGAATAAGAAGGTACTCACCGAATATTGCCATAATGTGAGGTTCAAACGAAGTTGCAAAAAAAAAATCCATATCATCATCATCGAAGAGAGATCAGTGAGTTATTACTACCGTAGTTAGGCGAATATCCATATTTAACAGTCATAAAAAACAGGAGAGGAATACGAATTTAAATAATTATATGAAAACAGAAGAACAAGAAGTAAATGAAGAGGAAGAAGATGTCAACATGCTGAAAACGTTTCGGGTTTCGATTATTTTTTTGTTTTGTGTTTCTACATTTTTATTTTTTGTTATTATTTTTTTATTATTTTTTGCCTTTAAGTTTCTTTTTTGTTTTTTTTTTATTAGTGTAATTCTATGTCCTTTTTCCGGTCTGATGTAGCCACCAAGAGGAAAGTTACTCCTTGTCAAAACTACTCTATCGCGGGCAGAAATCGATCTAATGAACTGAATTAGATCCTTATGGTTGCGACCGACGTCCGGATAGTTTTGGAGCTGCTTCTTTACTGCTTACCGATATAGATGATATGATAGTCTTCTTTATCCTATAGCACGACTATCGAGGTAAAATAGGGAAAAGCTTCAGGTGGTCCATTACGTTAGGGCATTGAGCCTTTGGTGCCTAATGGGCTTGGATCAGACTGAAGTCATGGATGGAGCAATGTGACTTCGAATCAACTTAATAATAAACTAATCTATCCTGATTTAGTTGAGCTCGTTGGGCTGGAATTTCTGTTGTTGAGATTCAGGTGTCAAATCGTCGCAGTCCGATGACACAGCGACAAGGCCTCTTGAACACCCTTTTCTTTTCCATCTGAGAAGGACTCACGTTATACCTATCACAGATGACAACCATATATCAAGATTGGTATGATTTTAGCAGATCAGCTTCACTCTGGTATCATGTTGACTGCTGTAAAACAGTCCCCTAGCCATGGCGAAGGCTTTCTTATTTCTGATCAAACCTTCATCAATGTGGATACCATCATACAGATACTGGTCCCACCAGAGGACAATGCTTTAAACAAAGGATTTTTGAAAAGACTTCCCACTATTCTCTTTTACCTTTCGCCAAATCCTTGAATTATTTCGAAGTCGCATTTCAACAAAGAATTTATTGTTTCGACTTTCTGGCCTTATCCGTACGCGATAAGATTTTTTGGCAAACATTTCACTTATGTGAGGTCTAACCAACTCACCCGAAGAGTCCTTTTTTGGTGTGGGAAAATAGGCTGTTCCACAGCTGTCTTCTTATATGCATTGCTCAGCGAATTGTTAAACAGGGTTGTTTACAACTTGAGTCTACTTAAAGACTGACTTCCAAACAATAATACGATACCTGTGCTAAGCTTTTTGCATCGGCAGAAAAGCGGAAATCTACATTCGGTAGCAAATGAATTGATGGTTGCGCGTGTTGACCCAGACGCAGTGTCTGCAATTCGGGCACGCGTACAGTGTTTGTGTGGGATGTTTTCAAATTATGTGTTGTTGACTTTATATACACTTATCCATAGCCTTTGAGTTTATATGGTGCAGAACCATGTTCTGTAACCCATCGACTCTTACTGACTTGTTTATTATCAGTATATTGAAAATATCCTGGAGTTCACCTTAAGGAGTTATTTCAATCATCAGCGCCGAAAATCATTATTGAACCTGGTAAAACCAGGGTTATCGGATTGTCATTGGTTTATTCCGTTGATCGTGTACACTTTCTGAAAACCATTACTCTCACCTTCTCTTGGAGATCTTCAACTATTAAAAAGTCGTTGTCAAGCACTGTCCAAAAGTTGACTAAACTTACACATTTGCTGCATTTGGTATGAATACTTGTTCCAAGTCGGTGTCAACAATTTAGTTTACTTTAGCTATTATGCAGTTTTACTATTCTAAAGGAAAAAAATCAATCTCAGCGCTGCCTATGGCGCCTAACACTTGTTCTTGTTTGTTCTTTTTAGGTATTCTTCTAAACTTACTACTGTTCTAAGCAAAAGGATATCAGTCCATATATTGATTTCATATTCCAGAATAATACAATAATTTTCAGCTGTTCTGTATTTAAAACGAAATGATGATGGATACCAATACAAACACATGCACAAGCATGTTTGTAAAGTCTTGGAACCTTTTTTTTTTAAAGAATATGTCAAGTTGGCTAAAACCAACCGGACGCTTGCAGGATAAGGATGGCCACTTAATAAAAAGGCCACTTTTGCAAGCTGAATAACGGTAATAACGAGGAAAATACCGCTATCATACAATATATGCGATGATGGTCACGCATTTCTTTCCGAACTGAGGGAAGTTCTTTCAGGATTTGGCAAACTAAAGTCCAACAAGACTACTGATGATGATTGACTACCTGCCGACCTTTTCAAAGCAGCTGGTACACAAACTCATCTGTAAATCTGGTCAGATGATAGTATACCCGACGGATGGGGTCTTAACATCGTTTGCCGGATCCTAAAGAAAGGAGACCTTCTTAACTGTGATAATTACAGAGGGATATGTCTCTTAAATTCATCGTGTAAGATATTTTTCACCGTTCTGTGTATATGCATGAGGACCTACGGCAATGGTTAAATTGTTAAATTATTCACAATACGACAGATGTTGGAAAAACATGAAAATTTCAAGGAGATAGATACCATGCAGATAAGCTATACAGCGTATTATCTAGTTTTGGCATTAATCCAAAACTCGTCTATTTTTGAAGAATGACGACGAAGCGTGTAAAAATCATGAACGGTAAAGATTTAAACGAGATCTTTGATATCGAAAAATAATTTAGATAAGACGACGCACTGTCATGTGATTTCTTTGACATCATTATTTAGAAAATACATATGTTCTACTTGCATATACTGATGACATAGAAATCATCGGAAGAACACAACGGGCTGTCAGTGGCTCAAATCGGTTAAGATAGTAAGACAGAGCATATTCTGTCTACGAGAAATGTCCACCAAAACCGACGCCTTGGACGTAACGTCACTATAGACCGATATAACTTTGAAGTAGTAAGCGACTTTAGACTTTTGCTTTTAAGTTAACGCAAACAAGGACACCAACCCGGTGATAAAATAAAAGATCACACTTGCCAATCGCTTTGTTTTTGGTCTTGAAAGGTCATTGTGGAATTAAATCCTCTCTCGAACAAGCAATATATCCCTGTATAAGACCTTGATAGTTCGAGTCGTGCTATATAAAGCAGATGCGTTTTATTATATGAAAACTTTAATTTTTTTTTATAATAACCCACCGTGGCGTATTGGTAAGTGCGTCGATCGCCGCGTAGAAAGTCTGGGTTCAATTCCCGGCCGGGACACCTAGCATTTTTTCACAGCACCACCTCTTTCGTGGTTTTGCGTGCTACTGTTCTTCACGAGTAGAAGGAGCCCACAGTTTTTTGCCGACTCCGAACGGCGAGAATTAAGAAGCTTTCCATAGACAATTGATTAAATTTTAGATTTAAATGCATTTTTATCAATTCATTCTAAATTACTTACATGCTAGACAAAAATACTTAAGACTAGCTTAACTTGGAACTCCTGGTTTTTCTTTCTTCTTAACCTAACTTAAAAATAAATCTAAAATCTACCTACCACCTAAAACTTATAACTCTATACAATAAAATTAACCTAAAACTTAACTCTACTTAACTATTTACATTAAGCTCAACTATGTCCGTAAAAATATACGGACGCGTGCACCAGGGCGTATGTGTTATTTATATGCTTTACATATACATATATCTAATACGCCGTGATGCACCTTTTTTTAATTTTTATTTTTGTTGTTTTTTTGTATGTTTTTATATTTTTTATTTTTTTTTTTATTTTTTTGCTTTTTAATTTTACATAGACAATTGATACTCTTTGAGTGTTGTCAGCAACTCGATAGAGGTGGTGCCGTGAAAAATGTGAGGTGTCCCTTGCGGGAATCGAATCTAGACTTTCTGCGTGGCGGTCGACGCACTTACCCACTACGCCACGGCGACCACCACTGTAATTTATTTTCATATTTCAGGTAACTTGCCTACATTAGTTATATTCATTTACAAGAAAAATCTATGAAAATTCTTTCCATTCTTTTACAACTTCGGTTGTGTGTCGCACTTTGCATTTTTTTACCTTTCTGACAAGACAGAAACCAACCCAACCCACTCAACAAACCCTATTGTGGTAGTTTATCAAGAATGTTGCAGCATTTACGATTCATTTAAAGGGATTGCTTGTTTGCCTTAAGTGACCGGCGTTAAGCCACAGCACCGGCCGAAGGTATAGAGGAAGAGAGTATACCGGCGTGTATTAGTTTTAAAAGCCTGTGGATCGTAATGAGGGGGAAATGTTGAGCTGGAAAGAGCATTCCATATGCGAGTGGTGCGGGTAAAGAACGAATTTAAATGTACGCCCAAAAGTGGTCTTAAGACTGAACGGGTGGGCATTCCTAGCCCACCGATAACCTGTCACCTATCGACAATTAACTGTTTAAGATCCTTGATGCAAGATGTTCTTCTAAGCAAAGCAGTGAGTGGGTATTGACCAACATCTTACACATTGTATTAGGTGGTTCATCGCGAGGTTTGATTTTCAATAAGCCTTTTTTAAAAGATCACACATTACCTCTATTAAACTGATTTGTTATTTTGTTAAATAGAGTTTGGCAAGACGTCATGGAAGACCACAACAGCGTTTCCAAATTCTTAAAAAAAAACAGCACTCTGCGAAAATTGTTTATCGTGTATTTCGATAAACTTAGTGTGCTTAATTCAGCAACTGAGCAATATTGCCAATACCATTCGCAAATTTGAGGCCCAGTTTACATTAGTGGCTAATACTTGGTCCGTAAAACCACATCCAGCACGTAGTATAGGGACGTGCTGAATCGATCCATCGCCATACTTAGCAGCTTGCCCATGCTAACGAACTATTTGGTTTCTGAGCAAAGCGCATGCTCGCGTTGAGCTCTGATTTGGACAAGACGGCGCTTCGAGCCATGCAGCGCGTGAAACAGTAGACTTGTTAAAACATTATTTTGGTGAGCACTTAATATCACGTTTTGCTATTATAAATCGGCCGTCTAGATTGTGCGATGTCACACCTTTTGACTATTTTCTCTGTGAATAAGTAAAGTCACAGACTTTCAGGAATAAGCCAGCTACGATTGCCACTTTGGAAGCCAACATGACTCGTGTTATTCCCAAGATACCAGGCACTGTGCTCGAAAGAGTGGCCAAAAATTGGGCTTTCCGAATAGACCATTTTAGCCGTAGTCGTGGCCAAAAGTAAATTCCATGAATTGTACATTTTATCGATAACACACTTTTGTAGATCAGTTTAGGACTTTTGTAGTTTTTATTGCATTATAAATAAAATCTCATGAAGAATCTATGTTTATAAAACGAGGTAGCTTAGATGAGCGAGAATACTTTAGTAATAAACTTTCTTGAACAATTAATATGAGGAATGAAACTTAACGGAAACAATATAATTCGACAACGACTACGCTCAGGTTTGTGCAATCCAAATAGATTTCCTAGCAGGAATCCTAAGCAGCAGAAAATTCAGTTGGATATATAACGTGCAAGTTCGGAATTCTTACATACGTACGTATGTATGTATATGAAAAAGCTCTTCGAATCAAATCGAATCCTCAACCGAGAATTATCCAGACCGACACTTCACTTCTCTATTTGGATTCACATAATTGCTGAATAACAAGCCGAATCTGAATGAGTAAGATAACGTCGTAACGGCGCATACATTTTTACCACCAGTGTACTTACGCCGGCATATACAACCGCCTTGGTTCGGGATGTCAACAACAATTAATTCGGCGCAAAGTGTGTGCTACAGCAGAATACATAGCAGTTCTCTTCTTCTTCTTCTTCGGATGGCGCTACAGTCCGGGGTGCACCTGGGCCTCAACCAACATGCCTCTCCAGCTAGCACGCACTCCAAGTTGGTTGAGGTCCCTTTCCACTTGTGTGCGCCCTCTCAGTCTAGGACGTCCTCTGTTGCGTTGTCCCTGTGGTTGTATTCGAAGACTCTTCGGGCCGGAGCAGTGTTGTCCATCCGCTCTACATGGCCTAGCCACCTTAAGCGTTGTACCCGTAGACGGTTGACTAGGCTCATGCCGCTGTACAGCCCATACAGTTCGTGGTTGAATCTTCTCCTCCAGATGCCATCAACGCAAACAGGACCAAAAATCACACGCAGAACTTTTCTCTCGAAGAGACCAAGGGCTTCCTCATCCGCTTTTAGTAGCGTCCAGGTTTCTGCGCCGTAAAGCAGAACTGGGATGATCAAGGGGTTGTACAAAGTCACTTTGGTCGTTCGGGAGAGGGCTTTTTACTCAATTGCCTCTTAAGCCCAAAGAAACAGCGATTGGCAAGAGTGATTCTGCGCTTGATTTCGGTACTGATGTTGTTGTCCCTATTCACCGCGGAGCCGCTAGCTAGCAGTTGAACGGACTTGTGGAAAATCGTGCCTCTGATGTTGACGTGACAGCGCGTCGCCTTGTTTAAATCCTTTTTTGACATCGAAGGTCTCGGTGAGTTCGCTACCGACCTTGACGGAGCAGCGAAAGTTCTCCATCGTCATCCTACACAATCTGACGAGTTTGATAGGGATGCCAAAACTAGACATGGCACTGTATAGCTCGTCTCTATGCACGCTGTTATACGCGGCCTTGAAATCGACTAATAGATGGTGACATGATAATTCCAGATTCTCAGCACTGACTGCAACTCTACCACCAGTTGTCCATTAAGGTCTCAGCAGCCTTTAGTCCGAGGTTTGTAGCCGCCGGATAACTGTTTTATCTTGCGGTAAAAATTTCGGACGTCATTCCTGCCATAGCACCTCTCCATTTCCTCGACCGCGCGCTTCTCGTGCTCTTTCTTTTTTCTTCTGAGAAGCCGGTTCTCTTCCCTTTTTCTCTGTTTGTAGAGCTTACAAACAGCTCTCGTCGTTCGATGCAGCGTTGCCTTGTAAGCTTCCTGTTTGGCTGCATGCGGCTGCCTGCACTCGTCGTCTTAGGTGGTGGCGTGAAACCCAGCACATCAGTGGCGGCCTCTTTGGTGGCTTCTTGACAACGTTTCCATTTGTCTTCTATTGTTTGTGCAGGCAGCGTCGAACTTTGAGACAGTTTCAGAGAGAATCGATCGGTAAAGGCTCTTGCGATCGGCCGCGATTGTAGCTTTCCGACGCCAAACCGTTTTGGCCTGTCTCGACTCCGTTGCTATCTCGATATCCGGGTTCTTACCATGGCTACAACAAGGAAATGATCCGAGTCGATGTTTGCACCTCGGAAGGTTCGGACATCGAGAATACTGGCGTGCTGGCCACAGAGAGATTTCGTCCCGAGGCGAAGTCAACTAGCCTGAGTCCGTTTCCGGAGGTATTGGCGTGCAGTCTGTGTCTTCCGATGACTTTAGCAAAGACTTCTTCTCTTCCCAGCTGAGCGTTGAAATCTCCTAGAACGATCTTGGTGTTGTAGCTGGGGCATCGATCGTATGTCCTTTCTAGGAGGTGATAGAAGTCTTCTTTACTGCTGTCATCTTTTTCCTCTGTCGGGGCGTGGGCGCATATGAGGCTTATATTGCCGAATTTATCCTTGATGCGGATTGTTATGAGGCGTTCGCTTACGTGTTGGAAGCTTAAGACTTTTTGCCTAAGTCTGCCTCGAACAACAAAACCGCATCCAAATAAGCGTTCTCCTGTAGCAGTCGCCGTGGTATATGTCGCAGTTTCTCAATCTTCTCTTGCCCGGCCCATCCCACCGCATTTCCTGGATTGCGGTAATGTCTGCTTTATAGCAGTCCAGGGCCTCCGCAAGTTCATCGGCTGCACGTGGTCTGTTTAGGGACCTCACATTCCACGTGCAGATCCGTAAAGCATTGTCCTTTGTTCGTTTGCGGGGGTCGTCAACAGTGTATCCATTCGTATCCGAGTCATTCGGTTGGTTCGTAACTATTATTTTTTAATGTGGCCGGGCAGTTACCCCGACGCACACCCCCAACCTGGAGGACCGGGCCCTTTTTTATACCTCTTGGGCGGAGGTCGCACTTAAAGGTTTAACAAGTTGAGTTCGGATGAACAACAACCAGTATCCGGTAGCTACCGACGTGGAGGTACTATAACCGCAGTTGATGTGTGGGAAACAGTTACAACAGCTGGGCATCGCCGGGTTGATACCAATCAGTGCCATCTGTTCTCACATCACCCAGCCACCAAAGACTTCTTCTCTATAAGACAATAATTCCAAATATCACTGACTATACAGGACCTCGTGTGGAATTTAGGAAGATTTTGAGATCGGACTGGGAATTGGCTATACCCATTCCTAAGAAGCACATGATAGCTGATTAATTCAAGTCCAAGTTGAATCTTCACATGAGGAAATAGGCTGAGCGATGAGAGTAAAATTATGATACCGACAACTGCCTATTGAAAAACTTTGAATAAGGACCTTTTTGTAAAGATGCCAGAGAGGGCGGTAAACCATTCTCTAAAATGTTACTTATAATCACTGTTTTAACTGAAGAAATATTTTCACACAACGAAATAATTTTGATTTAAAGAGACTGATGGGACAACAAAGTTGAATGTGTTATGGATCAAAGCATAAAAAATAATCGTAAAAAAAATAAGTTGTGTCAAGTGTTTTATTCACAACCCGGTGTGTCACAGTGACAGCAGAATAAGATAGTCTGACAGTAGCCAGGATTATCTCGTCTATCTTGCTTCCTACGTAACTTATGGTTTCATGACCAGCCTATATTGCTAACCGTTTTCGTTTACACTTAGCTTCATACTAACAGATCAACCCACAGTGATGAACGGTCAACTACTTTCTGAATCTACTACGTCCTCTCCTCCAAATTCGCAGCTACAGTCCAACTTTACCCTATTATCAGCTTACATAATGATATTATGTACAGCATGGTCAAGTAGTGATCCAGTTGGTGTTTTACATTTTTAAAGAGACACGTAGCGTAAAACCTGAAATTGAATCTCTCTCCCAAAATAATAATAAGAAACATATCTTGAAAAAGACAAAGGATGTTAATTCCCGTGATAAGTAAACTTTATTTCCCCATTCAAATATTATCTGAATCAACACAAGATCTTAACCAAGACTAGATACGACACACAACTCATTTCTTTAGCTAAATGCCTCTTTCTTTTCTATTGCAGCAAACCCGATTCTTTAAGAGACTCCCTTCCGTTACATGACAGTGCCGTGAGCACTAGCAACATGTCGCTTCAACAGCGCTTTCTGCCGGAATCCTCGCTCGCAGAGATCGCATTTGAATGGCCTTTCATTGGTGTGCATCAGCAGGTGTGTGACAAGAGTGCCACTTTGTCGAAACTTCATGGCGCAATGTGGGCAAGAATAGGGCTTAACTCCTGTGTGGATTTTTTGATGAATACTGAGCGTGGTACCCTGCGCGAACCGCTTACCACACTCGCCACATTCGTACGGTTTTTCGCCGGTATGCGTTCGAAGGTGGTACTTGAGGTTATCCGTCCGGGCGAATGCTGAATCGCAGTAAATACATTTGTATGGGCGTTCCCCGGTGTGGCTCCGGGTGTGGGTGACGAGTCGTTTCTTCTCGGAAAACGCTTTTTCGCAGTACGTGCACTTGTAGGGTCGCTCGCCGGTGTGGGTACGCATGTGTGTTCTGAGGTACCCAGACTGCTTGGTCGCGTATGAGCATATTTCACACTTGTACGGCTTTTCACCCGTATGAACCCGCAAGTGAGTGGTCAAGCTGGTGGTGCAGCGAAACATTTTCGAACAGTAGGAGCAGGTGTATGGACGCTCGTCGGTGTGCGTTCGACAGTGAACTCGAAGAGTTTTGTTAGAGGTGAATTTCTTTTCGCACTTTGGACACTGCAAGACTTTTGCGAAGTGGATCTTCTTGTGGGCTGTTAACTGGCCAGACTCACGGAATGACTTGCTGCAAATGGTGCAAACGTACGGCTTTTCACCGCTGTGTATGCGCTTGTGAGACACTAGCGAACTGGAATGTGTGAAAGATGCCTCGCAAACGTTGCACTTGTATTTTCTTTCATTGGTGTGGGTTCGCAAGTGTACGAGGAGCGTATCGCGCCGCAGAAAGGTCTTGTGGCAGACATGACATGAACGTTCTTTATAAGTTGGGTTCTCGTGAATGCGCATGTGATTTCTGATTGAGATTTGTCTTGCATACACCTTGTTGGGACACAACTTGCACGTATACGTGGGCTTTCCGTCTAGTTCTACGCTGATATTAATGTAGTCCTGAAAGAGCTCCTGGCGAGTAAATCCAGTAAAAGCGGTCTTCGGTGCCTGCCGGTTTGTGAGTTCTCTCGGTGGAACCAACATTTCATCGTTCTCTTGCTTGAGTGCAGTTTTGGTGTGCTCTTGTACATGCAGCGACAATTCTTTGGTGGACAAAAAGCGTTCATCACAAATCATACATGTCAGCCAGTTCAACTGTTGCCTTTCCTCATCGTCGATAGTGTCTTTATTAAGGAAGGCACGGATTTTTTGCTCTTCTTCGGCATCATCCGATCCAATTATAAACTCTGGCTCCTGTTTGATCATATCCTCTGTCAAGAGTATGCCAGTATATTGCTCATCGTCTTCCTCCTCTTCATCTGGCCAATCTGAAAAAGTACAAGTACCGTCCTTGACCATATCTGAGAATTCCATTTGTGTCATCTGACCAGCCATTATGAGAAGTGTTACTATTCGTTGTTTGTTTTTAATTGCAATGGAATGGTTTTCGAGCAACAAAACTTTATTCTAATGCTGTTGTTATTGTTGTGAATACGTAAACATTTTTTTCGCGTTTAATTTTCTATCGCGAACAGAGTTTTTCTACACTCCAACTGTAAAAAAGAAAAATACACTAGATTGGTGTGAAGAAAAGAGAAATATCAATTTTTTTCAGGTTGTCAAGAACTGACGGTCAGCTGCGTTTGTTGACGTTTAGGACTGGATTGGAAAGTAGTACTTGTTGGAAATATGCCAGAAAGGTTTCTATGATGCGGGTAAGGTAGTAAAGGTGTAGGTTTGTTTTAAAGCAAATTTTCTAAATATTGTTATAGGATGATTATGTTGCGTTTATATCTGCCTGTTGCTATTTATGAAATTTCAAATAATTCTCCTGCTCAACACAAATTGCGATGTTGCAGATTTATGTTTGGGAATTGTACAAGGGATGACACTGCAGAAGTGTTGTAAGTCACGCCTCGTGCAGGAGTACAGATTGAGTACAACAGATAACCAGCATGATTTTAATTTTATTTATTTGATTGAAGCTTGTAGTCATCTTACAAGTTAACATTATATAAATACGGTGTCTTCTTTAATTGAATTTTGTGCATAGAGATAAAAATACTAACGTTACTATTATTGTCCTTTATTTTGATACTCAATTTTGTGTTGTTTTAAAAATTTTTAGGGTCAGATAAGTGATTTTTGTTCGTGCAATGTGACCAAGTCATCGTAAGTCCTGCAGCCGATATTTCACCGCGTTGAAACTATTGTTGAACTTATTATCTTCCTGGTTTATGCTTCTCCCCAAAACAAGAATCACACACAGATGTTTTTTTTTCGAAAGTAGAAAGAAAAACAACACCGAGTTAAATTAAATTTTTAAACATTAGTAATTATTAATAAAGTAAGAGGATTTTTTTAAGTAAACTGCAATCCTTAACTACATTACTGGTAAGGCAGTCAAACTAACTTGTGCCTCCACCCAAGAGGTGTCACAATTCCCACGAATGCACTTCCAATGGAAACCATTTTAATTTCCGCTTATCAAATTCAGCCTATTATTTTCCCCTTTTTCGGTGCAGTCCAATTCCAGTTGTTTTTGAAACTTCACTCTGTTCACTTTTGCTTTAAGTGCGGTGTGCCCGTCGTCGGTGCTTATCCATTAAAATTATTATTTTTTTAATTTTAAAGAGATATATCTCATTCATATCCAATAGTAGCATGTGTTCGCTTCCAAATTAAATGTGAATTCTGATCAAAACAAATATTCCATTAACCTCGTGCATTCTCATAAGTGTCAACCGAATTGCGATTCCTTTCATATGTGCACACCTCAAAATAGATACCATCTTTGGATATCCCATCTCTCTCTTCACCCGCACCACAAACAACAGCCGTGAATATATTCCTTTTAAGGTAAGTCACAGCGGTGTACTTTATTTTTGCTTTTTTTCCTCTTCCGATACTCAAAGAAATTATTCATTTCCTGAAGCCGTTTTCATCGATCCCCAAAAAGGGAATGAAATCATCTTCCCTTTCGCCGAAATAAACAATGAAAAGGGTGGGATTTTTGCCTTTCTGCTGCATTTCCTCCAAAGTTCGTGCTCTGCTTCTCCCCTTCTCCACACCGAATCACACACATACACACGCATTAGGCGAGGAGGGATGGAATGCCCTTATTCGGCACACACTCCTCGTTATCATGGAGCGCGATTCACCCCATTTTTTTTAAGGAATGAAAGAACGAAAAAAAACTTTAAGAAAACAAAAGAAAAATTCTACAGCCCATCCCATTTCCTTACGCTCTATCATTTTCTTCCTCGATTATCTCCTTTCAGGGCTGCCTCTGTGGGCAGAGGAAGGCGAACACTTCGCTTAGGACGTGTGGTGTGTGGTTTCGATAAAAAGAAGCAACTAAAAAGATAACGAGCACGAGCCGGGCGAAGAGCAGCGCAGCACACACATACACACTATGTCCACCGCGAATTTTTATGAAATTCTCGAGTGCAGTGAGAGCGCTACCTACGAGCAGTTAAAGTGCAAGTACAAGCAGCTCATTCTGCAGTGTCATCCCGATAAATTAATTGACCCGAGCGCCGAATCTATGTCACCTGCATCGACACTGTCACCGTCATCAGTGCTGAAAGACGAAGACCGCTTCATTCGGATCAATGCGGCATGGAATACCCTCAAAGATCCCATTAAACGTAAGCTCTACGACGCTGAACTGTGTCAGAATCGATTTCAATTGCACAACAACATCTTCGATCGAGTGCGAGTGAGCGATCTGGATATAGAAACCTGCGCCGTAGATGACGAGGATGGTGAAGATGAAGATGCCAGTGGTGGCGGTGAAGGTGCAGTGAGAACAATAAGAACTTACCGGTGCCGATGCGGTGGTCAGTTTATTGCCGATGATGAGATTGAATTACCGAAGACCGACGACGCTGAGGTGCTCATCGAATGCACAGAATGCTCATTAGTTATAGTTTTAAGGAGATGATGACGGGTGGACCTGGAAAGTGGGTCAGCGTGTTACCAATAAAAAGAACGAAATTTGATTCGAGCATAAGACCTCATTGTTTGTTGTTGTGGGTGATGCGCTGGGTGGGGGGCTTAAAATTTATGTTTTACCGTTGCCCCAATAGAGGTGTTCCCCAGTGATTATCTCGAGAATGTAATTTTTCAATAAGTGTCTCGATTGTGCTCGGCGGGAACAATCATCGATATCAGTCATTAGGTTGATGGATGAGGTGGCTTTTCAATTGTGCAAGCTAAACGTGGAATGTTTACGGTTTACGGTTCTGTGTGAGAGGCCATTAAGTGGGGCTGGGGATTGATATGTTGATGTTTGACGGGTTCAATAACTCTGAAGAAGAGACAAGATGAGACGCATAAAAATCTTTGTAATGAGAGATGCAGTAAATGATTAGAGATCTATAGAAATTGTATAAATGTTTGTGGAGATGCAGTTAAATTGAGGGCTCTTGTTTGGCAATTTGTTACAGTGCTGTGTTCAGAGAGGATGGTAGAACGTATTCATAAAACAGAAGTGTCTGAAGGTTTATAATGAGTATAAAAGGGTGCGATGCTGTTGCGCAGAAAGGTAGGTGTAAGCGAACTTTTTTTCTCATTTATGGGGCTAACAAATTGAATACATACTCTCTTTTGCCATTGAGCTTGTTTCTTTAAGCTTATATTTGTGTTTAAAATGTTTCCTTTTGGCTTGTTTGGTGAAGTTAAGAGAGTAATTGCTGTCTTCCTTAGGGGATCTTTTTATTGAGAAAACATGCGAACTACATATATGGCGTTACTCAATTCAATGCTAGTGTATATTTTCCTATCTTTGAAAAATATATTGGCTTTTTTTGGTAATCAAGGCGTAATAGAATAGGACACTGAGTTTAGACTTTTAGGAGACTGCTTTATAATGATACGATGTAAGTTGTAAATTTGTTAACAGAGTCCGAACGCTGACATGAGAGAATTTGAGAAGAAGAATAATGCTATTTGAGAGTTGTCAGCAATTCAAAAAAGGTGGTTCTGTAAAAAATGTGCTTAGTCCCGCAACTGAATTTGGGACCCTCAACGTATGAGTCGAGGAACTTGCCTACAATACCACGACGGCCAAATACATAAAATAGAATATAGAATAGGGCGCATAGAAACCTGTCAGAAGTCAACCGTGCTAGCTCGCCGGAGTAATTTGATCCTCACTCATATAGAACATATGGATGGCTCGTTGAACGCTAGACGTAGTAAACTGTGTCTCAATTAAGTCCTTATTAGCACATTGAGGATGATTTTACATCACTGTCCCATTCAGCAATTTCAATAATGCTATCTTCTTATGGTCATTCTCCTTCTTTTTGACGAAATTATCGGCAAATGAATGCTATTTAATGAATTTTTCCAAAACAATATTCCCCCTAAGTTCTCTTCCTTGTATAACATAAACTTTGGCAGTTATAGAAGCACCAAGGAGTGTGATCCGGTTCCATTTAAATTTCGTGATGTGTCCTCGAGAGTATTCGTCTTGCTACGAAATGCCCTGTCTACGTACCAACATCGAAACTAAATGACTGTGCCGGTGTTGATAACTGTGTATTTGAATGGTATCACACCAACGCCTTGAGTAAGAGGGTCTTAGATCCACTGCCTCTAAGCTTAAATTCCGCCCGAATCTTAATTATTGGAATCCACCGTCCTTGTTTATATCAACTGGGCAAAATATAGTTTAAGTAGGTGTCGTAAACAACGTTTTATGTTTTAAAAATTGTAAAATTAAAATGGTCGGATCGTCCACTTACATATCCCTTTATTAGTCCGTTGCTTTACACAGAAATCAGAACAGTGCATAATGCGTAGAGACGACCAGCTCATTCTTTACAAACTAAAACGAAAGTGGACGAGAAATCAGGACGTAAGCAAAACACTAAACCTGTTCCAGTACATTTTTCAAGTTAATATTGTTTCTAAAGGGTGATTTTTTAAAAACTGTAGGAAAGTTTTTCAAAAAAAACATAAAATTCAGAAAAATGCATGAAATCTTTATTTGAATCGATAGTACGGTCCATGTAATTTAATGTTTGAAGATTATTTCATGCAAATGTTGACCTCAAATGGTCCATCCGTTTAGTCCAATTTTGGCATACTCTTTTCAACATTTCGGCCGGTATCTCACGAATAAATGCTTCAATGTTGTCTTCCAATGCGTCAATTGAAGCGGGCTTGTCTGTATAGACATGAGCTTTAACATAGCCCCAAAAAAAATAGTCTATAGGCTATCATTTTGGACAAAAAAAAAGTTGGATATCATCTCACCGTAGCGTTCACCATTATCAGTTCCGTTACGATTCTCATCGTCTTTGAAGAAGTACGATCCAATGATGCCACCAGCCCATAAACCGCACCAAACTGTGACCTTTTCTGAATGCATTGGTAGCTCATGCAATGCTTCTGGTTGATATTCACTTCAAAATCGACAATTCTGCTTATTTATGGTACGTAAATATTGAGCCAAAAATAAACTGACAATAAAATGGAAGAAGCGCGCGATGAACTCTCTTAACAAAACACGCATTTTGATAATAAAATTCAATAATTTGCAAGCGTTGCTCGTTTGTAAGACGATTCATGGTTAAATTATGGACCAAACTGAAGATGTTTGACAGTGAAATAAAACACGATACGTGCGTCAGCTGTTTAAACCAGTGTTGTCAAAAAGAGAATAGCTAAAAAATCACCCTTTATAAGTGACAGTGAGAATCCTTTTTATACAATATTCTTACAGTTGCTTGCAGAACAGAGACCACTTCGAAGGTGTTACGCATTCTCCTTGTTCCAGCATTTTGTGGTGAGTTTTAACCAGCTTTCAAAAAAACTGGTACTTTTCCGGCTTAAATTAGAGCTCTAGCCGACAAAATGCGGCCGTATTCAACAAGGGTGGCTCAGTAAAATCGTATTTTATGCAAAAGTACTAAATAGGATTTGGAAAGGGCAGTACAAAACGAGAAAAAAATTAAAACATGACGGCTCAATCTCAACATGCTGTTTTCAGCAAGAGATCATTTACACTGGCTTTGTAAGTCTTAATCTTTTATATTGTGTAATATATTGACAATAAATTCTGAATAGCACTAATGAACATGTTCTCCGACTCATGCGTAAGTAAGCTAATTCACTCACTAATCTCTCTCACTATCAATTGTCCAGTGTGCATGCATTATCTGGTATTAGAGCAGTCATTACCAGATCTCGGAAGAGCGTATGTGTATGCTTTGGCGAACCAGTTACTACATATGGTTCTAAATCGAAAGTGAGCGATAAAATTCGTAGCAGACAGTAATACTTCAATCGACTTGTAGTATTTTTTTTTTAAATTCATACGCGTATTTGTTGCGGTTGAATGCACGGCTTAGTTTTTTTTGTTCCGCGCTGCGTTTCGTATTCAAGCAAATGAATATGATTGATGATTAAGATATTGGGGCTAAAATGGTCTTTGGAAAAAAAAGAAGAACATCAATTACAAATTAAATTATTCCTACCCGGTCAAAACAGAAGTAAAAGGTACAACTGCAAATGTTGAACAAAAAACAAAACGGTATGGGAACTGAGTTAAAATAAATAAATAAAAATATAGAATGATTTGTCTAGTTTAAACAAAGCCAATCTAATCTTCTCTTCCTCAATGCCTTCGGGCCAGGTTGTACCTCTACATGAGTTTGCAGCCGCTTTGGAAGAACACTCTGTAGTGGCAAACTGAAGGGTTGCCAAGATAATTTAAACTTTTACAGTCCGATGAAAGAGTTCTGAGTTCAATTGAGAGAACAATTTCACATAAATAATCTCTTACTGAATTTAGCCGATATGTCGCCAACACCGCCTATTCAAACAAAAGGGCTTGACCGAATTTGTGTAGAAAGCCAACGGTGTTGATGACTTAATTGACACATAAACGTTAATGGATGTGTCCAAATCAATTTTACGTGGCAAAATGAAGACAGTTAAATGTGCTTTGAGAGATAGGTGTGTTGCGGAGCCTATAATATTCAGATATGATTTCATGTGGAAGCCAGCGAGTTAACGTTTGATTGAAGACAAGCCCCTCATTTGCTCATTATCGAATTCGCACATTTTGGTCTGACGATATACGGCCTGCCTTTTGATTTGTCATGTTGGACGTACTTTTAGTCGCACCACGAATTGATTATTGATAGTGTTAATTGGCCTTTTGAGATCTTATGAACCTTTAGAATACTTCAGGTACTGCTTACACCCTTATCATACGCATGATCAAAGTTCTAAGGTCAACTAAAACAAAGTTCAACAGTTGGGACGGACATTAAGGGATGACATAAAACCGGGTTTCCTCTTTGTTTTATTTGATAAGTTCATATAAGATACGACTGTTTTCGACATTCTTATGATTTTTGCTTTCTTGTATGTTGTATGGGACGATTTAAGCTAATAAAATCGACTGACCTGAACTGAATCACCAGCAGGTATCCCGTCTATGTACTTAACCAAACCTCTGGATCAATACATTCCTTCCTTTCCACATTCAACTGACTGTTGGTTTGTTTACAACATTGTGCTGCACTAACTCTTGTTTGTTGAACTTTTCACAGCGTACTTTAAATTTCCTTTGTGCTCTGCAAACGGGTCAACGAGCCCGAGTTTGTGGGGATGACATGCGCTAAAAGCGAAGGAGGATATTTTTATTTACGTCTTGTCTCGTAGCAATGTTTTTTAGACTCAGTTTGGTATACACGTAGACTACATCAACCGAAAAAAAACTGGGAATAATGTGCTATTCTCACGTCATAACTAGGTCGGACGTAGATTTTATCAAAGCACATTAAAGTAATTTAACGATGGTTTCATTTAATTCTTGTTTATGTGACTTGTCTCCACAGTAGGCGAAGTCAGTGCCCACATATATGGGAAGGGTGTAAATACACGCGAGTAGGTAATCTAGTTTTTGGGGATAAAAGTATCGCAATTTAGTTGGTGGTCGTGTAAGAAGGTGAATATAAGGTTTGGTAAAAGAACATGTTTTGGGCCGTTGAAGTGATGGCAAATTGAACGTATAGCCAATTGTTGGTTGCATTTTCAAAAGGGGGTTGTATTTTTTGTCTTTTGCGTGGACTTGCTGATATATCAGATTTTCAAATATTATATAAGTATTTGGAAGAAGATTGAATATTAATTTTAACGCTATTTCATAATTGGGCTTTTAAATGCGTTTGTATTCATGATAAGGATAACAGCTGGGCTAACCAGAAGAAATTATTTCAACCCTAGTAGGCCAATGGTTCCATCGTTTGGAAACAAAAAGAGGTCGTGCAAGGCTAAAACTAGACGGGACAGCAGTTCGTAGATTAATTCGAACAATTTGATATTAGTGATTGTGGAAATGTGAGTACCATTCTATGTCGGGACAGTTTTTCAGCGAGGCGGCGTCTCGTCGGCGCCCTATTCCAAATAAGCACAAGCATTGTGTTTACACTGTGGTGTAGTTGTAAGTGCGTCGAACAACACGGAAAAGGCCCAGGTTCGACACCCGGTTTGTACCCCTCGCATTTTTAACGACGCTGCCCCTTTCGAGTTGCTGATAACACTCAAAGAGTATCAATTGTCTGTGAAAAGCGTCTCAAATCTTGCCGTTCGGAGTCGGCAGAAAACTGAAGGTCCTTCTTACTCGTGAAAGAACAGAACAACACGAGTCGTTGTTGTAGAAGCCCTGGTCCCTAGTGGGCTGTAGTGCCACTCAACTGTTATTAGTATTGTATTGATGCCAACGATTCTTTATAAACAGTACTTTAATAATAATTAAAGAACATACTACTCACTTTGTATGCATTCATCCTACACAATTAAATCGTAGGAGGATTTTACGGATGGGACATCCTCATGTGTTTGAGGGCATAAGAAGTGAACAGGCTAGAAGAATGGGAACCCCCTTTATTATAAGTTGCGGAAGATGGTTTTAAAATGAAAACCATCTTCCACATTTTACGTACCAGCTAGACGTTATAACTCGTAAGGCATACTTCTGCGCCACGGGTTCATACTTTGAGATCCAGAGTAAACAAATGTGTTTAACTTTCTTAACAGCTGGTTGCTGGTTCGATCTTTAAACGTTCTAGGTTTCCCCAATTAGGGTTAATGTGTAGATATCCTCACTGAACTAAGACCGTTACTGGACAAAATGCGTAACTTGGCCACACCAACATACCTCCCTTTCTGAATACAAATTTTATTTTCACTGATACTTGAGACCGGGCGTCGACAACTTGAAATAATTTTCACATTTGTTCAAGCATACGTTGTAAAAACACAACAAACACGCAGAAACTTCAGTTTTTAATTTTTCCTGGAAAAACTTCCTTTCTTTCTTCCAAGGTGCTGCAAAGTAAACAAAAAAGATCTAGTGGTAACTTTTTCATATCATCAATCATAGAAATCTTAAACGACCAATTCAAATTCAGGTCTTGTGAAGAAAGTTACCTAAGAATAATTGAGAAAAATTTTTATATATGCTTTCTTTCAAATTCACAGAATCAGTATCGATTTTATTGGGTTAGTTCTCGTTAACAGAATGCGACCGCGGGAAAGTGCAATATTCGGAAGTGATTTCATTGAAAATTTGTGCTTCTAACTGTTGCACTCGCACTTGGAACCAAACGTATATATTCAGAGTTTCGGTGAAGTATGCTTAATATCATTCCCTGCTGCATCTTTTACCGATATCTGAATTATTAGATGCGCTTCCTAAATTCATACCATCATGGACTACTTACATTTTTTCCTTCCATCTAATTTTTTCCCTTCTAATTTCCGAATTCTATTTTTTCTTACAAAAAGAAGTCAATGACTGGCTGCACAGAGTTCGCAAAGAACCTTAACACTTCAGAACGATTGCGGATGTCTGTGAATGAAACTTCAGCAGTAAGTTATTTCTAATTGTTTTCGGTCTAGTAGTGATTTGGGTTTAAGAGAACAGAATTCGAAAGCACAAATCGAGGTACAGATATTTCTAGTACCTATTCAGAGCCTGTCTTTTTCCTTGTGATTTCCCCACCCACGCCCATCCACTACATCTCACAGTCATGGTTTATGTCTTATTGCTCTAATGAAGATATAAAACTTTCCCTGTTCTGCTGTTTTAATTGCAATCTCTGTCGTACAAGAAAATCCATGCAAATTTCTTCTTCAATGCTCTCTTGCTTGCGATCGCTTGCCGGGTATGTATACCGCAAAGCAAAAACAAA
The DNA here is from genome assembly GCA_944738645.1 of Eristalinus sepulchralis. NCBI lineage: Eukaryota > Metazoa > Arthropoda > Insecta > Diptera > Syrphidae > Eristalinus > Eristalinus sepulchralis. Next base: position 70,848,071 of record OX122882.1, read on the forward strand.
ACCTTGATGACAAACTATTCTGCTTCATTCTCTCGGCGTGCTCTTGAAAACGAGTTTGTGAGCGCTTTTATCACGAACTCATTCACTGACTCATCACACTCCGGCTTTGGTTTTTGCTTTTATGCAGAAAAAAAACTGATTTTGAGATTGTTTGCAGGTTCACCAAATCGTGATTCACTCGAGTTAAAGGAATTTTAAAATGACTTGTCCTATTTTGGAACAAATTCTGCATTTCATTCCAGTGACTTCACTGTGTGTAGACGTTTATCCTTGTTTGGCTCGCAGCGATGTCACACGATAGCGGTTTCGCCGCATCGAACAACAGGATATCCACCGAAAGTTCGTGTGCCACATGTTCCGCATAGCATATTGTTCCCTTTTTATGATTTAAAGCACATGGCTGCAGTTGATTTGCGATGCTGCCATGTGCCTCGGACTACATAGCAGCTGACCTAGTTTAAAATCACCGATGTGTGTGCGGAATATACCTGCATAGTTTTTTCTCATCTGACCAGTGAATCCAATGATTGGTTCTTCCTGTTCCTGCATAGCATATCGATTTAGGGTCTTTTGTGATTTTTTAACTCCTTCCACTGAACTTTAAAAAAAAAGTAAATATATGAATGTACACCGAAATGCTTTCATACCAGTAACATATTTTTTTATCATTTAATCGCAAAGCGTATGTTTGGGAATAAATAAATCGGCCAATGTTGACGAACATCTACAGTGGCTTGGAAAGGTGGAAAGTTCAAACATGTGAGTGATACAAATATTCAAAGTGGATCGTAGGTAAGGGTAATGATTCGCTTTTTTGGTAGGATTGCTGCGTCATCTTTTGATTTTTTTCCACTACAGTAACATGCCGTAAACGACTCGAAACTTTGTAACGAGCAAATATTTTGATACAGGATCAAATATGCATATTGAAACATATTGAAAGAGCGCGATAGGAAATGTATGGTAAATGATTGTAGTATGCAATGTGTATGTAGGTGCTTATATTTTAATTTCCGTTGGATGTGTTATATCTGGTTAATCAGTACAAACTGTCTAATTCCAAAATAATTGGTAATTTGTCGTCACAAATGTAAAAACGTAACCATCTATACGTGAATGTAATTCGAACTTGGTCAGTTTATTTGTGGCTTGGAAGCAGTTAGAAGGCACAACTAACCAAATACAAAGAAAGGGAATAAAGTCCTTTAATCATCACACGAGTCAGTTCATTTCGTTGTGTCATTGAAATTTTCACTTTCAAATAAACGAGATAAACCATGCTGAGATCACAATTGATTGTGATGTCCTTTAAAGTCAACTAAAGGCTGATTTAAAAAAAAAAAAACATAAAATTCAGAAAAATGCATGAAATCTTTATTTGAATCGATAGTACTCGTACATATAATTTAATGTTTGAAGATTATTTCATGCAAATGCTGACCTTGACTGAGCCTCAAATGGTCCATCCGCTTAGTGTAATTTTTGCATACTCTTTCCAACATTTCGGCCGGTATCTCACGAATAAATGCTTCAATGTTGTCTTCCAATGCATCAATTGAGCTTTAACATAGCCCCACAAAAATAGTCTAAAGGCGTTTAATCGCACTATATAGGCGGCCAATTGACCGGGCCCGAACGTGAAATAAAATGTTCACCGAACTCACCTCTCAATAAGTCCATTGTTGCGCGTGCTGTGTGGCATGTGGCACCGTCTTGTTGAAAACCACATGTCATGCAAGTCAAGCTCTTGCATTTTGGGCAAAACAAAGTTGGATATCATCTCACGGTAGCGCTCATCATTCACAGTTACGTTACGATTCGTCTTTGAAGAAGTACCGTCCAATGATGCCATCAGCCCATAAACCGCAACAAACTATGACTTTTTCTGAATGCATTGGTAGCTCATGCAATGCTTCTGGCTAATATTCACTTCAAACTCGACAATTCTGCTTATTTACGTACCCATTGAGCCAAAAATGAGCTTCGTCGTTGAGCACAATGATGCGCGCGATGAACAGAGCACGCATTTTGATAATAAAATTCAATAATTTGCAAGCGTTGTTCGTTTGTAAGACGATTCATGGTTAAATTATGGACCAAACTGAAGATGTTTGACAGTGAAATAAAACACGATACGTGCGTCAGCTGTTTAAACCAGTGTTGCCAAAAAGATAATAGCTAAAAAATCACCTTTTACAAGTAAGACATGGTAGAAATTTGAGTAAGATAAAATGGAAATCAGTTTCTGAAATTTAAAGCAGTTAAAAGTGGCTAACTGTGTATTGCTTTTTTGCAAAAAGCTGATTTTTTCCGCTGATAGCGCCAAATAGAGTTCGGAATCATCAAGTGTTGGCTATTGTTTGTCAGTTATTAGCGAACATGGATTTCATCCTTTGTTAAATTTTCTTTCACATCTCTGAGTTCCAGTGCAAAAAAATATATACCGCACGCCCTTTGTTGTTAGCAATGTGTGCCAATAGTTGTTCAAAATGGGATCTAAACATTCAATTGAGTTAAGGAAAGGCTCTACCACTACCGCACAGCACCTTTTATGTTCCAAGCCAATTTTTTTAATTTTATGTTGACATAAAAGTGATCACTGCATCCCTTGATTAAGCTTCAACTTAATAGAAATAATAAAATTTCCTTTCCTCCGTGCAGCTAACGAAATCAATGATAAAGTGGAATTGATTACCCATTACTTGGCCCTTCCAATGAACAATAAGATTTGTTCAGAATTCTAAACAGTCTGTTCGAAAACTTTAACGTGACTTAAATGCCTCAAACATTCAGGGTATTTGACGTCACACACGGTGTTGATTATTCACACTTAGCATGTTTTAAAAGTCTACGGCCAGCGGGTGTTGTACTGTGAAATTATTCCGGACGTCACACAAATTACTTCAGTAGCCGGTTTTCTCTCTGCAAGTGTCATGACACATGCAATGAATGTCTGATGACTCACTTGCCTGCCGTGACCCTGTTGCGTTGATAACCAAACACCTGATAATCGATTGTCGTCACTAATTTGTCATTCCCTCTAAGCCAATTTAATTTTGCTTTCTCAACATGATGTCAAAGTTCCTTTCTATTGCTTGCAAATATAACCAGCTTTGCAAAGGCCGTCCTCAGCCAAAACCAATTAATCAGATAGGTACACTTAATTAAGCCCCTTCATCAGCCACGCTTCTGCTGAAAATGAATTGATTTCCGCCACCTGGAGTGCCCTCTAAGACAAGGGCAATCAATCTCGTTTGGATAGACCCATCTACGGTGTCTTCAAATCAAACTCACTTGGCTTCCGGTGGATTTTGTTGGGAAGTTGCAGATACTACGTCGCCCATCGATCAGAGAGTTAACCTCTTATTGACCTAATCTTGAGCCGCATTGTGAAAGTAAGTAACATTCTCAGTCAATCCACATCGGCTGATGTGATTCTGTAACTCCTCAGCGGCGGACCGTCGAGTTGGTGAAAGTCTTCACTTTGCATAATATTTGCTTTCGGTTGAGCACGAGTGATGTCATCAACGCTTTCAAATTGATTCCGATCCAATCCCATCCGTTGGTGCGACACAATTTAATTGTTCCCATGGGAAGGTTTCAATTTTATTCGCTGGGACCAGCAAGATTTATGTATTTCCTCCACGGAGCCACTCTTGGCGGCCGCCAATCCACAATGGATTCAAGTTCTTGGGCTGTTGCAGCATTACGCTGTCAGGACAATTGCTTTCCGTTTAATTGATCACCTCGGTGGCTGCGGTTTGTGATGCGAGCTGTAGGATGCACACTCAGGCTCTCAACAGCCGTGGCGATGCTCGGAGAGGCAGCTGCTTCAGGTGCGTACATCAAGTTGATTCATGCTGACTTCTGGTTGCTGGAGCCGCAGTCATTTTGAATACTCCTCGCAGGAAAACCGTTGGTGATCGTTGGCTCTGCGTGACAAAGTCACTTTAAGCAGCTAACAGTTGCGTCATTAAATCGGAGTTCCTCTTGCATACCCAGTCCGGGATTGGACAGGTTATGCAACGTACTTTCCACACGAATGCGCACGAAGGATTCAACTCACAGAAGTCGGATTCGGTTCGTTACAGGAAAAAGTCTCTGACACGAAACTTGCGATTGAAGTAATGTGCTTTGTTTTGCACTTAAGAGTGATTACATACCGGGGGATTATCCCAAGTTGCAGACATAAAATATTCTTCTCTTGAATTACTACTTGTCTACACACTGTTTTGATCAGAACAAGGAATAAATAAAGGTGTGCAGTGTGAGGATTTAATAGGCTTGTCAAAGTGTCAGAGAGTAGTATTCTGGTCTGGAACCCAAACCAGAGTTCCTGGTAAATTCCGGTCTGTTCAGCCAGATATGCATATGCATTTGCATTGGAAAAGTTGGCAGGATCTGGGTGGTAAAATATAATTATGTCTGTATCTGACATAAATGAGTCACGAAGGATTCAACACAAGTTGTTTGGACAAGGTGAGCAATGATGGTGCTCGAGGTTTAGTTTTTGGCTTCAGATCTGACCCCTTTTGAAGATGATCACAGAAATTGGTCACTTTGGAAAATATTTTTTGTATTTAGTCTGCTTAATTTATAAGATATATATCACGGTCGCAGCAGAACAGAGTTTCATAATGGTTTTGGTTTTTGATAACTTTTCTTATCACACTACCGCAGTGTGGCTCTAATGTGCAACCAAATCTACTGACCGTGAGAAGTGGGCGTCAGAATCGTGTTATTAAATATTTTAAAGTCTGAATCTCGTTGCTTTACTTCCGAATTTTTTTCTTTTGCGAGAATAGGCGTAAATTAAAAAAACACGCCATGAGACCGTTCCCATATAGCGAAAAGGATTGCTTAAGCAGCTAAAATACCTCCCTTCAAATAAAACTTTGTTTTACACTTATCCAGTATTCTCTTCTTCTTCATCATCTTTTTCTTTTTCCTCTTCTCCTTCTTGCGCATCAACCAACATGATCTTTCGCTAGCTGCCTCCAGTTGCGCACTCCAAGTTTAGCGTAGGCCATCCTTTGTTGCGTTGTCCCAATGGCCGTATTCCAGTTTTCTCTACTTCCTTCCGCATCTAAGTGCGACTTGGCCCATTGAAGACGGCGGAAAATGGGACTTGAAATTTGGAATGACAGCAGAGCTTATGTGCTCTTCCAGGCGACACTTATGATTAGGAGCAGAATTCTTAAATTCATCTTGGATTGTTAAAATTTCAAGATCTCTGTGAATATTGTCGTTTCGTATATAGTGACTTAGAATTTATTTTGGAATTTTATTTCTCCAATGGCGCTATTTGTAAAGTGATCGCCAAATCGTACACAGAAGGCTGGACTAAATAGATTTGGTCCGATGAGACCAATATGGGATATTATATACATATATTATATATATGTATTTAATTTTTCAAAAATATTAACTTTTAGAAACACACATTTTTCATAATTTCAGTCTGAAAGGTCCCCTTACTTTCTCTAGACCTAAAATCCCATGAGTCATAATAATAATAGTAATTAAGTGAAATAACAACCCACAAGTAACCAGACTCTAGCTTCCACAACAACTACTCTTGTTGTGAGTGCTGATGTTCTGTCACGAGTAGAGGGGACCTACAGTTTTTTGCCGACTTGATTTGTGAAGCTTTTTATAGACAAGTGATACTTTTTGAGTGTTGTCAGCAACCCAAAAGAGGTGGTGCTGTGAAAACGTGCGAGGTGTCCCGTCCGGAAATCGAACCTAGATCTTCGGCGTGTTGGTCGACGAACTTACCCACAAAGCCATTGCAGTCATGAGATAGACTCCTTTTAAAAAGACAAGTCTTCATTTATTCAAACTAGTTTATATATAATGTATATATATATAATCCAAAAGACTTTATATAGTCTCTGTTTAAAACGAAATAGTTTATTGAGGACAAAGAGGGGAAATGGGGAAGAACTTGTACCAAAAAATCAAGAAAAAAACTTGATATTTAGTAATTTACTTTAAATGAGACCAATATACAATAGAAAATATTGATAGTAAACAAACAAACAAAAAATACGTTGTCTTAGGATTTGCGTCAAACTCCCAAGTGATCGTCTCATCCATCAGAAAATCATAACCCACCATCATGATCCAAACCGATGTCTCTACGATCCACAAGGATCCACAAGCTTCCCAATATTCACCAGCAGCTTCAATGCACCAGAGCGAAGTGCATTCCCGCTTTGCAGTCCCATATGCGTGCATGGGTGCATGTGGGTGTATATGCTTGTTGGGTGGTTTAGTGGGCGATCTTACGATACAGGAGCGCGTGGCTTGGTGGTGACTTTCCTGAGGGGCTGATGAAGCGTGGCTTGATGACGCTTGATGTTGTTGAGATTGGTTGGTTCTGACTCTAGATAAATTGCTATTTTATGTACAGGGACTACAAAGACTTTTATAATTTTTTTTTAACAAAGTTTTTTTTAATAAACGTGTAAATCAAGGATATTATAAAACAGTCTCTAAACTTCAACGAACATTTCTTCTTTAATCGAGTGCTGTGACTTCAATAAGTGCAATGCCAGCCGAAAGCCTTGTATTCCATGGAGTTGAAATCAAGTGATTTATCGTAAAAACAGATTCAGTCTAGACTTTAAAAAGAAAGAGAGATTTCATCTAGGCAAACCAGAAAACTCATTTGAATGAATCACAACTCATATAAATAGTGAAATACTTTCCAAGAATTCAAGGGTTGCATTCCGAAAGATTGAAGATTTAACTCTAAGTATGACGTTATAAAGAAATTAATGCGATTTATATTCATTGTATCAGATTTGTTTTTTTATTCATAGTTGACCGAATAACCAGACCTAGTAAAATATATTTTAAGAACCCTACATCAATATAGCATGTTTTGTCTCATAAATCTATCATTGTGTAGATAATTTCTTTATACTTTACTCATGGTCCCAAGAAAAAAAAACTATAGAGGTCGATTTTCGCAAACCTCTCTTGAAGCGACTTTACCTGCAAAATCGTTTGCCATAGAATTAATAGAAAGAAATAACTTAATTCAGACTATGTGGTGGATAAGAATAAGAATAAGAACCTCTTAATGAAGCGAGTAAGTGTCGAGATGTGTGGGTTGGTGTTATCCTGATTTGCTTCCTACGAGAGTCTAAACGTTGATAGTACACGATAAAATTAAGATTTTCGGCGTAGGGGATGTTGCTCGAAGTTGATTCTACCAAACACAATCCTGACTTGGACACCATTGTGCTGCCAATTCATCACGATAATATTCTCTTGATGTTGTCGTAAGTGATCTACTTTTCATAAACAGTTACTATCCGCTTCATGTAATGATTTCGCTGCGGTTCACAGATAGGATTTCGGTCCATTCGTCGACTTCCTTATTTTCTTGTTCAAATGGTTCCAAAAGGGGTTTTGTGCAATGTTCAGCCACTCTGCAATCGAAACAGTGCTTACATTTTACTAGTCCGATGTAGGCATATAAAAAACATGCCCACTTGGTGAAAAGATTTTTGTTGGGACGACGAGGATGAAGAAGACACTATTCTTCGTCATCTTGAAACCTTTCTAGATTCTACAAAAAAAGATTATTATCGAGGGCTATATTTTGGCAGGTCTGTCAGAGAAGAGCATATGGTTTTATATGATCCTAGAAAAGGAAACGCCAACTTTCAAGTCATGTGGTAACATTATCGTCTACTTGTGGACTAAGCGCGTTTTTGCTACTTTCTTTTACCAGCCACACTAACTTACTTTACCTACGCTTCCACTTATACCTTATGGATTATCGTTTGAATCGGTGAATCACTTTATCTATTGCTTTAGTTTTGAACTGTTCAAACTTCTCGAAAGTGAAATCAATGAGTATTAGTCGGACAGATTCGTCAATTTTCACGTCACGTCAATTTCTTAGACATTTATTCTCATCGACCTTGCAGGACATATCCAATATCATTCATATTTTGAAAGGTTTCGTTTTTAGTAATGGGTTTTGAGGAAGAAGATTTAACTGCGAACTCACTACGAAATCATGGCTCAGTCAAGGGTTAACGAATGCAAGTGCATAAACACCAATGGTACGGTTCTGAAAATTCTTTCACCATTAGCACAACGCAGCACAGAGCACAACCAACTACATAGTATAATTTAAAGCTGCTGAGGATAGACCGTGTCAGATAAAGTGGCGTGCTGGTGTCTCTGTAACCATGCCGAATTTGACTGCAAACATATGCTATTGTGGAGACTGTTCGAGGATGGTGATGCTTGAGTTCAAAACATTTCATCCAGATCCTATTAAGAACTACCAAAATCCTCTAGCAATCTTATTGTCAACTCAACCCTTTGAGCATATGTTAATAATTGTTTCCTTATATCAAAATACTACCATATAACTAACTCGTTGTATTAGACAAATAATCATCTGGGAAATTTGGGGACACTTACCATATCCTCCCCTCAGTAATCCCCGAAACTCAATTCAAAAAGATGTGGGAAAGACGCACACTTTTCCGATTATTCACTCCGCGCCTCTTAAATTGATGTCAATTGACGTGAATTAGCAGAACCGGAAGCAGCGGCTATTGCAGTAAATGGAATCATTCCCGCTGTATCCATGCACACAGATGTAAGCAATCACCATTATTTCCTCATCAATACAAAGATCGACCTTAGTGCGACGAAATCTCGTCCAAAAATGTTGTACATGTTTTATAAAAACATTTCAGCGACGAATCTCTTTCACAACTCACCTCAATTTGTCCACCTTTGGCCATCAACCGGGCCACCCATTCAATCATTCCTTACTTTCGTACAACTCCAATAAAAATAAAAGCGTCTTCCCTTGAATTACAAACTAATCCCAGCAGCCGCACAACACCAAACACACAAACAGCCATGTCGTGCATTTCAATTTAAACCGCGAAAAAATAAATAAAAAGTGTGTGCCGCGTCTGGGGCATCCACGAACCCAGCAGCAGAGATAAATGTGTCGATATATCTTGGAAAGGAAAAGTGCTGTCCATCGTTAGTCGGCGAGTATCGCATTACGTATTCAAACACTTTTTTTGTAATGTTAGCATCGCCTTCAAGTTCATTTGTGATTCTCGACCAAGAGCTCCACTTACTTTCCTCCAGTGCCGGCACACAGTGGTCCCCGTTGTATGGCAGAGTTGGAGATAAATTTTAAAGTTTTGAGTACTATTTTCATAAAATTTGGAACATGAACGAATGAGAGTAGGTTTTCGGTGGTCCAAAACTACAGCTCTCTTAAATTAATTTAGTTTTTTATTGGTTTAAATGCTTATTGGCTTAAAGATCTTAAATACATAATCCATGGATCAGATGATACCAACAACTGATGAATAACATCTTTATTTGTTTCCGAACATCGAATGAGACATTTCTTTTGTTAAATTTAAACCTTAGTAAATGATTTCTGCTAGTAACGCGCTTAAAAAGTGGTGTGAGTGTCCATACATCTGGAAGAAGAAATATTATTGTGCCAAACGAACACGTGTTTGAAAGATGATATGTCAGGTGATATTTTTTGTGAATATAGCTGCGTAATTCGTGTTTCGTGTGGAAGTTAAAATGATTTTAATAAGAGCGAAATACTGAAGAGATGCACAATGTAAATGTTTTTACTATAACGAAATTGAAAAAAACGCTGTACAAAGCTTCCCGAAAATTTTAAGCAGTTTATTGTGCTGCGAGCTGTGAGCGAATGCTAATTTCTTTCCGGTTTGGAAATTAAAAATGTAAAAGATGCACTTCGCAATGGTCGACGTTTTTAAACGAACAGGCTGCTTAAAGAAACTCCCGTGCGGTAAGAATGAACGCAAATACAACATTACTAAAACCTAACAAAATAAAAATATTTATGAAGCATTTAATTCGGCAATTAAGTGCGAGAATGTACAATGCAAACGATCATGGTGACCGACCATAAACGATTTTAAGGCCTGGATAGACAGAAAACATGGGTCTGTTGAGTGTTTGATGGGATTAGAAGGGAATTGTCTGTGGTGAGCAGCAAGCGCAAATTTAATTCTCCACTGTACACAACTCAACCATTTCAATTACTAGAATTGTGTAACAGGAAGGGAGATGTATTGTATCATGATGTCTCTGTTAAAAAAGAAGGTGCACCACGGCGTATAGATCATATATGTTAGGCATAAAAATAACTAATACGCCGTGGTGCACGCATCTGTGGTCGCCGTGGCGCAGTGGTAAGTACATCGACTGCGGCGCAGAAAGTCTGGGTTCGATTCCCGGACGGGGACACCTAGCATTTTTTCACGGCACCACCTCTTTCGGGTTGCTGACAACACTCAAAGAGTATTACTTGTCTATGGAAAGCTTCTCAAATCTCGCCGTTCGGAATCGGCAAAAAAATTGTAGGTTCCTTCTACTCGTGAATAACAATAGCATGCACAACACGAGAAGTTGTTGTAGAAGCTAGGCCCTGGCCCTTTAGGAGCACCTACATTGTCATTAATTATCAAGATATGGGAATCATCGGACGAAAACAATGAAAAAAGAAGACAGTTACTCATACAGCTACAACTATCCAATGAACTTATGTAGTCTATTTTACAATAATATTACCACTTTGCACAATCTAAGTAGGTAGGTTTCTGTACCTATATGGTAGGCTTTCAGCTCAGTTAATCTTTCGGCAGACGCCTGAAGTATAATAATTGGTGGACGAAATAAAAAAAAACTGTTAATGCAGCTGTCAAGTGTCAAGTGCAAGTTTTTTTTTAAATTTTATCGAAAAAACCCTAAAAGAGAAAATAATCACTTAACTTTTTTTTCAATTTGTTTCCACTGTGTTGTGATGCACGCGTCACTGTAGGTATAAACGCTTGTCAATTGTTTTCTCCATTTCACGCTAGAAGCGGTGAAACAATGAAAGCACATCGCGAACGACTTGAAGTCGCTGTTTTATGTGCTCGGGCGAAGGTGAATCTCGTGTGGACCTACTTCTGCTTTACTTTTTTGGTGTTTTCTGGTTTTAACCCAATTAACGGTGCAATAAAAAATATGTGTGGCACCGTCCTACGCCGTGTGGCGACCCAATATTCTGCGCTCGCGTTGTGTATCCGGTTCTGCTGCCCCAGTCTTGCGTACTCTACATTTCTTGTTACTGTTATCACGAGCAAAAAGTCAGCCAGTTTACATTTGCACATTTGCAGAGCAGATGCCATGTAAACAAATCCAGCTCCTGCGGCAATTGTTTTGCAGTGGATAAAAAAACCCCCGCCTCATGACGAAAGGAGTTATTGAACGACCTTTGTGCAATCCTCTGGCGATTGTCGTTGTGTCATGTCATGCCGCTGCGGATAAAACGAGAAAAAACGCGTTAAACCGCCGTGCACCGTGGAAGCAGAGACGGCCGATAAATCATGTCTTGCATATAGTCGGAGCGTGTAACTCATTTTCAACCACTATGCAACTCATCTCTGCGATGTGTGCAGTCAGGTCGCAAACCAGTTTTCTGTATTTTGTTTTGATTCGATCTCAATGTGTGCTGTTCTGCTGGTTCCACGAAGTTGACCGCATTTGAGATTGCTTCTCGGCGCTGTTGTTTGGCGTAGTTCTCCTTTGTGATTCCGCTTTTCCATCTATCCTTCAGTAAACGCGTCTGTGCATGAGGTATTGAGCAGTTGAATGGACAGAGATTGATTTAAGAAAGTTTTAATGAAGTCTGCCGCTTGACCCTGACGAAGAGATAAACTTAACGTTTTGTCACCGAGGCGGTCCCGTCACAAAGAGTGATGGGCTACTAAGATAACCAATCACTGTATTTGACGGCACAGATGATTGACAGGAAAGTTCGATGAGCAAAGTTCACACTCTCGAAGATTAATGAGTTCATTTGCGCAAGTGGCCAATGAACTGAAACTAATTAGTGGTGGCAAAGTATCCTGCTGTTTTAGACGTGTTTGGCCACGGCTATTGCGAGTTCCTGAATCATTTGTGAAGGGGATGTACCTACATACATACAAACCTATCTATTTTTGTTGAAATGAAAATTAATAATCTAAATTCAGTCTTTGTTGAAACTCTGAATTAAAACAATTTTCACCCGATTGTTTTACAGGGGAGAATTTCGCTCTCCAGTCCAATTACCTATAACACATGTCCATTGTAAACAAAACAAATAGTTTAAAGAAATTTAATATTATTTATTAAGATCTTTGACAATTATGTGTGGAACAAAAAACGGCCAAATGCTCGCCAAGGCTTCGGATGCATACCTCTTTCCGGAGACATAAATGTGCTTCATACTCTTCATCATTGTCTTTTGAATTGATCATGGCTTATTGACGTATACTTTTTCTTTTAAATATCCCCTAAGAGAGAAGTTCAACAGTGTCTATCACATAATCGTGGCAACCAATAAACATTGCCAAGACGTGAGATAAGAGGGACATGAATTTCACGTGCTAAAGAGTTACTGTTTCGTTGGCTGTGTGGCAAGCGGCCCTATCCTGTTGAAAGTACGAGGGCTGTCTGATAAATAACCGACTTAACCATGATGCACGCGACTTTTTCAAAATTTTTTTATTTATTTTTCTTCATAGTCTCCTTGTAACTTCACACACTTCTCCCAGCGATGCTCCCATCTCTGCAACCCTTCCAAATAGTACTTGGCATCTTTGTCTGCAAAATAGGAGTTCACGAAAGAGATTGCCTCCTCATTTGACGAAAATCTCTGGCCGCCGTTTTAGGTTTAGTTTTAGGTTTTTTTTGGGGCCGGTTCTTCCTTTTCAATCCACTGTTTAAATTGGATTTTTGTTTCGGGCGTATAATGATGAATCCAAGTTTCGTCTACAGTTATCAATCGGCGCCAAAACTCGGTCTTATTGCCTCTAAACTGAGCCAACAGAGCGTTGGAAATGTTCATGCGCGCACGTTTGTGGTCTAGCGTAAGCAAACGCGGCACCCAACGCGCGGACAGCTTCCTCATGCCCAAATCTTGGCTTAATATATGGCAAACACGTTCTTTTGACATCTTCATAATCTCAGCTATATCTCTAACTTTAATCCGGCGGTCGTCTAGTACCAATTGATGAACTTTAGCGATGTTATCGTTAGTGGTTACAGTTTTTGGACGCCCAGGACGTTCATCATCTTCCAAGCTCCTGCGACCACGTTTAAATTCAGCTGCCCAAAATTTTACGGTGGTAAACGATGGTGCAGAGTCACCATACACAGAGTCCAACTCATCTTTGATTTGTGAAGGCGTATTGCCTTTCAAATATAAAAATTTAATTACAGCTCGATATTAAATGTTTTCCATTTTGGGGGAATCACCGTAATACACTCACAAAAACGACTCTCAACAGATAATGGTGCAAGATAAATTTCTGAAATTTTGGTGAGTAGCTATTATAATATGCACAATTTGAAGTAGAAACTTTTTTTTCACTTGTGCCGCTAGCTTCACGTTGAGGTCGGTTATTTATCAGACAGCCCTCGTACATATTGTCGAGATCGTTTGGCCACAAGAAGTCCGTTATCATCTCGCACAGCGAACACCATTTACGGTGACTGCTTGACCGACCTCATTTTCGAAGAAATACCGCCTGATGACGCCGCAAACCCATAAACCGCATCAAACATTGACTTCTTCTGGACACATCCGCTTTTCAACAATCATGCGTGAATTATTTTTTGTCCAACTGTGGCAATGCTGCCACGTCGATTCTGCTGACAAAAAAAAAAACACACGAGGTGTGCAAAGCGAATTTTGATTTGAGGGCCAATTTTGGTCAAAGGTTTTAATAAGCTTTACGCACTGCTCAATTGCTGAATTCGTCAAAAACTGAAGCAAAGAAATGTCAAATTAAGTTGGGCAAAAAAGCTTGCCGGTAAGGTGGTACTCAAATGTAACATCGAGCATAATGGTAGGATCACCCTTTATTACATCCATTTACTTGGTTATTATTCGTCATCCTGTTGTTCGGTTCTCCGCTATTAAACTAACATGGCTTTGAACAAGCTCACGAAAGATTTCCTAAATAAGTTCTCTTTGTTGTACATGAGGTCTACTGAATTTAGGCTGTAAATAAGAGATAACTCAATAAGTCCCGGGACATAGGGTACGCAGCTATATGTCCCAGGACTTATTGAGTGATGTGTTATAGAAGGTTTCTCAGATCAGTTTAAACTGAGTGAAAAAAACATGATCCATGTTTATATTTATATCATCGTTGGTTTGTTGTTTGTTTTTTGAGTTTCATAAATATCCGCTTGTACTTCGACTACAAATTTAGGTCGCCTGTATCAAAAAATTTGTTTGCGGGAGTAATCTGTACTGTAGGTACTTGTGAGAGCGCAAAAGCATACACAACGCTTGTAGCTGCTGAAGAAGCCACGCCCTGGTTGCCTATGGTCTGCTGGGCCACCCAATTTCTTTATTTATTTTTACCTGTCACGCAAGTTTAAGTGACGTACTTCTTTTTGAATATAAAATTTCTCTTTAGTCATATCATACTCTCCGACTCAAAATCACTACATTGTGGGAGTATATTGATGCAAAGACGTAGACTTTAGTTTTTCGACTTTTGAGTTTTTCTGGAAGGCATACCGTAGAGATTCGGTAAGGGAATATGAGGACACTGACCTGTGGAGGACAATTGCAACTTCTGAGAATCGTGATCGTATATCAGTTTGGTACATAGACTAATTAATTTTTGTTCTGATTACCACGTAATCTGTTGGTTCCTTCTCTAGAATATGCCCTGCAGAAAATAACACATCCCTTCAAAAAATGTATGGTGGCTAATCACTGTGCGTGTTTCAGTTTTCTGCAATAGATGCTCTAAGATAAGTGCATCAACCAAACAGACGTGCGTCCTCATTAGTGTTTGCCGCAAGTCCTAGCCCAGACAATATTCCCTGATGCACTGATGATAACATTGTCTGCATGCATTTACATTGCAGCCAGTATCTGCCTATACTGTTAGGAGTTCGTTTGCTGCTTGCTTCCTAGTAGAGAAAAGACTTTCCAACACTGTGGAGTACCCACGTTAAACGCTCTGCGGATCGTGCTGTTCTCTAGAACTAAGTAGAAAACCCTGAAGTTTTATAGTTAAAAGAAGGAGAGCGGGAACAGGTGGTGATGTCTGCATGTCTCCTCATATTGGATCAGGTAAACCAAGTTATCATTGACCTTTACCTAGTTTTCCTGCCCGCGCAAAGTGTACATGCCAAGTTTTGATCGTTAGGTCACTACATACTTCTTCCATGTACGCTGTCCTTTACAATCTCTCCTCAATTCGTCATTGCAATTTTACAACTAACAACAGTAACAAACAGCAGCGGATACATCAACTTGCAGAAAGCTTCTGATATCAAGAGTCACTGGCCTTTAGCCTTATAAAAATATATGTAAATAAAACTACAATCACACTGTTGACAAAGGGAAACTTGTAAAAGTCTCTTTATCAAAAGAATACTCATCATTTACCCCGAATTTGGCGCCAGGCAAAGTTCATTTAAGAACGGAACACAACGTAAGCCCAGTTTTATAAATTAGTAATAATATCTGATTAGTTGGAAGCTTACAAACCACAATGACGGCATTTCGAAAACTTGTTTGCGCTTTTCTCTAAAGTGCGGTTATTACTCATGTACCCGTGTGGGAACAGATGTACAAACACATGTAATCTGCAGAGCTGGAATAACGATCACTTTCTTAAGTGCGAAGCGTTGACTCATATTCTGTGACATTGAATCGGATTATAGGCTACACCGCGGAAGACAGCCGACTGATCCATACACAATTGAATGAAAGAAGCATCAAATTGCTGTGATGAAAGCTGATAAGATATTATGAGATAAGTATTTATATTGAACTGAATGCGCCGCATCAATTTGATTTGCAATTATTAACTTTCCTCACGTTACAGTTTGATGAGCAGATTATGTGGAAGTTGGACATAAATCTACCGAAAGGCTGCACTTAAACCAGCCATAAGCGACGCACGTAGAGGCAGAATGAATAATAAAGTATAACGCCACGTGACGCCACCAGAGACTTCTTCTACGACCACCCGTTGATAATCAAAAAGCGACCGACAAATGAAATTCACAAGCACGTGTCAAGAGTTAATCAAAAATCTATTGATTGAAACATAAGTCAATCGAGACGTCATGTCGGCTGCGGCGAGGTTAATTTAAATAATTCCAATCGCCAGCTTCATCCGCAAAGAAAGTCACACTGAATCGGACAGGAAAACACATATTTGATTTAAATATCCGAACAAGTATTCTACTAACCTAGTTTCTTGTCTATGCCCAGGTCTGTGCAGGTTCAACAACCAAGATCCTCCGTCCAGATCAGGGAACAAGAAGAACAAAACAAAGAAACGCGAAACGAAAACAAAGTCAGTGTAACAGAAACCGAAAACACGTTCAAGAGTTGTTTATCTTTTTTTGTTTTTTGCTCCCCTATTGTCGTCGTTTCACATTGTGGACAATAGGAGAGACGAAGATGTCTCAGCTTTCTATGACAATGGCCTGGCATGACGTACAAACGGGGGAATCATGTTGCGCAACAGCCACAATCTCTTCACACCCATTTGTCTTCGATCCGCATAACACTGCGATCAATCAAAAAGTTAACACCACGCTCGACGTCGATACGAATTGAAATGAATCGCTGGAGACGTTAATGGAAGACAGTGTCGTTGACATGAGCAAAATCGATTGGCACAAAGCCATCCAGACAGAAGTATTACAAAACAAGGCCACTGTCGTCGGCCAAAGCAGCATTTAATGGATACCAACAAGAAGTTCATCAAAAATTAGATAACTCGAGTGCTAAGAACGACGAGTCCACCAGACAGGATTATGTGCGGGATGAGCTCATCGCATAATCATTCATACAGACTAACAGCGTTTTGCATTAAGATGTCATTTTGGCCAAGTTGCTGTTGTTGATTATCTCGCTGGTCCGGTTGCCGTTATAGATTTGAATTTTTCTCTATTTTCACCGATACAAGTTTGTTTATTAAATAATCTCCGAGAGAAAAAGAAAGAGAGAGAGGGAGAGAAAACCCACATGGAGCAAAGTGAATTTGGACGTATACACAATCTATTCAAATGATTTGGCAAGCAATTCTCTCACACGATTCGATTGCAGCAGTAGCCGCTGTGATTAAGATTGAAGTTCGGCGCGCAGCTAGTTTGAAGAAGTGCTTTCAGTCGAGTGTCGGCTTACGTGTGTAGCGCCATGAAGAGTGTTGTTGCAGTGAAAATTAAATTGAATCTATCGAGCGTGTTGATAAAATAATGTTGTGAATCAGTAGTGAAAATTGCAGTGACCAGGTTTTAATTTATGGTGAGTGCGCGTGTGTCACTATGTTTCCATGCTTTATCTGTTCCGAGGGAGAGTTGTTAATTTGCCTTCTATATTATCATGTGACAAAGAACTGTGTTTGGCAGCATGTTTGTTTTCGGATGATGTGATGCATTTTTTTTAAGTTTTTTTTACCAAGTCGTTTATGGTTTCGGCCTTTTTGTGAATTAAAGCAAATATGAGAATAATTAAATAATTTATAATTGAAAAAAAGTTAAAAAACTTAAAACTTGATTTACTTTTTAGATAGACATTAAGTTTACATACAACTTTTAAACGAAAGGGAAGAGTGTCATAGATTGTTATATATTGGTTGTCATGTTTTTTCCCTCGTTATAATGTATGACGTTTGTTCTGTTCTTCTGCCAAGTAAAAGGCCCCGTACGATGGTGCAAAATTCATTATAATTTAACGATGATCATGGTAAAGAATTAATTGTCGGTTTAAGGGTAATGTCAAAACTATGGAACACCGGTATGGGGCTTTGAAAGTATAGCCAAATACAACATTTTTGGAATGTATGTAATGGAAATGTTTACTCTTTATAATGTTTGGATATTGCAATTTAGTAATAAAAGTGTTAAATAACTGCCTCGGAAAGATTCGCAGCTATTCTTTAGATGTAATTTTCAACTACTTTTTCGCACATTTCGAGTGGTATCTCGACCATAACTAGTACTGTACTGTTGATTGCGTCTACAATACGGACATAATTTGCGTAAACACGGTCTTTTGCATCCCTTCACAGATAAAAAATATAACGATGTTTAATCACAAATTCTTGGTGGCCAGTTGAAGCCGCCAAAACGTTAAATTAAACAACCAGGAAACTCCTTACGCAGTAAAGTCGTAATTGCCGGTATCCTGTGGCTTTTTGTCATCCAAAGTTACAATCTTCATTTGCCGGCAATGTTGTGTTGTTGTGTTGCCTTTAACCTTGGAAGTATTTTTTTGTGAATTGTTATATCTAGCCTTTTAACAAAAAGTGACTGTCCACAAATTTCATACTATTTGAAATCACGCAGTCAAGCATTTTCATTCAATCAATTTTCATTCTTGGTCGCTCAAACAAAGCGTTGATTAATGATTTCTCTCGTATATTGTTTGCGCAGTCCTCTTTATAATTATAGTTGTCCATCATTGGTGAACACAAGTTAGGCGAATGTTTATCTGCGTGATAGTTGTCACAGATCCCTTTTGTATCGAACTGCTTTGGATTGTATTTTACAAAATTCGACTTTATTAATCAACACAGTTTCCTTCAAGAGTGATAAAATCAGTCCAATGCTGCTCTAACATTTCGATGCCCTTTTTATAGAACGATTTATCTTTGGCCTTAAAATATTCTTCAGTTTCGGCGATCACCTCCTAATTCGAGCCATAGTTTTTTCCGGCGAGCATCTTTTTAAGGTTTGAAAAGAGGTAGAAGTCGCTGGGGTTCAGATCTGGAGAATACGGTGGGTGCGAAAGCAATTCAAAGCCCAATTCGTTCAATTTGGTCTTCGTGGATGGGAATCTTTTCTTCTTCATATGGTACCGTTTTTTTGCAATTTCTTTCTTCAAATGCACTCAATAATGCCAGGTAGTTTTCGCTGTTGATCGTTTTACCTCTTTCAAGATAGTCGATGAATAAAATTCAGTGCGCATCCCGACATGCCATGCCACGGATGCCATAACTTTGCCAGCCGACCTTTGTGTTTTTGGATGCTTTGGGCGTGGTTCGACACCTGCTGTCCACTCCGCTGACTGCCGATTTGACTCTAGAGTGTAGTGGTGGATCCATGTTTCATCAATTGTGACATACCGATGCAAAAACTCCCGTTGATTCTGGCGAAACAGTTTCAGAATAATCGATTCGTTATTGTTTTTGGTCCATTGTGAGCAAACGCGGCAACTATTTCGAAAACAACTTTCTCGTGCACAAATGTTCATGCAAAATAGTGTCTTCTGTTATCTTTAAGGTATCAGCTATCTCACGCAATTCAATTAGGGTTTTCCAAATTTTTCCATTATTTTTAATGGAGCAGAGTTCCTGTAACACTTTTCAAGTCATTGCTGAGCTTGCATGGTATTTCTTCCCATCATAAAGCAGTTCTCAATCAACACACGCAAATCTGTTTTTTCCATTGTTTTAAAAATTGCAAAAGTAGCGTCACTTGAAAGCATTGTAACTTGTAAACTAATAAACAGATTGCCATGAAACTTGCGCTTGTACTTCTTTAAAATAATATTGATTTTTGTTAGTGTTCAAATAAGTGAAAATTGTACAATTGACAATGCCATTAAAGACAATTATTCCGTGTCGTTTTTTGCACTCAGTGGGTAACGTTCTTCAAGTGTGCTACTTCAGTAGTACTTATAAATTTAACTGTTAAATAAACTTTGCCACTGGACGACGAACCTCAATCGATTTGGCAGTTGTCGAAAGTACGCGTTAGCTAAATGGTTGAGCTCTATGTAAACCCCGAGCTGTAGCAAACATTAGTAAAGGACGGTAGTTTTTCCTAGGCCGATGCACATCACCACGAACTTGCTACAAGCTGTCACAAATTTGCTTCTTTTCTAGAGCTTCGGTAGAAATTATGATTTATTGCGCTGTGATATGATTTATTTGTTTATAACTTAAGACGTTCGACTCCAAGATTTTCGGAAAAAAAGAAATTGAAAATTGCTTTGAACATCACATGATTATTGCTTTTGCTCCTTTAGGTTTCACAGAATATCAAAGCCAGATATTTGCCAATACTGACGGATCGAAATAGTTAACCGTCTGAAAGGAAGTGTAAACTTCCCCCCTCTGTGCCCGTTTTTCACAAGAATTTCTTGAACAAAGTCTAAAATCCCAGAAATTCAAATATGGCCCCTTAAGCACTTCCAATAAGGCATAAATCAGCGTGTTATTTTCAACCGATTATGGCACGCCGTTGATTTCTATGCAAAGACCGTTCTCCCTATAGCATCAGATAATAGTTTCGAGCTTAATATTGTATAATACGGCCACGTGCGCAGAATTAATTCGCGATCTGAGCGCACCATTGAATTAAAAGGAAGTACAAAAAATATTACCTTCATGGCTTATCAATAAACCCAGTTGTTGGGTCTGATCTAGGGGGCTCATCAATTGGCGGGCAATTGGTGGCGCAACGTTTGAAGATACACCATCGTTTTTGGTGCTACAGCGATTGTGTAACCACATCGTTTATGCCAGAGGAAGTGATTTCCTAATCAACCGTTTTCGATATGTCGCTCGTAAAGTGCGTACGGGTTTTGGTGCACCATGTGGCTGAACCTATTTTAGAGCTCATTTTTATGTCTCATTAATTGGTGATTGATTTATCGTAAAAATCCACTCTATGACTGATCAAGATGGTGGCTATTCGGGGATAATTGGAGATTTGGTGTTGTTGCTCACTTCAATTTGTGCGATGGTGGGGAAGTGTGGAGTGGCTATGAAATGCTGTCCTTTCATCAATCGGTTGAAGGCCAAATGGGTGATCCGATTTAGGGAGGTAAATGAGTTGTGAACGCTTTTGTAACTTGCATCACGTTCAACGCAGACTGCCTATAAAATCTGCAGGGTCATATTTTGAAAGTGATTTGTTCATTTTTTATGGGGTGCGTTTTTCAACATCATTGTTAATTCTTTTTTAAATCATCTTTGAATCAATGGGATTCAGATTGCTGATAGAAACATAGCATGTCGGAGGTTTTTCCCGTATTTGAATAGCCGGCTGGTGAATGTACGCTTAAGCGAAAGCTTATTTAGCTTTATTTTTAAACTATAAAAAATTATTGCTACCAATCAATATTTGGTGAATACTCCTGACTACTATTTCTAAGATTGTCTTCTTCCCTTTGTTGTAGGCTTGAAAGTATTAAGTTTGGCTACCAAATTGCCTTAATGACAAAGCTTCAGCTGCTTTTTAATCAAATTTTCTTGTGTTGAATTTTTATTTTTTTCTAAAGTTGTTGCATTTTTTTCGACAAATTCCATTTGACCATTTGACGTGTCCAAAAAAACACATCCATCTTTATTATATGCTCTCTTCTTTCCTTGGCCCTACAGTCCGAGGTGAACCTGGGCCTCAACCATGCCTCTCAAGCACGATCTCTCGCCAGTTGCCTCCGGTTGCACATCCCAAGTTGATTGAAGTACTTGAGGTCCCAATAGCTCGGTTTCGAAGATTTTACGGGAGCTCTACATGATGTAGTCATCTTAACCGTTGATCCAATCACGCTTGACAGGGCGTACATCATACAAAGTTCATCGTTAAATCTTCTTCTCCAGAAGCCATAAATAAAAACAGAACCAAAAATCGCACACCGACTTTTCTCTCGAAAATACTAAGGTTTTCCTCATGGGCCTTTAGTAACGTTCAAGTTTCTGCGCCGAACTGAGATGTTCTGGGATGATTTATTATATGATATTACCCATTAAATATTGTTTGTGTTATAATTGCGTTTAAACTTCTGTTGGGCATATACAAACATCAAGCGTGTGGTGCGTTAGACAGTTAAACTGCTACATTACAATTTACATCGGCATAGTCGCGATCAAACGACAAGATAGATTGAGTAAGGCTAGGTTACCTTTTATATAAGGAACCATCACATTCCTTCATCACCAACTATTCATGTTCCTCATTACTCTCTCGTAAGTGATGGGTGTCTTCAGCTTACTGCCGACTCTGAACGGTAGCATTTTAGAAACTTGTTCCCTTGTCTCTCTTATATCGCTATTTTAACAAATGATGCTCGAATGAATTAGTCAGGCGCATGCCTCCACTATTAAAATTCCACTACAATACATGCTTCGCAAGAAATATCTGTTACTTCCCTCTTAAGTCCACTTGCGGACGTACAGTGCCTGCATGATTATGAAATGCTCTTCTCAGATCCTCTCCTTCTCTTCCCCTATACCTTCGGCCGATGCTGTGACCTGATACCTCGATACCTTTATGGTAATCGAAATCCCTTTAGGATACACAAATTATGAAAAACAAAGCTTTTTTAATTTAAATAAAATAAAGCTTTGAAAAAAACGAAGAGGACGAGAGTCCACTTTTGGATTTAGAAAAACTGGTACTCACTATTGTGCTACTGCAACTGATACAAAGCCGCTAAACTTAATCCCTAATCTAAAGTACATATGGTCGTTTCCAATGGTTTAGGGGATTGTTTTCTTGCAGCAGTCATCTTCTCCTCCTGTTGTTGCTTCTTATGTTTTTTTTAATTGTTGCGCCCAAGCTTTGTGTGGTTTATTCAACACGACATTCATTTTTACCTTTTTTAAGAGCGACGCTTTTAAGACCTAAGCCTCGGCAGCTGTCTTTTATCTGTATGTATGCATATATGGTTGGGATTCTTCTTCACTTATGTGCTTCATTTCAAACGATGGTGTCTTCTGATACGTTGCCAGTAGGCTCTTCGATTAGGAGCAGTATTGTTTTTGCTTACAACTTTAAAGTTGTTACCCTGCGTGCTTTATATCGGCACAAACCGTCACACTGCAAAGTTTGTCGTTGATGATTCTCCATCATGTATAATTTGCACAGACTTCAAGTAGTCTAAAGCCGTATCTATCATCAAATGTAAGTCATTGACACAACGCAGCAAAGATCGGTCAAAATTAGAGAACATCAAGAAAAAAGGAACCTTTGCCTTTGAAATGTTGTCATTTCCGAATTTTGTGTATTTGGTATTTTGGATTTCAAGATATTGTCTCAAATCCTCCGTACCTTAATGATCAGGTATGTGCTTGCAGTAAAAATGTTTCAAAAACGTTTCAAGACATTAATGGCAGACCTCAAGTGTTCATCAGTAAACGAGGAAGCAATTAACGTTGCAACAATGAAGTTCTTTAGTGGCACGTTTCTCACTCAGGTATTTCGTGCATTTGATGGAATACCAATGTTGTGGGTAAATTAATTCATTTGTCTTCTTTGAACACTAAACATCAGTTGCAACTTATAAGCTCATTTTTTAACAGCGACTAACAGTAGTTATTCATTCGACACATGACACCCGCAGTATAGTCGTTGGTTTGATTGCATATAGATGAGCAAAAATGTCTTGTTTTAAAATATTTCAAACCTGTTACGACTGCTCTATTAGATCATTGAAGTAAATTATGATCGGCATGATTAAGCGCTGTCTTGAAACTTACTTAACAATGTGTTCAGCAAGACTTGAGGCATGTTTGTTTATATATTCATTTTAACATTATTCTAATGTCGTCCGAATACTGAGCAAACATAGCCATGATCAAATAGGCGGAAGTAGTTTTAACGGAAATAACTGTCAAAGAAGACATATCTAACAATTTGATAATGTAATCAGTGATGGCAGTTATTTAATTTGGTTTAAATGCAATGTTTCTGCGTTCATGAAAGAAGGGTGACATTTTAGTTTAGTTCGATATCAGCATATTCACGTCTAAGTGACCAACCACATTTCACAGGCGAATACATTGGGCACATTTTTGATCTCTCGTGGATGGATCTACGTACATGCCATCCAACTACATTTTTGAAGCGTGTGTAAAACCGATTTCGAACTGCTTCTTCATTGACAACAGCTTTATTTAATTTGGAACAATAAGATTAACTCCCATAGCAGACCTTGAGGTCTTCCTCAACACCCAACCTCCAGATCTCTGCGAGCAGACATTAGCAGTCAGAATCGAACACTTTGGCGGATGGCCCACAATCTGTCAGGTCATTATAGTATCTTAAATAGACTGTTCAGGTCATGATCAGGACGATTTCTTGATTGCATTCCTTGGATTGGATTGATTTGGATTTCTTCATAGAAGCAGTGCGTTTGAGACGAAGGTCCTGACTGTCAGTGATGATATTGGGAATACCACCCACTGAAAATACCATTGTTGTTTGCAACTTTAAGGCAATCTCAAGTACTGATCAGTTTAAGTGAAAAGCTGGGACAACAATACTGTCCACGGCATATTTGCATATTTGCAAGTATAACACTGTTATCGGCTCGGCGAACGTAATTTTAGGATTCAAATCAACGACAGCCGATTTGCATGAATGGCTGGAGAAGTAAATTTAAGCGTCAGCAGATAATCATTGGCGCCCTTGTGTCGGCCGTTACACAGACCTCTGCCACAAGTGCAACAGTTATAAAACCGACACCGTCATTCAGCCAGGCAAATAATTGCCCAAAATAGTACCAGATCATATTCCAGAAGATGGCATTAAAATGGATCTTCTTACATCTGTAGAGGCTGTGGAGTCGAAGTGGAATTGGGGTGCACTCATTACAATATCTGTCATTGCCCCTGACACAGAATATTTCTTCCCAAACTTCATGACATTGCAAGTAAACCTTCTAGTTCCACTTGCGGGTTTATAAAGTCATTGAAATGGCTAAAGACAAAAAACTAGGAGTGAACTGTTATTATCATCATCACCTTTG
Source organism: Eristalinus sepulchralis (assembly GCA_944738645.1). NCBI lineage: Eukaryota > Metazoa > Arthropoda > Insecta > Diptera > Syrphidae > Eristalinus > Eristalinus sepulchralis. Next base: position 70,872,891 of record OX122882.1, read on the forward strand.
CTAAACGTGTTGTATGGTTAAAACCTTCAAAAGGCATGAAAATGGGTCCATGGGGACCTAAGTGTGGCAGGGTTTACCTTCTATTATCCTCCAATCAGTCATTCGAAGTCCCTTTGATGATCGGATGCTGATTGGTTGCTAATTGCTTAGAACTGTTTGTCGTAAATTTGGCAATTGCAGCTTTACCTTGAATGCCGATAAAATAGGCACAGTGACCGCACCAACTAAACGCTCTTCTCAAAATTCCATCATTCGGATGCTTCGTTTGATTATTTAATTTCCCATAAACGCCTGTTATGCAGCCACTACAATGTGAGAACTGTTACTGGCAATCACACAAAAGGTTAAATTGAGAGATAAAATAGAGCAAGCAAGGTTAGAGAATGCAAAGAAGAGCTCCCAGAGAAGTTGTTTATGTCATTTAAGCAGTTTAATGATCTCGAAGTACATCGTTACGTACGTAATCTTGATGTTATAGCCCACCCAATGAGTCGTCAGTTCTATGTATTTTTTTGTTTTTTTTTTAAACTGACCTATTAGTCGTACTTGAATTAGAACAGAGTTGCACGTGATTCTATGTGACTTAATTTGCATGTAAATCACGTCTTTTCTATTTTTATCACGTTCAACCTAATCGAAGGTGTAAGTGCTTAGTAGTTTTAGTGCTTAAACTTTGAGTATAGACAATTATTCATATATCAACGCAGTGGAGGAATTTGTAGAACTTCATATGGAAGTAAGGCGATCATGTGTTACTTTTTGGGGATCAAGAAATTACAGCTTATAACGATTTCTGTTTTAGGAAGAAGTGGCAAGTACAACTGAGGAGTGGGACGTAACAAAAGGAATGATATTCACCAAATCTGGCCTTTGACAAATGTTTTCTTTGAAACTTATTTCACTATTCATCATATCATAATTTCTTTTCACAGTTTTATGAATTAAGTGATAAATAAATGTTGATAATGTTTTGCAATTCAGTTCTTTTGTTAATAATGATTTCAAGTTCAACGGATTAATTTTGTTGCGTCCATTATGGGAGTTTCAACTTTTATGAATTGTTACATAAATTTCCTCTACGGATTCTATATGCCGAAGCCTTTAACCGGTAAACAGATTTGCTGCTTTTCCATTTAAACTTTACACAATGTCACTGTCTTCATGTTTCTTTTGTTAATATACATTTTTTCATGTCCTATTTTTCATTTTAAATTCGGTTTAAGCGGCTATATTTCTTTTTTTCACCGTGGTAATGCAGTGTATCTTTCAAAATTATTGTGAATTGTTCACCATTTTCTGATAATTCAGTATGCAAGGTTATAACATTGAAAATCGTGCGCAATCAGTTAATCGTTGTTTGGGGGCCAAATTAGAGTCAGCCAGTTTGTTGCACAGCCACCGAAATGCATGGTCTGCACTACTATCGTGTATAAGAGTGTGCGAGAAGACTTGAGACAATCGCTGATGTTCGCGAGAACTTTCTTCTTTCGGCGGCAATTTTGTAAATGTTGTGTCAGTGCTTGAATATGCAGCAAGTGAATTTGTCTTTAGCTATGAAACTCTCGTCTATTGTGACTGCGAAGTAGTGCCCGAACGTTATCATCGTCAAGGATTGTAGGTTTTGTCTCATGATACAGTGAGCGTCACAGAAAGTTGTTACATAATTAATTAAGCTTTCAAACAATTATTCATTGACCTTAACATCTTTGCGGGTTTTTTGGCTTGATAATATGAAACAAAATATTTTCCCGCTTTTTTTATAAAAGGAATGTCAACAAACTAAGTGGTCAGTGTGGCGTAGTGGGTAAGTGCGTCGACCCACACGCGGTTGGTCCTGGTTCTTTGTGGGCTGTTGTGCCACTCAATTATTATTATTGTCAACGAACAAACTTAATTCTTAGTACTAAAATTCAACCGTATATATGTGGTGTAATCTCTAACAATATGGACCGTTGCCTTCGAACATAAGTGCAAAGATAAGGCTCTTAAAAATGTTTGTTTTAACTCCATATTTGTATTAGAAGATCTGAACCAAGATCTCTTTGCATGACATCAAACAAAGAAACGGGAGATAATTTAGGTTACGTTGGTGAGATTGAAGTTGCACGAGCAGATATTCTGGAGTGGATGGACTGAATTTGACTGTTTCTAGTTTTCTTTTAAATCCTACCTAAAGGCAGCTTGTTTCCCTGATCGATTTCCTGAACTCTCCCACTCTAACTTCTACTACTTCGTCTAGGTTGATCTAGAAATAACTTGAAATCGTTAAAAAAATCTTTCTAAAAGCTTAAAGAGACGGAAAGGTTCTTAAGTGCTGCAAAAAGGTTTTAATTATTTTCATCTCGGCAAGGCAAATACAAATCAATGGATAAGATTGTATTGTTGCCAATCAGAGTCTCCAGAAAGTTTTCTGTAATCAAATGGACATAACTTTTTTCCAGTTTGATGGGGGCCTTTGGCCATATAAGACTGATGAAGGGTCATAATTGCTTTATGTAAAGGGTGTCCCAACAAGAACGCAAGATTTAAATTTGGCATCATTCGAATTGTCATTGTTTGACATTTGAACAATTATTATTGTTTGTTAGTAGAAGGTATAAGGTTAATAAAAATGGAGCGCTACACGAATGAACAATGCATTCTCATTATGAAATTGTTTTACCAAAATGGTGAAAGTTTTGTTCGCAAATTGCGATCAATTTGTGGTTACAATAATGCTCCAAAGGAGTCAACTGTAAAGCGATTAACGGACAAATTTACTGAAACTGGGTCTGTAACTGATGTAAAGACAACAATGCGTCTTCGACCAGGTCGATCGACGGCGCCACATTTAATACAGCCAGAGAAACAATTCAATTGCTGCATCAGTCATTTCCCGGTCGTGTTATTTCGCGTTTTGGAGACCAGAATTGGCCGCCTAGATCGTGCGACTTAACATCATTGGACTTTTTTCTTTGGGGTTTTTTGAAGTCGATGGATTGTGCGAATACGCCGACGAGGTCTCAAGCCTTAATAGAAGAAATTGGACGCTGCATTAATAAAATACCGCAGCATTTATGCAAAACGGTCATTCAAAATTTCATTAAAAGATCGCGTATTTGCCAGCAAAGGCGCGGCAGCCATCTGGCCGATGTGTTATTTCACACATAACCTCATCCTGTCGACTTTACGATATAATAAAGAATTCACGATTTTTTTAAATACCTGCGTTTTATTTAAAATTTAAATCTTGCGTTCTTGTTAGGACACCCTTTATTTACTTTATTCCATTTGCGGTTGCAGTGTCCGTGTCATCTTTCAGTAGTTTTGCTTGGGTAGCGGACAAATATGCTTCCTGGCATAGTGGCCGATCTCCCCCTTTTCTTGCTAATTCTAATTTATGCCCGAGAACCCAGTAGAAACTGAGACTGCATCTTACCAAAGAGGCATTTCGTTCGTTCTCACACATCAAGACCGCGTTCTGTAAAATAAATTTACCATTTATTGACCCCATGGAAAGAAAGCGAACTGGCTTTTGAATAGCTTTGATTTCTGCTTAGATGACATTATAATGGTTGGGAAGATGCTGTGGCAAGTATATATATTGGGTGAAGTGGCAAAGACTTTTGAGCCTGTTTCCTCGTCCTTTTGAAGCAATCCGTTTAAATTTCCAATACAGCAGAGTTTGAGACAAAAACATATTCCCACAGTATTTTTTTTGGATTTGCGGGAATTATTTTAAAGTCATCGCAGGAAATACGGAGAATTTTCCAGTTACTGGAGTTGTCGGGTTGTCATGGCACCAACGATTGCTCTCGCTTAACCTCAGATCTGTCTGGATGGCTAACAGATACAAAAGTGTATCTTTTGCAGCCGGAAATATGCAACGCAGTGGCCTCGTGATACGGATGTCTCTTTATCGTTGGATCCTACTTTTTAGAATATTTTGTTTCTTGTTCAGTGCTGTGAACCGCTTTAAAATAAACTCAAGGTACTGGGGCTATGATAGATTGAACATGTCTTATCAGAAGTTTCGCCAATCTCATCAGTTTTACCTGTTTTTTATTGAAAACTCATAAATATGCAACTTCGAATTATAAACACAACCATGCAACCATCAAAACGAAGTCAGCGACAACGAATGAGTTCTTTGATGCGCTCACTTGATTTGTGTTTGTAATTTTGTACACACTGATATTCCTACCGATTTGTCAGCGTTAAATAATGACTCAGAACGTGTCGGATTTCACTTTCCCAAATGTTAACCTTTCTCATAAATTATTTGCAAATCCGTCAAGGGACTTTAATTACGTAAATGATGAACTTCGTCCGTTTGCGGTGATCTCCCCGGAAAACGTTAATACATTTAAGAGTACGTTTTGCAAAGCGAAAACGAAACGGAAGGGGAAGGGGTATGTTTCCAGTCATTGTAGTTATCTTTCAGTACAACCAAAGCCTGATTAATGTACGAGAGGAAATTTAAAGAAACAAAAAATAAACAATTTATTATCTGATCAAGCCCCACAACTGGGCGCACTCAGTTGGTCTTTAACGCAGCATCCATTATTCAATGTTAAGCGTTTCCGATTTGAAATTGACCGCCTTCGTTGCGGCTATTGTAATTTTGTTCTGTTTAAACAGACCAAAGTGAAGAGAGAGAGGGAGTGAGCGATCTGCATCCAGCTGTTTCCGGCGCATATTTTAAATTCAATTTTTGTTTTGCATGTAACTTGCCTTGCATTTTAAAAGAATCTCAGACCTACATACTTGTCTGTTCTGTCTTCCCTGCGCCAGCTACACAAAGGCGCTTCGAATTCGAATTGATTTGATAACAACAACGTGGATGTGATGACTCAGATTGTGTGTGCGCGCTCCTCAATCGCTTCATTATACTACTCTTTGTTTTTGTTTGTTTTATTGGTTTTAAAAAAATCCGCTTGCATCAGAGAGACAGCGTGAGGAACAACATCAGCAAAAGCGGCTGAAGAAGGGAATTTTGCGTAAATCGTTAAGCACTATGAATACGTATTTCTCTTTCGCTATAAATATCGCTAATGCCATTCTGCGGTTAATAACCGCACACCACTTTAATAAGTTCAGTGGAGGAATAATGCCGACACTTACAAAAGAAAAAAGCAAAAAAAAAAAAACACCACCGGCAGCAGCAGAAGCAACAGCAAGTGGATTTATGCATTTTTTGTTCGTTCATTGTTTTTTTTCTGTATCCTCACTGAGTCATATTGGGTTTCTCGATTGTCATTTTGCAACCATCTGAGTGACTGACACTGTGGCAGTACGTCAATAAGTGTCATTTGCCTTCCAATTTGCTCTTACACATTTTTTTTATTGTTAAGTGCACATTTCAAATCAATTTGTTCAATCTCTTACTCTCTCGTTTCAGATATACACTTGTTATTCCGTCACTGACCGTGAACACAAACTCTGTAGAAAGTAATCGCAGTTCGGAAGTTGACAAACCACTATCACCACCAGCACGAGTTCGAGCAACAGCGCCGCCAGTCACATTCTACGATCTCATATCAAAAAAAAAAAAAACTTATTAATCTGCACTTCACTTGACGTTGTCGCTGTCATTTATACACATTAACTCTTGACAAAACAGAAACGGCCGAAACCGTGGCGCACCAACAAACCAATAGGCTTTCTAATAAAATGGCTAGCACCGGTGACATTTGGCTGCAATGGTTTTCCTGTTGCTTCCATCAGCCGCAATCACCATCGAGACGGCGGCATCAGCGACTACGCATCGACAGATCAATGATCGGCAATCCAACGAATTTCCAGCATACCGGTCACATTGGTTCCGCTGATGTGGAACTCTCAACAAATCACCTAAATGCCATACAGACGCAGATGCAGAGCAAAGGGGGCTACGAGATGAGTTCCATTCGAGTGCAGGTAAGATGATATAATTCGCATCACGCAGTCGGATTAATCTATTTGTCATTTGTTCAATCTCATCCAGGGTCAGGGTGCTCGGTGGCAGCTAGCCTACCTGTCTATCTAGTGTAATTATCGTGTCGATGCGAAATTTAAAAGTTGTCGTGATGATTGGGTAATTTACGGTGGGGCCATGCATAGAAAATTGGAACGATCGCGTATCAGTACGAAGTGTGAATGATCGTTAAGGCCGGTTTTTTCTGTGTGCTTGTGTGTGTGTGTGTGTTTTTTTTTTACTGACACAGTCTCTCCCACATTCGCCGCGTGATTTTTCACTGATATCGAAAATGTATGGAAAGCTTTAACTGCAGTGGAATGAGTTAGCAGAGACTGTGTTGACTTAGTATTCGATTTCGAATGAGATTTTAAAGAGGATTTTGCGGCGGCCTTGGCCTTGATGTTGTTAAAAATCGTTAATCGTTGACTCTTTCCCATTATCGTATACTTTTTTCACATTTACTTGTTGTTGGACTTAATTTTGCGAAGCTTGGAAGCAACGCATCTACATAAAAGCTGTAATGAGCGCCGAACCGTGGTTGATAAGGGCGACCCACTCGGAAATTCAGGTCTAGGTTAAAATATACTGGATTGGATTTTCATCCATATCATCCCACGTATCAGGAATTCATGTTTTTGACAACACCCAGATAGTCCTAATTGGTTCTGAAAAGTATTCCAATTTCGCCGTCCGGCGTCGTCATAATTTGGTAGGTGTAAAGCATCAGTGTTGATTTATTTTGGAAGACGCCTGATCGTGGTCCCTTGTGGGCTGTAGCCCTACAAAATAGCTTTTTAAAGGACTTAAATGTAAATTGTTTGCCTACAAGGTTCAAGAGAGCAGGTTTTACACTTCAAGGATGGTGGTACACATTTGCCTCGTTGCGGAAATGAGAAGATTTCGTATATGTTTACAAGTAGTTCTTTTTTACTCAGACACAAAACAAGTATTTGTATTGATAAAGTCGATTTCATGGAATCTATTTCCTTTAAATTGTTGGCTAGAGCAAAACAAAGAACTGTATTCAATAACGTATTACTCAAAGTTTCATCCACTGTTCTTTTATAACATTTTTAAAGTGCAATTGAGGGAGAAGCACATTTAGCAATGACAGCCTCAATTTCCTCGCCCTTAAGAAAATATTATAATTCTTCGCTTTATTCTTATGTTAACGACCATTTTAAGCACGATGTGGCGTTTATTGCTTGTCTGATTTTTCTTTTTGTCTTTTTGAAATGCCATACAGGACATTTTTAGGTGAAGCGGAGCGGTAGCACATGTAGTGTGAGATATCTCTTTGTTAATTTAAAGTATGTCCTTCAGCTTTTAATAGTTGTGCCAACTTCATTAAATGTATAGACAAATACTCCCTCGTCCATTGGAGTTTGTCTCACTTCGTTCCCTACCTGGTTATGATCGTTGGGAAGCTGCTGAAAAGCCACTCTTTAACACATCAATAATTCCCTTTGTGTCAGGAACTCAGAAGGCCTAGCATTTTTTATGAGCCTGGGTGCCTTTTTATATGTTTGGTGGTTGGGTCAATGTTTGCAAAAGACTTCTTTTCTGGTTGACTCCCAAATATCCCTAACCTGGGAGACAGGGAACGAAGACGTTTACATCAGGCAAAGAGACTGTTTCTTGTGCTCGTGTGTAGGCCTTCACGAAAAATTGGTAGGTTCTTACCAAAGAAAGTACTACGCTGTTGTTGTTAGGTGAATTTTTTTCAATGGGTGGTTGTTTATGCACTGCTTTTTCGCTTTTCAATCACAATTTGTCAGAATTTCATAACTAATTCAAAAAACGAGAAAAGCTTTCATTTATTTTTCATTTGTCAGTGATTATACGTAAACAGGTCTAAATTTTATATGGCTCGTCAGTTGTGTTTTATCTGCTTACTTTTCGCTCATAACACGGGTTTTTTGAAGGTGGCGGTCAGCAGACATTGGTGGCACTGATCAGTTTACTAAGCGACAAGGCAATTACATATGTGCAAGTTGTTAGGAATTATGCTTGACGTAGCCAAACTGGAGAGTTTCTCACATAGATGTCTTACGATGTCTTCGGTAACCTTTAACCAGATTGGCGCTAAGGGGTCCAATCTGGGTCCTTCTTCTTCTTCTTCAGATGGCGCTACAGTCCGGGATGGTCCTGGGCCTCAACCAGCATGCCTCTCCAGCTAGCACGATCTTTTGCCAGCTGCTTCCAATTGCGCACTCCAAGTTGGTTGAGGTCCTTTTCCACTTGTGTGCGCCATCTCAGTTTGGGACGTCCTCTGTTGCGTTGTCCCTGTGGTTCGGATTCGAAGACTCTTCGGGCCGGAGCAGTGCTGTCCATCCGCTCTACATGGCCTAGCCACCTTAAGCGTTGTATCCGTAGACGCTTGACTAGGTTCATGCCGCCGTACAGCCCATACAGTTCGTGGTTGAATCTTCTCCTCCAGATGCCATCAACGCAAACAGGGCCAAAAATAGCACGCAGAACTTTTCTCTCGAACAGACCAAGGGCTTCCTCATCCGCTTTTAGTAACGTCCAGGTTTCTGCGCCGTAAAGCAGGACAGGGATGATCAAGGTGTTGTACAAAGTTACTTTGGTCGTTCGGGAGAGGGCTTTATTACTCAATTGCCTCTTAAGCCCAAAGAAACTGCGATTGGCAAGAGTGATTCTGCGCTTGATTTCGGTACTGATGTTATTGTCCCTATTCACCGCGGAGCCGAGATAGACGAAGTCCTTAACTACCTCGAAATGTCTGCTGCCCATAGTGAAGCTCTGTCCGAGACGTCGATGTTCTGCGTCCTTCTTCGATGACAGCATATACTTAGTTTTGCCCTCGTTTACCACCAGTCCCACTTTAGCCGCTTCCGCTTCGATGCTAGCAAACGCCTCATTGACGGCTCGCTGAGTTCGGCCGATCACGTCAATGTCATCCGCATAAGCTAGCAGTTGAACGGACTTATGGAAGATCGTGCCTCTAGTGTTGACGTGTGAGTTACGCACGATCCCCTCAAGAGTGATGTTAAAGAAGTCGCATGACAGCGCGTCGCCTTGTCTAAATCCTTTTTTGACATCGAAGGTCTCGGTGAGTTATCTACCGACCTTGACGGAGCAGCGAGAGTTCTCCATCTGAATCTGGGTCCTTCTATTTCTTTGTTATTGTAGGTTCCTAACGTTGGGCAATCGAGATCTTATTTTGCTTCAAAGAACGGTTAGTGTCTGTATCCCTTTCTGTATTTTAACATTCGAAATGCTCGTTGAGCACATGATCGATTGTGATGGCGGTTCGACCACTCGAAAATCCCTAGGCTTACGTGCTGCAGCGAAGTTCGTGAGTCCATTCGACAATCGGCAAGTTGCTTTTACGTGCTGCAGCGAAGTCGGTCGAAAGCAGTTCTTTATTATCGGATCGCTTTTCAATAACCCTTCAAACCCCTCTCTGATCTTCGTATTGATGCCTCTGACCTCCCACTCGAGACAGGTCTTGCAGGCATTATCCAAAGGGTTATACAAATTCATAAAGTGTATCATAAAGATAAAGTGTTCAATTATGCCTATAGAGAAGTGAACTAATGTTCACCAACTTTGGTAACAACTATAACATCTTGTTCTTGCTTCTCTATCTCTTTCACTTAAACTCTTCTCGGTTTTTGCAGCAGTAATGTCCGTCTCGTACTCCATAGTAGCCCCTGGGCGTTGATGGCTTTCTTATTCCAGAAGCTTATTCGCAAATCGAAATTCTTTTTCGGGTGTGAGGCTCCGTTCATATATCCGAAGCTTCATATGTTAATAATTTCTGTGTCCGTTGCGGTTAGCCCCCGAAAAACCAACAATTTTGATATTATTCCACTACCTGACATTTATATGGTTTATTTATTCAGGAGGTGCAGTAAGGTTCTTAATCCAGCCAATGGCAGCCAATTCTTTTAGCAGAAATTTTGAAAAGTTATTTCCCACCTAACACTAACAAAATGTCCGAGGATATGAACGAACTTTTACCAATGCGTAGTTTGCATAAGTAAAGAAAACCACGACAATGAGTCATGTCAGAGTCAGACAATGTTAACAGTTAAAATCTGAATGCGCGTTTATCTAACTTATATTTCCAGAACGGATGTGGATATTACGAACACAAATAGCAGATGCACTTGGAAGTAAGTATACAATCCAGGTGCCGACTGTCCAACCAGATTTTTCCTATGACTTAATCCCTCGTCGATTTTTAATGAAAGAGTTGTAATCGACTTAGTCGGGTAACCAATACTATGGGCTCCCTTTGCTCTCTCTTTCTCTTCTCTTTCTCGAGTATGCCTTGCATGGTGCAGTTAAACAATAAACAGGTGTGTTTGGTTTTATTTTTACACATAAACCGTTTAAGCAGCCTTCACACTGACTTTGGAGAGGCAATGACAAGACCACATAAAGATCTGGTTTGCTGACCACAACAAGCACTGCAGTCACTTCCCTTTGACTAAAATAAAAGAGGAAATAAATAAAAATGTAAAGAAGAAATTTAATTTCCCCTTGCAGACAGAAATAAGATGCATCTATATTTTTATCATGAAGTGAATAGTTAAGCCCTTCCTCTCCGCTCTGGATTTTGAAAATCATCACTGTAATTGTGATTGTCTTTCACTTCGCTTATTATTTCTGCCGTTGAAATGTTGGGCAATTCGCGTATGTTTGAAAGTCTTTCAAACTTTCTCATTCGACTAATTTATTCCCTTCTATTTTTCCTTGTAGAATATGTTGCAGTACACCCAGTGTGGCCAAAGAATATCGCTTTTATCTTGTTCACTTTTTATTTCTATTCGTCTTAGAACTTCTAGGTTGGTTATTATACTAATTTTTCAATTCGAGAGATACGCAGTATGTTTCAGTCCACATTTTAAATGCTTCTGTTTTTCGCTGTTTCCCATTTTACATTTGCTTTCTTAGCTGTAGTTTGCAGCTATATTATTCAGTGTTGCTAAGTATTTAATGGCAACTCTCAACGGGTGTGCTGTTAACTTTAAATTCGTTCTGCCCGTGTGTTGCTTATAAATAGTACTTAGCCTGTTCATCTTATCACATGGTTCGCTTATATTGTATGCTATTTGATGGCTTTGCCTGTCTATCTCTTGCTATTTACATTTATTCCGTATAGTCCTACATCTCAATGGAGACTTGGCGTCCTTCTTTTTTAAATGGCATAACAGGCCTGTGTTTTCGCGCGCCTTAATCAAACCACGCCTCTGCAGCTTACACGGTCTCTTGCCAGCTGCTTCCACTTTTGTACTATTTGTTTGCGCCATCTCAGATGAGTCCCAATGCGGTGTTATTCATCCGCTCCACATGACCCAGTCATCTTAAGTTCTCTAATTGTCCAACCACGCGAAAGTCATCTGTCTAAGCCTGTAGCTGAATGGACGGAAGTTTCACTTGCTAGTTTCGCACAATTTACTCAAGGTTGAAACTTGTTCCATGAAAGCACGTCGTCCCTTAAAAAACCTTTTCTAACATTGACGGAGGAGCCGAGTTCATACTACACAATCTAACGATTTTGGTAAGAATGCCAAAACCTAGGCATGGCGCTCGTCCCACGCCAAGCACGCTGTCATATCCCTAAAATCGGTCCTTGGGTCTTTTCAAAAATCTACCGCTGTGTGAAAATCTTATCTATAGTGGACTTCCCTGGACTGAAACCACACTGAGAAGGACCTATCACATTGTTCACGAGTACGCGATATTAAGGAAACTGATTCCTTGGTAGTTGGCGCAGTTAAAGGAGTATCCTTTCTTGTGGTACGGGTAGACGACACTGAGATTTCACTCATCCGGCATACTTTCCTTTGACCCAAACCTTACAGATGATTCGCACAACTAGGTCATCTCCAGCTACATTCAAGAGTTGTCCGTCAGCTCCAGCAGTCTTGTTCGACTTCAGTTTCGATATTCCTAACTTGACCTCGTCTAGTTCGTGAGGACGGAATTCTTGCCTATCGCAGTAACATTAAGTGAATTTAGTCTAACTCCGATTGCTACGTGATCCATTTGGTTGACGTTCAATTCATCAGGAGATCACCAAGTCCCTTTATGTATGTTTAGGATTGGGAACAGCGTATGAAGAGAGATTCCGCACTAAGGCTTAGTGTGTGTGGTTCCGATTATTCCTAAAGAGATTGCTTTATTAACCGGCTGTGCTATAAAATCTCTTTGAATGATTTTGGTTTTGCGTGCGATTTTTGGTCCTGCTTGCGTTGATGGCATCTGGAGGAGAAGATTTAGCGACGAATTCTATGGGCTGTACAGCGACATGCGCTGGTCAAGCGTCTTCGGATACAACGCTTAAGATGGCTAATACATCCTTGTTTTCCCTATAATCTCCTCTGTCGGGGTTTGTACGCAATTTAGGCAAATGTTTCCGAATTCAGCCTTGATGGGGATTATCATGAGGTTAAGGGATTGTGGCATAAGACGTTTCGCCTATGCCTGCTTCGAACAACAAATCCACATCTGAATAAGCACTGCCTTCGCTTTCTATAGCAATCGTAGTAGTAAATGTAGGAGCCTTTCACCTTTTGTCTAGTTTGAAGATGTTCAAGGAGTTGAAGAAGTTCAAGGACTCCACAAGTTCTACAGCTGCATGTGTGCTGTTAAGGGACCTTAGGTTAAGCATGCAAAACCAAAAAAAAATCGTTAATAAGGCTCGCATGCAGTATATCTATTCGTATCGGAGGCATCAAGTTGTAAATATCAGCTAGTGCTATATAATTCTGACCACTTCTTTGATTGACAGGACAGTCACTTAAAAGACTCCGCTGTCTTCAATTAATGTGGATAAATAGTGGAAATTTAAGGATTATGCATTATGTACATTTAAAAGTCGTGATCATTGATGGGAACGTAGTCTAGTTGGTGCTCTTCGCTTGATTAAAACAGAAGTCTAGGAGCTAGGATGGTATGGGGGGAAGCTGTGATAACAAAAGACATATCATACAAATGACATTGATTGTATATTCAGACTGATTTACTCCTTAATTATAGGAATGTCACTAACTAAAGTCTTTTGTTTTCTTCTACTTCCAGGCATGCTGATAAATCACAACCGCACACATAAGATTTAGCACTAAACTTCATTACATAGCTATACGACTACACATTCAATTAAATTGGCATACCTTCGAACGCAATATGCAAAAAAAAAAAAAACACAACATTTAAAACACAGGAGGATATTAAACGTAAACCTTAAAGGCTTCCAATAATTAGTGCAATCAGTCATAATCACAAGAAACAAAAAACATCAACAACAAGAACTGAAGATCGAAACGCGTGTGCTGAATAATATGGATTTAGTTTAACCACTAGGATATACTGCCTTCAGACAAAGAAAAGCGCGTTTGTCAACACACTTTTGCAGCTACATAGCGAACGCATCTGCAGAACTGATATGACACACGCCAATTTTATCTCGTATTCTTACACAGAAGATACATTAACATAAATATTGACTATTTTTTGTAATTTATTGTGAAACAAAAAAACAAATGAAGAGAGATCATAAGAAAGAGGTGTGTGAAACATGTATGTGCCTGCACAATATGCGCATGCGCGCATACACACCCCGCAAACTGCATAAACCATAAAGAATATATAACGTATTAGATTGTAAATACATAATTAAAAGAAAACAAAAGAAACGTAAACACGTATTGTCTGTAGTTAATTGTTAGAATTAGAATTATTTTTATATATAAGTTACACTCACAACAAAAAATATTATATATATATATACATATTATAAATGAAGAAAATTTTATGAAGACTTAACAATGAAAGCATTTAGAAAAAAAAAATAACACACATACACATCCAAAAAGAAAACAATTCGAATATACATTTATATCTCCATGAATTTGAAAATTTTATACACAGTGACAAGAATGCCTACTTTTTATCGCCACAAGACACACACATACACAACTTCGTTCAAAACGAAGGACCTTAGAGAACACAAGCAAGAGACGTTTTTTATATTAACTCGTATTTCTATTCTACTCTATTTTCTATTGGATTTTAAAAAAATTAGTTCTTAAGCTGTGCAGTGTTTTTTCTTTCCTTTTTACACCTCATCCACAGTTCTGTTTGTACTTAAATCGAATCGAAATGATTCGAAGAAAACCGATAAGGAGAGAGTATTTTGTTTTTTGTAACTCTTCCCCAAAGTGTCTACCTTACAAATGCATACGTATACAGTTGTTGTATTCCGATGTGTTAACTTAAAACTTTGCATTTACGCACAATCATTTTATTTTATTTATGAGAGCATTAACTGAAATGTATATGTGTAGGACTTAAATTTATTAGTATGAAGTTAGATATTTGAAAAGAAAGAGAGAGAGCGAGAGAAAGAGAGCGTGGTAGAGGAATAGCGTATATGTATGCAACTGCTGCAGAGAAAACGAAAACAGGAAACAATTTAACTGAATATGTTGCACGTTTTGAACTGTACCTTAGAACAATCACTTGAATAATTTTCATTGTACAATTGAAAAAGGAAATATAAACCGTATTAATTGAAAGTTTTTTCTTGGTATTTCTTTTTAATCTATTTGACATCCTCCATCTATGGCGATATAGAATCGATTGTGATAATCGCTGATTCGTTGATTTGTGTAAGTAACATGGGTCGAAAATTCTAAAATTTTGAAAGAATGTCTTGTGAGTCTAACAAGGCTGAGAGCCACGTTCTTTACAAAAAAGAGTCCATTGGGATTATGGTTCTTTAAGAGCTGCGGACGCTATGTATTTGGACACTGTTGGAAAAGTAAGTTTCTCTAAGTAAGGTAAGTAAGTCTGTCTCTAGGTTCAGACTACGACACCAATACAGTAGGAAGAGGGCTATAAAAAGAGATCAGGTTTCTATGATAATCCAAACTTAAACATTTGTGAATCATCTATATTCATGCAAAAACATTAGCGGAAATTTTCAATTCAAATGAGTATATGTATTTTGTAATTGAATATATAAAATATTCACCCCTATTCCGGGAGTCGTTTAGTGACATGTCACTTTATGAGTATGAGAAATCGGTATTCCCATAGTCATTTATGAATTCATAAAATGACACTAGTCATTTTGCTCCTGTCAGCTTCTGTGGAACGTATTTACCACTCGACATGTGTCATTTTTTGACACAAAATTAAAAATGTCTAAAGAGCAAGTTTCTTTTGCTTTTTTTCTTATTTTTCTGTTTCTTGATATATACGAGTATTTGCTTATTATTTGTGGTTTCCAAAGGTTAAAGGTATCAACACCTTCGCGTGACTCTTGCCAAAAATTTTAAAAGAGGCGTTACTCAAAGTGTGGACATAAGAATTGGCTGGAAGGAGGTTGCGGCAATTTTAAACAATTTAGGACCACCTGTGCGTAATGAGAAAGAATGGCAGAATATATGTGCAATTGACTATACGTATACATATGTACATACGAACATTTAAATAATTTGTTTTTAAATACTTCATAGGTTTGGTTCGATATAAAATCAAAAGTAAAAAAAAAATTAACGCACAACAAAAGAGAATCTGAGGCAACCGGAGGAGGACAAACATTTTTAACGGAGTTGGACGAAACGGTTGCCAAACTACTCTTAAAGCATGAGACAGTGGACCCACCTGGAAGAGTGGTGGAGAGAAGAGGACATATGTTGGTTTCAAATGAATCCAACATTTTATTTATTACTTTGCTGATGGTCGGTTGTGCTAATCCTAGTTTGAAGTCGTTGCCAACGCCACATTGGTAACTACCTTCAGCACAAAATCTCAATAGTGCGGCTAGCTTTATGATGTATGGTATCGACCACGAACGTTTTTCAGGAGATATATGTTGTTGCAGGGTGTTCAGTAAATACGTGAATGCCTCTTTGTACAGACTAAAATTCAATTTGAATCTTCAAAGTACATATAGAATTGAATTGAATATAGTTCCTCGTATTGTTTTCCTAATTACTTACACATTTTCTGGCAAATCTAATGGAGAACAACCAGCTCTGATGCTTTTCCTCAAGTTTATTACAGTTCCTTTTTCTTATTTCTTCTTCTTCAATTTCGTTCTTTATATTTACAAACAGAGCTATGCTGTCCATGTTTTCAAATAAAACACTTAAAAATTATTTAAAATTTATTTTATTGAAGAATTCAAAATATAAACAAAGTGTAAGCATATGGCATTTTGCATTTGACAGGCGGCTTTTGTTGTGGAACATCACAAGTCATTTTAGTTTCGGAATACCGATGAAAAAATGAGATGACTTTAAAAATGACAATAGTCACTAAAATGAGATGACTCCCGGAATAAGGGTGATTGTGATTTGTTTAAATTCCGGATACCTGATATTCGATAGTCAAGGACTACGTCTAATTCAGCTTCGTGGTAATTAGGAACAAAAACATCCGTACTGAAATCAAACGCGTAATCACTTCTGCCAATCGCTGCTTCCATGGACTCAAGAGGCAATTGAAGTACTAAATTGACTGCATAACAACTTGATCATCCAAGTCCTTCTTTACAGCGCGGAAACATGGAAGCTACTAAAAGCGGATGAGGAAGCTCTTACTCTTTTCGTGAAAAATGTTATGCGTCTGACGCTGGTTGCGTTAATGATGTCTGGAGGAGAAGATTCAATGACGAACTGTACACGCTGTACAGCGGCATGCGTCTTGTCAAGCGTCTGCGGATATAACGGTTAAGATAACTGGTCCATGTAGAGCATATGGACACCACTGCTCCGGCCCGAAAACTCGAATTCTAGCCATTGGGACAACGCAAGAGAGAGCGGCCTAGGTTGAGATGGCGCACACAAGTAGAGAAGGACCTCAACCAACTTGGAGTGCGTAAGTGCAGGCAATTAGCATGAGGCTAGAGGCATGTTGATTAAGGCTGTGGTTCACCATGGACTGTTATTTAAAGAAGAAGAATGCATAGAGCGAATGTCCACTTCTCCAACCGAATATACTGCCAAGAGTATTTTATACATTCTAGTTCAAACAACGCACGTGCAGAACTGTGACTTACTTGTTTGTGTTTTGGTTTGGTTGCTGTTTATCCACATGTGTTGAAAGTGGAGAATGCTACCGAAAGAGCTCGCAAATCTTTTAAAATAAATAACGAGAATTAATCTAAACGACAATTCATTAACAACTCAATTTTAAGTATCGTTTCGATCTAGATTAAAACCCAAACTACCTTGTAACAACACTTCTAGACTATATATTTAAGACAACCTTCTTAGGATCGATTCAAGTAGATAAAGCCCGCTAGAAAATTCAGTTTCAAGTTCAAGAAATCAGCAACGAAGACGAGTCTTTCCCCAAAAGAAAATAAATGAAAGCGAAGATAATATTATTTGAAATACTCATACATCGTTTTGGGAATGATTTGATGAAATTCATAAATGTAAATGAAGTTTCAGAAAAAAAGAGTTCTGCGACTGAACTGGAATATTTTTTAAAAGTGCACCGGACTTAGCGGCGTAGCGACCCTTAACTGGAGGCAGTCATCTTAATCACTGAAGAGTTAGAGTAGTGGAGAAGGTTTTGATTTAGTCAGTATGTTAAAACTGCAGTCGATTTATTTGTAAGTATTTCATAGCTAAATTATATGCTATTTCATAACCAATAAAAGACGGTCCGGTCTCATGCATTTTAAGCATTTAAAGATATTGCAAGAATGTTCCAACTTATGTCATAAGATAAATAGACCAATCCCGAAGTCACTGGGGTTACAACTGAAATATTCGTTGTGTGATTCCATAGTTACCACTTTTTCTTCCTCTTTTCACGGCACCGCGTTTGCCTTGAGCCCCCAAAATACCTCTGACCACCTCTTTTCTTCTAATAACCCCTTCTTCAAAAGCCGGATGGAAAGTGAAAAGAATTATTTAATTGACGACCAAAGAGATTAAATTAAAAGCAGCAAAGTAAATTTAAAATCAACTGAACATAATCTACCTTATCGACAATGGACGCATAAATCGGTGCTTGTACAGAATAATTTACTGTGTGCACGTTGGAATGAGTTGCAGCTCAGACGCAACCCACTAGCACAGACACTTATATACAGATGTCGCGCACCTCGACCAAAATACTGGTTCACGTTTCAAAAAACCAGCCGACAAAATCTAAAAGAGAGTCAGCCAGCCAACAAGAAGCAATATTGCGGAGATAAAAATATGAAGAAAACATTTGAATTTTCGCACTTTAAAGGTTTATTGATGTGCTGATATTCCGTCCTATTCTTAGGAAAAACTACACCAATCTTGTTCGGGTGCACACAAGTTAATTAAAATTAAAGGGATTCGAATGCTTTTCTTCCATAGGCGTAGTAAACTCGAACTAGTCTAAAATTTAATAGGTACAGATTTGTGCGAATTGTATAATAATTAGAAGTTATTTGATGGATCATCGATGGAGATCCGTTCAGTGGGAGGATAAGAATATTAATATGTACAGTAATACAGCATGTTTGATGATATAAATATTATATCGTATAGAATTTGTACATCGAACTATTTGAAAACACTGGAATAGTTAGTAAGCGGATAGGCATTATTTAGTTCAAAAGATTCCCAACTGTACCGTCTTCGACCCATCAATGAACATTGGAGGTTGTTTGATGAAGTGCGCCTTTCTCAATCCTGCCTGTCTAGTATAAAGATCGTAAAATTTTTATCGAGGTCATACTCGGTCCTGGCATAGTCTGTAGCAGACCAAAGGCTTTTCGACTAAAAGATATGAGTCAATTTACTGCTGTAGATAACAATTCCTCCACGTCATAAAAAAGCTAATTATGCGAAGTGGCCACATTGGAAGGATAAACTTGTTCCAATAATCGACAGTGGGACCATCAAATGGTATTAAGTCGGTACAGACGACCGCGAGTGCGAGGCAAACCGAGTTATATGCTATTCTACTTTCAGAATTACTTTCTCTCAGTTCTCCTAACATGGGGTCTGTAGTTTCGAACACATAAATTATCCCAAAAGTTGAGTTCTGAGCTAGAAAAAAACAGAGAATAGTTTTTTTTTTTTTTAATTCAGTTTCTTAAATACTACAATAATATTGAATACAAGAGAAATTATGAACAAATGAAAATGTATTATAATTTAAAAAATGATCATCATTCTTTAGTTCAGACGAAACTAGTGGCGAATGATGCTTCAACTTAAAATTACAAGAATTGATTTGAAGAGTGTGGGGTAGATACATAATGCTTTAAAAATTTGTAAATTCAACAGGCGTAATTCGGTATTATAAGTATACTTTAGAAAAATATACATAACAAAAAAAGCATTATATTTAAAGGGTGAAATTAAAAAAGAGAATTACCATATCAGAGGCTTAGGTTTACTAGTGATTCACTTTAACTGCAAAGAAGGAATTTTTTCACTTTTTTTTTTAAAAAGTATTTGGTTGGACTATCTGCCTAATCTCAACTGTTAACTTGTTAAATAACCTTGGTGCTGCCGTCGTATAGAATTTAGAGCAACATGTTTTCCTTGAGAATGGAATACTAAAAGTTAGGCTACCATTTACTCTCAAGTTGTATATATCAGAACTTCTAAGATTCGCACTGTATCCACTTCTCAGGAAGAAAACGTTGAGAACTCTAAATACATAAAGGTGTCTAAGTGGTAGTATGCGAAGCATCTGGAACAATGGCCGACTATGAGCTAACCTGTTTTTCTTACAGATTACCTTTATCACCTATTTTTCCATGGTCAAAATAAAAATTTAAACAAAGGTCTGGACAGCGATCAACAATCAGTAACTGAGTACAATTTGGCTTTTTATTCGACATCGATCCTATACTATAATTGTACTTACCAGTAATTTGATAAGGTGCATCAATTGAGTATTAATAAATGCAATTTTGAAAAGTTAAAAAAATATTTTCAGGAGTCAAAAGTAACTTGAGATAAGTGGTTTCGTCCAACCGGAGTGCAATCTGCACTTTTTTCTAAGGGTGTGGGCTTCGTATCATCCATTCTGAACTTGAAAATTTAAGGTAAAACTCAAACTTTTTCAGTTTCATACGTTAGTATTTTTCACGGCGGTGAGACATTTGTAAGTATATGATTGTCTGTGCCTTAACTGATTGGATTTTTTAACCACTTGTTTCAAAATGACATCCGTAGCACTATTATATTCCATTTTGTGGCTGAATTGGGGCTACCAGACCCAGGTTTTAAGGAAACCTGACTGGTAGTGACAGCTTGACCCGAGGCTATATTCTGGTGCCACGGGAGGTCAGGAGCCTAACCGTACGGTAGGCATGGGCTTAAGGACTTCATCTCGGGGCGGAACCTCTCTGAAGAGAGAAAGCGGTTTCCACACCTCAACATCCATTAAGGCACCTGGGGGTCTCCTGATCAAATAACCGGATGATCACGTTGGGATCGACGTTAGACACCCCCCCATCACTCTCGATATACGAAAATTCCAAGGTGCCAACCTCGACTTATTTCTTTGGTTTAGCCAAAGAGGTGACATTGTTATCTACCGCGGAATCGTTCTTTATGTCCTTTTGTTAATACAACCTGAAACTGTTTGAGAATCATTAGCAGGCCCTTATCGGATTATTGAAAAGATTTGTGCCATGGCAAATTTCGGCTTTCCTTCCAAACTCGTCAGATTGTGTATGATGACAATGGAGAACTCTCGCTGCACCGTCATGTTGCTGTCACGTGACAACATTTTTTAAAAGGTCGAGTGAAACTCACAAGTCAACACCAGAGGCACGATCTTCCAAAAATCCGTTCAGCTGCTTGCTTACGACATTGACGTGATTGGATAAACACATTGATCTGTCACTTAGGGGTTTTCTGGGATTGAAACGGAAGCGGCTAAAATGGGTCTGACGACAAACGAGAGAAAAGGGAAGAAGGCACAATATCGACGTCTCGGACAGAGCGTCACTATTATCAGCAAAAACATTAAGGTAGTCAAGGACTTTGTCTACCTCGGTTCCGCAGTAAATAAGGACAACAACACCTGTATTGGAAGCGTTGTTGAGATAATTGAGTATCCAAGCCCTCTCTCGAAAGTCAATTTGGCTTTGTATACCACATTGACTATCTCTGTCCTACTGTATGACGCAGATGGACGTTACTATTCTAAAAGCGAATAAGAAGGCCCTTGGTTTTTTCGAGAGAAACGTTCTATGTGGGATTGTAAATATTATTTAAGATAGCTAGGTCATGAGCGGATATAACACTGGCCCGAAGAGTATTTGAATCCGAGTCGCAACAGAGGACGATCGCGTTTGAGATAGTACAATCAAGTGGAGAAGGCGCTGAAATAACTTGGGGTGCGAAAATGGAGGTAGCTGGCAAGAGACAGTGTTAGCTAGATAGACATTTTGGTTGGGGCCCAGGTTCACTCCAGACTGCAAGTCACTCAAAGGAGAAGAAGAAGGTGCAATCAAAGGGTTTCCCTTTTCCACTCGTAAAGCATGTTTACCTTTCACCATGAATGAATGAAATAAAATTTACAAAGGAAAGAAGACGTCTTTGGACTAAAAATTAGAATAACCCGGCAAAAACAAAAATTATCTGATACGAGTAAGCCCCAAAACAAATTCACGAACTAAAATTTGATTGCTAGACAGATGGTTGAGAGAGTAGAGATTTCCAAATACCTTGGTAGTATTATTTCAACCGGTACCCATTCTGAGCTGGATTAACTAACTGCGTAGGAAAAATAAAATCTTCGTATGGGAGGCTTGTTAGTTAGTTAGTTAATATGACTATTTTATTTCAAAAAAAGGGAATGCTTACAATTTTCTTTAGTATAACAGTCTATATGGTTTGGCTTAGAGACCGTCTACAAGATTCACATTAAAAGGCAAAATACCATAAGTACTTATATAAACCAAAAAACATATGCTGTTGGTTTCATTATATAATGCACCAATTACTTACAAACTTTCATCAATTAAGCAATTACTGTAGCGCAATGCGTTAACTGTGTAGTTGTAGAGTAAGTTCCAACCTCCGCCACCATTCGGGATATTTATTGCTTTCTCCAACTCAAGTATCTGAACATCGAAAAAATGAATGCGGAACTCATTAAGTACGAGTATGGGGCATTTCGCGATAAAGTGCAACACATCCTCACGTTCTCTAAGATTGCACAGGTCGGATAAGATTGGAAAGTTCGCCTCTTGTTTTAAAAATCATTCTAATTTTTTCTACTGAGAAGCTATTCAAGAAATAAGTCCTTTCTTATAGGTTGTGGTTCATTTTGCTGAAGTAGGCTCTGTATTGGGATGACTTCATTTACAAATTTGTCAAAAATTCTCAGACCGGTTTTCTGAAGTAAGGTGTTGATTTATGGTTTTAAAAATTCTTGTTGTTCGCTTGGTGTAAAATTGAAGCTATAACCGCATTCTGATCGTAGTGATTCCCATTCTTGAACACACTTTATCTTCTATCTACGCATTTGTTAAAATACCAACCTCGGAAATTTTTCCTGCCTCATCGCATTGACTTTATAAATATATATTATTAACCAACTCCGTTTGTTGCCATTGAACCCCAACCCATTATGTTGCCACCACCGTGCTTAACTGTAAAAGTGACATTTTTGGGATCCAAAGCAGTTCCGTCCCTCCTTCACACAAAGCGTCGACCTACCGACCTACTTAACGAAAATATTAAAATTTGATTCGTCACAAAAAATTACTTGATTCCAGAACTCATCCGTCTTCTGCACGTACATACTCCTTGGCATATTCCAGTCGCTTTTTTATGTTTTTTTCTGATAAGGCTGGCTTTTCGCGAGCTTTTAGATCATTTTAATGTAAAAAACGGAGTTGGTTCTCTTTATGTAATTGAATGAAATTTAACAAAGTTTGGATACGTTGATATCCTAAAACGTTGTATACCCGAAACCAAAGCAAAATTGGCACTACCGCCGGTGTTATGC
This sequence comes from Eristalinus sepulchralis, assembly GCA_944738645.1. Classification (NCBI taxonomy): domain Eukaryota; kingdom Metazoa; phylum Arthropoda; class Insecta; order Diptera; family Syrphidae; genus Eristalinus; species Eristalinus sepulchralis. The sequence goes on from OX122882.1 coordinate 70,895,788, forward strand.
TGTTGCATGATAATGATCCAAAGCACACAGCCCGTATAACAAAAGATTAGTGTAGTTGGGACATAAAAAAGGTGTTGCCACATCCCCCAAAGTCTGGATCTTAATCCCATAGAGCACCCTTGGGCTGTTTTAAGAAGGAAGTTCGAAAAAGAACCATTTGTACCAGAGCAGAGTTAAAGACAGCATTGTATGAAGAATGGCAAAAAATTCCATCGGCTGTAACTAAAAAACTTGGTCGGATCGATAAACAGAAGATGGCAGGAAGTTATAAAAGTAAAAGGACAACACACAAAATATTAAAAAAAATAATTACTTTCATTGTAACTGTCCCAGTTTTTTTTTTGGCCAATGAAATTGCACTATTTTTGATTAAAACATTTGTTGCTAAAATTAAAAAACAAACAATAAATGTGTTTGGATTACTGAAATCGTATTAAACTGCAGTTTCATATGCAGTTCATTTCGTTTTAATATTTTAAAAAATTGCTGATATATTTCAAGCTGAATTTGAAGGTAATAAGTGTCCCAGTTTTTTTTTTGGTTCACTGTATATTATAAGAGTTGCGGTTGCTTGCGTATATTGGAAAGACAACGTATGGGCTCTGTTCTTACGTTGAATTTGTTACTAGATATTTCAATTTGGTGCGTGGAGGGGGCCACCGTTATCAAGAGAAAGCTGCAAGTGTCAATAGTATTAGTATTTTAAATAAAGAACACAACACTTCTTCTTTATAAACAATTTTATTTGACAAAACCTCTCCGTCTGGATGCTGACACAGGAATGAAACAAACTAACAATCATTAATTCGAAATGCTTCGCATTTACAAGAAAAATAAGTTTCGCAGAATCCACGAAGTCGAGTATATTTCCTTATAATTTTGCTGGAGGATAATTCTAGGAAATGGAACTGCTTGTGTTTTTGCACAAGGGTGTAATACACAATATGGATATTGGATATACACCCAATAAATAGAAGCCTACGCAACATCTTAGATACTGGACAAATCGTATTTTACCGAAAAACTTATACAGAGAACGGGCCATGAATAGGTTCAACCACTCTCCGAAAGGGTGACAGTTCCATACCTAACCAAGCGATGCCATGAAAATTGCTTTCCTAGGATGGCAGGGTGTTCCCAGGTTCCCAGGTAAGATGGAAACGCATTAAATGGAAAAGAGATGCGAATAACTGAATTTCTAGGCACCGCACACGATGGCGCTTAGGCATTGTAGACGCCCTACGATCCACAAGAATTTCTTGAAATTGAGCCGATGCATGCTCCCAATCAGAACTTCTTCAGCTAGAGCTTTGCTTGAATTTAGTCTCTCTCAACCTACCCGGGAACAGAATTCTTCCCATTCGTCGTTCCCCTTGTGTGACAGTGTAAAATTAAGCCGAAGTGGCTCTTAAACGACATAACTGTGAAAAAACATCCCATCTTATTTGCAAATAATATATTCCTTTTGTTTTGCTTGAATTTTACATTTATTTCATTTAAATATAAATTTGTTTAATATTTCGTTCTTCTTTACAAGTATAGTAAGTGTTCCTTTGCAATTAAATTAAATTTAGACATCTACACATAGTCCATCTAGCGTAACATTTAGAAGGTTCTTATAAAGTGCACGTTACATCTAACGCAGGGAATGGTCTTTAGAGTAGTTGATTTAATTTAATTTTAAAACCTAAACATCATCTAATCTAGCAAACAATGCGGCAATCTTTATGACAAACTGATGAATAATACTAATGTAATTTACTAAGCTAGTCGTGAATAACGGTACGTGCTAAATAAAACATAATCTTAACTTAAGTTTTGTTTGAATATTTACAAAATACATATATTCGCAAGTAGTTCTCTTAAATCGTGGACATAAATACGATTAAAATGTTTGCAGTGCATATGTACAGGAATATTGAAGAGCTAAGGCCTTGGTGGTGCCGTTGAGAAGGAATTTATTCGGTGAAGCAGGATGTGTTAGTGTGGCAGAACAGAAGTCTTTGTTGCTCGTATACAAAAGTTGTGAAATAGTCTATTGATTTGGCAGCACTTTCACGGCGCTGCAGATATGTCTGTTTCGAAGTGTATGTGTATCTGAGATCAGAACCATAGAGGCAAGAATTTCTCAATGCTTATAGACGCGGCAGTAACGGTCACAGGCTTAGGAGGACGCCATAAGTTTTGCCGCCTGAATGACGTTGTGCTGATGATGGTAGCCGGCTAGTTCCGTTGCTCCATGGACAGCCGCCCCAGCTGAGGAGGCACTCAGGGCGCCAAAGGTTCCGCCGAAGTAGCAGTTGTTCACGTAGTCGTAGTTGGTGGTGTTGGCTTCAGACTTCACTCCGTAGGTGTGCTGGCCGAGACCAGCGTGATGGTGATGATGAGCGTGATGGTGGTGCGGATGGTGGTGGGCATGGTGATAGTTTGGACTCGGTGTCCCAGTGCTGATGCCATTGGTGAGGCTTGTGTTGCTACTACCGCCGGTGGATGAAGCCAACAAGTGTTCGTACTTGGAGGCAGCCGTGCCGAATGAGAGGGCGGCGTTGCCGTTGTTGCTGTGCGAGCTGGACACTCCGTGCATGTTCGAGGAGTACACGTGATTCGAGTTGCTGTGCGTCCGCGTCGATGACGACGATGATGGCAAGTGCATGTGACTGTGTGAGAGCGAGTTCGTGGACTGCTTCGGGCTGAGGTCGGCACTCAGTTTCGACGAGGCGAGGCTTCTCTCCAGAGATAGGGATGATGCACTAGACAGAGACGGCTTTAAGTCGGCTAAAGGAAAGAGAAAGAGAGTCGTGTGAGGAAAGAAGAACCGAACAGAAATGTCGTCGAGTAGCACTTACCGTCCTCTTTGGAATCCTTCGAGTCGCCGCCAGACTTTTTGGGTTTTCGTTTTCTCGTCTGGATGCCATCTTTGCGCATCGCCAATGGGCGATTCACGCCATGCAGCTTAAAGTATAGTCCGCATGCGTTGCAAACAGGTTCGCCCTCGTTGTTGCGCCGCCACAGCGTCGTTGTCCGCGTTCCGCAGTTTGTACAGCACAATCCCAGCCGTCGTGTGGCAGTCTGCAAAGAGGAAGAAACAAAGCATACAAAAAGTTGAAGATATTTTTATCCGCAAATCTGGTTGGTTGCAGTGGTCGCCCGGACCAGAACTCACCAATCTCTTGCTCGGCTTTATTAGCGGCCGATTCATGCCGTTCATCTTGTGGTACAGTCCGCATGCGTTGCATAGGTAGTGGCCGGTTCCGTCGCGCCGCCACAGTGGCGTGCTAATTGCGCCACAATTGACGCATTCCCGTCCTTCGCCGAACTGCAGTTCCATTGCACTCTCGTACGGCGAGGTGCGCTGGAATCCCGTGGGATCGTATGCCCGCCATGTGCCCATCATCACGTTCTGCGCATAAAACTGGGCGGGTATCTGTGAGTGTGTTGCTCCGAAACTGTCTGCCGCTGTCCAGGCATTTTGGGCGGCCGCCGTTCCAAAATGGGCTGCGGCATGTCCATACTGACTGTGCGACAGGGCACGATTGGAAGGAACGTATACTGGGGTGCTGGCTGCTGCTGCGGCCGCTGCCTGCTGGTGATAGGACACGGCATTGCCTGAGCCGCCGGTTATGTCCGGGTAACCCGAACTGGAGTGAAACATTTTTAGGCTAATGTCGGATTCAATTTGCTGAAAAGAGAAAGAGAAGGGAACACTGCGTTAGTGAGTGGTAGGATTTGCTTTGCAAATGTTTGCTTGAAAGGCTAAAAGAATGCGATGGGAATGAGGCAAGAGTGAATGGCTCTTAAAGAAAATATGCGCGCAGGCCTAGATTGATTGATCGTGTAAATTCAATGGACGTCTTTTTATTAATTTACTGTGATTGTGAGTATAATGGAAATACGTGTAATTTCTTTTGTTGCGAAAACGCTATGGTCACTGTCCTTACTACAGGTCCTCACTGTAAGGGATTTATTTAAATTATTAACGTCGCATCTATTTGCAGAAGAAAATGATTCGTTTTACAAAAACTTCAGACATTGTTTTCTGGGCTTAATCTTACAACAAAGTACTAAGTTTACTGTAGCACTGGACGACTTTCGTTTAAGTTAAACTTTACAAATTGTAAAATTGGCAGCACTGATTGACTTTTGAAACAGTATTACTCCATTCTTCTTCTTCTTCTTGTGGCGCTACAGCCCGGGGTGGTCCTGGGCCTCAACCAACATGCCTCTCCAGGCAGGACGATCTTTCGCCAGCTGCCGCGAGTTGCGCACTCCAAGTTGGTTGAGGTCCTTCTCAAATTACACCATTAAATGATTAAAATACGCATGAGCCTTTTGACGTTGCTTATGATATTCCTGAGTCCTTGGCGCATCGTAACCGCGACGTCCAGGAGAACGTGTGTATTATTGGGATACGGCCTTATCTGTTAGATAAGGCCAATATTTCAGATGTCATGTTAAATATCCTCAATATCCTCATTTTTATTGTTAGTAGACGCAAAAAAAAACAAAACTTAACTTTTTATGATGGCTTCTTGTGATTAGGTTCTCTTTGCCATTTGAAGTGGAATGCGTGAAAAATCCTTTTGTAAGCCGAAATGTAATGGGACGGTTGTGCGTTGGTACGTTATATCGCAAGTATGTCGTAAGTATGATAGAAGTTTTCAATTTAGCTGCTCTTTTGCAATGTGGTTCAGGAATACGAAATCCTTGACGACGATCCAACGAAAGCCAACGACGTCGTGTCTAAACATAATCCTCTAATCTGGAGGCCTGTGAGAGTAATGAATGCTCGAAAAATGGGTGGATCCTATGTTGGAGGTGTACATTTTTTTGTTTCGATCCCTGGTCTGAATTTATTTATGAAGTCGGCATGTCTCCTCTATTCCTGGTATATGTAGATGGCACATCAGGAGTGGTTAATAAAAAAAGTCAGCCTTGCTTTCTGCAGCACCACTTTTGTTTTTAGAAGACAATTAGGTAATTTTTGCTTTCTTTAAGCTTTAAGTTTAACAAAGTTTGCTTTTACGACGCCTTAACCTTTCCGAATTTTCGACATTTTGGGATTAATATTCTGACCCTTGGAGCTGCTTAAAGCGGACAACGGTTTGGGGTGAAAAATCATATCCTCTGACGAGGCACGTTTTCATCTCGACGACTACGTTAATAAACGAAATTGCCACACTTGGATCATAGCTGTCGGGAAACCAAATTCAAAGAGAGTGACATTTTGGTGAGACTTTTGGAGTGGAGATATCATCGTTGGAGTATTTTTCTTCAAAAAAATATTCTGGGAACAACTTCTTGATAAACTGTGGAATATCAGCCATGTTAACTTAGTAATCTTGACATATACTCCAACTGTCTTGGCGATCAACCGACACAGCTACTTAAACAACGATGAATTTTGTAATAAATGGAAAAGCTTGCTCTTGGTAATAAAGCCACAATGTATAGTACAAATTTAATTTTGTTCATATTACTATGTAAATTTAAAATAATAACTTTCAAAAAGAAAACTTGTATTTGGCCCACTCTGTATGTGTAGACGGTTTTCATTCGGAAAGGTAGCAGACGATAGTTCCTACTAATTTCTTATTATTAATAAATTATTGCTTTTCAATGTCAGTTAATAAACTGAAAAGTCGTAGTCAATGGTGTATTTCTTTAAAGATGTCTATTGAAATTTCATTGCACCTTGATGGCTTTCTTTCTTTCCTGGTCTACCTGTTTTTCCGCCATTCCATTTCTGTTGAAGGAGTGTTTTATGGTTTCTCAAATTGTAAAACAATTTATTGACTTTACACACAGGATTTCTTTTTTTGTTTGTGAAAAGGGTTCAACTAGGCGCCATTTCATTTATGCTGTAAAATTATTTCAATTGAATTTTAGGAAAAAGGTAGAATGAACATACAACATAAAGGGATCACTTGTTTATTTGTAACATCCCCTAAAGTTAATTGACATGCTTTCTTGACTTGAAAAAAATCAACAAACGTTGTTCATTGGGTATCCGAGTAAAGGAATGATTGCATTTATAACAATGCAGAATAAGTTAGAGGACCATTGTCTGATATTTAATTTATTCATCTGTGGACAACCAGGACAACCAATGCTAATCAGTGCTAAAGTTGATTTTAATGCATTCAGGTCAATTTTTCGACAGTTGCGCCGTCTTAGGTTGTTGCTGAACTCATGAATTCTCGGAATTTGTAATCTGGAAGACATTCGTGCCAAGTGATCAGCGCGGATATACAATGCTACCACGACGTAATTAAACGGAAGGGAACTGAATAGAATTTGTTATACCGAACAAATTGGTTTGTTCGATCAGTTGGCATCTCTCTCATCTGCCAAGATCTCCTACCATGACTTATGCCAAATAACCGCAACTTATGGACCTCTTTTGGATTTGGCAAGTTCCTAGCGGTGATTTTCCGTAAATTCATGGACAACTATGCTCGACAGGAAGAGGGTTTTGAAAGGATCCATACTTGCATTACTTGACCCGAATAGGATCCAAGGGATGCAAAACACTCAGCGACTAGTGGCCTATTATTGTACATTCGAAAGTTTCAGGATGCCAAAAGGAAGTATCAATCCAAAAGGCTCGAGATGGTGATCATTGTCAAGATTTTTAACCCATTACAAAAGCTTCTTCCTTCCGTTATTAAAGTTATTACGAACTATGCGCAAAAGTTGCAACTAACGTAAAGGCGGTTGCTCACGAAATAGAGACGCTCACGTCAGCGGAAGATGATTGAGAGAAAGCGTCAAAATCTTAAATGTAAACACCTGAGGTGAACATCGAGTGCGTTGCAAAATAATTTCAGGACTTAGATCTGCAAAAATGTGTTTAAGCTCATATAAAGAGAGGAGAAACGAAGTCGATAAGGCAGTTACAAAAAGATATTGCAGTGTAAGAATGTCGCTTACTCTATGAACTAGATAAAACGTAGGGGGCCTTGGTTCTAGAAATGTTTCCATGGAAAGTCCTTAAGTTATGCTACGATGATATTTGGAGGTTTTGCCGATGAGAAGACGTTAAATATGATGAAGCAGAAATCTTAAATGGGTAAGAAAAGCTTAAGGGAATTATATCAAATATGCGGCAATAATAAATCGTTTTGGAAGTGTTCTTCAAAAGAATTTAAACCATTTTTGTTCATTTTTGGTTACAATGCTTTGCGATAAAGCTAACATCGTAAAAAATAAAATATCTTTAAATAGCAATGAAGCCTGGTCCGATACATAGCTTATTTTGGACCATGAAATTTATCTGAATATATGATATTGGGTTGGTGCAGATAAATAAATTATGATCAGGACCAAGCTTCTTCAACAACAGCTCATATGTGCTTGCTATTGTTCTGTCACTAGAAAAAAGAACCCGCAGTTTATTTCGGACTCTTGTCAGTCGTGTGAGCAACTCGAAAAAGGTAGAGTCACATAAGAAGGCAAGACAAACAGGCCAGGAATTAACCACGAAAGACCTTCAGGTTGTTAAAATGAGCCACTTAACCACTGCGCCACTCGGCCACGGTGATGATTTAGAGTTAAAATTCGGACTGGATATCTCAGCAAAATAACGACCCTGAGCATGGAAGATAATGTTGTTCGTAAAATTGATATTTATCGTCGGTTCTTCCAACACTTATGAAGCGTATTTACAGTATTGTTAATAGTTAAAAATAACCACTGAAAAGGAGCATTGTGCGATATCGTTCGTATTGTGAACTATGTCAGCCTGTCAGCTGTATATACAGTAAAACTTCGGTCAATGCAACCTTTTGAAATTTGGCCAATTGGGAAAACGGAATCATTTTCAAAAACTGTAGTCGCCGTGGCGTAGTGGTAAGTGCTAGAAACCAGGCCCTGGTTCCTTGTGGGCTGTAGTGCCACTCAATTATTATTATTATTTTTAAGAAGTATCAAGGGAATTGTACGATTTATACGAGTGTACGTTTGTTAATTTAAGATCTTTAAGTATTAAAATAAAAAGTTTCTTCTGTTCGACACATTGTTTAAACAATTAATAACAGTTTGTAATTGAATTTTCAGTTATTTCGATTATGTGTCATTGTTTCGTAAGCAGTGCTTACAAGCGTTTACCGTTGGCAGCACTTTATAAAATAACCTAGAGTCTTCATCATGCAGTTTAATTGAGCACTTTGAATTCGCGGAACTCCTTTAGATCTGGTTCGACAAGCAATGACTTATCCAATATTTTGAAACATTTGAACACACGCGTTGAATTAGATGCAAGATTTTCTTTAAATCTACCATGCAATTCACCCTTGCCGAATTTATATTTTTATAGAAATACAAGAAAGCACAGGTAAATTGATTTCTTGCTTTTGGCATATTCGCAAGACGCATTCCTGGTCCAGATTCAGTGTTTTTCAGTGATATAGTTTAGTTTCACTACGCAATCGTCTTCAATCGCAATCAACTTAAGATTTTAAATCTCTAGCGAACTCCACTATAAATCTTAAATTTTAACTAAAATTTTGTCATAACGAATTTAAATTCTTTCAAAATTTCAATCTCAAAGTTAAAATCGTACTGGTTATAGCCATTAATATTATGAAACTGTTGGCGGTATAAAGTTGTACACACAACATCTAAAACGCTGACTTTAAAAATGTTTACGTGGGTATCTATCAATAATAAGCTACAGAACAATACGAACAGAAGCTTAAAATTAAACAAGAAACAAGCCACCGGGGAGAAGAACTCCACCCAGCAGAAGCCTTATTTCCATAGGATTTATAAACATAAAACATACAGGCCCACTACGAGTCGTGATAAAACCACGCGATGAGTGAGGCTCATTAAACGAAATAGGCTTCGTTAGACATACCTAATCCCATGTCATGCCATTACTAACGGTCTCTAAATAACGTATGCATACGATCCAATATCAGCTAAGGTCCAAGCTCTCATCACGCAAATGCCAATTATGTCACTATACCTTCGTTCAGAAATTCATCAAAAAGTGCATAAAAAATTATTATAACCCCCTAGTTAGTTGAAAACAATAAAAAAACATTAAAGAACCTCGAAAATAAAACAAAGAACTCTTCGTTTTCGTTTTTATTTGAAATTCCTTCTGGTAATAAACCGAAAAAACAGAGTCCCTGAACACAGCCTTTAAAACCGCGTGTTCAACCGAAGAGAAAATTAAAATGAAAATGAAAAATGAGAGAAGAGGAAGACCAAACAACAACAACGAAGAAAAGGAAAATAATTAATTAAAATGCAATAAAAACCAAACGTCTATGTTTACCCAACAGCTTTGAATTAACTATCGGTTTGCGGTTAATTAATTAAAATATATCAACCGTCATCCATCATCAAAACGAACAACAACAACAAGAAAATTTTATAGCTCCTTTTTCAAAGCACCATTTCCACCTCAGAGATTTTCCTTTTGCCCTTTCGCTCCCTCCGTAGCCGGCCGACATTCAACGTTTTCATTTGTCAAAACATTACAAGGCATTTAACTGTGTTCATTTGAATTGCTCTATTTGAGATTTTTGTTTTTCATCCACTCCATCTGGAATGGAGTGGAGACCTCGTAAATTAGGTCATGAACTTATATCATTGGTGCTTAGGCCACTCCCTCGTTACAGTCCCACTTCGTTGCGCCACAATAATAACCAACAAATTCCGGCATCAAATGAGAGGAGGCTTCCCCTCGTCATTCTGTATTTTCTTTCTGTTTTCATTGCATGCTTGTGCACGCTTCTTTGAATGAGGCGAGGGGGCATATAAAAACCTAAACTCGACACGAAAAGAGCGTTAAAACATAAAGAGACTCATAAATTTTCCGTCTGTCCAAGGGAGGGAAGGAAATTAATGAGCCTCTTTCAAATGGCGGAAGACTTTACGCGGCTCACCCCTCCGACAGACGAATAGGGTAGGTTTGAACAACGGCCATACGAAAATAACGAATCGATATAAAATACCGAATTTTATTGGTTGCCCAGCAAGACAAAAGGAAACAACCACCACCGCCATCACGAGCACTACCCGCCCATGACATCTTGCTCACGAAACGAAGGGAGGAACAGAAACGCAAGAAATCTTAATGGCTGCCAAACTAATTGCATTCCATTTGGCTAATTGAGAGAGTGCGCCCATAACTCTTATGCGAACGAAAAAAAATGCTTTTTTTCGGTTTCGTGTGCTCCTTTGTTGGTTCTCCTGGATCCATTCATTCATTTCAATGATGACGGAACTCACCCTCCGGCCATTGCCACCATCATCGCAATCGAATCGATCAACAAACGACACCACGACGACGACGACGACGACGTGGACAACCATGGCCATCGTGGCTGGCAGTGCGAGTGGGAGGGGGATACCCCTACCGAGCAACGCGCCATGCTAGAGTATGCGTTGCCGTCTCACATCGCGCTTTTTAACGTGTGTGTTACCCGAATTCGTGTAGTTTTCTTCGCTGGATGAAGGATATGTTCCTTGCAACGTATTTTTTCGCGGGCTTCGTTTTTGGAAATTCCATGGCCTCCGCTAATGACGTAATTAATTGATTTTTTCGCTCGCCACGGGAATGTGTATGTGTGTGCTTTCTTTTTGTTTGCTGTTTTGACATTCTCGGTCGATTTTGTGATTTCGTCTGCGCCTTTGGCGGATGGAAGTTTTTTTCGTGATTTTTTTCTTTTCGATTGCCTTCATTTCTTTTGGTCGAATAAATCGAAGAATAATTAATTCGCTTTGTTCTCTGCCGCCAGAAGTATGGTTATTTCGTTAATTCGTATCTCTGGCCTGATTTATAGAGAAATCAGCTTCGATTATTCAAATTCACCAAAAAATAATCAGTTTATCGATAACCTTCACTCGTATGGTGCCACTAATTGGTTTCCCATTACGAACGGCAGCAGCAGTGACCAAAGCGTTGTCGGTTAGATTGATGTACACACTTGCGTGTTGGTTTTTTCTTTGAGAATAAATGAAGCTGAAAGTTGAAAGCAACGATCCATAATTACAAACGAGAGAGATCAAGGAATCTATGAAATCTCCTCCTTGTTGTTTAAAGTTCAGGATCATTGGTCGGTCATAATGTGACTCCATAAGCTGCAGGAGTGTTATTTACATACGTCTCACAGATTTTTAGGTAGCAAGTTCCTTAATGTTTGGTTTGAGGCGTTCTGGGTAAATGGGCCGACTTCTTAGAGAAAGTTGCGGCATCGATCCCTAAACTGGATTTAAATTCTTCTCGATCGTTGAGTTGCTGACAACGTTTAGAGAATATCAATTTGCTTAAAACTCGATTTTCGAAGTCACCGTAAAACATGTGTCCCCTCAGCTCGTAGGGCAACATTGGCAACACGAGGAGTTAATGAAGACACAAGAACCTCTGCAAAAACGACTGCAAAAACATCCAAATAAATTTATTTAATGTTGCTCAAAACGGTTTTCGTTTAGTTTCTGGTTCTTACTCGTACAACATAAAAAGTATGATGTTAAGATTTCTTTAAGTTGGAAACCTAAAAATTGTTTTTGCTACCAGTAAGGTGCTAGGGTACCATTTGCTTGAATTACTTTCACCAATCGTGATTTCATTGAAAGGTGTGATTTCACAAAATGTTGTGCCCTTTCTTCTTCTTCAGCGAAAACAATTGTGAGTATTGAAGAGGATGTCATAAGCCAAAAATGCTCAATATCATAGGCAATTGTAGGTGTTGTTTAAATTTCGAAGGAACGTTAACGACAAACAGCAAATATAGTGCTCTTTGAAAAAATGGTGGTTAAAAAATGTTGGTAAAAACAAATTGGTAGTAAATTGTTGTGTTTTTCAAAAAGGATTAGAGAAAAACGACCGCTCTGACCTCAAGAGCTTGATAATTGGAATCAACACAACAACAGGGAGGGTTCCCCCAAGAGAGGTACAATCGATCTGTGAATGCATCTTATGGAAAACCCCCAAAGCCGAAGGTGCAATGGTCAGAGGATGCTTCTGTGAAGATGGTAAAAGTAGGCTGGCCTCTCAGGTATCGGAAGCAGAAATTTTAGTCGTAGTTCTGAAAAATCAACAAGAGCCCTATGCGCTGGAGCATCTTGGTGACACAAGACAATAATCCTTGCTATACAGACGGAAATTGTTTTTGATTTTGCTGTTGCAATGTAATGCTTATATCAAGCTTCAAATAATCTAGAGTCTTTATAACTTAAAGTAATTTTCAATACTAATAATTGAGTGACATTTTTGCTGACTCCGAACGGCGAGATTGGAAGAGCTTTTCATACACAACTGATGCTCTTTGAGTGTTTACTGTAACTCAAAAGAGGTGGTGCCGTCAAAAAAGCCGAGATGTTCAGCCCGGGAATTGAACCTGGACCTTTGGCGTGTAATTTTTGCTTAGTTTTTTTTATTTCCAAATTTGACGAAATTTTCAACTCGGTTGAGAATATCTTGTCAATAAGGTACTTGTAGTTGCGAAGAAGCGTCCAGACTCAATTGAGAACTAATAAATTTATTTATTTCGAATTGGGATATATTCCTACTTCCATATGTAAAAATCTATCTGAATGTCTTCCCGATGTGCAGCCATAAAAGTAAGAAGAGGTCCAACAAAGTGCAATTCAGATAAGCAATGTTGGGAAGGTAGATATAAAAAAAACACTGGGAAGATATAAAAAAAAACACAAAAATACTTCGGAGTAAAGCATTTTCCATAATCTCTTAAAAAGAGGCTGATACCTTTAAATCCATTTTTCGGTCCAAAACTATTTGCTCCAGTGACCACGTGGGAGAAATTTCAACGTTGTAAATGTTTCATAAAAGGTTAGCGCAAAGAAAAACAAATTCTTAAGGAATTTGTAGGTATTAAAAAAAATTTGACAAAATATGGAAAAAAAAACATAAAGTTTGACCAAAATTTTTCTACCGGCACTGTATATGAAGTCAGATTCAAGGTCAATTTTGTGTGCTCCTTTAGTGACATCCTCTTCAATACTCACAACTTTTTCCTCCATACTCCAACTCATGTTTAACGGTTAAGAAAATGCTTTTTATGGCCTTTGGCCGCCGTGGCATAGCGTGTAATGTGCGTCAACTCAAATGCCGAAGGTCCCAGATTCGAATTCTGGTCTCTTTTGAGTTGCTGAGAACACTCAAAGAGTATTCATCGTCTATGAAAAGATTCTCCAATTCCACCGTTTGGAGTCAGCAATAAAGAATAGGCGCATTCTACTAGTGAGAGAAACATAACCCGCACAACTCGAATGATTCCTGAAAAAACTAGGCCCTGATCCATTGTGGCCAGTTGTGTTTTTTGTGTGGATTTCACCCTACTTGGAATTTAAACTCATTGGTAAAAACCACTTGTTCTAAGAACGTTGTACTCTTTCATATTTTTGAAGTACCTCAGCGGTATTTTTCACGCTATATGTAAGTTCAACCCAGATTCTGGCACATATCAACCATCGTTGCAATGTACGTTCAGTCCACAAAAATTAGAAATTATTTTAAGGATAATAGTTCTGCGATCGCCCAATGAAAAGGCGTTTTAATCGAAATATGGATGTATGTGGTAGTTTAGGGCTTTTTATATGTTTGTCGGAAGTTGTTGAACAGTACTCTAGTCTTGTGTAGAGTATCTTATAAACGGGTAACTCGTATTTGCTTTAGTTTTGCGGTCTTCCGGAGGAATACCATGGTCATCGCCTCCGTCATTAGCTCTGAGTATGTCAGCGTCTGCTAACTGATTGGTTTCAGTGACTGCATGCCACGCATCTCCTTACAAAAGCTTAGGTTTTTTCATCTGACCAATGACACTGAACATGGTAGAAAAACGTATTCCCAAAGGTGAAAGAATCCCCACCACTCCTTGGAACTCATTCTATTCAAGGTACTTGCCAATAATATTACGTGCACTGTTGAGCCTTTAATGAGAAAGCTGCTCAAATTTCGCAGTGCGTATATTCCTAAGACGCTAGGCTTGTTTCTTTGAGAACATAAGCGCCACACAATTATTATTATTTAATGTGCAGCACCAATGAAAGTTAGGCACAAATGATCTATAAAGATATCCTGCCTATCAGCAATGAAAACATTTCAGAGATACAACAAAATTGCAAAAAAAACAACAACCATCAAATATGATGCACTCTTCGTCTCCCTCAAAAACCAAAAGAAAACCAAAAATCAAAGTCAAGTGTATCGCCCGAAAAAAAGAGGTTCAACACCAAAACCATTTTTTCGACCCACCACCGGATGACTTCAATCGAGTATCGCCCATCTGTATGTGAGTCGTCGTCGCCGCCGCCGCCGTCGCAACAAATTGATCCACTCGAAAACGCATTACAACCCATCCTCATGCTAATGGCAATCGTCGACGTCCTCATCCGCTCCTCGTTCACCTCGTCCTCGTCGCGAGCGTATTCTGACAACACGAAATAAATAAAAGGCAATTCTATCCTCATCTTCATCATGATCACCCCATCACTCCCTTTGCACCCGACACCGAGCCGACTCCTTTATTGAATCTCATCAACATCCTCTTACCCACGAGACACAACCCGGACCACATTTGCATACGGCATCAGTGGATGCGGTCATTAATAGCTCATTGAGTGTTACGCATCCTTTGATCCTGCAATAAAGTTCCAAGTGACAAATTATTATCGATTTTGTTTGCTTTTGACGCTGCGCCTGCGCTCTCTTTAGCTTTGTGCGCCATCTACTTCGGGTGTGTTGCGGTTGCGGTGGGGGCTTGCTTTTGGCTTTCTCTTTGATCTTTACGGTTTTTGAGTGGTCCCTGTGTTTCTGACTCTGACTGTGTGACTGTGGTCTGTTTCGAATTTGTTAATTTTTATTTGATGATTTGTTGGATGTTGGGGATGAGAGAATGAGAGGCGTGTTGGAATCGGAGTTCAATAATTTGACAGAGACATGTATCTTTGATTCGTAGCGCATTCATGTGAGGGGGTCTGAGCTCAGAAACAGTTTGGGGTAAGACTGCTTTGAAGTTTCGTGTGTTCCGGCTTAATTTGTTCAATAAAAGTGCGAATTTGAAACAAAACGTTCAATATAATAGATGTTTGACAGATTGCACAAGGACCCGGTACTAGATTTAGTTATGAAAGTGGGTGTAGAAGTAAATTAAGTGAACTACTCAAAAATCAAATGTACATCAACTCGCTATCGACTTAAACAGCTCAAAACTTCTCGCACTAGTCTGAGGAGAGTTCTGGACAAAGACCATAAAGGGTTGCGGGTTTATTAGGGTGAAGAGCGCGCGACCAACCACTTTGATATCACTTTGCAGTTTAAGCATTGATGCTGGTTGAATTGGACAAAGATTTTGGACCAAGAAATCGTTTCTTTCTGAAGGGGAATATTTTTATTTCGACGGTCACGTTAACTATCAACATTTTCGCATCTGTTACTAGGGGAGCCTGCAATTCATTCTCCAGAAGCCAATACATTCACAGAGCGTGACATTTTGATGCGGATTGTGGAGTGGTGGCATCATTGGACCAGTCTTTTCGGTCAATGGTGGACGTATCAAAGCCATGTAAACCGACTTTTTGGCTGGAATTAAAGATATGAACTTGTCTTGGTCTGGTTAAGTCAGAATGTCATGCCTAAAAGCCCATGCTACGATCAATCTTTTGCACACAAAATTCCCAAGTCATGTTATCAGACATCTTGGGGACATTGATTGGCCTGTGGGGAATCGTGAAGGGTTGATGTTATGCAAACGACTCGTTCAAGCACATAAGGGCAACACTGAGACTGAGGCAGTCAATTGAACGACGTTGTGTTTTATAACTAGTCGGAATGTTTTTTCGTACCAACAAAGTCATAGTACATCGTAAAAATATTTTCCTCATTTTTTTTAAATTTTAAAAAGTAAACATCGAAAAAAGTGATTTTAATTATTTTTTATTTAATTTATTAAAAGGACACTTGACTCACCCTATACGAGAGCTGTCCAATAATAACAACATTTTCCTACAGAGGAAAAGCGAAACGTGGCGAAGAGGCCCATTAAGCTCAACAAGTCTGCAAAGTAAGTCTGCATAGTAATGAATAACTCCTCAATCGA
Organism: Eristalinus sepulchralis; assembly: GCA_944738645.1. Taxonomy (NCBI): domain Eukaryota; kingdom Metazoa; phylum Arthropoda; class Insecta; order Diptera; family Syrphidae; genus Eristalinus; species Eristalinus sepulchralis. Next base: position 70,911,861 of record OX122882.1, read on the forward strand.
CTATTTCAACTCGGAATTTTTGAAGTTTGAAAACAAAACGTTGTCGCACAAGGTGAGATCTGAAGAACATAGTGGAGGGAGTAGCAGTTCGAGGCCTGGTTCAGTCACCTTGCTCGTGGCAACAGAGGAGCTGTGAGCCGGTGCGCTGTCTTGGTCGAAGAGAACTTTGTTTTCGCCAAACATTTTCGGCGTCTAGTGTGACCAATTAATAAAAGAAGAGTGTATGAATTCAGTGACTGTTTTGAAATCGAAATCTGTGGCAATTTCTTCTCCGGCCTACGACACAGCATTCGACTTGTTTAAGACACCATCGGCGGATGAATACCAATACTTCAAGCGTTCCTTATTCTCCGGGGTGTATCTTTTCCGTCGGATGCGCTTACTAGTAAACAACGCCAGACATTGCTCTAATGTGAATTGACTTGTGAGCAAACAGGGCTCTCATGGCGTACACAACGGTCATAGGGATATGACTCCTGCGGGCTTTTAAGATCCTCACTGTCGTACACCTTTCATAAGAAAGATCCTAATACGAAATCGTGGACTTTTGTTACGTAATCCTCCGTGGTAGTCATTTTTGGGGCATCTGAAAGTGGTTCGTGTAGAAAACGACATGCGATCACATTGAATCTCACGAAACTCGTGAATCCTATTTTTGATGGTCGTCATCGAAGCAGAAGAGTCACGGTACAAAGTGTTCAAACGCTCTTTGATTTTGTTGGGCGGTTTTTATTCCAAAATAAAAATAAAATCACCGACCTTTCCGTTTTTCTAAAACTCACGGATGCACTGCCAAACTAAATATGACTTCACTTCTGCTGAAATTTGTACAGTAGCCATCTAAGTCTACAACACAATAGTTGTCTTGCGACAGGGTCGCAATTGAGTACTTATCGGATCGGCCTCGGCCCATCAGGGCGAAGCAAACATTTCTATGTTGACAGTGCTTTCCGTGCGCTTGGGTCTCAGCTAATGTGTCTCTCCAAGTGCAATGTTCTCTTGCCATCTGACATATTCTCTATATATTCCCCAGCTGCCTTCACTATCGAACATTAAGTTGGTTGAAGTTCTTCTTGACTTCCATAAATATATGTGCCCCTGTTGCGTCCTTTAAAACTCATCAGCCCAGACCAAACGGCGTGCACTCTGCACTTTTTATTCTTGAGTAGAGGTATACCTCCGGCAATACAGTCGGTTGTTATATCTTTGACGGCTGACACCCAAAGACTCATCAAGCTGGAGCTATGTTTTCTATATAGCCTAGACATTTTAAGCATTGTATCCTTAGAGGCTTTGACCAGGTGCATACCGCCGTTAAAACTCCTCCTGTAGATGTCATCAACTCCAACAGAGTCAAACATTTCTCACAGATCTGTTTATTTTTTGAAAAGACAAGGCGCATTCTCTTCTTGTTCTCAATAGCTGACTCCTTACGCCCAATAAAAAAACTTGTATTTTGTCATAATATTCCTCTCACCGAAAAAAGAGATTTACATCTTAATGCATACAAATTAATTTTCAAAACTGACCACACACATCGGAGACAGTTCGTAGAATGAATTATGGCACAAAAGCGAGTGGGTGTTGATTTTTTAAGAGCCGATCGCCTTAAGCCGCGGAGCTCATTTTCATCTTGATGACTCTGTTAATCGACAACGTTAACAAATTTGAGGTTTAGAAAATGCACATCAACACCGGGCCACTTTCCGGTGTGGATCATCAAACTCTTTGAAAATGCCGAAGTGGTCAGGCAAGAACTGCTAAAGGTGGTAGCGCCGGTATCCGGAATTTTATGCTTAAATTGATGGTTCTACAAGACAATGTTGAATTTCATGGATCGCGAGAATACTGTGATTAGAGGAGAGATATGAAAACATTTGGTACGATTTTGATTTAAAAGTTTGATTTTAAAAGTATCAGTTGTCAGATATTGTCAACATTTACAATTAATCCTTTTAGACTGACTTTTGAATGTACCGTCGGCAAAATACCAGTAAAAAAGCTTCCCTCCTGGCAACACCATAAAAATATCGTGGGCACTATAGCCATGCGTACAAGTTCGACCACGCAGTAAACTGCCAAGAGAATACCAACAAGGATACCAACAACTAAATCGAATCCCCATCCGATCCATCTTTCCCTCGTTCGCATCGAGCGCTTCCTCCACTCAATCGCGCATGCATCCATATCTGAGAGATTTTCCAGCCAATGATCGTTCTTCTCTCGCTCCTCTCAGCACCACGACCGCAGAACGGAGAGAGGGTCCCAAATGTATTTCTATGTGGATCATATCACACTAAAAGCCCGCGGCCGGCGGATAAGATGAAGAGAAATGTGGACATCATTTCCACGTCGGTTTTTAATACAAAACCCATGTAAATGGTCGTCGTGGCCGAAAGTGTTTTGGCGCCGCCGCCGCTGCTGCCGCCACCACCAAAGTCGTCGGCCGATCATTCACTGATCACACAAACACACCCACACTGGTGCCCATGTCGATGGATGGCGAGCTCGCAACTATCGACAGAGAGCGGTGGTCCTAAGTGGGATCGCGCTGGCACCCCATTTCTCGCACTTATTTCCTCTTATTCTGTGTCTTTGCAGTCGGTCCGTCGTGTAATATCTCATGGATTCGGCGGGTTGCCGTCTCCGGTGAATGATACGTTTAATGATGAAACATTAAATTAAGGGCAACTGCTCTATGGGCACATTGTGCGGCTGAGGTGCGTGTGCGCGTAGATTTTATCGTGCCTGAGACACGGCACAGCATGATGAGATGCTGGTGCTGGGTTCAGGATGTGGCCGGCGTTTGTAAATGCTTGGGAGGGGATTATGAAGATAAATGATTAGCTGCCGAGTAATTTTAATTGAGGAATAGATCGGGCATAGTACTTGCATTTATGAAGGAGACGCGGGTTGGCTGGCTTTCACTGACGACGCAGATGCGAACGGCTGATGTGGGGATTAGAGGTGACATGGGCTGCGGACGGTTAATTATTGACGAAACTGCATTCAGTACACGGAGTCGTGGGTACTGCGCTGAGATGGACGGCACTTTCGTTTGACGCTGTCTGATCGGTGGGAAACCGGTTGGAGTTATGAAGTGTTCTACGAACACTTGACTATGCGCGCCGAATGACTTATGGAATTGGGACACTTATTAAGGAGTTAAGAATGTTTGAAATGAAATGTGACTTGCTGCAGCAGAATTAAAGCTTTTGTGTGCAATTATGATGAAATAAATATTTCAGTGGCAAAGGAGCGAGTACAAACTTTTGGGTTAAAGTTGTTAAGATTTTCGAAATACATACAATTGTTTCAGCAATGGCTTCAATTCGAAGTTAAATCAAGATTAAGTCAGGGAAATGGTGTAAGGCGACCGGGAAAGTCAACGCTTTATAGGCGCGGTCGATGGGCATTTCTTTCTTGGACATCACTAGTTACTTGAAGACAAGTGTTTGTAGTTAAAATTTTTCTGCTTTCCTTTGTTTTAGAACTTTGTACAGATTGCAGGAAACATGAATACAAATGATGTGAAGAACCGATTTGGAAGCATTCACATGCATTTTTCGGAAAAATTCCGGTGACGTTTATTCTGAAGTTATTCCGATTAAGATGGACAAGCATTTTAATCAAAATATGATTAACGCTTTATTGACGGTCACACTCTCACATACGCAATGGCTGATTTACGAGAAAATGTGGCTCAATAATGTGTTGATTCTTCGTCCTTCTTCAGAGCCACGACCAATGACATTCGAAGTGATTTAAGAACCGTTTTTATATATTTACTTGGTATAGCTCTCCACTACATATTTATGCTGTGTTTTAGGTCTACAACTGTATCGAGTTGTCATGTTCACTGAAAACTTCTTCGGAAAAATATTCCCAATAATTTTCTATTACATTCAAATCCTTGGAGTGGGGTGGCCACTTGGGATCTAATTTTCTTAAAAAACACAGTTTTTTTACAATTCTTGCAGTGTGAACTTAAGCATTATTTTGTTGAAATTTCTTGGGGAATTATTTAGTAATTACAATAGTTTTCCTGAATTTGTTACAACATTTCCAATTAACTGTAAGAAGATTGAACTATTCGTTCTCGATGGAACGAACTTTATATCTGCTTTTTCGCGATACCCAATTCTAGTGGATGACATTGGAGATCCTGCTTTTGTTTTGGAAACGAATAATTATTTTAACCAAGTTTAAATTTAAAGAGCTTTCTCACAACAAAATATGAAATAGTTGCAACAATACTATCTTTCATTCTTACCAAACAGAGTACAAATTCAGGGGATATCTGTGATATCCTGTGAATTTTATAGCTTCACATTTTCATGGTTTTCAAATAAAATTCAATGCTGTTGAATGTCTATATTCTGAATGCAGAGGGATTTCGAGGAAGAAGACATTCCTAAGAATTCATTCGATTGATACTTTTTGATTTAAGCGGATAACAGTTTTTCATGAATGTCCTATTTTTTCGTCTGGGTAGTACGTACGAGGCCTGTTAACTAAGTTATGTTTCTTGCTAGTATTCACATTCCACTGCATGCCATCATCAATCGCTAAATTCCTAAATTGTCAGCTTTTTTAACGATCAAAACTGACCGCACACGAGTTGCGATTAGACTTCATTGCGTTTTTTCTGGTGGTGAACCGATATTATACGAACAATCTGGAAAGGATTTAAGTACTTAAAGACAATATTGTGCATGCAATCTGCGAGTTGCAACCCGAAACCATCAACAAGGTCTTCGGATGGTTAGAGCGTTAGAGCGAAGCTAACCAATGCACCCAGCTGAACGTTATTGCATTTTATATTTCATGAGAACGCTTGTTCTTTGTAATAAGGCCATAATATATGCAATAAATTTAAATTATGTTAAATTTTTAAGAATAAGTGTATATTTTGAACACCCTGTAATGGAACACAAATTATTACCTAAATAATATACCAGATCAAATAACGGACAACATGAACACAGAAATATGAATAGATCTAAGTACAATTTTGACAGCAAAATAGTCATTTTTATTTTTGTTTTTTTAGTTATTTTACAGATGTAAATACTATCACACACTACATGAAGGAGGCATGTGTGTTTAGCTCTCTTTATTCTAAAAACATTTTCGGCAGCTTGCTGTTTTTGTAGGATGTGTGATTACGTTTGAGCTACAGCTGACAGTTTTCGCCTCCTACCCTTCTGAGATGAATAAGTCGATTATTTCACGACGAATACGAGGTGTAAGTAAGTAAGCTCAACAGAAAGTGGTTTCTGGTTTATCTGTACATACATAAATTTGTACAAATGTTATCGTGAACATTCATCGTTTATATAACTTATATGGAGCCAAGTGTTAGCCGTAAAGTAGAAAAGCAAAACACATTTTGGGTATTTTTGAGAGAAAAATTCTCTTTCTGAAACTCAGCACGCCTTCGAATATTGAAAGCTGTAAAGTTTGACACATATTTTCTGCTTGCGTTTTTAGCCGTATCTGTCTTGATGAAAAGGGAAGACCTAATTAAGAAATTTCCGAGGTATGCAGATATGGCAACACAGCTCTTGGTCAGAAAGGTTTAAAATCAGAGCCGTTAGAACAGAGAAACAGAGCACTTCCCCAATTCCAATGAACAAAGATTTCGTGCGCGGAACGAGTTTTATCAAGTATTTCTATCTAGTAAGGAGTTGCAGAGTAGGTGAATGATATATTCTTTCTCGACTCCAAAGTCGCCCAGCGTATGAATATATTAGGAAGTGGTCTTAATGGCTTCTACTCGAACTCTGATTTTCTAATCAAATCATTTCATTGCTTTGGATCAATGGGATGTCAAGATTTGTTAAAGAGTTTGACTGAAGGTTCCTATTGAGGTTCTTTTACGAAGTTTAGGAAGTGCATTGTATATTAGCTAGAGTTAAGTAAATCATATGCTTTAAGAAATCAATTAAATTCTTCTGTTATTTTTTCTTGACTTCACTTGGGCGCTAGACTCCAGCATTGAAACCTTTGATTTATTTTGAAGTTTTGATTGGATCATTCTTTTGTAGCAGTTAGTCCTTAAATAAGAAAATAATGAAGGTCGGAAGTCTTTTTTCGAAAATTGAATGTGGAGGACTTCAAAAGACCATTCACACAAAGACTGCCAGTTGCAATATAATTCCAAAAATTTGCATTAAATTGACTTTAATCTGAACTTAGGGTCTTGTATTTTTTCACTGAACAATCTACTTTGAGTTGCTGACAACAGTCAAAGATTTTGTTGTTTAGGGTCGGTTTAAAACCATTAGTATCCTCCTCTCTTCATAGAACAAAAAGGTGCTGTTGTGGAAGCTAACTCTTGTCCGTTGCGGAATGTAACGCCACCCAATTTATGTATCTTTAATGATACAAACCAAGACTGATCATCATATTTCGATTTAAAAAACTTTCATATCGTTAGTTAGATTTCTACAGGGACGCCACATGAGTTAAGGAAAAAGAATCCCTAGAACAAACGAAATTTAAAGCCAAGACTGATAGCCAGAAAAGCTACCGCAAAACTCATTTAATTTTTAGACATTGAACAATTTGACAATTTGGTATTAACAATTTTTAAGTGCACACAGAAGTAATATTTAATTAAGACGACAAAAAATTAGATGGAGGGGAAGTGGCCAGGAGCGTGGGTTTGTTTTTATGAAGATTACCACTGATTTAAAATAAGTAGAGGAAAGATAGAATCATCATTTGAAGAAAATCTAGTTGCCATGGAATTAGACATATGCCCGAAATGTGAACACAAGAATGAAAACGATTGCATCGATCGTATTTGGTACCTACCTTGAATCCTACAACAGTGGAGCTTTGTATTTAGAAACCTCAACTCAAACATTTTGCACCTTTTGTTTAAGGAACACATTATTTTGGTTACATCTCCGCGCTTTGTCATTTTAAACATACGTAATAGACAACACATACGAGAGTCAAAAATATCTCTCTTTGCTTATTTAAAATGAGTTGAGGATGCATAGGAGAAGTCCAAGTGTAACCTTGAATTCGCCAGAAGAATTTATGCAGCACATGAAGCAACTTAATACAGCGGTCTGGAAACTGAACTAAAGAATGTAAATTCCCCCACATCCTTATCTACAAAGAAATCGCACAATCATATCACAAACCACTTCCCATTCATAATCACCATTGATTTGCATTTAAATTATCCCCAGGCAAATGTAAGCAATAAATTATCGTCAAACATGACAACACTTAGACTGATGTCTCACAGTCACTGGCGCGCACTATAAACCGACCCCCGCCCTTCCCTTACGGACAACAGGTCGGTTAGACAAATCAGCTTTAAGACGAATTTATAATTAGAGTAATTATAAGCAGACTCTACCTTGGTGCAGATTCCCATTTCAATTGCAAGGCGCACACTCCACTTGGAAAATTCACTCAAAAAAACTCTTGTCACAGCTAACGAACACACTCACTGCTGGTCTTTGCTCGTGTCACGTCAGGGGATTGCTTGTTTCGTTGCACTGCTTGTTTGAGACGAATCGATTTGAGACTTTGTGTGCTCTCACTTTGACGATGACAATCGAACTGTCGAACTGATTAAGAAGGTGAGTTCGGTAAAGATTTCGAGAACCTTTCTGACTCCTCCTCCTTCTTCTCCATCTCCTTCCAAATGGAAGTAGATGACTGTCACAGGCAGACGGTCAGACACACACGAAAAAACAAAAGAAAAAAATGAAGGAAAAGGAGGATGACGAGAAGCATGCCCAAGTGGATAAAAGTATCTATAATGTGCATTAAGCATTCAGTCGCCGCATAATCAGAAAGGTGTCTGGAAAACTAGGGACATTGCGACATTCCTTGATGTTTCTCTCTTTTTTTATTTGTCGGGTCTACTCAATTCTTGTCTAGCAAGCCGTTCCGGAGGTGCATGAGGCACTTGATTCATAAGTGGGTTACGTCCTGGGCGATGATACATATTTGTATCAACAAATTTATTGATGGGAACCCAATTCATTTGGAAACGGAATGCACTTTGAGAGTTTTTTTTTTGGTCGCTGATCAGTTTAAGAGTCTTTGACTTTCTCAGCAGCTTGGCCGTCTTAACAGACTATGTTCTTCGTGAAACTCATGCAAATGCTGTGCTCTGGTTTCAACAAGACGGCGTATAAGTACTTTATGCAACATTTGTCTAAATCGCACGCTTAGACCGTTCGATGTCACACCTTTGGACTATTTTCTCTGAGGATATGTAAAGTCTGAGGTCTGCAGCTATAAGCCAACTACGATTAACGCCAAAATTACTCGAGTTATGCGCGAGGTAAGAGCTGCAAGCCGCACTGCTGGAAAAATTCGACCAAAATCGATCCTTCGGAATATACCACCTCAGGCGTAATCGTGTCCCAAATTTATTTATGTGACTGATAATATGACGATTTAATAATAACAATTCAGCAAAAAATAATTTTCTTTTATTTTTATTACAAACACGTTTGAGAAGAAGCGCGAAGTGCTTTGTTTAAATAATTGAAGGAAGATTGCCCGAAACATGGGGCGTGGAAGGCGGTTTCTCAGGCAGAGGCAAGTGTGAAGGGCCTGTTAAATAACACTTCGCCTAGCTGTTGTGTTTTGAAGTGTATGGATACAACTTACTTATCATGAAGAACTTATTCTAAGTAAGTTGTATCCTTAGACTCCTGTCTAGGCGCATGCCACTGTACTGCATGTATAGTGCTTAGTTGAATTTTGTCGATTTTTCATTTCATTGCATTTTTATTAATCTTAATCATAGACAAAAATACTTTAAACTAGCTTACTTATATAATCCACTGATTTTAACTCTAACTTACTGACTCTTCAGGAGTACTTTAAGCTAACTTAGGAGTTGAATCTTGTCCTCCAGATTAACTCACACAAGACACAAAATCACACGTAAACTCTCTAATAGATCAAAGTCTTCTCCATCCGCTTCTAATAAGTCCAAGTTTCTGCACCATAAAGAAGGGCAGAAAGAGGTTTTATTAGGCTAAGCTATGAACAATTGGACCGTTTATAAAGATAATTCTCCCAGTTATGCTTAACCGAGTATGGAAAGCATTGAGTTGTTAGTTGGGGAAATCCGAGAATTGCTTTGAACCATCCAATTGCTTTTTATTAATTTATTTTTCTGTCTAAAGAAAATGACATTAACTATTGAACATTGGATTGGTGGCTTAATTTCGTTGACAATTCTGGTCTAAGTTGAACGAAATGTGACATCGCTTTAATGTCAGTAGCACATGTCTCTTAAAATTTTTAAAACTTCTTAGGCTTGTTCTAGTCTTAAGATCCTTCTTCAGAAGACTTTAAAGAAAATTGCCTAAGTTATACGATGTGATGTTTCATTTCTGTCCCCTTCCTATCCTCCAATCTGTGTATGTGGTATAAAGGTGTGGGCGATCATTGATCTCAAGCACTGGACAGTGAGACCATTTTTTAAGAAATATAGTTAAAGCTTGTCTGCCTCATCCTCAATTGTCTGTGTGAAGTTGCCGTTTCTTGGTACATTTTTGAAAATAAAAAGTCTTTACTTTCCTTTCCTTGGCCAAGTAATTCTCAGCAGCTGCTCTGGCTAATTTTCACTATCAAGCAAGTTTTGCAGAAAATGAAACAAATGGTAATCAGAAGGTGCGAACCAACGAACCAACTTCCCAACCAATCCAAATAATGAAAGATGTGTCTCAGGATGAAAGTAAACTCCCCTTCTATTAGCCCATTCTAGTCGCTCTGTTTTGTTTGGCTAGTTTCTTTGAGACAAAGAGATTGCATTTAAAAAATGTGTAGGTAAAGTAGCTACAGCTGGTTCAAAAATGTCTTTGCTTGTTCCTAAACCCAACTTCAGTATCAACAAATCCAAGACTGATTAACGTGTGAGACCATTAACGTATTCTTATAACTAAATCAACAAGCTGCAAGACAATCTCACCGTTTAATCTGGTCTTATTCCTCTGAGGAAATCATAAACTTAGGCAAGAGAAGTATCAGTAGAATCATATGAAGTTAATAGTAAGTCAAGGCAGCAGTACGTCTTTTGGAGGAACTCTAACTCGAGTTACAAAAGATTTATTCGATTGATGTATCCATAGCGGCTGGGTTTTACAAGAGGCAAACAAAATAGTCCCTTTTGAAGTTCTCATAATCCCGTTTAGTTACTTATTTTACACTCTTTTTTTGCGTTCAATTTGTACGAAAAAACGCAGGTTTCAAGGAACATATCAGTTCTCCCCAGAAATCATATTTTTTTCATGGCCTGAGTATCCTGCGAAATACGTACTACTGTGTGTATGAATTACCGGAATTAACTTATAAATCACAAGTCCTAATAACCTCTTCTCTATTCATTTCATCTTCATCAAATTAGTTCCAAAGTATTAAAGAAAAGGGTTTTTTTAAAATTTTTCAAATATGTTGAAAAGTCCTTCTCCAACACTGCGTTGAATAGTTTCAGAAAGTTACGAAAAGATGACAGCCAATAATGAAACTTGAAGCAGATGTCAGTAGCACCAACTTAAACAAATAAAACGTTCCTCTCCTAACTTAAGAAAAACGTCCATTCAAATTTCTCGGTATTTTTTGCTCAGAATAGCTGCTAATCTACTTCATCCACCATTTCACAAAATTTCTTTAACAACCACCTTGCAAATGACCTCAAGTAGAACCCACTATGTCGACAAGCTGCCAAAAAAAAACAATATTTGAAACTCACACTCCCTGCAATAGGGATTCGGTTCTAAGCGGCTTCATAAAAACGCAACCACTTTTCCGCTCAATCTGCCACTTTATCTCGAAAACCGTGAAAATTAAATTAAAGCAGCTGGATACGTCTACCGACAAAATGAACACATTAAGTGAAAGTTATCTGTCGCCAAGGTATAACTTCCGGACAAAGAGATAACTCTAAGAACACCACCGCAGGGGGCCTGAAGGTACCTGTGTTCCATCTCTGTTTGTTGGAATCTAATTTGACCTGTGCAATCTTTGTGGATTGAAAATTCCTCAATGAAAATTGAAAATCGGATGACGCAAGGCAATTAGAGATAAATAAGAGATTATTCTAGTGTAGTTTGGAAGTGGATATGAATGTTTGTGAAAAAACATTTATGATACGATTGTCAGGTTGGCAATAATACAATATTTTAGTGTTGTATGTTTTTTTGATTTTTCTAAAATACTTTTAAATTCTAGAGGTAAAACCAAATTTTGAATAGAAATTTCTTATAAAAAAGAAAAACAGACATTTCTTACAAAAACATGACGACTCTGTCATTAATTATTAAGTCTTCAAAATTTTTGTTCAACATTTTCATCATTTCACGTGGCAACGTCTGCCAACTAACACATCACTCAATAAGTTCCGGGACTGATATATAGGGGACTAAAAAAAATCCATATTTTTTTTAGGAAGTACAAACATTGAGTCAACATCAGGTCAAATTATCATGGTAATCTCGTTATTAGATAACAAGTTACAATGCTTCAAGTGACGCTACTTTTGCGATTTTTAAAATTATAAAAATTAGAATTTTGTTCTCAAGCTCAGCAATGGCTTTGGACTCTGCTCCATCAAAGAAAAACTATTTGTCGGTGGAATGCTGATTTCAAACGTTGCCGTACAGACCTCAGCGATGCTGAACGCTCTGGAAGGTCATTTGAGGTGGTTACACCTAAGAACACCAAAAAGTACATAAAATCGTTTTGGAAAACCCTAATTGAATTTTGTGAGATAGCTGATACCTTAAAGATATCAGAAGACAGTGACAGACAGTGTGTACACCATTTTGCATGAACATTTGTCCACGAGAAAGCTGTTTTCGAAATGGTTGCCGCGTTTGCTTACAATGGACCAAAAACAATAACGAATCGATTATTCTGAAACTGTTTCGCCAGAATCAACAGGACTTTTTGCATCGGTATGTCACAATGGATGAAAAATGGATCCAGTATTACACTTTAGAGTCAAATCGGCAGTCAACGGAGTAGACAGCAGCCGGTGAACCACGCCCAAAGCGTCCAAAAACACAAAAGCTCGCCGGGTTATGGCACCCGTATGTTGGGATGCGCATAGAAATTTATTCGTCGACTATCTTTAGAAAGGCAAAAGGATCAACAGCGAATACTATATGGCATTATTGGTGCATTTGAAACCAAAAACGGTCCCATATGAAGAAGAAAACAATACTCTTCCACCAAGCCATTGCACCGTGTCAAAAGTTGTTGGTTATCATGGCCAATTCCACGAATTGGGCTTTGAATTGTTTTCGCACCCACCATATTTTCCAGATCAGACCCCAGCTACGTCTACCTCTTTTCAGACTTCGACGGGAAAAAATATGCCTCGAATGAGGAGGTGATCGCCGAAACTGAAGCCTATTTTGAGGCCAAAGATCAATCGTTGGTTAGCCACGGGACTTATTGGGTGATGTGTTATTTGGGTTCGATGCGCCGCGATGATTGAAAATGTTTATAAAAAAGAAATAAGTTTGGTATCTAATAAAGGGTTATCCAATGGAGACTTGACAGTTTTGAACATCAAACACATCAAGCTGTCACTTCAAATCTATTCAGTAGACTCAATAAATTACAAGAACGAGCAGCATTTGCAAATTATAAAAAAAATCTACCAAAATTCTGAGTCTTTAAGTCTTTTACTTTTTAAGCGTTAGCTTAAATTTTCGATCGTAATCCTCCCCCTTTTAGACAGGCAGTTAGAAGGTTAGTGCAAAATCTTGAGTCCAGTATCTGAGTATCTCTTGTGTGATGCTTCCGTGTCAGTGTGACAACGGATTGATCGAAGGGCCGAAAATTCTCTACCTTTCGCTACCGGCGTCTGTAGCCACCGATTGAAGTAAGTTAATTCCACGGCGTTCTCAAGAAATATGCATCGCTCAGGCCACATTATGGTGTACTTTACTTAGGGTTCTTGGTTTACACCCATACATGATTAAGCTTAGAAGCAAGAATTAAAGCTCATGAACCATTTGAAGCAAAGTACTTCCTCCGTTTGGGTTCTGCAGTAAATTGCAAAGATGATGCATTTCGATCGCAGAATCATTCTCAATGCCGAAGCTTATTCTTGGCTCAATGAGATCGACAAGAAGCAAAATATGCATTTTTAGTTGGTTCCACATGTGCTTCATGAATCACAGCGCATGTAGGCGACGATAATAATCAGCACGTTATTCTGAATGGTCAGTGTTATCGTGACATTATAACCGATTATTTTTGGTCCAAATTGGAAGGCATTGACTTGGACGAAATATGGTTTCAACAAAGTGGTACCACAAGCCACATAGCACATGTTACAATCGATTTATTGACAGTCGATTGGCCACCTTCGCCGTTCGTGCGACTTAACGCCACTTGACTATTTTCAGTGGTTTCTAGATTAAGTCATTGGTTTATGTGTGACCGAGTCCTGAAAAATTGGGACCGCTAGAATAGTATCCGCGGTGCCCATGTAATGAAGTAAAGTTCCATTCAGTAACGTTTTGATTGTGCGTCAAGTTTTTGAAATATCTCGAATAGTTGTCAAACCCTTATTGTGAAACCCTATGCATTGCAATGGGCGCGTGGAAACTTAACTCTACTCTGCGAAAATTTATTTTAGAACTTAGACGCCTATTGACTTGGTTTTGTTCTATATTTTTAAAACTGCATTTTTGTTTTGTCATTTCTTATATACTCACATTTTGATTTGGGTTAAAATACTCATAGACGCTTATTTTTTAGAGCGAATAGAGTTACTGAACAGCATGAAAGAATCTGGAATAGAAAAAAAAAACAAATTATTTATTTATATTTTTTATTTATATAAAGAGGAAATTTTGAAAGCGAAAGGCTTTGCGAAAATAGGAAAACAAGCGTTTTTTGAAATTTATTAACCATTTTAAATGATCAATGTTGAATTCAATTGTTTTTTTTTTCTAAAATAAAACTTAAGTTAGAATGGGGGCAATGTGAAAAAGCTTCTTTTCGTTTACAGTGTTCTTGAAACATCAAGTTGTACAGAGTTTCGTATATTTTAATTAAAATTCAAAAAAGTGTGTGTATCGTATTTTTTATTGTTTTTAATCGATGTCATTGTTTTACACCCTGGATTGGGGTTGGGTACACACTCTACGAATTTGAAGGCCGTGGTCATGGAACTATCAGATATTTGCTGACTGAAAATAACACCACCTTCGGTTACCAACATTGCCTTGGTTTTCTACCTCGCCGCGGTTTCCTACCTCGCCGCGGTTTCCTACCTCGCTTCAGTTTTCTACCTCACCGCGGTTTTCTACCTGTTCTCGATTTCTACGGCCAAACGCTTAGTTCTTCTAGATCTTCTTCATTATGCACGATCGACCCTAATAGATGCCATATGCCCAAGCGCAACAAGGGGACCTTTTGCACTTGGTATACACGGCACTTCATAAAAGTTGTTTTGGTGATCATCTATGTTTTGTCGGTAAAAGCATCTAAACATACCATTTTTCGTTCGAAAACGAAGGTATTATACAATGAGTTTCTTAGCTTAAGGTGACTGCTATATGAAAATTAAAACTTGCAAGGTGACATCTGCTAACGGAAATAGATAATAATAATAATAATTAAGTGGCACTACAGCCCATAACGGACCAGGGCCTCGCTTCTGCAACAACTACTCGTGTTGTGCATGCTACTGTTCTTCACGAGTAGAAGGGACCTACAGTTCTTTGCCGATTCCGAACGGCGAGATTTGAGAAGCTTTCCATAGACAATTTATACTCGTTGAGTGTTGTCAGCAACTCGAAAGAGGTGGTGTCGTGAAAAAATGCAAGGTGTCCCGTCCGGGAATCGAACCCAGACTTACTGCGCCGCAGTCGATGCACTTTCCAATACGCCATGGCGCGCACTGAAATAGATGGTGTTGCTAGTTATTGCAAATTTTATTGACTCAAATACAGCTCATATTCATATGTATTTATCAAAGAAACGGTCAAGTTTTTCTTAGACAGCCTAATGAAAAGATAAGGTACATAATTACATAATGCTTTTCGTGCCGTGTATCTATTCAATCAAGGACAATCTCAACTCTTCTAATGTTAGTTAAGGAGTAATCCCGCAGGAAGTGAAATGAGGCTTTCTCTGAAAAATGTACTATACCTAGTATGTGATCTGTATCACCCTCAAAACAAAGTCTGCACTCAGTTTCAGGGGAGAGATTCTTTTCAGACCGCAGTGAAAAGTCTTCTGATATTATCTTCTAAAATTGGAAATAATTAAAAAAAATTTGTTCAAAGGTCGAAAAGACTTTTTGTTTGATGAAGTTCTGGAACCGTGTTTCAATAAGTTTGCATTTTTTCCCATTCCACAGCACACAGCCGCTGAATATGGGAATATTGCAGAAAGGGTCTCTTCCGATGAAATTGCTGGAATTATGTTAAAGAGTCAAAAATTCCGTTGCTGTCGCTGTCATTATGTCGGGGTTCCCACCAGAGTTTGACCTATATTCTCCTTGCTAGGGTCTGTGGAGCATCGCGGCAATCCATGGCAAAACAGGAAGTCTATCAGGTACGATCCTTCGAAGGTATGACAGGAGGCTTACAAATGTCCTGGAGAACATACGATACATAATCCATTAAGAAACGTATTCATCGTGACTGACTTAAACCAATTTCAGACTACAATAAGTATCGTCCATGACAGTGGGCTCAAATTTTGAGGATTGCAAAATACCATGGAGGTGGTCATTAAATAACGGCAACATCGGCAGAAATGCTTCGGAAAGCGTAGGCTTGAATTGAGTGAAATCCGCATCGAAGTGGAAGAAAAATGGCTCGAGAGCTCAACATATCCTTGAACGAATGCAAGACATACTGAAAAATAAATCTGGGATCAACCAATTAAGGTTCCGCACCAAAAAATTTAAAGTCGAAAGGGCAAAGAACTTGCTACGCAAGCATAGAAGTGGTAAGTTGCCGATTTTGTTATATGTAAGCAAAGAAACTGATCGAGTGCACTTGCCAGATAAGTCTATCGAAAAAATACACCTACGGACGGCCATTAGAAAGCATACAGCACCGATGGTGATTACCACCATAACCGCCGATGGTCGCTCTCCCCTCGTATTTTTTGACCGAGAAGTTAAAATGTATACGACCCTATTCCGGGGAACTGTCTTTGGGGCAGTATTGAAGCCTTGGGGAAACAAACATTTCAGACGGAAACGGTGGGACTCGGCACCGTGTCACAACAAATTCCCATCCTTCATTTCTTTGACAAAATGGATTGCAAATTTTTCGGATGCAAATCTGTTGGATATCCCTGTCTGGGTTGGAATAAAAAGTACCAATGTTTGGAACACCTCAATCAAGCACTTTACCGAGAATGGGTCAATATACCATCCGATTGCGTGTAGTGTGCGATGCTCTCTTCGGCCGTGTTAAGGTCCATATTCCCGACAAAGGTGGATACATTTAAGATTACTGATACAATTTGAAAATTCATGTATATGGCACAAGAAAATTTATCGTTTCGCTTGACGATACTAGAGCCAGAAATGGTCATTTCAGTGATAACAATAGGCTCAACATGGCCAAACGGTTGGATAACATTGCTTCAGCCCAAAGAGTCTTTGAATCCGAACTACGGATTCAATATCAATAGAAGAGATCCTCGCCTAAGATTGCGCACCCCAGTAAAGAAGGAAGTCAACAAAACTTAGTTTTCGGAATTGATTCAGCAGCCAAAAGACCGTGTCTTTTAGAGTGACGTGAAGGTTGAGATCCACGTCTACCTTGGACTGCAAGGAGGCCCTAAGAAGAATTTGAAAAAAATCACCTTACCACCATATTCTGAACGTGGAACCTGTTCTTCTCCAGAGACTTATCAAAATTTAGTCTGTTACTTCAGTGCATCTACTTTTACAAAAGCCATAGCTCACTTTTTGCTGCAAAGTTGTCCCATATCCTCCGCCCATGACACACTCAATAAAAAATGATAAAAAATTCACGGAAATTGCATCTGATATCACGAGATATCAAGATAAACTCAGGTTTCGAGAAACAAAAAAAAGATACGCTACATATCCCACATGCCACCACAGTGTCGCTGTAAATTCATTCACTTAACCGCAATTTCTCTAAATCAATTCCAGATTCCACATCTTATGGCCGCAGCTTAATAGCGAAAAACCCATTAACGGTAGGCTTTCGACAATTAAATCCCACGGCCAGTATCTCACCGAAATGAGCAGAAGCCATCACTCTAAAGCACATTCATTCTTTTGTTTCCAGTCACATCTGAAAAAATGCACCCGACCGCAGACTGACAGATGCAGATAGTGCAGATATAAATTCTAAAAAGCAACTCCATCATCACCATCATCATAAAAAATCAATTCCATACTGTGCCGCATATTAACTGGTCGCTGGCGCCACAGATGCACCGATTAACATCCACCATTACCTGACATTTCCCCACACAAATGTCAAGTTCTCACCGCGCTGAATGCAGCTCGTCCAGAGAAATGTCACGATGAGATGAAACAATCCAGAGAGAATCATAAACATAAAATCGAAGCGGCGAAACAATTAAATTAAAGCCGCTCTGTTGCGGGCCGCGCGAAGTGCCGACGGCATTTTTCAGCCGGCGTTCCAAGCCGTCCTCGGTCCCCGTATTCAATCAATTTAGCACTTAACCGCCCAAGTTATTTTATTTAGTTCTTACGTTTCGTTTTATTCGAATTCGAAACGCCTATTAGGAGTGTCGTCTGCGGTTGCTGTCGCGATCGTCGGTGGCGGTGGTGGTGGTACTGGATGGTGGACGGCTAACCATTAATTGATTATTCTAATATCGAAAGCTAAACCGCAAAAGATACGGCGATACACAAACGCTATAAAAAATGATAATAAATCGGAAATTAAAACGACAACTACAACCACACTACAAGCAAACACCACCACAAACGCCGCCCGATGCGGTCTCCGTCCATCAAGAGGTTAGGTGATCTCTTTTTATGGTGGAATCCACTTAAAACTCAATAATCGCCTCTTGATGTCACCGCCATTCAGATGGTTCGTCGAACGTCAACCAGGCAGACGGGCTTAGGTTTTTCCCTTTCTTCGTTCGTCTGTGGTTGAATCATGGCCATCAGGGAGACTGAGGACGCTCATCTAGATGCAAGCGCATATCTCTTCGAGATATGCACACACATGTAAACCGCTTAAGCGAGCCAAAGTGGAGCTCAACCCAAACGCCAGATGTGCCGCTTGAGGATTGTCCCATCTTCAGCTAGCGCCGCCGCCGCCGTCGCCGTCATTGTTGCCACTGACGACGCCGACCGCCGCCGTTAGCAGTGTCACCACGGCTAAGGACCACTAACCGAGGCGAACACGACGAACGGGGAAAGGAAAACTCTTTGGAGCCGAATCAATTACCTTCCGTCTGCCGCCTGATTCAGATGATGATATCAACAAGTGACAACTGTCACAGACGTCAGACAGAGACGGAAGTCAGATTCAATTGCCTTGCCTCGTAGTGCCAAAATGTCATTACGCTCGCACAGGTTTCCATCAAAATCACAGAAAAAAACAGAGCCAACGCTGGGACACCTGTCAAGGTGACGCTGATTAATGTCACTTTTATGCAAATTTTTGGCGAAACTCTTATCACAATTGTTTGCCTGCGACGGCGGCGCGGCGTCACCATCGCTGCGGTGCCTGTGAGCGTTTGTCAAATGAACGAATTGCATAATGACTGCGATACTATTTTAGTAATTAATCTGAATTTATTCAACCGCCCGACAGCAATGGCGGCCCGGCACAGCACAGCGGTGGCGGTAGCAAGTCGAACGACAGTTACTGCTGAAATGCATAATTCACTGAGCACAAAATTTATCACGCCAAGGCAAAAATTAAACGTTTATCGTTTGTAATCGGTGACAGTGATTTTGTCCGCATTTTAAATTGTTTTTATGAATGTCTATTTGATTAAGAAGTGTCACTCGTTTGACAGTTGGTTGGTTTTGGATTGGTATTCTTCTTCGTTTCTTTCCACAGGGGGGAGATTTATGGCGAAATGTTACGCAAGGCTCTGGGCAAAGTGTATGCGTTTCTTTTTCTCTGCTTTGTGGAAACTGAAACCAAATGACGGCTGTCAGAAGTGGTTGCCTGAAATGTGTGTAATTTGAAGTGACAAATGAGTGGGAAAATTTGAGATTAGAAACATTTTTGTGGAATTTTCTTTTGAATTTGTGTTTTGTGGAGTCAGAAAAAGGAAATGAAATAAAAGTGGTGTAGCAATGACAGTTCAACTGTCAATATGTCAAATAAAACATTGACAGCTAACTTTAGACCTTCCATTTGCGGAGAAAGAGAGACAGACAGAGGGTAGGTGCATGACAACAACGTTGGAAGCAAAATACTGCAAGGGCTTTGAATATTTGGTGTGACAATTCTTGTAAATGTTTTGACTATTGTTGACAATCTTAAGTTATTATTATTTGTTTGAAGTATGATCAAACCATTGGAGTTACGTTGGTAGATTTTATTGAATTGCAACTAAGGGAGTTGAACATGCAGGTGCACATGGAGATAGTTAGGGCCACGCACGCAAATACAATAGACAGACAAAGATGACTAACTGTATGTAGTTGGCAGCGTATATTTGTATTTCTTATTTCAGAGAGACTAAAGCAAAGCTTCGAGTAATTAAGCAATGACAGCAATTTTCATTCAGAATTGATTTGGGGAAGTGAGTCTGATTCGTGCCTTCGTCGCAAACTACAGGGCAGACAAAAAGACAACAACAAGGGTTACTACTATGACTCATGATATGATAGATCCAATAACAAAAATCCGAACTATGATATCAAGATCGTTTTAGGACATACCAAACCAAACCGGGAAAGGAAGGCAGTTCTGCTTGAGTCCGGAAATAGGATCTAGCGGGTGAACTTTTCTTCCGAGAGGATTTCTAGATTTCAATATCTTAATATTTCAACAAACGGAACTGAATGTCCAAACCAATTGACAGTCAACATTTGGTTGGTTGAATTGACCGTCAACAACTGATTGGTTAAATTGCGACAAAACTCATGGTTTGACGAAAAATTCAGACACTCCTGTAGCACTTTTGATATTCGAACTAGTTGTCAAGACGTTATGACGTCACAGAGGACAAATACAACCCACGGTATGGCCTTTGCAACCAAACAGAATATATTTAAAGAAATGCTAAATCGAACGTCGCGAGCTGGCTATGAGTTCCACGAAACGAAAAGGATCTAAAATCTGCCGCCTTGAAGTAGCCTGGAGTAGCGAGTGTTTAGTAGACAAATAAATTTTAAACATTTCAACGAAAGCTAACTAAGTATTCTTTTTTTTTTTTAATGACACTGCAACTCTTTATAAACATAGTGGGTAAGTACGTCGACTCATCTGCCAAGGTCCCAGGTTCGATTTCCGGACGGAATATCTCGAATTTTTCACGACTCTACGTCTTTTGAATTGTCGACATCACTCAAAGAGTACTAATTGTCTATGAAAAACTTCTCAAATCTTGGCGTTCGGGTTCGGTAAAAAACGGCAGGTCTGTGAGAGAACAGTAGCACGCACAACACGAGTAGTTGTTGCAGAAGCTAGGCCTTTGTCGACGATAGTAGAGCCAATGCGTTGTTCCATTGCCTCCAAATCCGAATAGATTTTTTGACCCAAGGCTCAGTCCATGGGCATGGCCATCTAGAAAACAACTCTATTCTAATTTTGGCAAATAAGAGGCCTTGTCTGGACAAGACAGAGAGCTGTTTATTAGTTATACAGATAAAAGGAAACACAGTCTTTTCGATAGAAGAGTTTTGTGTGGAATTTTGGTCCTATTTGCGTTGATGGCCTCTGGAGGAGAAGATTTAATGACAAACTCTATAAGCTGTACATCGACATGCGCCTAAGCAAGCTTTTTCGGATACAACGCTGACTAGCCATGTAGAGCGTATGTACACCACAGCTCCGGCCCGAAAAGTCTTCGAATCTGAGCCATTGGGACAACGCAACAGAGGACGGCGCAGGCTAAGGTGGCTCACACAAGTGGAGAACCAACCAACTTGGAGTGTGTAACTAGCGGCAGCTGGCGGAAGAACGTTCTGGCTGCAGAAGCATATTGGATGAGGCCCAGGTAAGCCCCAGACTGTAGCGCCACAAGAAGAAGATAAAAGGAGAAAGAAGGCGTGTGTTTGAAGAAGTGCAGCGGTGTTATGACAGGTTTAAATTTACTAAAAGTTTTTCTCGCCAAGTTTGTTTTGTAATAGAATCGCCGCCGACATTGAGGGCTTTGAAAAAAATAACATTTTCACTAATAAACGATGATCAGCGCAAAAATACCGCTGTCGGTCGCAATGCATTTTGGAAAACGATGCCCGAAAATTTAACCCCAAGGTATCAATACTTCAAAATCATTGCTTATATCAATGTAGGAGAATGGGCACCTCCTAACTCGAGAGACAAAGTCAAGACAAGACATCCTGTACAAAACACAAAGCCTGCCAGTTCTACTAATGGAGCCGAGTGTTGGAAAAGAGATAGATAGTTAGAGATTCGCTCCCGAATGCGAGAAGGGCCAATGGAAGAGAAGATATAGCCGCGAGCTCTACGAGAAAGAAGACTAAAAAGCCAAAAGAGACCAAAAAAGACACATCAGGCAAATAGACAAGAACGCTTCAGCAAAGAAGATTTTCGATGGCATAACATCCCACCGGTTGGAGAAGAATAGGAGGACCAAACCTAAATTTCAAAGACACAAATTATCAGGGATGACAGGGTATTTGGTTCGCACAACTGAATGCAACGTGCTCCGACCGGAATGGCACGAAATGATCGAAGCATGTTAAGAAACTATGCAAGTGTTAACTTAAAAGTGTGAGTAGAGACTCATTAACCTTAGCCCGTAGTTGAGGTTAACGAGGCTCCGCTCCCATATAACTTAATTGATTGGTTTTATATTACTTTCAAATTTCTGCCTAAACGTACGCGAAATAGAAGTGTGGCAGGCAGTGTGAACAAGATAAACATACCGATATTATATGTCGATATGTCCAGTCTTTAAAATTCTTATTACCTCACTCAAAATAATTTTTTGTGCTAACATTTTTACCAACTCTTAAAACATAATGCAATGTAAAACCTTAAATTTCTTTTGCCATCAGCTGATGTTGATGGTCTTTCTGACTGTTCATCGCCTTCAACACATTTCGGACCCTCTTTGAAAATACCATTTAAAAAGCCTTTATTTTTTAAAAGTCTCGTCTCAAAGCGTTCTTCGTTTTCGTATTGGCAGAAGAAAATGTTGAATAGCTTCTAAAAACAGAAAAGTTCACTTTTAGGACGCGTATTTCTTATTTCGCGCAGTACTCTAAGGAGAGTTTTGCATAAAGATCTTGAATTGTGCTCCTATAAGATTCATTTGACTCAGCAACTAAACCATCCGTTTCGTCATCGCTAGTCTGTGTTCGCCTTTAGATTGTGCAACAATTTTGGTCGAAATATCATCCTTTCTCGACGGCTACCTTAACAAACATAGTTTTCGCTTTGGTAAAATAACACGTTTAGCATTGTCCAGAAATATTTGCACCTACAGAAAATATCAGTTTGGTGCAGATTGTGGAGTGGTGTCACGACTGCATCATTTTTCTTTAAAAGCAAGCCTGGGAAGAATACACGTATTTCGGACTACAGTGCACGTTAGTCCATATTTACCGACTTTTTTCTTGCGGACATTGAAGAGATTGACTTGGACTAAATCTGGCTGAAGCAGTCTTGCCTTCCGATCGGGCTTATCGATCTTTTACGCATCATAACCAGTTAATCGTATTTTCAGCCATCTTGGCGATGTGAATTAATTACCTCGAAGCTATGATTTGACAACTTTAAACGTTTTTTGTTGTTGTTGTCTCTAAAATTTCATGCTTATGACTCTGCCATTTTACCCCATGTAACCCTTATCCTTTAAATTAATTATTTCGCATAAAAACCAGCCATTTCACAAAGATTCCAATACATACATAAAACATGCACAATAAAATAATGAAGACCTTCCATTTGACATCAACGCATTGGTGGCTATAAGCTTAAGTAACAAATCTTGTATCTTATTGCCAAATCAGGAATAAACTGTTAAGACTATGACTGTCAGACACTTGTATGTACACAAAGTTACATTCACAGTCGTAGTAGTCTAATCAGTTTAGCATAAAAGATCAAGACATAAGTTATTCAAAATTATGTTGTTTGTAGAGGACGTTGGGGCGGAATGGATAAATTGAGACCTGCGCAGTTTCTTGGATTTGAATTTAAAGCGGTCCTGTCTGTTGCACCAGTTTGCGTGTGTAAGTCGTGACTGTTAATAGCCTCAAAGGTTGTTTAGAAGATTTATGATTTTCTATTTCTCTTAATACAAATAACTCGGAAGATTGCAAAACAAAATGGCGACAAAATCATTAAAATATGGAAAAAGCAGCTTCCCTCCATCGACATTCCTACCGCTGCAAATTTCTTACGACGTAACGTGACAATTGAAACTCCCCACCAGCGTAAGCGTTCAGCTCACAAGCATCCTCTTCAAAGAGCAAAGCCCCACCTTGGTTCACAGTTAAAACGTTTAGCCTGATGGCTCTTCATTTAACACACACCCTTGGTGTGAACTCGCCAATCCACATGCCCCACCCGACCGCCGTCTCCGCTACCCGCTCGATCACGCGGATGACTTTATACCTGTCATTACATTACTAACTGCTGTCAGCAGCGCAGCGGTAATAATTCTAGACAAAAGCAACTACGATTTCTCGCTGCCGCACCACTCTGCGCTGGCAGCACTGGCCACCAGCTATCTACATTACGACTCGGATATTTTCAATAAAAAATATTTCCTTGAGTGGTTTAAGTGCAGGCAGTTGTTAACCTGTCGCAGCGCAATAATCCGCACTGTGATTTATGAGTGGCCGCGTCCACTTTGGGTCGAATCGGTTGGCGACCAGCTAAATGTGATCCGAATCGGTTCGTTAATGGTTGTCGTACTTATCTGTGGGTTTTCTCTATCTCCACCTCGCCGGGGTCTCATCGTCAGCGTCCTCCTTCTGCTGAACAAAGAATGAGGTGTGCAATAAGTCGCAGCCGTATGTTGGATTGCGTGCTCGCTCGATTGGAAGCTCATAATCGAGATGCTACTTCCGTTCAAGGTCCTCGCAAATGGACCCGAGATAAGATGGATCCTGACTGTCGTCGAATTGCTGCAGAGCTGTTGAGGCTGCTGTGAAACAGATTCATCGATACTAGATCATGAGAATCGTGTGCTTGCCCGTCACTCAAATGTCTGACTGCAGTGATCACATACCATTGGGGGTAATGTAACACCTGAAGGTGGCGCAATGAACGTTCAACAGATGTTTAATCACACGCGGATTTGAAAGGGATCTGGTCAATCGCTCGGCTTGGAAAACTGGATATATAAGTCATAAGCACGATTTAAAACTGACGTCTGTTGCTGGTCTAATCGTACCGGTTGATCGCTGAGTAAACTTTAGGCGGTAATCATCGTTTGGCTGCATTCCTGTGTACAAGGTGGTGGGTTTTAAGTCTGGGTGGGAGTGGAGAAAAATGTGTGACTTTTCAATGAGGCAAATTATTCTCACTTTGCAGCCGGTAGATACTTCAAATATTTACTGAAAATTATGACACTTTGCAGAAATTATTTGTGACTTTCGAAATGTTGCAACAACAACCCCACTCAACGAGTATAATTAATTTAGGTCAGTGTTGGAATTGATGCATTAGTACTTTTCAAACAAAAGAACTTTAGAAATTGTTATGAAATTTATTGTGAAAGTTGGTGGCATTATGCACCAGGTCAACTTTAGAAATAGGATTTGGACAAGGTTTGGCAATGAAAGACTTATTTTGCGACAAGGGATCTTTGGGAATAATTTTGCTGGCGAAAAGCCCATCCTCCCGGCAGTTGGCAAAAATGTGAAGAATCAGCTGAGTGGATATAACAATGATTTCTACAAGCTGCACCAAGATGCTTAGGGTTCATTTTTAAGATTTAACAGTGCTACACACATTTTTAATTGATAAAGTTTGGCCTTTGTTACAAAGTCTTAAAAATTTCAAATTACCGTCTCAGAAATACTTGCATCATGCGTTTCTCTTGGATATTTTAAGCAACTTTTTTGCACATCTAAGGCGGATCTCAGTCATAACTTGAGTTGTTGGTTTTAACTCTGTTAGGGGGTTATTCGCTTAAACTCTGTCTTTTGCGTAACCCCATAGAAAATAAGTCAAACGTTTGCAAATGGTATGATCTTGGTGACCAATTGACGTTGCCAAAACATGAAACTACCACACCGGAAATCTTCTCATGCAAAAGCCATAATTGTGATGCCTTTTGGCTTGTTGCCCCATCTTGTTGAAACCACATATCGCCCAAGTAATAATCTTCAATCGCCGGCAGAAGAAATCAGTCGCCCATTGTCATCTTTGCAGAAATACGAACCAATGGTGCCTCAAATACAACAACACTTTGTCTTCAACGGTACTCTATCGATCACTCATGAGTTTTCCGAAATCTCAAATGTACCAATTCAAACATATCCACCTGATAGAAATGTATCACAATAATGATGAAATCGCTTTTCATTTGATTGTCTGTTGTTCCAATAAGCAATAAGCATATCTACGGGGTTGTGAACGGTCAGCAGGATGTTGTGTAAGCTGAACTTAATAAGGACGGAGATACAAACCCAAGTGGAAATTACGCCTCAATAAAGTGCCTGAGAATCGATAAATTTGGATCTTCAACAACACTTGCACTTACAACAGCAATATCTTCGACTGACCATAGCCTACAACTGCTTTCAAATTTCTTTACAATTTTACCATTTGCTAGCGTAGTCGGTCTATTATTTCAACCATAATCTGACCGAAAACTGGCTATGTCTGAATCACCACTTTTGAAGTATGTTTTCATAATTTTAACGCATTGTTCGATTGTTATGCTATCCAGGATCGTAAATGGTAAACATTCATCTAATATTCCGATTTTGAAAATGGCAGCAGAAATCACAAAATGAATGGCTCTAAACAGAATACTTTGATGACTTAGCAATATTAAGCAAATGGGTAACAAAGCTCCACTTCAGAAGGTTTTTTTTTTATCCTAGCCTCTAGGTTCAACAATGGGACCAATACCAAGACCAAGTGACCTCGGAACCTTCAAATAGGCAATTGAAAACAGCATACCAAGGATGTTCACAGATGGAAGATATCTATAGCCTAAGCTCAAATATTCTGCCGGCCACTGGCAACTAGGTGAATTCGAATACAGAATCATCATCATCAGCCATCAAATGGATTGAAGTATGCAGCGAAATATGTCGACCCAGAGCCAGATGTATTACAACTGAAGGACAAGGAAGAGTCTTTTGTTAACTTAAAATCCTAGGTAGACAAAGCATTTTACTTCTTCGAAGTTAAAGCTGCCTATAGTGGACGGATCCAAGACGTCGGTGTTGAAGGACCTTTTTCATAAATTGCATATAGTGTGGCATACCCTCAGTGACAGTAAGACCCATTTTAGCCGCTTTCTTTTCGATCCTGACAAACGCCCCACTTGGCGCCACACGGGTGGTTCTTTCTGTACTGGAGCTACTATCCGGGCTGAACTTGAACCTTAACCAAAAAAGTTCCCTAACCAACTTGTGGTTGTAGTTCTCCCCCACTATCCTTACCTGGACTACCTGTTGTATTATAATAATGGTTAAGATTTGTTGAACTAGAGCTCATTTTAAGAGCTGATTGTGTATGCGGTTGACCAGACACACGCCGTTTATAGAGCAAGCAATTCTACTGTCAATCTTTCTCCTATCTATCACAAACGCGCATAAAGCTCGGAAGTAGAATTTTCCTCTCGAAAAGACCTAGAGTTGTTAGTTGTTACTAAAGCCTTTAGCCAAAAATATGATCAATCGCTGTCATTAAAGTTCAGATTTGATTAGAGTTTGCCAACGGCCTTTAGACTGTAACATGTTAGTCGACGTACTAACATACGAAAACACAAAATGTCATGGGCATCTACATCATCATTTTTGTTGACAAGTATCGCTCCATTAAACGGGTCGCGAAGTAAATCATGATGGACCTTCAGGCTACTCAAACCTCCGCTATCTACTCATTAGGCGCTGCTCCCGAGCGCAACCAGGATTTAGGAAACGGAACCATCTTTCCCTGGGTTTGACAAGTGGTCACCTATTTGATAAATTAGCATCTACGACACGCCTTGGATGCCGTGATGAAGAAAACGTTTGTTTTACGTAGCCAAACCTTCGAAACGGAGCTCTATTCCTTCGATGTAGCTAATCAACTATGAATTCACTCACGATCTCGTCTGCCGCACTGTCATTTATCATCCCCGCAGCTTGTATTCGCGATCTTATTTCTTTGGTCATTACCCAAATTTCATTGTACAGACCATTACTTCGGACTTGTCCATATTCGCCTACATTTCAGCATCAACACATACGGCACAAAATCTATCAAGCATACGATGAAGTACAGTCTGGAAGGATGTTGGGGTAACTGAGTCAGAAGATGACTTATCCCTTAAATTTACCAATGTGGAACATTCCTTGCCTCTGCCGCGCCGCACCATACAGTCCATATAATGAAAAGGAGAGGTGCCAAGATGAACCTTTGGCGAAGCCCAATACCCAGGTACTGATTTCATTTAATCGACTTAATACCTATTTAGTTGTTGTTGTTGCTACAGTTCGTGTAGAGAGATTGAATAGACAGCAGACTTTCAATCCCATACTTCTGTAGAACACTCTAGAGTTTACCTCTAGGGATGCGGTCGTATGAATTTTCAAAATTTACATATCTACTGTAGATCGGTTTAGCATATAAGCTAAGCCTTCTCAATTACCATCCTAGAAGTGAAAAGCTGGTCGCTTGTACTTCTACACTTACGAAAGCCGCACGGTTCATACCCCAATCTTGAGAAACCATTATGATCTAGAATGGTCCTCCAAAATATGATGATACTATTATCACCCAAGATAACTCTTCGCGGAAAAACGCGATTTTGATAAGGTCTTCCAACAAAATTAAGTTTATGATGTTACCTTTCGCAAAAGTTCTAATGTTGCCAGATGTGAATATTTTACCAGGGCTGTTACATCTACAATCAATTTGTTTCCTTCTTCCATCACCCAACAGTGTAACGCTATTAGCTCAAATCAAACAAATAGTTGCATTAATTAACGACTAACAAGATCTCTCCACATCTCAGTTAGCTGCAGCTCCCAAATCTATGACATCTGTCACTGAGTGACATCGATTCTCAGTGGTTTTATGACATTTATAATTTCACCAATTTGTCGGCGAATGAATAAATCGAATAAAACTGAAGCGCGCACCGCTTTCTGTGATTTTTACGAGATTTATTATTGAATTAATTTATTCTTCCCCATCCCATGGACGGATCCCTCATTAGTGACAGAATAAATTATCCAGGTGCTGCCAAGGCAACATCTCACACTCTGATTGATTAATCGAAACCTAACTCATTGATTTGCATTTCTTCACGTGAATTCCCTTAGCCTCCCTCCCTCCCAACCACCCAGTTTTCCTTCATTTCGAATTTAATTGACATTCGGTGTGGCTATCGCAATGTTCGCAACGTTTATCAAATTAATTTGCTCAAAAAAACCGGCACCAGCAACAACAAAATGACAACAGTTCGAATGAGTTTTGTACAATAACTCATCAGCTGCCCGACTGCACACCGATGAGAGATGCGGCGGAGTGAAGATTTTTTTGATCGGCGCGCGGCGATTTGCGAATGTCATCGAATGCTTGTCGTACTCGTGATCCGAAAATTAGGTTGATTGAGGGAGATGAAGGGCTCAAAGGTCCAACATCCGCTGGAGAAAAAAATAGTTTTCCCTTTGAAATCCAGCCGGCAGCGCCCCAGCCCCAGCGGGATTAGATTTATGGCTTCACAGCCGTGAACTTTCGATAACGCCATTCACAGGAGAATCGATACGATCTGATCGATTGGTTCATTCGTGAGCGCTTGATGGAAATGTATTTCCGTTTGTTGCATTCCGAGCTGTGTCTGACGGCCATTAAACTGGTTTGCCGGACGATTTTAGCTCAAGTGATGTCATGATTTATTATGACCGTTGGCATGGAGCTCGAGTATGTATTCTGGTCGAATGGTAATTTTGTAATTTATTTGAGTTCGAAAAACGATATTGAATTTTTGAATGTTGTCTGATACAAATTTGCTGTCTGTCATGTGTCAGAGGGGACCTGTCACTGTGGATAAGCACTTGACGGAAGTCGAAAGTGATGGAGATGGCGAATGCTTGCATTTGCAATGATGTCAGTCCATTTTGGATTGTTAAGGTTGTAGATATTCATTAGAAAGTGAAGAGATGTATAGGTTTGGTGACAGCGGCTACATTATTTCTGTTCTGAATGTTTTACTTGTGTGAAAAATAAGTCAATACATCCTGGTGCTTTTTGTAGCGAAAAATAATTCGTCCGTACTTTCAACCGCCATAAAGCAACTGGTTTGTACATCATAAATTGCAAACTCTTAGTCATCGGTCATGTATCTCTCGGCGATGAATCTAAACAAGTTGAAATACGCGTGTCTTGCAAATCAAGCTACAGACGCATTCTAAGTAGTTGTTAGACTTGACACTAATTCCTTGAGTGTAGAATATTTGAATGTCTTCAACGACGTTTATTACAGAATCCAAAATCTCGAAAGCTCGAAAATGAAATCTCCGTGGTGATATGATTCCCACGCAAATTTGTAGGATTTCAAGAAGGTGCGGTTTTAAGTTTTATGACGTTGAGGTCTTTGAATTTTGAACCTTCAGCATTTGAGGTTTCAAGGTTCTCTTCGTTTTCGTCAATATAATATAATAAATCTATTCAGTTAATTTCTAATCAAGAACTTCTTCTTTGACTGGCATTTTAGTTTCGTATGGATCTGTGTGGATCTTAGTCAAGTAGCACGGTTTTTTGACAGGTGCCTTAGTCGGCACCCCTAGAGTAGGTCCTCCTCTACTTGGGTGCTCCGTCTCAGAGCGGTTCAGTATTGTTCAACCCCTTTACATGATCTAGTCATCTTAAGCTTTGTATCCACAGACACTCTAACTAACTCCCCGGGACGGAGCAGTGTAATTCAGCCCCTCTACATGATCTAGTCATCTTATGTCTTGTATACGTAGGCGCTTGACTAGAACAATGCTGTCATACAGCCTAGTTCTTCGTTGATTAATTTCCTGCGGAAGTCATCAACGTAAAAGCAAAAATCGCACCTTAATTTTTCTCTCGAAGAGGCCAAGTATCGTCTGACACTCTTTTAATAAAGTTCAAGTTTCTGTGCCATAAAGTAGGACGGGTATGATCAAGGTTTTATACAATTCCTGCTTTGGCTTTCGAGAAAGGGCTTTATTGCTTCAATTGCCTGTTGAGCCCAACGAAACAGCGGTTCACAAGAGTGATTTTACACACTTGATGTCAGTAATTATGTTACGAAATACATGCATTGAATAGGAAAGGCTGAAATGGTGACAGAAACTGAATGGAATTTCTTAAAATTAAAACTTAGACTGCCCAACATTCGAAAAAAGTATCTACAGTACATAATATTGAAGTACCAAGTGATTCATCATGAGATTGAAAGTTTGATTTTTCAATAAACTTTTTTTGACAGATAACTCGTGTCTTTCAGCAGACTGCTCTGTCATTTTTGTTGACTATCGCTTGGCAAGTCACAGTACAACAGCGGATCCAAATTGTTGCGAGTACATAAAATGCAGAAAGAAAAGTAAAGAAAAAAAAAACGGTTGCGAGCAGTTGTATCACGAAAATAAGCGTTCATTGAGAAATGTTTTTCGTGCGATTCGAGGAGCTAATTGTACACTTTACCGACCTACTGAAACCGCTTTTGCCAATAGCATTCGTAAATTTAAGTCACATTGTTTAAGCCTACATTGTAGGATGATACTTGACCGATTATATCAAATCCTGCAAGTTGTGAGGAGATTATAATAGTTGTTGCTGAGAGTGTATGCTTAAGCGAAATAAAGCAAGTCAGACCGAGCCATTTTAACAGACTATTTACTTCCTGTAATTTAATCCATGGTCTCGGTGAGTTAACCGGTGAGCGAGTAAACCAATGAGCTTGTTGTGAAATGTTTTTGGTTGGCACTTAATTTCATCGTTTTCTGCAGTAATTTGGCCGTCTAAATCTTGCAGTGTCACACCTCTTGGCTCTGTGGATATGTGAAGTCACAGGTCTTCTGAAATAAGCCATTAAATTACTCATGTAAACCCCTAGATATCTGTCGGTATTGTCAAATGAGTCATCTAAGATTTTACCTTCCGCATGGATCAGACGCAGTTATGGCTAACATTTACATAATATGATTTTTAAAAACTAAACGCCATGAATGCTGCTTTTAACCAATAGTTAAAAATTGTAAATGTACTATAAAAATCTATGTTTCGTTACATTATAAATCAAACCTCACAATGAATCGCGATTTATATTGCCTGTTCCTACTGTTCAAAAGAATTTCACGAAAACTTTATTGCTTTGAAGATCTTCCTGTCTATGCCGACGGATGGTTCAAAAAAACTGAATTTCCATACATAATGTAACGTCTGTCATGTTGGTTGGCGACATTATATAAATTCGCCAGAAATATTTTTTCTCATGAACGATCTTTTCGGGTGAAAAACTTACCGTGTGAGAAGAGGTAAAGAACTGTGTTAGGTATAGTTGTTTTGACCAAGTGTTTAAACACTTCCAATGAACTATGCAAAGGAATTGATTCTCAATATACTATTTAATCACCAATGCTGTTTTTAATTGATGTAATCTGAGAGATGATTAGTTGATAGATCATCTGCGTAGGAAACATCTGCTGTATAGAGCGATAGTGACAGTTAATACTTGAAGGACATAGCCGAAATCTATAAGAGAAAGCATGAAAAGTTTTACGCCTTTTTCGTTGACTTCGAGCGGCGCTTGGAGCTCTTTTTTATAAACTTTTTTTAAACTTAAGTGGTTAATGTATTGAGAGTGATGTACAAAAACAACGTGGCTTGTGTTTGGTATGGAAACAGCCTATCGGAGGAGTTTAGCATAACAATGGGGGTGAAGCAGGGATGCGTGTTCAATAGCCTTTTATTCTGCTTTTACATAAACTACATAACTGAACACGTTGGAGGTGGGATCGAGATAAATGAAGTCAAGATACAAGCTCCTCTGTTTTCAGATGACATTGTTTTCCTCGAGGAGTTGGTAGATCTCAATGCATTTTATGATTAGCAGGATCGATGAATATTGCAAAACCTTGAATCTTACTGTCAACTTATCGAAATCCAAGATGATGATATTTGGAGATGGTGGAGGTAGATACTCATTGGTCGAAAAAAGAAAATTTCAGGGCGAGCCAACCGAAATTGTGAGAGAATATAGGTACCTTGGAATTTTGATAATTCCTAATCAAAATGTAAACAAATACCTGCAATGTAAAATAGCTGAACCGAAAAGAGCAGATTGTGTCGTTTGTGGAAAAAAAAACATCAACTTATTCTCGAAATAGAAAATATTTCGCTCTAACTGCATCCATTCTCTACTACGCTGCGCAAGTATGGGGATATTTTTAATGGCTAATTACTCAACGAATATGATAAGCAACATCTTTAAAAAGAGAGGCAAGCTGATGAATTTAAACTTTGTACCGTACCGCCCAGAGCTGCATCTTTTCTGTAACCTTGCAACCTCCAAGAATTAGAGGACGTATTCCATTTCATCGCCATATGCCCCATTCTCAAGGAATTCCGGTGTATATTCATGGAGCGCAGGTACTTTCACTTGAAGAAATGCTATGTATCTCAAACGGTGAGCGAGGCTGGGACCTATTGCACAAATACACAACAATAGAAAAAGAGTTATACAGGAAAGATTTTGAAAAACTAAAAAAGAACTGTATTTAAAATGTCAATCTGGTAGGATGGCTTAAGCCAAATCATTTGGACCAGGAATTACCTTTTTTTCCTACTTGAAGGACGTAGTGTTCCGTGCTGGATAAAAAACTATGGTCAGGACATATCTCAAATGATGTTGAGAGAACGAAACCATATTTTTGTGAGTAAAGCAAGCATTTGTCCAATGTAAGATATATAAATTATCACTAATACCTGTGAAGTGCATCCTAACGAAAAAGTGCCGGAGAGTTCTGTTCTTAAAGGCCGAAACCCTTATACTTTGGGTGTGTCCGCCTACCCATAAATTATGCCTGCACACTCGACATAACACCAGAACCTATGAAAAGATTTTCATGAAATATTTTGAAATGCATTTGGCCCAGCGATGATCTCCATACAACATGAAAGACGGCCATTTTGGAATTGCTGAAAAGACAGTTTTGAAAGCCTAATAGACTCTTTTACACTTTCATCACTTTTTTCCCACAAGACATAGAAACGAAGATAGTATCAAGTTGACTAGTTGGCAACACAATTTTTGTACTCACCCCCAAGCCAAAGTCACTATTCCCATTGAGTGCGCCTCTGTGTGTCTTTCTGATAAGCAACTTTCGTAACTCCCTTTCACAGTGCACAAAGAATAAAAATACAGCTCATCCAATCTATAAATGGATACGCAGCGCCGTTGTCGTCCGAACTGTCACACTCAAGACCGATAAGACTGCACAATAACAAAATTTTATCGCCAACGGAATTATTCATTTCCAATGAAATTACTTTTCACCCCAACCGCGGTCACAGCCCGTTCCCGTGGGCCTTCGAGACACAATTGCCGACCGTTTACCCGATAAGGCCCGCCCGCATGACAGGCCGCCCTCCAGTTATCAACGCAAAATTTCTCATTTCACATGTGTGCCATGCGATATGCCGACTACACGGTAGTGTGGAGGTCGCAAGCAGACACCTGTGCGCGAGCGCTCCCTTGACGGGCCACACTTCCGGCAGTACATCAGCCATGGATAGACCACAGGAATTTTTGAAACGGAACCAACTGCGAGGGAATGTGGGCTCCAAGCCCTCATCATATCGCACGGAACAATTTAATTGTCAACCACTTATGGGCTCTTCCTTTATCACAGCGGCCGATGCGCCGTTGTGATCGCCGCGCAAGCGCCTGGTATGCAAATGAGCTGAGCGATGATGGCGTTAATTGCTGCTAAAAGCGTATCGCTGGCCTAATGTGTGATATATCCGCAAAACAAAGGAACTCAGATGATGGGTTTACGTGAGAGACCGGCAGCGAAAAAAGCACACGGCGAAAACCGCCCTAAGCGATCGTAAATCACACGGGAATTTGTGGCTGCTTTTAAGGATTTATTTTTGAGTCCCAGTGAGTACGCGGCGGACACCCCCTGTGTCCCATTGGCGTTCAGGAGCTCAATTAAGAGAGCAAACAACACCTCGCCGGGACTACCTGTTTTACGGTTCGGTTCTGTTTTGATTCATCCTTTGGCCCGGGCCAGCGGGACGTGCACTCAACGATAGGGATCGGGTATCGGATGGTGATCGATGACGGGCGGCAGGTAGAGAGGACGCCGGACGCCGCCGCTTCGTTGCCAGAGGCAGAGGCGGAGGCATTGATTACTCATATGGCTAATGGCTGGAGGAGTGATGATGCCGATGGTCAGTCCGGTGTGGTGGGTGTGTTTGTTTCGATTATGCGGTGATAGATTCTGTCAACATATCGACTTAATGAATGGACTTAGGTCTGCTCGAGTGGAGTGGATTACAAAGTGGCGTTGAAAGGATGCCGGGACAAAAGGCGAACAATGAGCGTCACTCGAGGTCAGTGGCGGGGCGGATTTTGTGGTCGTTTGACAGCTGGAGCGAGGGATAATTAACTTTTGTTAGTCATCGCACGTGTGACAGTTGATTGTTTGTCATTAGATGATTGTTCCTTAAATTGATAGATTGGTTAGAAGGAATAAATAGGAGAAAGGAAGGAATAGAAGAAAAGATGTTTTCAATGAAGGTCTGAACTAAAATTTTTTGTAAAGGTGTTTTTGAGCTTTTATTGGTATGAATTAAAATCAGGTTTAGTGATTTAAGGTCTGTACATAATTTCTTAAAGCTAAGCAATTTTAAAAGGGCTCTATCACCTCTACTCGGGTTCGGAACACCATTTGTCGATAAAATGTCATCAAATTGAGGAAAAGAGGAAATATCATGAGAGTTAGGTGAACGCAGACCAATTCCGAATCCTGACTGTTGCACCTTTGTGTGAAGTATGAGGCCCTAATATTGTCATGCAACAGTATCGGACCATGCCTTATACCCAACGTAGGCTGCTTTCCGGTCAACTTCGAGCAGTAAGCCGGTTTTCTCGCAATATCTGACAGCACTTATCGTTTTCTGTAGTTAAAGAAATGAAAAGTAAAGTGCTCCTTTTGATGTCTACCAGACTGTCACCGTTGCCTGGGTTAGAACCAACTTTGAGAGTGTGCTTTGGGTTTTTGTCTGAATTAAACCATTGCCAGGATCGATAAATAATAATAATTGAATGGCACTACAGCCCACAAGGGACCAGGGCCTAGCTAGGTGTCCCGTCCGGGAATCGAATCTAGACCTTCTGCGTGTAGATCGACGCACTTACCCTCTACGCCACCGCTATCCGCTGTCAAAATCAATTCACTCTTCATTCATGTGTATAACAACGGTTGCGTTTTGGTGCTTTAGATTTAGTGATGCACGGACTTTTAAACGAAGTAGTTTTTGGGCTTCGCTCACTACATGGGGCCGAGTTTTTCACTTTTCCTACTTGAGATAGGCGTTGTCATGTGGTGAAGGGTTATTCTCTTATATTATGTGCAGTGTTCCTCGCAGTTTCACTAAGTCTGCATCCGTGTCTCGTAAAGTGACATCGTCAATTGCCGCTTTCGTTCTTGAAACTTAAAGTTGAACTTACACATTATACACGTGTATATTCCCAAATGTGACATTCATATTTCTCCCAGCTAGAGCAATCAATAGAATGATACAAAAATTCTTGTAAGAAATAGCTGCACTTGCGACTGCCCCTACTAATTCTACATACCACTTTACCTTAAACAGAAAAATAATACATTGTAGATTACTGGAAGTAAGGTACGAAACGTGATACTGTACATGCCAGGTCGAAGCTGGCGTGCAACAAAATGGAACAAAAGCAAAAAATTGTGCACGGTGTCTGTTTCTGATTAGAGGGACTTTTCCTTAAGTTAACAATGATGAGAATAACTAAGTCACTGTTTTACATGATAAAATTGGGCAGTTCACGGTTTCTACTTAACAAAAAGTATCACGAGATCACTCGAAGGAATGGCATATTTTTAGCTGTTAATCTGGGTTGGTCACCATTAAATTCGATTAAGATCATTAAAACATTGATTATTAATTTTTTTATCATCTTTTTTTGATAATTTTAAATATGATTACATACTCTATTTAAATTAAGGACAAAAAAAGAATATTATTACGCCAAAAGGTAAATAAAAATGCAATAGTAAGTATGATCAGGTCAGAAAGATAGTCAGTCTAAGTAATCTATTTAATCACTACTTGTGTGTTCATTAACAAATATTCGTGCTAAAATTAATGAGAACTGATTGCCTTAATTCTTATTAATAAGAATACTTGAATTCATGCCAGCAAAGTTTGGCCCGAAAGTTAACAATTTCGCGAAAAATGGAAAGCTTTTGTAGAATTTTTTACCATAACAGTTTAATTCAAGAGTTCATATTATTCCTCTTAATGGGCGTCTCTAGGACTTAATTCAATTTAATTAAGGTTTCGTTTGCAAAAAACATAATTTTTCTTTCGTGCCTTTCACACTGCTCTTTTCATGATTTTTTCAAAGAGAAGTACATCAAATTTATAGCCGTCAAATTTAAAGTTTGTAAGATATTCCAAAAAACAGCAGACTCCACAAAGCCCAAAAGTCAACAACCGGCATGTACTCAAATTGCTGTGGTGAGGGCATAGGGCCATCAGCGGACACAATAGCATACGGAACCGCAGAACCAGAAACCAATAATAAGACAACAAAAGTTTCAGATACTCAATTGTGACTGCACAGGTAACATAAATTAATTGACGATGTCTGGGAAATTCCCGACCACTTCCAAATCACTTGGACTCATCTTCCCAGGCGTTTAAGTGTCAATGCAAATTTTTAAAATGCATTATTTCTTATTCATTGCATCAGCCGTAGTCTAACGCGATAAACTGCATCCAAAGCGCGAAAGGGCATAAATGTGTTTTTTTGCTTTGAGCTTTGTTAGGAGAATTTTTCACTGTGTACTATCAATGGTTTGCTGTATGTGGTTCTAATGCAGTGAAATGAATGAACAGTTCTCGTCTTTGGGTGTAACATAAATTATTTGGTAATGCAGTTTGTTTCTTTTTTGCGCGGGCTTAAGAAATTTTGTGTACCCTTAAATGATCGGACTCAGATTCCACCACGGACAGAAGGTATAGGAGAAGAAAGGAAGAGGAAACACTGATGCACATTTGAATATGGAGGAAACGTAGAGTTTGGAAGGACATTCCATTTTAGTGTCGAGCGGCTGAAGAACGAGACTCTTAACTGAACCCTATGTCTGAAGGAAGTATTAAGGGTGAATTGATGGGTATTCCAAGTGAAGAGTGCACTGCAGGTGAATTGAAGTGGAACAATGCTGATGTCTTATTTATTTAAGCGTGTTTTGAGTGAGAAGTGAGAAAGACAAGGCATTAATAGCTGAGTGGCCTGGCACGAGGGAACAGGGCCTAGCATTATCAGCAACTACTCGCTTTTTTCTTGCTATTGCTCTCTCGTGAGTAGAAAGGTCCTACAGTTTTTTGCCGACTTCGAACGACGAGATTTGAGAGGCTTTTCATAGACAATTGATATTCTTTGAGTGTTGTTTGCAACTCGAAAGAGGTTGTGCCGTGAAAAAATGCGGGGTGTTCAGTCCGGGAATCGAGCCTTGGACTTTAGCGTTCGAGTCTTTGCATTTACTTACTACACTACGACTACCGCAATGACGAGAAAGTAGAAATGTTATTGTGTCTAATGGGATTTATTGTTCCCTTTTGGATTATGTCCACTATATAAAGATGTCCTTGGAGTTCAAGCTTAGGGAATATATAGGCCTCATATTTTGTAGCCAAAATAGAAGGGACGAAATATTTCTCACATCGTTTCAAAAAACCTAGATATTTTGCAACATATTTGGCGACTTCAAATATGTGATTATTCCACATATGTAGGTGCTGAGTTGCTTGCTACACCGTGAATGGAAAGCCTTTCAGTTTTGACGTCTGGAATGCATCGAAAGGTAGCTTTTAGTCCATGGCAGAAGAGAGTAAGGGACTCATCAATGCCTTTAGCACACACTTTCGACAAGAGAGCCTGACGCCAGAGTAAGGGATGATTATACTTTTCTTGTCATGTACCAGCTATTGTGTTCTTAGTAATGGAGAGTATGAACCCCGAATGGTGATGGTAAGTACAATAGTACTCCTTCAAAGACGTGAAGCCATATGTACTCCGAAATGAAGGAATGTTTGGTTTGTGATTCAAGCCCATATTTCCTTCGCAGGCGTCATTCAACTTTCGGTGTAACTAGTTCATAAAAACGCTATTCATCGCTATCTAACTTCAGCTGTGTTATTTGCCATAGTCAATTGGATGTTCAGCTGAAGCTGTGGTCTGAATATCCAGCCAACAACATTCGTAAGGCATGTGTCCATTTGGTGGAACTAGGTCTCAGACGCCCTCCAAAGTTTAGGTAATCTGATATACGGCCCTAGTCCGGCCAGTCATGATGTATGGCTGTCCAGTGTGGTTCAACGTGAGTCCTTCCCAGATGGAAAATATAAGGATGTTCGAGAGGCAATGCCTTCGTGCTTGTCTCAAAAAATACAGAACACCCGAATCTGGGTACTTGAAATTCGCAATGAGGTTTTGTATAACGAGGCCAAAGTGCAAAGGGTGGATAATTTGCTTTGGATGTAATGAACACAAACTGTTGGAGAAACAATAAACAAAAATCTTCTCTTAATACACTCCCAAAATTCTATCAGAAATTTGCCAAAAGCCTTCCTCTTTCGACTGCGTTAGATTTATTTAAATGAGCCAAATTTTTGGGCAAGGTAGTGGGATAAGTGAGTAATGTAGCAATTCATTGCTAAGTTTAACATCATCTAACACCTAATTAGTGAGATGGTTACTAGTTAAGGACAGCTTCATAGTAGTAGAAGTATTCAGACCAAAAAACAAAAAAAGAAACAGAACATTCTAACGAAAATTTTAATCCAGTCTTCTAATGCTTTTCACTGACGACATTTAAGACCAAGCGAATATCCTGAATGTAGCATCCGATCGACTCAGCTCGCCCGTACGTCTTCATTCGGTCTCTGTCGGTCGAGATCAAAGAGTCCCTTGCGCATTCTCACCCGGATCGATGACAAACACTCTGTTACTCTCCCACCCCGCCTCCCAAAAAAATGAAGGCAACAAGAAAAGCTTTCAAAACAGCATGCAGCGAAAAAAAAGGAAAACAAACCGACAAATGATCCTGCTCCAGATCCAACAACCCACTCTATCAAACAGCGCATACCTGGCAGAGATCGGCAACGCCACAAACGACACAAAAAAAAAAGACACAAATGAACAAAAATCGAACTCCCCGAACGACAACAACATCAACGATGACGGTGACTACGACCAAAAAACCATTTAGCCACACGTCTTTGTGCATCCATCCAGAACCGGCGCACCGGTCCTGATTCAGAGACTCTGCCGACGGACTAATTGATTTTTTATTAGCCACTCGACCTTTTTTTAACCTTCGCCATGGACACCGATGCACACACATATACAGGTTCGGCGTTTTTTTCTTCCTCTCCATCGTGACACTCTTCGGTCGCATTCACCATGGAATGCCTGTTTGACGCTCGACGTCTGTCGTCTTTTCCTCTCTCTCCCTCTGGTCACGTCTATCTGGTCCAGTTTCTGACGGTGGGTGACAATGCCGTGGACGAGATTGAGGAATGTGCGCTTGGAATGTTGGCGCACAAGCGGCACACAAGCGGGACACACTCGCACACATCGATGACTGCATCTGACCGGAAACTTGTCGCCAATTGTACGCGCCACGGGGCACATTCCCCGGTAATTGAGTGCTCTTCAGGCCTAAGGGGGTAGTTCCAAGCGACACCACCACTTGACACCCTTGAGCAGAAGGGAATAACCACTTAACGCACAGCATGTCCCTCGGCCGCTACCTGGCCACACAGGTACAGAATGTTGCATCACCTTCACGCAGAGGTACTTGTCCGGTGCATTGTTCGCACGTTTGAAGAGATTTATGACGCAATTGACGATGAATGGCCCGAATGACTGCAAACTCATAAATTAACGGCGCTTAGAGCACACACTGAAGGTCATCGCAGCAGCGCGTTGCGCCTTTTGGCGAGATGGTTATGAGTTTATGGCGTAAACACGGCAGACGCAAGGTTAACCTGTCTGGGAGGATCTATTCATTCATTGTTCGTCGCAGACGCAAGCAGGCGCCAGGGGCATAAAGTCGCAACTCTGCGCCATTCAGAGACGTCGCGCGGAGACTGTTTTCCAACTTGTCGTTCCTGGAGCGAGTCGGTTTCTAATTTCACATCGAGGCCAGGCGAGATAAGGACTCTCTGCCGATAAGGGTTGCTATCGCAATCGGGAGTGAGAATTTGCTTTCGCTTCTGATTGTCGAAAGCGGAAGCTGCAAGCCATCGAGAGCCAGTGGCTGCGGGTGGTGCTAATCTTAACTGATTTGAGATTGTTCCTGTTTTTTTCTTTATTTGAATGTTTTATGTTTCTTGCTGCCAGCAATGGCTGCTGGTGGGTGGGAGGAACTGTTTCGCCTTATCGCTAAATTTTCTGATACATTTTTGGTTTTGTGTTGCGGTCAAGCGATAAGGTTGGAATGTGAGACTGATGGTGGAATGAGTGTTTGTTGTTGTGTGTGGTTTGCGGTGGCAGTATCATTCAACTGATTAACAAGATGGAGGAGATTAATAGCTGAAGCGGAGGTGCGTGTTGCGTAGACAGGAAAAGAAACTAATTTGACAGAAGAGGAAGTAAACAAAAGATCTGATTTTGACGAGACTGAAAGTACAAACGTTCACATTTACACTCATTTACCTTCTATAATGCCTAATGTGGCTATCTTTCATATATGTAGTTGATACTGCTCACGTCAGAGAGCTGTGCGGTCAAACCAATAATTCAGACCTAACGACTGAACAATGCCCTGCTGTCCCTTAAGAAAGATGTCCAAATCGTCTTGTAAATTTTCACTTTTCTTCTTTTGTATAATCCTTTCAAACTCCTAAAGAGTAACATTTAACTGTGACTCCTGCACATACATGATGTGCGCTTTTGTGTTTGTTTTTTTTTTTAAATTTATTTTGTATCGTTTGAAATCTTGATAGAACTGACGGCTAAGGACAGTCTAGCCTT
The DNA here is from genome assembly GCA_944738645.1 of Eristalinus sepulchralis. Lineage (NCBI taxonomy): Eukaryota > Metazoa > Arthropoda > Insecta > Diptera > Syrphidae > Eristalinus > Eristalinus sepulchralis. The sequence continues at coordinate 70,953,459 of OX122882.1, forward strand.
AGGCTTGACATTAAGTCAATATAAGTCCCTTAACGCTTGAACAACGTCGAATACCTTATTTTGGCTCGACGATACCAATTCACCGAATCGGACCTGCAACTCGACCCATTTGGACTTCATTTTGTTGGCAACCGATATTCTGCCAACACTCCAGAAATGCCACAAGTACTTCAGGTTAACATCTTCTAAGCAATTCCAGAGTCGCAGTTGAAAATTATCAACAAGCTCGTGGAAAATTGTGGTGACAGAATGCGCAACTGCGACTCTTGTCGAGACAGACCCGAAAGATTGTACTAAAGGGTGATTTTTAAGCTATTATCTTTTTAGCAACACTGGTTTAAGCAGCTGACGCACATTTCGTGTTATGTTTCACTGTCAAACATTTTCAGTTTTGTATATAATTTAACCATGAATCGTCTTACAAACGAACAGGGCTTGCAAATTTTTGAATTTTATTATCGAAATGCATGCTCTGTTAAGAAAGTACATCGCGTGCTTCTTCTATTTTATGGTCCGTTTAATCGATCCACTGAAGCGGCTGTTTGGGCTATTGTGACTAAATTTCGCACCAAATTTACATTGTTGGACATCAAACCACCAACACGCTTACGTAGAGTGTGAACTGAAGAAAATATCGCAGCTGTATCGGCCAGTGGTAATGATGACCATCAATTATCGATTCGTCGCTATTCGCAGCAATTGGGCCTCTGTTACTCAACAAATTTTGCGGAAGGATTTAGGTGTGATGCATTAAAAAATACAACTGGTGCAAGACTTGAAGCCGAACGACCTAGCGCTACGTTAAATTTTTGGTGAATGGGCTCTTGGAAAGTTGGCCGAAGATCCACTTTTTTACCGAAAAATTGTGTTCAGCGACGAAACTCATTTTTGGCTCAATGGGTACGTAAGTAAGCAGAATTGTCGATTTTGGATTGAACATCAAACAGAAGCATTGTAAGCACTTCCAATGTATCCAGAAAAAGTCACAGTTTGGTGCAGTTTATGGGCTGGTGGCATCATTGGACTGTAGTTCTTCAAAGATGATGAACTTTGCCAAAAATGCAAGAGCTTGACTTGCATGACATGTGGTTTCAACAAGACGGTGCCACATGCCACATAGCACGTGTAACAATGAACTTATTGAGAGGCAAGTTCGGTGAAAATTTTATTTCACGTTCGGCACCGGTCAATTGGCCGCCTAGATCGTGCGATTTAACGCCTTTACACTATTTTTTGTGGGGGTATGTTAAAGCTCATGTCTATACAGACAAGCCCATTTCAATTGACGCATTGGTTGACAATATTGAAGCAATTATTCGTGAGATGCCGTCCGGAATGTAGGAAAGAGTATGCCAAAATTGGACTAAGCGAATGAACCATTTGAGGCGCAGTCAAGGTCAACATTTGCATGAAATGATCTTCAAACATTAAATTATATGGACCGTACTATCGCACCAAATAAGGCTTTCATGCATTTTTCTGAATTTTATGTGTTTTTTTTTTTATTTTTTTGAAAAACTTTCCTATAGCTTTTAAAAAACCACGCCTTATATTTTATAATTATTGGGAAAGCTGGGTCTTAAGAATAAAATCATAATTCAAGGTCCTTTATTTCCTGGTTCCAAGTTGGTAGTGCCGGTATTTAACACCTGCCAATCTAGTCTGCCATCTGAAGGGTTAAAATATGAGAAGGATGTTTACCATTTACGATACTGAAACGCTTAACCATCATACAATGCGGTAAAATCATGAAAACTTACTATAAAAATGGTGGTTCGTATTACACTTTGACTGTTGTGAAAGCAATCGGCAAAATTGAGAAGAAATTTGAAGAAGGTAGAAGCTATACTGATGTCGTAAGGCATGTGCATCAGGAAATGTACGGTCGCTGATCCAAATAAATCCAATATACGGATTTCCCGGAGTAGTCACGTATGCCGTATTTTCCATTTAGATTTGCATCCAATCAATTTTTGAAACCATTCACAACGCCGTTGATACACTTCTGGGAGTTGAAAAAACGGACAATAAACATTCGTTAGTTGAACACGATTTTCGTAATCACATTATTTCCTCTGTGGCTATATAAACAAACAAAAACGTATGGGGCTCAGAAAATCCACGAGTGAACGACAAAAGTGCCAATGCATCTAGACAGTGGGACTGTACGGCGTCCTCTATGATCGAGAGGTGTTATTGGTCAGAATTTCTTCAAAGATAACATTGCGTGAACATTTGCAATCAATTAGGAGCGGAGGAGATTTTGATTTGAACGATATATTAAATCAAGGTGTGTCAAAACGCCAACGGTCCTAGTCGTGTGATTTCACGTTTCGGCGACGTCACTTTGCCATTTTACATCGATTGATTTTTGTCTGTAGATTTATGTTGAAAAACATGCTTATGCGACCAATCCCTCAATTATGTGCGTATTTAAAACCAACGTTATGGCTGATAAGCTCTCCGGACTGTGTGAAAAAGTGGTTAAAAATTACGTAACGAAAATCATATACTGCGTATCTTCCAGAGGCAACCATTTGAATGTTTGTCTTTTTTTTATATTTTGTGAGTGGTTGTGATTTAAAAAATTTTATATATGACTTAACGTGAATTAAAATTTCCATAAAAATGTCTTACTTTCAAAAGCGAGGAACGAATGACCCTTTATACTGCTTAAGCCATGTTATTAAATTATTACCACCAGTTTGTTTTCTTTCCTAATTTCCTAATTTCTATTAGTCTAACCTTTGCTTCGAAGTGTTTTATCAACTCACAGCAGAAGGCTTCATGTTCGATTCCGGAACTCAACATCACACATTTTTGATAATTAACTCTACGTGTATTCGAATAGCCTGTAGACTCCGTCAATGAATCTCCTCCTCCTCAAGATGTCATCAACACAAACTAGACCAAATCAAGGACAATTTGCCTCGAAAAGTCTCTCTCGTCCGAAGGGGGCAATCTCGATGTTGTTCAAAGTCAGAGTGGTCTTTTGATAAGTGTCACTATTTCTCATTTGCCTCCTGAGTCCAAAGAATTTCGACCCAAGATAGACGAAGTCCTTGACTACTTGATATGTTTCACTGCCCAGTGTGACGTCCTGCCCTAGATGTTGAAACTATGCGTCCTGGTTTTCCGCGAGATCAGTGATACTCGGGCCCTCAAATATAAAACAGTTGTCTCTATTGGGATCCCAAAAACCTCAAATCCATTTTCATCAAGTTTTGGTCACAAAATATGAATGTTATAAGATGAAATCTTGAAGCTTCTATTCCTTAGTTTTTTCATATGGGCTAATGTGATCAAATAAGTGAAGCATTCTGTGGTTATTATATTTTTCTGTCTCTTTAAAAGGTTGGGGTATTTTACGAGCCTCATTACCTAATCTCTTTTGCCGAAGTTCGATCTCAAATAATAGGTTTAGACGTGGCCACATATCGGTATTTGTATCACATCAAATTAATCTCATCTTTGGTAAGTTATAAATAATAATAACTGCAGGCCAACATTTTCGCTAGATCTTAATTTGACGTGAGAAGACAGACAAATGAATATCTGAATTAAGTAAGATTCTCATCTAACCCAAACAGTTCTACAGAAATTCCAAACGCTTTGGATAACTTGAATCGCTCACTAGTATACTTACCACACACCCGGTAGCCACACCGCGACAATCATAATCATTCACACGATCACCTCCAAAGGTGCTGTGTTCATTACTTACCACCTGTATCTAGAGCGTCAAGAATTCAATTTCCCGAAGCCCTTAACAGTTACAGATGTCACGCAACCGAGTCCTCAACAGCAGTTAATAAACAGGTAATTAATATAAGCACCCGCCAACACTTATTTCTTTAAAGCGAACCTTCACGCATGTGGGTTACACTAGGTCATCAACGATTTTCATTAACGCTCCCCCAATCTGGTCTGGAGCGAACTAAGCCTATTAGTGTCATTTTTCCACAGACACACAACCGAGTTCCAATTGAATAATCACTCTGAGCTGAATTAACACGCAATTAGTCTGCACTGCTCCCTAACGCAGCCGAACAGAGTATGTCTTGTGGATAATATGTTAATCAATTCATTTCATATGCCAATTTATGATAGGGTAAGTTATATCCCCAGACTCAACCACCACGGACGGAGCGACACGCGGCTTTCAAGTGAAAAACAAGGAAACCGAAGTTGAACGTCGTGCAGCTCGCTTCACCGATTGCGCGTCAAATATCACTCGGCAGAGCGTCAGTTTACACATATCAGCACACTCGTACACTCTCGATGACTAAATTATTCTCGCCGTCGAGTATCTAGAACACTCGTCTCCCATGCGAGACGCGTGCACGCAATATATGCTTGCAGCGTCATTGCTGCACGTGCAGACAAAAGAGTTGGCTAGCGAACTTCCACATATTGAAGATATGATTGTTCGCTTATCTGGTGCTGCACTCATGTCTCAAGCGGTCCGGAGTCTTGACGGTATACCACTAGAATGATCAAGAAGTGATGAATCGAATCGGAATTTCATCTCTGATAGTGGCCTAGATCGAGGAGTTATGTCAAGCTAACGACAACAATGTTGCGAAACACACATGGGTGATAGGTTTACGATTTGATTATGGTAATTGGGCGACAGCGCGTATGTGGTGGGCCCTGAGGACTGAACTGATAAATAATTAATAAAAAGTGCAATTTATATCGTTGGCAATGTCTTTGTAAATATCACTCAGGTGCTGGCGACACTTTTGCGACGGTTTCTTGCAAGCACATGTAAAACACATGGTTAAATTGTGCACTCGAGACCTTGTCGAAATGAATAAAATTGTGAAAGTAAGATGCGTCGAGCTGAATTGAGCGAAAAGAAACTAGAACCCATGATGAAGTTGTACTGGAAGTGTTTGCAAAACAACTTTTTTTCTTAAATGCCTTGGAACAGGAATGAAGTTGTTGATTAGGGAGATGATGTCAGTATGAAGGTAAAGGAAAGGAAAATGAAGAGAATTTGTATTTCTACAACAAGGAATAAACTAAACTTGGACGCTTGAACTTCAGAGTTGAGATCTGAAAAGGATGAGGATGTGTTATAATGTACGATCAATCTTCTGTCACATATGTTGTTATGTGAAATTGCTTTTAACAGAGCTGTCATTATGCAAATCTGGTACCACTTGATTAGAGGGCCTTGCTAACACTCCTGGCGTTGGTGTCGACTACGCAATAGAGCCACATGAAAACACAAACTCTAAATTAATGGCATTTGACCAGTTTCGTGTCAGCCGTCGTTCATCTGTACTTTGATGCGAAATTTGCAATCAGCTGATGAGAAACCAGGATAGCTGTGGAGGAATGTAGTTGCACTTACATGATCACTCGTTTTTACAAACTTGTATCACGGAGTTCATGTTTGTGGCACAATCACTTCAACTTGGTGAGGAGTGATATCTTTCTAACACCTCCCTGTACTGCAACTTCACACTGAGCCCGAAATGTCCTCATAACCACCTGGTCTGATCAGAATGGTAAACACACTAGTCAGCTCAGAACACTTACCCAGATCCTCAAATGGGGTTCTACAGCACGATCAGGCTGAAACAAAGCTTTAGGGGCTCCTGATCTCCTCATGTGGCGCCAGAATATAGTCTCTAGTCAGAATGTCACTACAATTAGGGTTCTCCTAAAAATGAGGTCGAACACTCACCGTTGCACATGATTGTCTGTCATCAGTGATGAGAGAGTATAATGCTATGGATGTGAGCTAAAGCAATGAACTTTCTCTTTCAATAGCAATATTTTCAAGACAAGTTCAACAATTAAAACTGAACCAAGCCTGACAAGCAGTTCAACCAGAGCCTTACGAAAAGCTACAATGCACAAGGACGTGTGTTGGTTAAAATTAGTTCTTGTGCAATTGGAAACTTAATTTTGATCAAAACTTCAGCAGCTATCAGCAGCGATGAGACCCACGTCGATAGTAGTGATGTCATTCATCTTTAGATGTCACTGAGGGTGTTGGACTTGGGGCTGGTATTCCAATGCGTATTTATGAACTAAGACTCAAGATTACCAGAATTTATAAAAAGTAATGTTAATGGCTTTAATAAGACGGCGTTATGCAGCTCATGTCACATGTGTCAGTTTTAACAAGCTTTGTAACTTTGAAAGCCTGATAATCTCAGGTAGAGATGCCGTGAATTGTCTACTGAGATCATGCTTCGGAGCTCACACTACACATGCCATTGATCGAATTCACCAGATTCATAAAGAAGTGGACCAAAAAAAGCTCAGTCCAAATATTGTATTCCATCGCTAATGACATCGATGTGTTATTTAGGAAAAAGGGAAATTTCTACTTTACTTTTTTTAAGCCAAAAGTCGATTAATGCAGCACCGCAAGTGTTATATTTACATCAAGGTTTATATTAGGTCTTTTACGGTCCCTATGTCTAGTACCCTGCTGGAAATGTACATATTTTTGTCTTTCAGTGCCATTATTGACATATTTATATGTGGTCGTCGTGGCGTAGTGGGTAAGTCCGTCGACTTACACGCCGAAGGTCCAGTTTCGATTCCCGGACTGAACACCTCAGATTTTTTCACAGCATCATCTCATAGGCCCATAAAATACTTATCTCAAGACTTCTACCGTAACAACTGAACTGGCTGATGCACATACCGTGCAGACATGATTTTCCAGAAGTTTGAACAGCTTCCCACCTTACATGTGCTTCTCACCTTACCTGATCAAATCCATGTTGTATTGAATTGGGGAATATGGGATGTCTAGAAGACACACTTTTTTTGGTATATTGTACCCCTTTCTTTGTTTTATGATAAAAATGTAACTTAACATTTTCCACTCATCTAAACGACATATCTTAGGAGTTTACCACTGTTAATGGTATCCTTTTGAGGTGTTTCTTGGACAATCAATTAAAATGTGTCTCATCGTCTCTTTTGCCTGTCCGCAGTGCCTACAGATATCTATGTTGATTAAACCCATTTCATGTAGAGAGGTAATTGCATGCTAACTGTCCTGTTACAGCTTCATTCTTTGCAATTTTGAATCATAATTATTTCAAAATGTTTAAATATTGTTTGACATAATAATCCATTTGCGTAACTTACATATGTCTAGTCCATAATATCAGAACAGGGATGATGGCCCCATGAATCCCCCCCATGAAGTCCCTGCTCTCGCTTGTATTTCTCTTCGTTACCTGCTCTGAGCAACAAATGAAAGCTTTAAACCTGTGACTTGTGATTTGCAAATCGAGGAGAAAACCCTTAAATGTTTTTCTATGCTTTACATTATTTTAATGTTGATTCTAATAATAAAGGCTGCGTTTTGATCTCATTCGTTCTCCTTTGTAAAAGAGGAGGAGTAGATATTTTCTAATAAAGTGTTGTAGAAAGCAAATGTCTATTGAAACAAGACGACTTGTTGTACAACTTAAAGAAGAAGATAAATCTTTAAGAGTAATTGCACAACTTATTAGCAGAACCTACTCACTGATTTTAAGAAGGCTTTTGTCACTGTGTCATATTACCCTTTAAAAAAAAATAAAGTCGTTTGGTATCCATTCGATTCTACTTAAGTGGATTTCGAGTTACTTGTTAAATAGAAAACGGTATGTTAAAATTGCTAGTTCTAAATCTAGGCTCATTGAGGTCACATCAGGTGTCCCCCAAGGTAGTAACATTGGGCCATTTCTCTTTAATAATTTTATTAATGATATTCCTTCATTATTTAATCATGCTAAACGTTTGATGTATGCCGATGACCTAAAGATCTTTCTGCGGGTAAAAAGTTTATATGATTGTGAAAAACTTCAAAACTTAAATAAAATAGTCCACTGGTGTGAGTGTAATCGACTTACTCTAAACATATAAAATGTCATTTTTTCTCTGTCTACCATGCATTAATACCTGTTCTTTATGACTACACAATCTCCAAGGACATTCTTTATCGAAAAACAGAAGTTATAGATCTAGGTGTGATTTTTGACATGAGACTTTCATTCTAAAGCAAATTCAATGCTTGGATTTCTTAAGCGAACGTGTGTTGAATTTTCGAACCCATATGCTCTTAAATCTGTTTATATGTCCTTAGTGAGACCCTATCTTCAATATTGCTCCATAGTCTGGTGTCCAACTCATATATATACTTCAAATCGAATTGAAAAGGTACAAAAGTCCTTTACAAGATTTGTAGTAAAAAAAATGAAATGGAATCTCGAATATATGTCATCTTATACAACACAACAAGATGTGCTTTAATTGGACTTGATTTCTTAGAAAAAAGAAGAAATGTTCATTGTATACTGCTTGTTCATGACGTATTTTCTTATCGTATTGTATGTCCTGATGTACTTCAAAGTTTGAAAATATATGCACCAGAACGAATTCTTCGAACATGAAATTTTTTATTAAGCCCAAGACACTTTTTTAATTATGGTCTTAATGAACCAATAACTAAATGTATAAATTGTTTTAATTCCCGTTGTACGGAAATAAACTTATGTGATGATGGGGTTAAGCTTAAACTTTCATTATTGAATAGTGGTATGTTCTGAAATATAATCATGGAATTTGTAAGACTACTACATATTGAAATATTGTAGTATGTCTAAAATCTGTTAGAGTTAAGCTCGGTAGGTGAATAAACTAAACTAATAAGTTGTTAAAGAAGATAAGTACTAAAATATTTAACAAATTTCAAAGACCCAGGCGTCTTTCCAAATTTGAAATTAGATCCATTCCACGAGAACTGAAGAAAATTCCATCTTGTAGTCCTGTAAACATTTTTCCCCTTCCTGCAAGTACCTTTTACCTTTCAAAGAGTACTACACGATAACAATACACAAAATAGAATATATTATTTTGGAAAAATTTATTATTCATAAATTTGAAGTTTTGAAATCAAACAACCGAAAAAAAAACCTTTTTTTTTGAGAGTAAAAAGAACTCATGACAAATACATTACCTAGTCAGTTATGCAATGTGGGGAGGGGGGGGCAGAAGGGGTTCGGTTATAGTCTGGGGATGGATGGCGGCGGCAGGTGGAGGAAATCTTGTACTTATGGAGTCTACAATTAATTAAATAGAAAACTTACAACCTAGCGTCGCAAAATTGCATTTAGATCTAACGTGAATATTCCAACTAGAGAGTGGTTCTAACCACACGACCGAAATTGTAAAAGAATGGTTATTGTTCCGCATGCCGAAGACATCCACCACAATTTCCAGATCTTAACCCCATTGAACATTTGTGGGAGTACCTCGACAAGTAAGTTCGAAAAAGGCTTCTTACAAATAGAGACTCATTAAAGTCCATATAGTTGGAAGAGTGGGAAAATATTATATCTGATCTAACTATAAAATTTTTCGAATTCATGTCCAGGAGAGTGGAGTCTGTCATTAAAGCCAAAAAGGAACCGATAGAATATTAAGTTCGGAACTTATTGGCATATGTTAAGGCTGTTCTTTATTCTGTAAATTTTCTTTTGTAGCTAACGTGTTTAGGTTTTGTGTCTCTTTCTATTTGCCACTGTGACATAAAAAAATAACCTTAGAGTTAAAATTGTAGCTCCAACCGCTTTTAACACCAACTGGCTATATGAGAATTTAGAAATTCTTCAATTACAATATTTTGTTATTTCTTAAAATCAACACTACAACCCTTGCGCATTTTTCTGAGATTTTGAGCAAAACTCGAAAACATTCCTAATACACATAGTAAACGAAGATTGGGCGATAAGTTGTCTCAAGTGGACATTCATAAGGTTATTGGCATAAAGTTAAATATTCTGACAAAGTCTAGTCATGCATTTATTTCCACCAACTTTTGCCAAGTAAGTATAACGTTGGGAGAACGCAGCAGAAAAAATGTATACCCAGACCCAACGCAAAACTTGAGAAAAACGATATGAATGACCCGCATTGAATGACATTGTTACGGGAATACATGACAGTATTCCTCGAATCGCTCTCGCCTCGTTTTCTCGCGACAGTGTTAAGCAGCAATCTTTCTCAGGCACGACCCAAGGTACGGCAGCTGAAAACCTGTGTGTAAATTCCACGCCCAATTTACCACCCGCAAGCTCAACTAGGTGCTAAACGCCATAAACGCAAATCATTCCATACTGAGCACCTTCTTCAAACTAACTCCATCCACTAGCTAACCACATTAAGCACACAAATCAATGAAAAAACTTCTTGTCTCGTAAACCTACAAAAAAACAAAAACGATGCAAAGTATTCAGCTTCTGTGACTCATCCCCGGAACCGCACGTCCAACTCCTCGACCATCGCGACCGTGCTCCTCATTAATCAGCGTCACCCCCGTAAGTGTTTCCAGCCCGCGCGATCGAAATAAATATTTTATGGCTCAATAAAGGCATTAAAGCCTTCGGATTATTGCAATCGTAAAAGACCACGGAAAATCCATCATCACCCAATTCCGACCGCAGACGCAGAGTCCTTCTGCAGTCACTGACCCCGCGGCAACTGCACGTCGCTTGCATGCAGCAACTCCAGCAGTCAGTAACTCAAGTAGTCGCATGTGACTCCCGATTTCCGAGTTTATGATGCATTTACCACGAAATATTGGTCAATAAAATGGTGGATGGCAAACGACCGGCAACACCGCGTACGATAGATGGCGATATGATCCTGTTGGCGAGGCGTAGATACAGCACACTGTGCGCCGTGAAGTGCTGCCAAATGCTCACGATGACAATAAAACTCCCTCAGCTTCAAGTGGATATTTTGCGCTGTCTGTCCAGGCGCGAATGGCTATGTGTGTGCGCTTGCCAACTCAGGGGTGACGTTAGACATGTCGAGAGCTGAAATCGATTTTCCCGTGGGCACATTGATTTCGCGCTGAAAATTTATTTCGATAATTCGCCAGCACTGGGTGTCGAGTGCATATGGCTGCGGCGCGGCGGCGTGGAGGTGTTATTGAGTGCTGCCATTTTGGGGTTGCATTGCGGGAATGTTTATTGATATCATTACATCCTTCAATTTGTGGATGACAGTTGTCAGCGCTGACAGTGATGGTGTATACGATGACATCTGTTCTGCTGGGCTGAGTGGTGAACGGTGTTCTTTGTCAGCGCGCGATGGAGAGTGGTTTAGGAGTGTCGCAGTCGGCCATTTCTGAGCGGTTTCATACTTCGGGATGATATTTAAAGTGATGCCTGTCACATGCTAGCTTGCCTTGCGTGTTTTGTTTGAAAATGACTAAGTTATATTATCAAGCGCGGCGTGAAGCTGTCAGTTGCAATGAAGCATCTGATGAAGAGTTTGCGTGCTTCTACAAAGGGATCACTTTCTTAAATGTATTTCTGAATACGTTGAAAGTGGAAAGACATATCGCGATGTTAAAGAGGCGGTAGGTACAAAAAACACGTTTTTTAAATGAACGAGGTAGGGAATTGTGAAAAGCATTTGTTGCGTATTTGGTAATAAAACAGTGAACAAAGTTTGATTCATTGTGAGGTTTGACTTAGAATGTTAAAAAAAAAACACATAAATTTTAAAGTGAACTTAAAATGTTTAGTATCGGTCAAAGGAACAATGTATGGCATTTACTTTTTGAAAATGGTATTATACTATATTTGAGGTGGTCCATTTGGAAGGTTCTATATTGGGCAACTCGTTCAAGCAAAATGACTGAAATCTCGCGGATTCTACGAATAATATTTATTTTCAAGGCATCCATTGCAGCTGGCTTCCTTACGACACGTGACCTTATATATCCGCAGACAAAATAGTCCAAAGGTGTGATATCGCACGATTGAGGTGGCCAATTTATGTGGTCCATCGTGAATCGTGAGAATAGCTATTCACCAAAATTATTTCTCAACACGCGGTATGGCTCGTAGTGTCGTTTCTTGAAATAAGAGCCTACCAGGACGTGTATTTGCATTTGAGGATGCACATAATTCGCTAACAGGGGGCGATAACAGTTACCACTGGTAGCATTTTAATTTGCCAATTTTTAAAAAAGTATGTACTTATGATTCCACAAGCCAATGAACCACACCATACCCTTGCTGTTTAAGGACGTACAAGTGAGTCTTGGTACTCTTTAGGTTGTTTATCGACGCATCAATTGAGTCAGATGTGGGCCTCATCACTGAACAAGATATCACGATAAAATGGATTTTCATTGAGCTTGAATGTGACGCAAAGTCAAGTTGTCTGGGCTGAATCTTTAATGCCTTCAGCCCAAGAACGCCAAATTGTCGAGTACGTTATGATAGAATGCTAAGAACGACGAAGAAACGATTCGTCATGGTCTTCCGGTACACTATCAGCTAAGCTGCTAGCGTCTTTTCAATACGTACTGGATTTGGCCTAACGTCTCGCGGATCATCCACTCATGTAAACAGCGGCTCAAATTTATGAATGGTATTGGCAATAGTTGTTTCAGTAGCTCGAATTGCACACAATAAGTTTCCTGAATAACATTTCTTACTAAAGACTGATTTTCGTAATACAACTGAGACGTTGTTGTAGTGTGATTCTTTTTATTATGGCTTGCCAAATAGTGCTGAACTAAACTGACCAAGCTATTTTATGAAAAAGCCTATTGAAAATATAAACGTCACTATTAATTATCCTCTACCTCATTGAAGAGAAAACTGAATGCTCGAGTCCTTAGCACAACTTTTCAATCAATTATTCGTTCAATAAGCCTTTCACTGCTAAATAGAATTGAAAATCAGAAGTGATGCTAAGTTTGGCATAGAGAACCCTATTGAGTATAGGGAACACGATCAATAAACACACAGTCCTTTGTTGCAACCCACTTTTTATGCATGAATGCTGTCTTGCCCCGCCGGACGAACATTTTGCTCGAGATTCGGTTCTTGCTTGGGAATCAAGGCAGTGAGCAACCTTCTACGCCCCAGTGGACACATATAAAACCCTAACACATTGTGAAGGACGTGTTGCTGATTTCTCGACTTGAATGTTGAGTTTATTATAAAATCGTTCTCTTTTTTTTAATAAAAGCTTTATAATAAGCTAAGAACGTTGATTTATAACAAAAGTTAATTTTAAGGAGTATAATAATTACAAAAAAAATAAAGCAATGTTAAATAAAAATGTTCAAGGCCAAAACATTCTAACGCGGAAAGTATTTTTTTCAACGTGAAGGTAATTTTGATTGTTTTATAAACAATGTAGAGTTACCCACTTATCTTCGAGCTGGAAATGAATTAGATTGCCTTAAGACTGTAAATTGAACCTTGAAATATTGCAGACGTAAAGTAAACTCTGTTTGGTATCGGTATGGAAGAAACGCAGAAAAATACGTTAACAATAAAATACATAGCAAGGCATAATTTCAGTATTTTAAGTTATAAATTTTAGCCTAGGATGAGGGAAGCTTAGCCCAGAGAGATTATAGAGAAACCAAAAAACAGTTTCCTCTTCAAGGCTACATAGTTTCGAACAGTAAGTTTTAGACCAAGTAAACGTTTTATAACACCCTGTCCTGCTATAGGGCACAGAAGCCTGGACAATCTCATGATCAGAAGAATATTAAATCATGCACTATTTGAGCTGTACAGCGCCTTGTCAGGCGTCCACAGATTTAAAGCCAAAGATGGCTAGGCCACGTAAAGCACATGGACAACATTATACCAGGCCAGAGTGTCATCAGCGGGACAACACAGTAGAAAACGGACTGGATGGCGCACACAAATGGCGATCTGAGAATGCGAAATCGGAGGCAACTAATTAAATATTGTGCCAGTTAGATTCTTCTTCGATACAACACCGGACAGTTTTTGCCGCAATGATATCGACGGCGGATTTTCAATTCTTCCTTATTTAAGTTTTTGTGAAAATTAATATCTATAATATGTATGAACTTATTTCTCAAGACATTTCTTACGACATTTCTGAGACCAGCTGTGGTAAAACTTTACGGATAAGGCTGTTGAAGGGCCTCACCGAAGACTCACTCACACTCACTTTTGAAAGCGTCAAATCAATCAAAAATTGGCTTACACGTTTCAACTTGGCCGCACATCGGCTTTTGATGCGCCGAGTCAAGACGTCCCTTATATAGCTACCGAAAAGGATAACTTAACAAAAATCCAAAATTTCATGTTAGTAAACCGCCTATCGAAGATGCGTTATAGCTGGCATCTCAAAAGAGAGCGTTGGTTATATCGGACATCAGACAGTTGTTTGCGGGATGGGTGTTGCTCGTTTGCTCACAGTAACAGGCGCAACCATGAGTCCCACTTGACAGCAGTGTATGACGCTGTTTAAGCGCAATTTTAAGGTACTTCTGTGTCATTTTGTGACCGCCGGCGAAATATAACTGATACACACCAGAGAACATACCAGAGATCAAGGTACAGTGGACTCTACCAAAAAAGACTGCCTCTCTTTATGGGATTTGATTAATGTGAACTACGTCGACTAGTTGAAAGAGGACCAACTGTCGCATCTATAATGTCGCATTATTAGACCGATTGGTTGCCTTGAAGGAGAGAGAAAAATAAACTACCAGTTTGGAAAAACTGATCGATTTTCTTTTATAGGTTTAGAAAGAGCATTAGCATTCGTTTTCAAATGTGCAAAATATTCTGGAGTGTTGACTGCATCATATTGTCAACTTTTTTAGACATAAGCATAATTAAGGAAAATACACCAAGGATATGGAATGAATTATCTTTATCTTAGCTACAACTACAACTTTCCGAAATGCATGAAATTACTTGTTTGCCACGGTAATGAATCTAGAAAGCCATTTTGTTGGCTATTTCGCTGTACCGTTAGATCAAAGTAAAAACGTTGTTTAGGAAAACTGGGAGTTTTTCGTCAGCAAATTTGAGGAACGACAATCTGAACCCAATGTTATAGTTGTATAAAGTGACATTAAAATTGCATTAACAATTTTGATCAGACATATCTTAGATCAGACTTTAATAAAGACGTCCTTTGATAAGTGGTCTTTAATGTTTGATGGAATGTAGGTTCATCCCTGCATGCACAAGAAGTGCACAATGTTAAGTATTTTGGGTTTGCAACTATATTATTTGAAAACAAATTCCTGTGGGATTACTTTCTGATGGAAATATTTCGAATCCCAGGTAAGCTAATAGGATGTCAAGTACAATTGGAATTGAAAGCATGAAGACTTACAAGAACAACACAATCCGTATAAAAGAAAAGGATAAAAAAATAATTCAACAACATTTACTCCCTGTTATATGCCACTAACGGTACAGTTACGGTACAATACTGTTCCACGGATCAGTAACATTGCCCGTTAAATCATTGTCAGAGGAGTCTCAGAGGAGTCGAAATAAAGACTATACGTACTTTCGAATTAAGGAAAATGTTATTCATTAAATTTCGATTTCATCTGCTCGATGGACTACATTTAAGGCCCAAGCCGAAAATATAATATTTGCTTCCATTAAAGTATCAAATTCGTCTCGCCCTTTTTTCACGTCGCCACCTCTTTCCAGTTGCTACAATAACACACTCCAGCAGCACTTTGTTATCGACTTTCTCAAATTCCGCCGTCCGGAATCGGCACAGGCACGCATAGCACTAGCAGTGACTGAAGAAGCTAAACCTTGGTCATAGAAACAGAAGCATGAACAATTTTGGGTACTTACTGAAGTCAAGGACAAATGAAAGTTCCTACAAGGTCTTGCTAAACAAAACGATACGCACGATACACAAAATTTGCGCGGCTTAAACGTTTCAAAAGACCAACAAGCAGAGTGCTGAGTTGGCTATAGTACGCAATTTATATATTAAGCAACAGCCTTTTTTTTTCCTTGAATATTAACATATTGTACGTACTCTGCAGTTATCTTTATTGTACGATGATAACTGTAAGATGAACGAGACAAACCTTGAAAAACGATTCGACTTTGAACACAATTGATTTTGTAATAATTTTCAAAAACAAAAATAGACTTCGGGGCAATACCCACCAGATCTCGAAGAATTTATAATGGAAAAGAAATGATCTCGTGCAAAAAGATAATCGATAAGGCATCCCGGCTATAAAACCATTAATATTAGGCTTAGACGATCACTGGTTTCTCTTGCCACTGTAATCAGAAGTCCGTTAAAATCAGGAACTTATCCTCTTGTAAGAAACCTTGAACACAAGATCCTCTATTGCAACCATCTGATTGGAGATCGATCGGCGATCTTAAAACGAATGTTAAAACGAAGAACTCTCTATAACAGAGTAAACTAAAAAGGAATTCCCTCTGTGTCTGTCGAGATATTCAGACCTTTAATCAGAAACTTTATAATGGAAAATCATCAAGTTTTGATCTGACAACTGCTTAAATCTTGAAAGAAATTCCCTTAACTGTATCGTTAAAACTCAAATTTGTTATTAATGCTTGCCTTTAACAAAATTTTTGGAACACACTGCCAGATAGCAAAAAATTACTCTCATTCCTAAACAATGTAAGCTTTAATTAAAAGTTTCTCATATCAGCAAATCTTACTTTTACTTTTATTTTCAAAACTTTTAAAAAAGTTTTTGGATTGGACTTTATTATCGAGAAAAGCAATCAATTTGAGCTTAGGAATAAACCTCAGACGATAGGACAGCTGCTTCGCATAAGTATTGTTATATGATAAGAACTGGCAAAAGAAACATATCCTTCTCCAATATCTTTAGACGTTGCGCAGGTTTTTGATAAAGTTTGCAATAAGACAGTAGGTAATATATTCTGAACATAAAGACATATAAACAGGTGTTCTACAGGGAAGTAAAACAGAGTGGAGCTACGTTTGCAGATGACACTGCTCTACTATGGATTAGCGAATGTTTGACTAAAGCTACGGAAAAGTTACAAAATGGATGGCGAATTAAACGAAATGAGTTAAAGGCTACCAGTTTAAAGTTTACAAGTCAGAAAAAGAGCGAACCTTCCCGTGATTATTAATAACTCCTTACTCCTTGACTCCAACACAGCTAAGTATCTAATTATTAATTTGAGTGTGAAACAGAAATGGAAGGAACATGTAAAAATGTAGTTAGAAATTCTAAATAGCAGATATAGAAGAAATTATAAATTATTAAGACATAAGTCGGAAAACTCCATTGAGATTGATAAGATTCTACTGTATGATCGAAACTTAAACCCATTTTGACGTATGGAATCCTCTTATTGGATTGCAAAGAGAAAACGAATGGGCAAATGTTGCAAACATTTTAAAATAAGGTCTTTCGAGAGATTGGGAATGTTCCATGGTAAATTTATTAGAAATGGTCACTTCATCGAATTAATTTCATGCCCTTGTCAGTAAACTTGCATTATATCCCAAAAGATGAAGAGATCCGGAGACTTGACTTCCAGAAAAATTTCAGAACAATAGGTGAGTAGAGTAATGAATCCATGCTTCACAGACTAAGTAACTGTACGATAAAATGGTTTACGGACGGCTCAAGGAGAGATGAAGGAACTGGGGCTAGAATGTGTGAACCATGAGGGAAATATTACAAACTTATGGTCAAGAGCACCGGCATATTTCCTGTAGAAGTGTACACTATAGACAAATGCGTTTCCTCACAAACTATGACTAATGTCAGATAGTCGCGTATCCATCATGAATCTAAATTCCAAATTTGTATGAGAAGAGTTAAGCATGATTAGCAGAGTGAAACTTTGCTGGATAGGGACAGTTGTCAGAAATATAGCCGACTCCCAGCCAAGAATTGGGGTCTCAGAGGTTTTCATTAGAACTGTATAGGAGATCCCATCTTCGAAAGAAGAATTCGGGAAAACGGGAGCAAGCAATCGGTCAGAAGTTTGACTCATAGGTCAATGTATCATAATATAAAGATTTGAATAATAATTTAGTTACACTATAGCCCACAAGGGGACAGGGCACAGTTTCTACCTCAACTGCTTGTGTTGTGCATGCTATGGTTCTCTCATGAGTAGAACAGAGCGACAATTTTCCGCCAAATCCGCACGGCGAAACTTGAGAAGATTTTCATAGCCAAATAGTACTCTTTGAGTGTTTTTGGCAACTCGATAGAGGAAGTGCCATGAAAAATTTAAAGAATGCATTAAACTGAGCAAGTAAAGCGTTCGTATCCTAAGGGCTCCCTAACAGATCATTGCATGATGGTCTCTTCAGATTCGGTCAAGGATCGGAAGAAATCCCAACACACATTAAAGAACCAATGAATCGCTTGCCTATGGACGACAGAAATGCACCAGTAAATACCAGCAACTAATGAAAACGGTCTAGAGAATATTCTACACGTAGGAGATAAGAAGTAAACCTCGAGAAAATGAGGGAAGCTCGAAATGCATGGGATATTGAAAAGGAACTACAATAGATCTGTTGGTCGCTGTCCTAAATGTACGAAGTAATAGTCTTAGGTAAAGAAGAACAACTAAGCTCTACGAACTTTTTTTGACAATTATAAGGGTCCATATTTTAATTGTAATACTTTCTCAAATCCACTCGTATTATTGTTGAGAACAAAATATTTTTCGATCATCATGATCACCAGGTTATGGCCATTGAGTTATTTTAAGTTCGAGAGATAGTCCTACACTACTTTGAGTTTCTAACTCCATTGTGTCCTTGAATTGTAGGCAAGAAATTGGTCACTCAAACACATATTGTTTGATCCTTATCGCAGCTAGGAGAAAAGAAAACAAAAGCAAGGCGCTTAAAATTGCGACGGGAAATTCCCTATATCGTTGTAGTGAAATAGAATCCAAAGCAATTGTTATCTCGCGTTGTAAACATCCAAGCGGTTCAAACTAACTGGAGGTAGAATGTTAAGATTATGTACTTAAAACCACTATTGAACTATTTTGTGATTGGTGAACTCAGTTTTGTCTGAGCGTGAGCTAAAAATTGGCATGAGCGGTACAAAAAATTCCCAATATTTTTCATTTCATTCCTGCATTGTGGCGAAACTGTAATTCAAGTGGCGATAATGCGATAATTGTTTATGGTACTGCTACTGTATCAGTTACCTACATATGTACATGCGGATATAATTCCATTGACAATTTTAAAGTCAAAGATTTATGAAGACCCAAATGGGCAGTTTCCAAAAGTATTCATAAAATCATTAAATATTTCGATTCTCTCCATCATTTACGAACTGTTTCTATATAATACCAGCAAAACATAGCACAGAAAACGGTTTAGAACACCTTGGACTGTATCGACCACAGGACTGTATCAATAAAGGAACTCTTTGTTTAAGCACCTCACGAACAAATGTGAAAGAAAGACACTTACAGAATTCACAACAAAACTGCCGAACTTTTGAAACAGATGATAACTGGGGATCAGTCTCGATAACGTAAAGCAGCTATAGTTGTGGTTTTAGTACGGTGAGTAAGAATAAGCGGTGGCCAATCCAGGATTGACAACCAGCAAAGTCGAGCTTTGTATTTGGCAGAGAATCATTTTCTAAGAGTTGCTCTCTTAGGGAAAAACTTTTAATTTGGACGTGCATTTGCAACAATTCGAGAGTCTGAAGAAAGTCATCACTCAAAAGCAGTCAGCTTTCGCCAAAATAAGAAGAACTGTATTCTATCTGGACAACGCCCAGATTCTAGCGACCGTCAGCAAGTCGCTAGAAGTTCGGAAAGCGAATAAAGTTGGGAGTCCACTACTAGCCTTAAGTGCTTACCACATGTTTCTGTCTATGATGAACGATTTTGCGGGTGGAACATTTGGCTCTAGAAAGATGTATAAGACACTACTGGGTTACATTCGGTGATGATTGATACAGAGTGTTTTAATTAAATTTCGTTGCTGTAGCGACAAGAGATGAAACAACGGCCCAGTCGAACAAATCTAACAAAATGAACCTCAACTGGGGTGTGCAATCGTTGAAGGGACTTGCTTGCAATAGAAGTCCCCTCTCTCTCGGTTCTATTTTAAAAACGTATAACAAAAGCTGCCACATTTCACACTATCACCGACGGAAAAGGCAGTTTCCATCACGAATTTCAAATAATTCTGCACCGCCTTCATTTCTGCTTCTGAACATTTTGCCTCAAAATCATTTTTCAACACAACCCTTTGCCGACAAGTGCTACAAATCTCTTGAGGTCTCTTATCAACTGGAAAACTTCACTACTTGTCAACAAAAGATACGCCAGATCAAAACGTTAATTAGTCACGCCTAAAGTTCATGGAGGTCACATTTCTCTGTGCCAACACTGCACGATATCACTTAGCATGAGAGGGAGAGGGGAAAAACACAGAAAAAACAAACCTTATTCACTGTGGCCTGTTGTTATTCCCAAGATAAGGCGCAGCTTCTCCTCCACTGGTCACTGGTTGAGCGGATTTTCACCGTGAATTGTATCTTATTGTATCTTCTCTATCACTCTTTCATCTTTTTTTTGCACCACAATTCAGATTCTTTCGACAAATTTCTCTCGGATTCACAATTTCACCTTGATTCTCAACCGACAAGAATTCACTTAACATGCGAAGCGGATACAAATCAATCTATCGCCAATTATACTCGTATCTCTCACTAATTCATCGTTTACATGTGTATCTATCGGATCTAGAGAACACACGTCAACCGATTAGTGCTCGTGCCCGACCGTCTGCACACAATTATCTTCAGTATCTAGATCCAAACTAGCAACGGGACGAATGGGAGCAAACACACAAACAGACAGACAAGAGAAAAAAAAATGGCAGGTATCTATGTATCTGGAGATGATAATGTACACATGTATGTTCACAGTATCAACGCATCTATCGGGAGATTGAAAGATCACAACTAGAGATACCGAGATACAGCGCCGCTGATGACGCCGACTATGAGCTATGAGACAACGACACGAGGAAGCAGAGCAGGAGACGCGCACAGCAGATCACTGCCATCACCAACCAGCGTGAGAGGATCACAGAAACCACAAGCACCACGGAAACGAGATGAAAAAACTTTGTTCGCGGACCGTTCTTTAGCATGCCAACAGCAAACTCAAACTGGTCAGCACTGTTTACACGGTTCAAACTTGACTTCTGGATACGGCTCGCGGCGGGCTGTCGCTGTGTTGTGTGCTGTGTGTACACCGTCACGGGCTGGTTTGTGCTTTGTTCGTTGCTTGTCGCTGTAGCCGCGCACACCAGCGTGTGCGGTCTGCATGTGTGTGTGGGTATCTATGGGGACTATCTTCCGGTTCGTCCAACCAGAAGTGGTAAGTTGCCGTTTATGGGAGGGACCTGCTGTCGCAATGGAATTCATGTTTAGTGCGCCGCGTTGCGCGGGTTTTATTTTCGTTGTTTGTTTTCTTCTTGTGTGTGTGTCTTGTTTTTAGATTTTTTCTTTTACTTACTTTTGATTTTCTTTGCAATTAACACTCTCTGACGTAGAGCACTGCCCACTAAGAGAGTGTGAGGCCGGCTGCCGGCGGCGACGACGCGAGCCATATCTTTCGTTTGTGTAGGGTGCTGTTGGCGAATGCTGGCACTTTACCGGCTGATAGTGTAAGTGCGCACAATGGAAAATGAAATAGTTTTCATTTTCTGAGTCTAAATGAAGTAGTTGATTGCACTTGATGGTCCCCTGGGACTGGCTGACATTGAGATTGATTTTTATTTTCAACAAATGTCAATGACACTCAACAGTGTTTTTAAGTTTTGCCAGTTTTTTTTTGTGATCGATTTGTGGGCTTTGTCTGTGAGACGAAATTTTTTGTTTGTATTTTAGAATGGAGTGCCGGAATTAAAGATGCCCATCGCATTTGAACACCATTAGCTAAGAATGAAAAAACTTAATTGTCGTAGAAGACATTACAATTGGGATGAATATCATTGACTTTTAGAGCTCATTGAAATCCTTTGGGGAGTAAATATTAGGCGGCGGAAAATTGTTGTAAGTCTATGATTGTTTCATTGACGAAGTCCAAAGTAGATTCTATTTATAAGTTGTCCGAGATTCTAGAGAAGACCAAAGAAGTGCAGATTTACGAAAGCTGTTCGTTGAATGTAAGGCCGCATATGACAGTGAGTGGTGAGCTAAAGAGTGTCGCGTCCTCTTTCTTCATTCCTACAAACTTTGCAGATTGTGTAAAATAATGATGGAGAACCCTCGCTGCACCGTCAATGCTCTTAATACAAAAGGGGTTTCACTCGACTTTTTCAACATCATTCTTGGGAAGATAGTCCGAAATAGTCAACACCAGAGGCACGTTTTTCCAAAAGTCAATTTAGCTGCTGTCTTATAAGGATGGCATTTGATGCTTCATCATGTGCTGTTATTAACGATGTACGCATAACGTACTCGTAGGCGATCATAGAGAGAACATCACAACGGACAGCAAAAACTTTTGACTTCTTGTACCGTATCATCGGAATCTAAATCAGACATAGAATTACTCTTCCCAATCGTTATTTTTTTTGGGTTTAGTTAGATCCTTGTCTTGGTCTATGGCGCAGAAACCTCGACGTTATTAAAAACCGATGAGGAAGACCCTGGTCTTCTTTCGCTGTGAATTTGGAGAAGATTTGACGAGGAACTCAATAGGCTGTATAGCGACAAACTCCTTATTAAGGATATCAAGGGCACGATGATATTTATTTTTAGTTCAGTCTATCCAGTCTTCGAATCCGAGCCATTGGGACAACGGAAAAGATGAAGCCCTAGTGTGAAGATGGAGCTTAATCAACATGGTATATGAAATTAGGGGCAGCTGGACAGGTGGAAAAGGATGTTGTTTGAGGTCCATGTCTACCCCAAGCTGTTACGTCAACCTAAGTAAAGAAGGATGAATTATAAATCCATATTTTCTTATAAAGTACAAATGCTTTGATTGAAAAAAGTTGAGAAAGTGAATGATGCAGCAGTTATAAGCAGCAGTTATAAGTAACATGGTGAATGACTCGAACCCCATTTTATTTATTTTTCCATAAATTTGATGGTGCCAAAACAGGAAATGTTGCAAATACATCTATTTTCAAACTTCATCAGTATTTTCAATATGTACACTTTTTCGCGAATAATGGCCTTCATCGGCAGAAGAAAGCATCGCACGCAAGTGACTTTGCGGTATTTTTTATCTATTTGCGGCAAAACGCTTGTTTAAGGGGAAGACGAATAAAGTCAACGGAATTTCATCTTAAGAATTTGCGATCCATTGTGTCAAAGAAATGAAGGGTGGAACATTGTTTTTTAACCAATCTTTCAAACTGTGCCAAGACTTGTTGAAATGTACACGGGTTCGGACTGGAATGTTTATTTACCTAAGGCTTCAATACTGCTTCTTACACAGTTTCACGGAATTTTAACACCACCAATAATACGTTCAATAATACGAACGAAGTGTGACCCTTCTGGCGTTCCAAACCAGCACAGTCGGTGCTGCCTGCTTTCTGGTAGCCCTGCTAAGGTGTACATTTTTAAAGGACCTCTCTGGTAAATAGGCTTGATCGTTTTTTGTTGACATACTGCTCCATAACAAATGATGACTCGTCGCAAAAAAACAAATTCAGCAACTCACCACTTTCCAACAACTTGCAGTGTAAGATCGTGTACATTTTGGAATTTCAGAATTTCAACGATATGTTGAGCTCACGAGCCATATTGCTTCCACTTTGACGCGGACTTCGCTCAGTTCGAGGTTTCACTTTCCCAACCATTTCTGCTGATGGTACTGTTTTTTAATGACCACCTCCATGGTGTGTTGTAACGCTGTCGGTACGATCATTCCTTCGAGACACAAGACCTGCTTGCAGGTTTTCAGTCACATATAAACTATCACCCTTAAAATCCATACCGAATAGACAATCTTCAACACAAGGTTGGGATTAAAGAATCAACGTAAATTCATTTTTGCACTTACCGCAAATCAAAGAGTTGCTTACCCCCATTCTGGCTTTGCTCGTACGTATTACAAATTTGAAGTAAATGTGTTGAGCCTTCTAAAGCAAAACTCTTTTATATCGGAATGGACCAAAGTTAGATAAAAAGATGCTTTTAACATTCTTTGGTTCTTGTAGACTGGAATAATACATTTAAGAACGTACGTATTAAGCTATTGAATGCGGGTTACCGTCTAATGATGGTGAAGAAATTTGTTGACTTCGGAAACTTATGACGCACAATCCAAAAACTAAAGCCCTACGCATGTCGAACACCGGAGTCGCACTGATGTCCTTAATATAGAAAGTTAGACTTCCGATAACCTTGGTTATATCTGCATGCAACAGAATTGAAAAAGTTATGGATGCTTTTGGAATATTGTTCACGATCTGGAAAACCTTTGTATCAGTCTGAGGACCAAACTGCGTCTAATACGTTATCCCCTCCAATGTGATGCTTGTTTATGAGAGTAGTACCAAGAATGTGGACCCCATGATCACAAGTTGGTATTGTTCATAAGAAAGTGCCGAATCCGAAGAGAAGAAACTACGTACATTTTGATGTTAAGGAGGTAGTGGTGGTGATGCAGGAGAAAACTTAAATGCTTGGCTGTTCTTGACGGTCTACACTCCTACCCCAAGGACTATATGTGATCCCACTTATGGGAAAAATGTCAGATAAGATAGATAAGATAGAAATCGACTTAGAAATTGACTACATGCCTTCGTTTATTTGATATTGAATTGCATTTTGTATTCAGACATCAGAACAGAGATCATTATTTCTTTTAAAGCCTTTAATTCGATCAGACACTTGGGTCAATCTCACAACTACTACCACCTGTACTTATAGCGTGCTGCAGTGTGCATTGAATTTCTAAATATAAGGTTTTTATGATTTTACAATTATCCCAAAGAGGAATTCATTAATTCATTTGACACAATAGCGGGAACGCTTAATAATCGCATTTGACATACTGTGATGGAAATCTGTCAGAAGGAAGTGTGCAAGATGTATAGAAAGGACCGGTGCTGATAATGCAACAGGAGTCTTGATAACTAAGTCTTCAAATCTGAGCCATTGGGACAACGCAACAGAGGAAGGCTCGGGCTAATGTGGCGGTGAAGAAGGACCTCAATCAACTTGGAGTGCGCAACTGGCGGCAGCTGGCGAAAGATCGTGTTGGCTGGAGAGGCATGTTGGGTTGAGGCCCAGGTACACCCCGGACTGAAGCACCACAAGAAGAATAAAAATGAGACTTCTGGATAACTGGCAGCGGAGCCCGAAAATGTGTTATAACGTCATCATTTTATTTTTATCTCGTAGGTATATGAGCTGATTTGATCAGAATTCTTAAAATTAACAATACATGAGTCATTCTCCATTTTTTGTGTATAGATAAGACTCTTATTCGGCGTTGTTGTATTCTTTTAATCAGTACCCACATTCCTCTGTCTTACTCCCACCCAGTGTTGGCCCAAAAATTAATCTGATTTTGGATTTATAATAAATTATTAAGAAACATAATCAAAACATTTGATTATGATTTGCTAATTATTAATCAGAGAGTTCAAAATATAAAAATCAATTTAAATGCATTATAAAGGGTGGTCCAACCCTAATGCACGATTTTATATGTCACACCAGAACGTTAAATTGTATTTCTTCTTCTTCTTCTTCTTCGGATGGCGCTACAGTCCGGGGTGGACTTGGGCTTCAACCAACATGCCTCTCCAGCTAGCACGATCTCTTGCCAGCTGCTTCCAGTTGCGCACTCCAAGTTGGTTGAGGTCCTTTTCCACTTGTGTGCGCCATCTCAATCTAGGACGTCCTCTGTTGCGTTGTCCCTGTGGTTCGGATTCGAAGACTCTTCGGGCCGGAGCAGTGCTGTCCATCCGCTCTACATGGCCTAGCCACCTTAAGCGTTGTATCCGTAGACGCTTGACTAGGTTCATGCCGCCGTACAGCCCATACAGTTCGTGGTTGAATCTTCTCCTCCAGATGCCATCAACGCAAACAGGACCAAAAATCGCACGCAAAACTTTTCTCTCGAACAGACCAAGGGCTTCCTCATCCGCTTTTAGTAACGTCCAGGTTTCTGCGCCGTAAAGCAGGACAGGGATGATCAAGGTGTTGTACAAAGTTACTTTGGTCGTTCGGGAGAGGGCTTTATTACTAAATTGCCTCTTAAGCCCAAAGAAACAGCGATTGGCAAGAGTGATTCTGCGCTTGATTTCGGTACTGATGTTATTGTCCCTATTCACCGCGGAGCCGAGATAGACGAAGTCCTTAACTACCTCGAAGTGTCTGCTGCCCATAGTGACGCTCTGTCCGAGACGTCGATGTTCTGCGTCCTTCTTCGATGACATCATATACTTAGTTTTGCCCTCGTTTACCACCAGTCCCACTTTAGCCGCTTCCGCTTCGATGCTAGCAAACGCCTCATTGACGGCTCGCTGAGTTCGGCCGATCACGTCAATGTCATCCGCGTAAGCTAGCAGTTGAACGGACTTGTGGAAGATCGTGCCTCTGGTGTTGACGTGTGAGTTACGCACGATCCCCTCAAGAATGATGTTAAAGAAGTCGCATGACAGCGCGTCGCCTTGTCTAAATCCTTTTTTGACATCGAAGGTCTCGGTGAGTTCGCTACCGACCTTGACGGAGCAGCGAGAGTTCTCCATCGTCATCCTACACAATCTGACGAGTTTGGTAGGGATGCCAAAACTAGACATGGTACTGTATAGCTCGTCTCTATGCACGCTGTCATACGCGGCCTTGAAATCGACAAATAGATGGTGGGTGTCGATTTGTACTTCTTGGGACTTCTCCAGGATTTGCCGCAGTGTGAAGATCTGGTCGATTGTGGACTTCCCTGGCCTGAAACCACACTGATAAGGACCTATCAGGTTTTTGACGAACGGTTTCAGGCGCTCACACAATACGGCAGAGAGAATCTTATATGCGATATTAAGGAGACTGATCCCTCGATAGTTGGCGCAGTCGAAGGGGTCTCCTTTCTTGTGGACCGGACATACGATGCTGAGATTCCACTCGTCGGGCATGCTTTCCTCCGACCATATCTCACAGATGAGCTGGTGCATGCACCCAACCAGCTCATCCCCAGCCGCTTTGAACAGCTCTGCGGATAGTCCGTCCGCGCCAGCAGCTTTGTTCGACTTCAGTCTCGATATTGCTATCTTGACCTCGTCGAGGTCGGGGGGACGGAATTCTTGTCCATCGTCGTCCAAATTGAGTGGAACATTCTGCCTAACAGCGGGATTTGTGTCGTCATCGCCGTTTAGGAGTCTGCAGAAATGATCCTTCCAAATTCTCAGCACCGACTGCGACTCTACCACCAGTTGTGCATTTTGGTCCCGGCAGGCTTCAGTTCGAGGCTTGTAACCGCCAGACAACTGTTTTACCAGTTTTTAAATTGTATTTGCCCAACTTAATTTGACTTTCAACCATGGAGAGGTATATAATTGGAAAGCGCGTGAAGACTGTTAAAGCCTTTTATAAAAATGGCCAACGAAACGATGACTATTTTTTCGAAAAATTTAATGGCCAAGCTACCTCACGTCGTGTCGATGTTTTCTATCATGTGTTTTGGCTGCATTGAACTTCTTTCTTTGGA
Source organism: Eristalinus sepulchralis (assembly GCA_944738645.1). Lineage (NCBI taxonomy): Eukaryota > Metazoa > Arthropoda > Insecta > Diptera > Syrphidae > Eristalinus > Eristalinus sepulchralis. The sequence continues at coordinate 70,980,965 of OX122882.1, forward strand.
GATATTTCAAAGATTAAATGTAAGTCAATAAGCCAACAATAATTTAAGAGCTAAAGGATAAGATAATTCAAAACATTAACGACATTGAACTACAATTATCTATATATCTCAGAGTCATTGAATATGTGAACCAACGGACGAATGAATGCAGCCGAAGCAGTGGCTAGCACTTAGCCGGTATTTTATTTCAAATTAAATTAATCTAAATTCTTAAGTCTAAAATATTAAGATAATTTTCTGAAATTATTTTTTTTTTTGGACCACCCTTTATAAAAGAAACTAAATACAACATGCGGTTATGCAAATATACTGTGGATGGTGGAGTGCATTATGCAGAGAGATAAAAGTTGAACAATTTTAGACTATTAACCAATTTAAATTCACAATTCTATTGAAGAAATTTTCTGGTGTTTTAGGTATTTAGCAATTGAATTCGCCTAACTGCCTGTTAATTTGGTAGTAAATACACTTTGAATTTGTGTTAATCACGCTTGTTTTGGGTATATGTCAACACAAGAGCTGAAAATCCAAGTGCAAATTTACATTTTTTAAGATATAATTAGCAATTCCTTCGCACTAGTACTTAAAAACTAAGCATCCTTTGCACTACCAAATGCAACTGAAAGTATTTTTTGAACGCCTGCAGTACTGTAAGTCACAAGTACGTTTACAAGCACAGGTATTTTAGTAAATATAAGACCAAGGGAATTATTACATGTACTGTAAAGGGTGTTTTTTCCTTGTCACAGTTTTTGAATTTTAAAAACCTAGCAATAGTAAACATGACCAAGTAGAAGGGTTTTGTTTTCATGATTTCAGTTCCGACTCCAGCAATGAACCCGAATCCCTTGATGTTAAAACAAAAGCGAGGAAAACCAATCACGTGATATTTTACGAAGTTACCCGATTATAACACAGAAGAGAGAATCGTTTCGATCGATTAGTGCGAATACAGCTCACAACCTTGCCCATAACCCCTTCTTCTCTAATACTGACACCCCCTACTCATACTCCATCACCGGAAGATCTACCTTGCTTTCATTAAACATTCATCTCCTTGCACTCATCTCTACATATCATTCTGGAAGCAAATATGCAAATTGAGTGAGTCCATTCAATCCAGAGCGGTTTAAAATTTCTTGCACGTACAATAGAAGTCTCTAAGCCTAGGTTCGCACGCGTTTGTTGCTGCACTGCTACTTTGACGCAGAACGTACAACAACAGTGCCAGTTTTTATGCTTTTAGGCAACGTCATCGTGGTCCTAAAACAATATGACTATTTGTCGCACGATTATCCAGCCGCAGGGAAATACAATATACGGCTTTGATGAACATATACGACCAAAAATCTTTTATTAAATGGGGCTTGGTGCTTGTTGATTTCCGGGGCTTAATACCTCAATCCAATGTATTGTTCTTTGAAAGAGTACAACGCAACGCCTTGGTACCTCCAGAGGCATTCCTTTTTTTTTGATCAGCTGGGTCTAATAGAAGTCGAAAAGGCAAAAGCGTTAGCCACTCACTCGCCAGTTCAAGCGTGAATGGGCGACACAACCACCGATCAAAATGGGATATGCGAGGTTTGTTCAAAAAATAATTTTAATTTTTCTCAAGATATATTTACTTTTTCATCAATTTCTATATTGTCCCCCAGAAGTAGTTCACTTCGGTTTTTTTTTATGCATTTTATTCATATAATATAACACTTAAATTCTAGACAAAATATGCTTAAAACTAGTTTTCAGAACTTCATTTGACTTAAAATAATCTTACTGGCCCTTAGCAGGCTCTTTAAGATAAACTTAATTTAAATTTGCTTTTCAGCGCCATTATTTATTATATAGGAAAATTAATTCCTTGCTTAACCACTACCTTATTAAGAAAACATATAAGAAAAAACTTAACAACTTAACATTTTTACTAAAAATAACTTATATCTAAGACTACAGCTAAAAACTAAACTAAAACTTAGACTATACTACTACTAACTTAAGCTACGTACGTACATGTGCATGTATACCATCATATAATTCATCAATATATGTTCGTGCATACATGCACATGTGCGTCTATATACAACTATATATGTGTGTATAAGCCCATATACACTTTTGGTATTTTTTGTATTTTTTAATTTTTTTGTGTTTTTGTGTACTTTTTTTTTATTTTGTTTCCTTAAAACCTAACCCTAGCCTAAAACCTAATACTAAGAATATATAAGCCGGCCAAAGATTGCAGCTGGTATTTTAGTTCACTTCGGTTACAAAACACTTGTGCCAACGTTTTTTTCTAATTCTCGAATTAATTCTGATATGCACTTTTTAGTATGACCTTGAGCTTTTCGTAAACCGCTTCTTCAATCTTTGGAACAGGAAAAAGTAGCAGTTGGCCAAATCTTATGATTACCGTGGCTGAAGATCTCCGTTGACGTCATTCAACAATGCGTTAGCGATGGTCATGCTAATTTCTTTTGGTCAAAATTTTGCAGTATATATACTTGTAAACTTTTTTTCAGAGGTCACTCATTGTATGCCACTGTCAAGCGGTTTTGAGCACTTGATTCCATTTTTCATCCAAAATTAAATGCAAGTTCTTTGATCCCTTTTTTTTTTGATAGCAGGATATCGCTGAACACTCAAAGCACGTCTTACTTGTATGTATCGACTTTCTTGCGGGTAAGTAGCCGAAAAACTTTAACTTCGGAACCGGTAGATCCTGGGTAATGAGGGAAATTAAGTGAAAATTGGCGCCTGTTTTGCAGGAAATGTAATAACTTTCAGCAGCTGCTACGAATGTTACCATGGCCGGCTTGGGTTTATGTTTTCGAACAAATATGGCCTTATGACGCGACAAGGTCACAAACTGCGCCAGACAGTCACTGTTTGTGCATATTTCGGAATATATTTCCACTTTTTTTCTTTAAATTTACTTTTACAGACTTATTAAGCTTCACAGTTGAAAAAAAAAATGTACTGAATCAATAAACATATTTGCCGCATAACTATTAGTATTAGAATATTATCCTTTCCCAATGTTAACAACAACTTTAAAAACAAAAAATCGTCACAAACCGAGCACAATCTCTGTTCAACATAATCTAAATATATTTTAATTAAAAAAAATCTGCAATATAAATTTCTAAAAATAACATCATCAACATAATTGTCTCCATCTCCGTCTTTATCTGCCTGCCTCTCAACCACTCATCGGATTATACGATGGAAACGAACGTTAAAACTATTCAGAGAGCGCGCATCGTCAAAAGAAACTGGTTTGAAGTGTTCGTTAACAATAAAACACATCAAACGAATTACAATATTATTTTACTAAGCATTCAAAAATAACTAAAACGAAATTTATAAGACTTTGCGAAGCAATTAGCGGAGATATTCGCCGGTTTGAAGATGGTTAGTAATCTTATTTCTTCTGGGGATAAAAGATAGCCTTAAAGTAACTAAACTTCGCATTTATTAGTTAACTCACCAGTTTTTGGTGGGGTCTCTGTCTTTGAGCAGATGTGAAGTCTATACCGGTTACAGAGAAATTGACTATTTCTAATGATTTGCCTCATTTTGTAGGATGAGCTTAAGATCCTGATTCTATTAAAATGGATATATTCATTAAAATATTAGGTGGTATCGAATACTCTCATTGGATTTTTGTGAACAGGTGACGTTTATATCCGACTATCTTGAAACATTGATCTGATCAAAAAGTGGCTTGTCCCGCTTCATGTTTTGTTTAATTCGTTGCTTGCGAAAAAAGTTATGCTGATTTGAATATGGGTGGCCGCGGTGACGTTATGGGTGAATGCCTTGACTTAATTGCGGAATTCCCCAGGTTAGATTCCCGGACTAAAGACCTCTCATGTTTTTCAGGGTACCACCTCTTTCGAGTTTTTTAAAATACTCAAAGAGTTGTTATCGTCAACAAAAAGCTTCTTAAACTTCGCCGTTCAGAGTAGTTAAAAAAGTGTAGGTCTTCTACAGTCGAGTGAGAGCAATAGCAAGCACAACAAGAATAGTTGCTGAGGAAGCTAGGTCCTTGTACCTTGTGAACATTCTAAGATCTGAATTTATCAACTTCCCGGCGTTCGCGCAATTGAACGCGTCGTAAGCCCTACTATCTTACATTTGGATTTTCATCCCTATATCCCTTCCAGTCACACAAGAATTGAAGTCTGCTAACAATTTAAAACACCGTTTCTTTGATGTTGGAACAACAGACAATTAGCAGCGAGTTTTTGAACAAAATTTTCTTAAACGATGCGGCAGATTTCTTTCTTGGCGGGAATGCAAACATTTCGCATATGAGGAACAAGAATTCGACAAGTGATTAAAGAGTTGTCATTGTATTGCACAATGTGCTTGTTTGATGTGTGCTATGGTTGATAGGTGTCATTGGTCCGTATACCTTCGAAGATTTTAATGTGACGAATCAATGTCTTTTTTACTGGCAATTGGAAATTACAACTTGAACAAAATGAGCTTCCAACAAGAAGGCCCAAAAACCCAAAACATGACCAATTAATTCTCTGCAGAATTTGACGTTTTGGCGACGTTATTTGAAAACTAAGTTCATGCGAATTGACAGCGTTAGATTTTTTTCTGTAGTGCTGAACAGGAGTCCGTGCCTAGGTGAAAAATGACAGAACTTTATACGCATTAACAACCAACATTTTTTTCGTTGGAGGTTAGGAAATACTGTACTGTTGCACTCAGACTCGAAAACTGGTCTATTGTACGACCTGGCAGTAACCAACATTTAATATCTTTTCTTGGTCTTCCAAAGAAAAAAAAAAGCAAGCGCTTCTGTGATAAAGAGTTTAGGTTTTCAATTTCTATCACCCCAGCGTCACCTGATCCATGCAGAGGCGGGACATTGCAAAGAAAGTGCTCTGCATTCTCTTTATTTTCTCCACGGACGTTGCATAGGGTGGCATCACTAAATCCCAGCACACTTAACTGCTTAGCGAAGGTGAAGTCTCCCGTTTGTACACCAATAAGTCGTTTGCATTCTTTTCTATCTAGAGATAACCGAAAAGCTGGGTATTTCTTGCTAACGTTTGGCAGCATGCACTTGGTCAGCCTGCATCCTGGAGATTCAAAGCCAATAACGCGGGTAGTTCCAAGGTGGGTTCGGACCACCTTCATCAGCAATCTCGTTCCCCGTGATGTCCCGGGACCAGGACGAATTTTGTCTGCCAAAGAAATTTAGACGAGACTTGCATTAATGTACTATCTTGAAAATGGTTATAGGGCTGAGTAAGGCCTTAAGTACTGCTTGACTATCATTACTACGAAGTATCTGCGTCTACTCCTTTTACCTTTTCAACAACCAACATTACTCTAGTTAAGGCTGAGAAACTGCCGGAAATGTGCGTAGAGGTAGTAAAATTGTTTCAAAAGAATTGCATGCTGCAAATCTTTCCATGGCAGCCGTTTAAATAGTATTATTATTCACACATTATGGCAAAGTTCAATCTTTATGAGAAATTAGAATATTCATTAAAAATTCATCGCTGTATGGGTTTAATTATTATTTTCTTTCGAATGACCCTATGTATGCAAAGTATCGGTAAAAGATGAATTACGATGTCTCTCACTCAGAGAAATAAACTCTGAGGGAGAGCCTTAAAGTGTAGAAAATATGGAAGGAGAGTGGGCGTTCCAGAAAAACATTTTGTTAAAAGCATCGGAAGTGTATAATACGAGTCAGTGGGTCTATGCACGTTTAACTTTTATAAGAATTTTCGCAAATCTACGACTGCAAAAGTGGCTTTGTCTCGTGGGACTGTTGTGCACATCACTTTCGCCTTCAATTGAATTGTTCGAAGATGCCTCTCAGCTTTGAACCTGAGTTGAAAAACGTGGTCAAGGAACATGCATGGGAAATTGATTTCTTTCAATTCTACATTGAGATTTAGGTACCAATAGATTTATGTGGGAGAATCATAAAAGAAGTGTCATCAATTAACAAAGCATCTCATGAAACACAGCAGCACATGAAACAAATATAAATTTTTGGAAGAATATATGCCAGGTGGCGTTTAATGAAAAACTGCCCGCCACTGGATAGGAAGCATCTGCACGAAATTTATTGCATTTTAAATTTGATTAAGCTTTCCCTTTTATGTCTTTCAAACAGCTGCGCAAAGGGCTGCTTAAAATTTTCATAATTTTCTGCAAATTGGCGATAAATATATAAAACATAAATTATTTTGTTTTTTAATTCAACGCCACTGATAGTGAGTTGTGTCGTCTGGTACTTTTCAAGTTCGACAGCTGTTCGGACCACTTTTGCAGTAGTGATGTGCCATGTGCGATAAAGGGATCAACCATAATGCACTTAAGTGCGGATGTAGGCTCTTGTCATTAATATCGAAATCAGTTCATAACTTTGTCTGATAACTTAGTCTCGGTGTTTATTTTATTTCCTCTCAAGATTGCTTCACTTTGCGCTCACGAGAGAGAAGCAAGCTCACGGCAGGTGATTATGTAAATTCAATTCTAGGTTCGTTTAAGTGAAATATGATTGGACGCATGGATTTTGATGTGCTGTTAAAGACTCAGAAAATTCGGATAAATATGCAAAACATAAATTCTCAATGGTCACGTTTATCTAATATTCTTCTCTGAAGAGATTCAGTATCATTAACACCACACCCTCCCAGTGTCGGAGAAGAATAATCATTTTCCTTGGCTTGGCCAGCATGGCCGCATGGATGTGACGGACATCTTAGGTCTTCTGTGTGAGAACAGTAGCAAGCAGAACATAAGTGCCTGTTTAGTAAGTCAAAAGATGGGAGGAGGTGTTTTGCATGGTTGACTTTTGTTTAGTTGAAAGGGAAATCTTTGAATGAAGTTTTTTTCGTTTAAGAACATGTTTTAATTGATATGCTCTAACATGGATTTGCGCCCATGTTTCAACAGAGGGTATAAATAGATACGACACCAGTCTAAGAGGTTCTAATGCAGAGTTGGGAATGAAATTAATTCTTGCGGAAAACACAACCCGCACAGGAGTTCGCCACAGGGTGAACATTTCTGTAGTTAACAGGCGGTTCCTACATGTCGGCTTCCATAGAAATAACAGGAATTTCAAACGTTGTCGAGACGAAATCTTAGAAGTTTCGGCTGATGTTTTGGGTCTGACGACACCACCTAGATGAAGCGAATAGCTTGAGAAAGATTGCTTGCAAGTGCATTCTGTGAAACAAGAAGTCTATAAGGCAAAGTTGCATCGAAAAAAGAGGGCTACTTGTAAGCTCTAGAAATAGAAGTTGAGGACAGAGAAATGCGGTCTTAGATGAAAATGAATATGGCACGAAAGGCGTGGTTGAAGAAATGGAAATTTGCTTTATAATTATCCGATGGATATAAACTTATAGTCCAAGTCAGTTTAAACGAAAAGGAACAACTTGTCGCAATTCTTCTGCTGACAATTCTACTGCGACTACGACCCAAACTCATTGTTATAGGAAAATAGAAAGCACATGAAAAGCGCGTGGTCGAGTAGTTGGAGACGTGTTATGTCATCAATGTAGTCCGAATATTTTACCACAAGGCATATCAGATATACACATGGCAACGAGGAATGTCGATATGAAAATGAATACCTTAAAGAAGAGTTGCAGTCAATGACGGGATTGTGGAAAAATCATTCCCGCACACTGGCACATTGGTCCACGTAATTTAGACGACGATGGATAAAAATTTCAGGTCCCGCTGCTACATTTTAATACATTAGATTTGACTAAGTAATTGCGGATTTCACTCATAGATGCCCTTAGTTGAATTTTTAGGTTTCGAAATATTAAACAAAATAGGTAATCAAAATGTCAAACACCTTTTTGTAATTTGATAGATGGTACTTCAACTGTCAATCGTTAAAAAAATATTTTGGATCTTGTATGACGTCTGTAAAAAAATGGAAAATCGAAATGAATATTTTCGTCATGTTTTGCTTCCTTATTTCCGGAAAGGAAAAAACGCAACGCAAGCTCACAGAAGTTATATGCTATTTATGGTGACGAAGGTTTAATAGACCGGCAGTGTCGAAATTGGTCTGCTTTATGTCGTTCTGCTGATTTTTCACTCAAAGACGAAGTTGATGACGGCCAAATCAAAGCAATAATTGATTCGGATCGTCACAGTACAACACGTGAGACTGCAGAGAAACATGAATATCACAAACATGTATTGAAATTCGCTTAAAACAACTTTGCTATGTAGGAAAACTCGATATTTGCGTTCCTTATGAACCGAAAGAAAATCATTTTACACAGCATCTGCGATTTGTTAAAGAAACGTCATTTCTAAAACGATTAATAACTGGTGATGAAAATGTGTTGTTTACAACAATTCCAATAGGAAAAGCCAGATATACCAGTTTATACTTGAGGTCGCCAAAAATGCTGCGAACTGTCTAGGTTTCCTAAAACGATGCAAAAAATACTTCACTCCCACTGATCTGGCTACAATTTACAAGGCCTACATCTGCCCTAAGCTCAAGTATAACGCTCCTATTTGGTCTGGTGCTCCCAAGACCTTTCTGCATTTACTGGATAGAATTCAAAAGCGACGTATGTATGCCGACGTATGTATGCCGACGTAATGTCGCGTCTCTGTCACTGTTTTATCACTATTTCAACAAGAAATGCTCAAACGAATTAGCCAGCTGCATTCCTCCCCTTCAACAATTCACCCGCAATACACGCCTCGCTAGGAATGCTCATGAGTTCACTCTGAACCTTAACCCTTAACTCGCCTTCGAACGTACAGTAAAGTTTAGAGACTCGTTCCTTAGCCGCACCACACAAATATAGAATGCTCTTTCCAGCTCAATATTTCCCTTTGTGTGTTTTTAAGTGTGAGTAGAGAGTGAAGAATGAAGAGCGGTTGAGTCGCTCAATGCACAAAAGCCTTTTTATGTACAAATTTTATTATTAAGATTATAGGACATATTTGAATTTACATAATAAATGATTAAAAATATGTATGTTCAGTATCCTGTCCTTTTTCGCACCTGAAGTAGCAACTAGCTTAACATTTTATTGAGAAATAACTACAACCGGAATTCTATTAAGGTTTATTGCGTCTTAGAGGATTCTTAAAACGGTTTAGTCAAGTTAGTTTTAATCCTATATGAGAACTCCTCACTTCAGGTGGGAAATAACATTACATTGCTTCATTTGTCTGCAATTGCAGTTAATAGCAGTGAAGTTATTTTCCTTCAGGTCCAAATTTTGTGGTCATCAAGAATTTAAGTACCAAATTCTCACTTTTAGCCCTTCCCTACTGTGCGCAACTTCTCTTCATCCGAGCATCAATGATCTGTGGTAGACAGATTGCGGCCAGCTCCAACACTCAGATCAAATCATTTCAGTGCTGGATGCGTTCTTCCATATTTTCTGCCCATGAATACTGATGTCACATAACCGGAACTCGCTTTTGTGAAAAAGTGTTAAACCAGGGCTAATTGGGAGTCTCAGTATGATGTTGAAGAATTCGCATGATAGTGAATCGCCTATTCTAAATCTTTTTTTTTTATATCAAAGTTTCGGTTTAGTCGATCTGATAAAGAATCGTCTACTTAGATCGTCAGCAGATCATTTGACGTTTGGTAGGTTCATCAATACTAGACATAACTTTGGGCAGATCGCCTCCAAAGGCTGGTCCATCCAGTCCTTGTTTTTAATTATAAGATTTTTTGGCACTGAAAGACGGGTTCCTGTTTCCCTGTCGAAAACTTGACAGAGAGTCAGGATGATTGCTTGAAAACTCATTTCAAAAGTAAATGCTGTGTCTTAGCAACCAATGGAGATTAGCCGGCTCGTGGCTGCAATTGGACCTTTTTAAAGCCTCTTTTACTGTGGGAAGACGTGAAGTATTGATGTTGTTTCAACAATTCGTAAGCGAATTTAGTCAATTGCAAGCCGGAACGATCAGCAAAGTCTTTGTAGTTGGTAAAAGGTGAAAAAAAGTATAAGACATTTGGCTCGAAAGCAATCTGGGAATGTCACAATACATTTAACACACTTACAGAATGCAACAGGCCTGCAGACAAGCCCAGGGAGGTGCTCACTGGGTCCTCCCCATTCTTTATAGATTCAATAATTCAGACAGAAACCTTCACATACACAAAAAGATCAAAAGGGCCAGTAGGATTATTGTAAGATCAGAAAGCCCTGGAACCTAGTTTTAAGAATCTTTTGTGTTGCTGTATAGATTAATAAAATGCAAAAAACAAAACACAAATAAATCACTGAAAAAATTATCCAGTTTTGGAACAACTGGAAACGTATTAAATTCTCTAGGAAATTCATGGAACTAGACAACAGTTCCAAACGTACCAAAGAAGCTCTAGAATGCCACAAAGCTTACTAAATGATTTTATGTAGAGCACTAACAAGTTACGGGTCTAATTAGTAGAAAAAAAGCAATGGAACACCTATTATGTTATGTTGTTAAGTTTTTCTTTTTATTTTCTTAACAATGTAGTCGTCTAAGAAGGAATAAATGCTTCATATATATACGAGTAATGTCGTTGAAAAGCATATTTAAATTAAGTTAATCTTAGAGAGCCTGCAGAGGGCCAGTAAGATTATTTTAAGACAGTCAAATGAAGTCCCGAAAACTAGTTTTAAGCATTTTTTGTCTAGAATTTAAGTGTTCCCTTATATTATATACATTTAAATAAAATACATAAAAAAATGAAACACCTATTAATCGGCTGTTCAAGCCTTGTCTGTCAAAGGTTCAAAATGATAAATAGAATATTTATAACAGGAAGAGGGTTTCAGTAGATCTCATCTAGATTCTAGGGGAATTGTCATAATTCTAGAGACCAGAGCACAAGTAGGGGGTTAATAGAGTAGATCTTTATGATCGCAGTACTAGTGCCTGTATGACACCCCCATTTCTTTAATTGAATTCAATAACTGGAAAGAATTCATGGATTTATTTAAGAAGAGACTAATTTTACAGTTGGACTTGTTGGTTTAATATTTTTTTTTATAAAATTAAGAAACAATCTCAACCGCTCTGACGTTAAAAGTAGCTTTTGTATTTCGTTGCCTAGAGTTTGTTCTTAATAACTGCTTGACATCTATTCGGCATTGAGCTTACTATTCGGTGACATTAACAAGGCCGTTGACATTTTATACACGACCTTAAAGTCGATGTTAGCGTGAATCTGATGTTCCTCTCCTTCTCCTTTATTTCCAATACTTGCATTACTGTAACATTTTGTCGATGATCGATTTTTCTGGCCACACTGGTATGGGCAAACTTGTTGTTGACGTTCTTACAACATGGGAGGTAGGATCGTGCTTATGATGTTCAGAAGACTGATTTCTTTATGGCTGGCACAAATCAGAGGGTCCCCTCATTCTGTCAATTGTTGAAATATTTCAACTACTATTCTTAAATAAATTATTAAAACTTATCGTAGTGGGTAAGTGTGTCGATCGCCACACAAAAAGTCTAGGTTCGATTCCCGGACGGGACACTTCGCACTTTTTCACGTCAACACCTCTTTCGAGTTGCTGACAACACTCAAAGAGTATCTGTATTTCAAAGAGTATGGTCTATGAAAAGCTTCTCAAATCTCGCCGTTCGGAGTCGGCAAAAAATTGTAGGTCCCTTCTACTCGTGAGAGAACAGTAGACCGCACAACACGATTAGTTGTATACGAGTAGAAGCTAGGCCCTGGTCCCTTGTTAGCTTTAGTGACACTCAATTATTATTTATATTATTCTTAAGCCAGTAATTACCAAATATTTGTAATATTCCGCATCTGAAGCGTCACACAGAGTCCTGACATCAAGACATCAGATTTACATGCCTGAACCTTCCTCTTAATACATAAGCTCTGAACTAAAATTTTTTTCCGACTTCGGAACTGTATGAGTCACTTATAAGTTGTCTAACGCAACTACTAACTCTACCTAAGATTTCGAATTTTAACACATTTTTATCGCTCATACTTCACATCACCCAACGCAGGCAACAAACAATTTATTGCAAGGCGCACGCATACAGATAGTGAACTGCAGAGCTCAAAATCTGCACAATTCGACAGCTTTGAATTTATTTTTCGGGCACAGATCACCGCATGCGACAGATGACAGGAGACAAAAGCCAACTTGCACCATTCACCTAGCTCTGACAGCGTCAGCTCTAGAAGGCGGCCAGAAAATTGATTTCCAGATTGCACTGTATTGACAGCTCCGAGCAAGCACAGTGTCAAATCGGTGCGTCTTAGTCATACATTTTGCTTCCACTTAAGGCAAGAATTCTGATGCAATTTTTTCGTGTGGAAATAGAAACGCCAAATGTGTTCTAACGTCACTCCTCTTTCAGCACTTTTCAGTACCATTTCTGTACGAAACACACACCCACTTGCATTTCTTTCATCCTTCACGCACACACATTCATACGATAGCTGCCGATAAGCAATTTCTCACCGGCAAAGCAAACAAAGATATCCCTCCACCCAACAAACCTGAAATCATGACTGGGAGGTGCGGCCTAACGACCATCCAAGACTCCGCCCATCTCGACAATGAAACCAGTTCTCGGTCGCATTCTCTGCCCACAGCAGCACACATCGAAAGAGATTCGATAGCAGGTTGTAGATACACAGATACACGGCCAGATACCAGCGGAGCGCGCTGGTTATCGGAATGAATAATGGAGTCGATCGTGGTGTTCGACTGTCCGGCTCGGTTGTGCGGTGTTCCTCCATTGGAAGGGGTGGAGGTGATTGTGCGTGACAAGGCGACGTTGTGGGCCGGCTGTTCGTATCTCCATGGCGATTTCGTAAAGACCAGACAAGGCTGGCTGCCATTACACTGGTGCCAGGTGGAAGGTGGCGGTGGTGGGCTGTCTATGGTCTGGTTTCTCGCCCCCTTATCGGCTTCGTTTTGGCTTCGGTGTGCGTCAGAAAGAGTGGAGAACTGTGTTGGAACGAGCGAGCTGCTGGCGATGGGATGCAGATATGAATGTGGTCAGATATGCTGGCGAACGAAATCCAATCAAAATGCAAAATTCTCCAGCAAAACAGTGTGTGGGCTCAGGGCAGAATAGCTGAGTCTAAAATTGTTTTTGATGCTTAGCACTGTCATCGTCCCTGGGGAGCATATGCAATCTGTTCTATTTCATGGGAGGAGTTAAGGGTGAGTTAAGAGATTCTCAGCGAGTTATCAAATCACGGACGAGTGCCGTAAAGTGTCACATAAATTTTGTTTCTGGTCTGTTTTGATAGATCTTGATGAGATATGACGTGGCTGGACTGACTTCATTCATAAGACAGAGGATACAGCGATAATAGGCAGATTGTTTTATGGCATTTAAAATGATCATTTTATCGGGATGCCTAGTGCTAATTTGTCAGGCACACATGTTTGCATATTTTTGAATGTTTACTGATGACGTACCTAAATTAAAATGAAAGTTATTGACTCAGATAAGTCATAAAGAACCATGGCGAGAGCGGATTTAGATTGTCTGCTACCTTAGTCTGTCAGATATTTTACACATAGGACCTGTAGTACTGCGTAGAAGGAAGTCTGTGATAAATTTTTATTAAATTAAGCGGGACAGTTTGGCAATTTGTCATTCATTCTGGTTAAACATAAAAAAGGATTTGTTTATATCGATTAGTGAATTTAAATGATCTCTGGATTTATCAAAAGTGTAAACTGAAAAGAAGAATAATGGATTCTCGTGTTTATTTCAAAGGTTGACCTGCAGACAATCTTCGAATGGAGAAGAAAAAGAAAAAGTAAATAACGATGGAACCTCAAACGTTGTATTGAAGCAATTATATGCTCTGAATAACGCGCATTATCCTGAGCACTTAAAAACTGCAATCGTGCAGTCCATATCCAAGTGAGAAAAGGATTCTTTTAATCTATGCAACCTCTGGTCAATTGGTCTCCTTCCGAGCATCTGCATGATATTCGAGAGAATGATCAATAAAGCGCTGCAAACGATGGCAGAGGAAAATAACATCAATTTAGATAATCTTATCAAACTGCCATCGATAGTACAGACTCAATGCTTCTTCTTTTACTGTCGCTACAGTCCGGTGTGAACCTGGGCCTCAACCAACATGCCTCTCCAGCCAGCACGATCATTCGCCAGCTGCCGCCAGTTGCGCACTCCAAGTTGGTTGAGGTCCTTCTCCGTTTGTGTGCGCCACCTTAGCCTGTTGCGTTGTCCCAATGGCTCAGATTCGAAGAATTTCCGAGCCGGAGCAGTGGTGTCCATACGATCTACATGGCCTAGACATATTAAGCAATGTATCCGAAGACGCTTGACCGGGCGCACCGTAACACACCGTACCACCGTCACCGTACAGCCTATAGAGTTCGTCGTTGAATTTTCTGCTCAAGAGGCCATCAACGTAAACAGGACAAAAAATCACACTCAAAACTTTTCTCTCGAAAAGACGCCCAACTTTGTGTGCCGTAAAGGACGACTGGGATGATCAAGCTGTTGTACAAAGCCAGTTTAGTCCTTCGAGAGAGGGCTCTATTGCTAGCCTTTTGACCCCATAGAAGCTGCGATTGGTAAGAGTGATTCTGTGTTTGATCTCGGTACTGATGTTGTCCCAACTTACAGCGGAGCCGAGATAGACGAATTCCTTGACTCCTCGAAGTTTCTGCTGTCTAGTAGTATGAGGAGACTAATCCCTTGATAGTTGGCACAGTCGAAGGAGTCTCCTTTCTTGTCGACCGGACAAATGACCCTGAGATTCCACACATCAGACATGTTTTCCTCTGACCATATCTTACAGATGAGTTGGTATATGCTCCCAACCTGGTCATCTTTAGCTGCTTTAAATAGTTCTGCGGACAGTCCATCTGCTCTGGCAGCTTTGTTCGACTTCGTCTCCTTATTTCTATATTGACCTCGTTTAAATCGGGTGGAATTCTTGTTTATCGTCCAAATTGAGTAGAATATTCTGCCTAACAGCTGGATTTGGGCCGTCATGGCCATTTAAAAGTCTGCAGAATTGAAGTTAGCAGATTCACAGCATCAATTGCGACGCTACTACTAGTTGTCCATTTTGGTGTCGGCAGGCTTCGGTTCTAGCCCTATATCCCGCGGATAGCTGTTTCACTTTTCGGTCCAACTTCCTGATTTTATTCCTGCCATTACACCTCTCCATCTCTTCGACTGCGCGCTTCTCATACTTCCTCTTTTTCCTTTTGGGAAGCCGGTTCTCTTCCCTTCTTTTCTATTCGTAGAGCTCCCGAACAGCTCTCGTTGTCCGATGCAGCGTTGCCTGGTAGGCCTCCTGTTTAGCTACATGTGACTGCCTGCATTCGTCGTCGGTTCTACCCGAATGATACTTCACTTTTGCTAAGCACTTAAGTGTGCTTGGGCTTAGTGACGCCTGTGGAGAAAGTGAAGACACTGCAGAGCACTTTTCCTGTCAATGTTCCGCCATTGCTCGGATCAGGTGGCGGCTGTTTGCCGCTGACGTGGTGAAAACCTAATCTCAGACAGCTCCAGTGCAGTGTTTCACAAAAAAAAACCTGCAACATTGTAGTGGCGAATCTGCTTTTTAAGCATTGAATAAGCACGCATTTCTGGTGAATTTTACAAAAGGATATGCTTCATAAAAGAGAAACAAAGCCTTCTTTGAAGCGAACTAACTATATAACAGAAACTATTTTCTGTCTTCTATAATTTGACCTTTTATATTAATCAAACTGTTGTTGTCGTCAGTAAAGTCTCACTCTCATCCCATGTCCTGTTTATGTTGCTGATGTTGGTGCTGCATCGCATTTTTACCCGACTTCTCCTTATTCTTAAAAGTGCCAAAAAGAAGTGTCTTCTCTTCTTTTCCCACCCCACCCCGTTCCTTCGCATCCTTCCGTTTTACTGATCACTCCGGATTTCCTCAAGGCAGCAACCTCGGTCTATTCTTGTAACCTTGATGACATCAGCCGAAGGGCTAATATGGACTAGATTTCGTGAAATGCTGGTGTTGATTATTTTTCAGTTTTTATACCTCAAAATCGCCAAATCGGAGCACTCTACCCGCTCCGCGTATATTCATGCATTTTGCTTTATGCGGTCACCTTTTGGACGACCTGTGAAATTGCCTGAAAGTACTGAAGTTGCACTTACTTTCCGGTGTCCCCATCGCCAGCCTTATTTTTCACTTTTGCGGCTTTGCCGCAGCTTGTCACCGACCAATATTTACCAGGTGCTTCTGAATTCCACAATAAACTTTCATCCTCTTACCGTTAAGCCATCGATTCCTAAAGCGGCTTTTAATTAATTTTATTTCATTGCATCGAATAGAACTTATCGGAATGGAATTCCATTCCGCGTTCACTTGCCAGTGTGTGGTGCAGAGCCTCAGACAGCCAGCGACGAGTATCGTAAGTGAGGCTAAGTGAGATGAGCACCTTAGCACGATAACAGACACTTTATAGCTTCCAATAAAAATCACTCGTAATAAAAGCGAAATAAAATAGGAATCACTCACAGCCGTAGATGAGGCTCGAACAGAAGCCCACGAGAGAGTGCATCGCACGCTGGGGCGGGCTTGTAAAATTGTTCGACATTACAGTGGAGGGCAATAAATTGAAGACACTTTTCACTTAAGATAATGACTGTTACGGGCGATGATGATAAAAATTTCTTTTATTACCTTCATTAGACTTCGACATCAATAGCTTAACCGGTTGACAAGGAATTGATGGGAAGATCATAAATCGCCGAGCTGAACTGTTTTCGGCCGACCGAGTGTATAAATCGCATATTGCCCTCGAAAAAAAGATTCTCATGAACTTGATTTATGGTGGGTTTTGAAACGTTTCAGCCACTGGATTCTAAGCTGATAGCTAGAATTACACATTTGAGTGGATAGAGGAACAATGGGTCTCAAATCATTGCGAAATATTTGTCGTATGTTGGTCATGGATGCGAGGTGGTAATAGCCTACATAAATTTGGGATGGGGCAACATTTGGTTTCAGGATGTTCAATGTGAAGTAAAAATAAATTTCATTACAGCACAAAAGTATACAAAAACCTTTTCTTTCTTCTTTTTTTGTAATAAAATTCACAAAAAAGTGAACCATTGACATGTATTTAGATCTAGATTTAGACCCATTATTTCTATTTTTCTTCTTCTTCTTCTTGTGGCGCTACAGTCCGGGGTGGACCTGGTCCTCAACCAACATGCCTCTCCAGCCAGCACGATCTTTCGCCAGCTGCCTCCAGCTTGTGTGCGCCATCTTAGCGGTGTCCATATGCTCTACATGGGCCCACCATCTTAAGCGTTGTATCCGAAGTTGCTTGATGAGGCGCATGTCGCTGTACAGCCCGTAGAGTTCGTCGTTAAATCTTCTTCTCGAGATGCTATCAACGCAAAGAGGACAAAAAATCGCACTCAAAACTTTTCTCTCGAAAAGACGCTTTTAGTAAACTCCAGGTCTCCCCGCCATAGAGTAGGACTGGGATGATCAAGCTGTTATACGAGAAAGGGCTTTATTACTCAGTAGGCTCCTGAACCCAAAGAATCAGCGATTGGCAAGAGTGATTCTGCGTTTGATTGCGGTACCGGTGTTTTTGTCCATATATTCCGCGGAGTCAAGGTAGACGAAGTCGTTTATAATCTGTTGGATATATAAGGAACCTACCGTGCGAAGTTTTGTGGGAGCTATAGGGCCCAACCTTATAGGATGATAACACCGCTCAGCTCAGAAAGGCCGTAAAATGCATACTGCATAACCTCACTATTGGTGGGTAAAAGAATACTTAATACAAGGAGGTTTGACCGTCAGCATAGGAAACGACCGAAAGAACGATTTTAGGATGTTGTCGATAGAGATGTTCCAAAGAAAGGGCGATAAGACACCACCTTGTGGAGTAGGAGTGTGAGCATTAATTATATATTCATTACAACCAAGACATATCATCAGTCAAGATATAATTACAAAGCAAAGGTGACAGTGAAATGCACAGCCCCGAACTTGGGGGGACGACGATTTTTAACCAACACTCCAAAGTCTTCTTCATTCCGCGCTTCTTCCTCTTCATATGGGGCTACAGTCAGGGGTGAACCTGGGCCTTGACTAACAAGCCTCTCCAACCAGAACGATCTTCAGCCAGCTGCCTTTAATTTCACATCCCGACTTAGTTGAGGTCCTTCTCCAAATGTGTGATTTATCTCACTGTTGTAGAAGCAAATACTCTTCGGACTAGAGGAGACTTATACATGCGCTCTACACGCGCAAGGCATCTTAGGCGTTGAATTCGTAGAATCCTAGCTTAGTTTTTTTCCGCATTGAACGCAGAACTTGTCTCTCGAAATTCCACGGGGCCTCATCATCTGTTCTTCAGATTGCCCAGGCTTCTGCCATATTGAGCAGGACAGGGATGATCAAGGAGTTACATTAAGATAGGTGATCCTACTCAATTGCCTCTTGAGCCAGAGGTTTACCTGACACACGAGGTAGATGAAGCCTCTGCTGCTTTTTGTGACGTTCTGACCAAGTTGTGGATGTTGTGCGTCCTCTCTCAATGACCTCAAAACCCATTCTGGCTGCCTCCGCTTTGATATCAAAAAAATCTGTGATTGACGGCTCGCTGTGTTCGTCCAATCCTTCCAATGTCTTCCGTGTGTTCCAGCAAGTGTGCAGATTTTTTATAGATCGTGCATCTCGTGTTTTCAAGTGAGTTCTTAGCCACCTTTTCAAGGATGGTGTTAATAAACTTACACTACAGCGCATCGCCTTGTCTAAAACTGTTCACGTTCTTAAAGATCTCAGTGGGATCGAGGAGCAGAAAGGATTTTTGGTAGAAATTTCAAAACTAGACATAGCGTTGTATATGTAGTTCGTCTTTATGCTTGTCGTCATATGCGGTATTGAAATCGACGCATAGGCGATAAGTGTCGATCTGCGTCTCTTTCCAGAATCTGCCTTAATGTGAAATTTGGTTCCCTGGCCTCAAACCTCACTGAAAAGGATTTATCAGGTTATTTACGAATGGCTTCAGGCGCTCACGAGATTTTGTACGTGATCCCTTTGAAGTTGACAAAGGTGAACGGGTCTCGTTTTCTGGAGATCGCATAAAAAATACTGAGATTTCACACATCGGGCATGGTTTCCTTCGAACACATATTTTAGGTGCATGCCCTGTCAGCTCATCTCCAGCTGGCTTAAAAAGTTCAGCAGAGAAGCCGTCCAAACCAGCTGCTTAATTCGACTTTAATCTCGATATCGGTATTGTCTTTCATCTTTCATAGTCCTCATTGCCGTTCAATAGACTGCAGAAATGGATTTTCTACATTTCCAGTATCAAATGTGACTACTACGAGTTTTCTTGATCTCGACAGCCTTTTGTCCGGTGTGTATACCCTTTGAATAGTTGTTTCACCCCTTGGTTAGACTTTCAGACATCACTTGCGACATCTCCATTTCCTCGATCGAGAGTTTCTCATGATTTTTCTGTTCACTTGTACGAAGCCTTTCTTTCTTTTCAGTTTGTAGAGCTCACAAATCACGAAATTCACCAATGTTGTTCAAGAAAATGCAACACTCCTAGGGTGACAATGTGTTCTATTAAATTTAGAAGAGTTTTGCTTACAAACCGCTGCCCTAAATATTCTAATATTCAAATTCATCAAAACAAATAACTTACCTCACACCTGACAGTCATAAACTTTGATATTCATCGCCCATCTATTGAGCCACGATCTGCAAAGTAAGCCAACAACTCAACAGAGCGTTAAAGCCCCCTATCGGCTTAATGGGTAAATTAATTGGGAGATAATATTCACACACTTACAACTTTGCTTGGTTTCTGGCGAATTATCGTCCATTCAGTGCTCGTTGCTTAGCTAAATATTTATGGTAAATATAATCACCCACCCCACTGTCAGAAATTAGAAGAACTGGTTGAATTGCACATGATATTTATGTGCTGGTTCAACACTTACGCGTCGATAGTGCCTGATTGCAAGAAAAGAGTTCAATGTTACTGATTCCTACGTCTTCGGGACATAAGTACTTTTCACTTGGAAGTTGTACGGTGAGCTTTCGATATAAGGAGGTACTATTTTTTTTTGTATTATTGACACTCTGGCTTTTCAGAAGTAAATTTAATTTATGAGTTGGTTACAGTCCATAAAGGAACGAAGCGGTGTACTTGATATTTTTCTATCAGAACTTAAGAAGCATGAATATTAATGTTGACGACGACAGTTTACAGAATTAGACTCATTAACATTGCGGCAGGTCTTATTATGGCTTGAGGTTGCCTCGCGACAGATTGCACACAGAAACCTGAACCGCCAACTAAATTGACAATGTGATCACTGACATCCGTCAAAAATCTTGGATGTGCGAACATCGTTAAGTCCACTCTAACCATTTCTTCGCTTCGGTGGGACTTAGAGCTGGACTGTCCAATGTCACAAAACAACGAAGATGAGTTTAACCATTGGATTCCTAAGCACACCGGAGATCACCAGAGCCTACAAAGTGTCATTAAGTAAGAGACTTTCGGCTATGCCTGCGTCGAACGAGATTTGATTGCATTGCCGTCAATAGTATTCTTGAAACAGCTGCAGGTTCCTTAAAATCTAATTATGTGGTTGAGCCAGAGCTTAAGATGATTTTCACGAACATAGCACCTTATGGAAATGACAAAACACAAGTGACGAAAAGCCCAAGTAAGTCGTGTGCCCGCTGGACGTAGGTGTCAAATGATCTTGAAAAATTCTGGTCTATTTCTAGTTTTTTTCTTTGAATATTGAAAATTATTTCAAATACTTTCGGATCAGTAAGATACCTAGATGAGCAATGATTTTATTTTATTTCATAGCTCCATTCAAAATCAAGTATAGCGTGTCAATGTCGTCTGCCAAATAAGCTGCTATATAAGCAAGGCTACAAAGTTAGACAAACTACTGAATTGGCGACATCTAGGGTGCTTTGCATTTTATAACCCTAATTGAAAATTACTTAGCTTCTTTTTCCTGTCTACCCTATCGTGATCAGAGATGGCTCTTTTAAACCAGAGACTCTCCGTGTCAGCAGACGCAACTCAGCAGTCATAAAGTAGCCACTTACGAGTATCCCTTGTTCTGTAAACCACGTGAAACATTAAAGGTCGTCCTTCGTTCAATTCGGTCGGGATACAGAAAAGCCTCAGCAGGGACAAGACCACTGCGGTACTTTCATGATACTTATCATTGGCATAGTAAAAGAGGAGGAGATTCGCCTATGTCATGGCGCATGTAAAGTGCCTACTAATAATTTTATAAATTTATTCAACTTGTTCACTTTAGCTTTGTTATACAGTACCCCGTTGCGATAACATTTTATTTACCCTGAAGTTCAATATTTCTTGTGACATGACTGAAGAAACTATTTTTCGAATACCCTCATCCTTTCCATTTGGGAAGGACTCACGTTGAACCAAACGGGACAACACCTTTCCTGTGGAATTATATTAGCTACTGTAAGCCAAGCTCCTCGCCACAACGTTGGCTTTCTTAATTTCTGTCAGCGCTCTGAATCTTTTCCAAATCAGTTTGCAGAAGGATATTTATTGGCTCCACTCGTGAAAGCGTGAAAGCGTTTTGACGCATCATGTCCGCCCTAAATCCGACTTAGCTGCCCGGTATTATTTATTACCTTTCAGTATCTACCACTAGCATTCTTATTCACTTTCATTTTAGAAAATTTTGTTGAGAATGCTGTTGAGAAGATGACTTTAAAGTACATGTTGTACATTGTTTGCACTTCAGGTTTCCGTTTCAGTAATATACGTGCAGCAGAAGATGGATCGCCTTGTTTCTACATGAACCGTAGAACTTTTCCTAAAATATGAAAGATATCTTCTCCTTCTATCCAGTTACACAGATGGTAGAGGCCGGGAAGATCATACCTTTAAAAGAAGCTCGACAAGAAGTCTCATCATCACCGACACATGCTCCACACTTTTCTCATCTTTAAAATTGTTTCTTGGTACTAGGTTTTGATGAAGCTGTCTGTTAACCACTCTATTGGCAGAGCTAGTGGCTTCTTTGATTAACTGCTCCCGAAACTTTTAATCTAACATAGCAAATAGCTCACACAGTTTAGCTTCCCATTTATTATTATTTTCAATAGGCAAATCTAGCCGTATACTACACCATTGCGCGAGCTTGTTCCATTCGATATACTTACTGTCTCATCGATTGATTACGTAAAAAGCTGCTCTAGCTCTGCTGCTATCTTAAGCATTCAGGTTGGAGGGCTGCTCTATAGTCCTCCAACCTTCATGTTTAAGACTTTTTGATGATTTAGTTTACCTCAGTATTGAAGGTGCGAATGAAGAGCGGTAATAGTGTGGTGGAGTTTGGAGTGCACCAGGCAGTTAGGATACCCTTTTAATCTACACTTTCTTTTTGTTTGTATCTTCATACCTGTGACGCACAAAACAGAACTCGTTTCGCAGCTGCCTTCCAAAACAAGCAAGTATCTCCAAGTATCTCCAAGAGCCCTTTTGGCCTACACATCTTTTTTCATTCAAATGTTTTTTCAAAAGCAAATTGTTTTTAAATTCGTTCAAGACTTGAATTGAGTTATGAAGGGCAATTCATCATGAGGTTTGATTTCCAATATATGAGTTTGACTCCTATTAAATTGTTTTTTTTCGGTATCGTTTGGCAAGTCACAATGAATAGACTCACACCACAACAACGTCTCCCTTCAGCTGCGAAAATCAGCGTTTTATAGAAAAATGTTTTTCGAGGAACGTATAGTGCAATAAATCGACCTTCTGCTACCACTACTGTCAATTCCATTTGCAAATTTGAGTCCCAGTTTACATATGTAAGTCGAAAATAATAATCGCTGGTTCCTCAAATTGTCAAAGTTCAAGTTCAAGTTTCACATCGCGAGATTAAATTTTCATTTTTAACTATTTGCTAAATTATAAAAATTCATAAAAAGTTCGATCACCTAAGTTTTTTCTTAAGTACAAAGTATATAGATAGTGCTCCAACTCCATTATTATCATCTTCTCCAATAACCTGTGTCACATGACCGATAACAAAAATGCACGAATCTTCACCTAAAGAAATACCGCTATCACAATTATCTAAAAACGGAACAACAAAAATCTTTAAATCTTGTCAAAAAATGGCTATGGCACAAACTGACTTTCAAAAAATCAAAGGCACCATAGATAATAAGTTGCCACGGCCAATTTAGCAACGAAAGATGACCTGAATAAAATGAACAAAGGAATCGATCTTCTGCGTCAGCAAAACTTGGAACTATCCAGACAAATTCAGAAGTTTGAAAATTGCTGTAATATTCTTGAGGAAGAGCTTGAACCGCATAAGAGGAAAATCGTCGACCCGTTACATCAGCACGCAGTAAAGAGACTGTAGCAGCTGTAGCTTATAGTGCACGCGAAGACCATGACGAATCGATTCTTCGTCGTTCTCAGCGGCTTGCTTTTGGCGTATTTTACGTGATTATCTTAGACTGAAGGCGCATAAGATTCAAGCCAGCCGACTTGAATTTGCGTCATATTTCGAGTGAGTGGCCTCTGTGAAAATTCAATAGAAATTTGGTATCTTATTGTGTTCTTATTTTGCTCAGTGATGAATCCCATTTCTGACTCAATGAATACCTTTAATAAAATAGTTGTACTTGGACTGCTAACCAACGCGAAGAGAACCAAGAGGTATCGTCACATCTTTTAAAAACAACGGTTTGGCGTGGAAAATGGTCTGCTGGAATCATTAGTTGATTTTTCTTAAAAATTAGCTGGATAATAATGATCCTGTCAATAAAAAAAAGAACACACACGGTCTCAGTGAGCTCTGGTTTCAACAAGATTGCGCTGCGAGACATACAGCGTGCGAAACAATAGACCAAAATGGATCATTTTGGTGCCCACTTACATTCACGTTTTCCTGCAGAAAATTGGCCATCTAGATTGAGCAATATAACACAATTGGTTTATTTTCTCTGGGACATTCCAGGTCGTCGGGAATAAGCCAGTTAAGATTGACGATTTGAAAGCCCACATTTCTCCTGTTGTCTGCGAGAAACCAGTCGCTATGCGCGAACAAGCCGCAAAAAATTGGATATCCCGAATGGACCACCTCAAACGTAGTCGTGGCCAACATTTACATAATTCAAGTTCAAATAGTAAATGCCATAAATTGATCATTCAGCAAATAATGAGCACTTTAGGTTTACTTGTATCTGATGTATTCTACATTATAAATCAAATCGTAGGATACCTTATAGAACCTTATAGCACAATCTTTAGTTTTAGTTATTTCTTCCACCACTCTTTCTGGAGATCACCATCTTTGATTTCGTTAAGGGTAACTTTAAGATTTCCTGTGGTCGCCGTGGGGCAGTGTTAAGTGCGTCGACCTGCCACATAGAAAGTCTAGGTTCGATTCCCGGACAGGACACCTCACATTTTTCTCACCACCTCTTTCGA
Source organism: Eristalinus sepulchralis (assembly GCA_944738645.1). Lineage (NCBI taxonomy): Eukaryota > Metazoa > Arthropoda > Insecta > Diptera > Syrphidae > Eristalinus > Eristalinus sepulchralis. The sequence continues at coordinate 71,005,459 of OX122882.1, forward strand.
GTTGCTGACAACACTCCAAGAGTATCAATTGTCTATTAAAAGCTTCTCAAATTTCGCCATTCTGAGTCGGCAAAAAAAACTGTAGGTCCTTCTACTCGTGAGAGAACAGTAGCACGCACAACACGAGTAGAAGCTAGGCCCTGGTACTTTGTCGGATATAGTGGCACTTCAAGATTCCAAATAGCATCACTATGTCGGCAGCGTAGCAGAGAGCATTTTTAATGGACTCAGTACCGGGTATAAGCGCAGAATAACTCTTGCCAACTGCTGTCTTTTTATTCTTTAGAGGCAATTAATTGGTAGAGGCCAATCGCGAAGGAACGGCTAACCCCATTGAGAGTTTTTGGTTTACGGGTTGTACAGCGCAAAAGCCTAGCCAGGTGTCTACGGCTACGATGGCTAGGTTACGTAGAGCGGATAAAGCCTGAAAAGTGTTCAACTGCGAACCAGTGGAACAAAGAAATAGACGACGACCACGCACTTGATAGCGCACGCCAATGGAGAAGGACCTCAACCAAGTTGGCGTGCCAAATTGGAAGCAGCTGATTAAAGATCGTGCCAGCTGGAGAGCCTTTTTGGTTGAGGCGCAGATCCATTTCAGACTTTAGAGCCATATGAAGATGAAGAACAAGAAAGAAGAAGGAAAAGGCATGGTATTAAAGGAGAGTGATTTTGAAGAGAAAATGTCCACTAAGTCACCTTTAAATCTGTATCATTAAATCAACGTCAAATTGTGTGCTTCCATTTTTGTGAATTATGTTTCCAAGTTTCTGTAATATTATTAAACTCCGTCAGTCGCTTGTACCGCACGACACAGAATTTTTTTATACGTTTACATGAAATCCCTTAATCATCAATCAAAAAGTTGAAGTCAAGAGTCAGTTAGTTGAGAGAGCAGATCCAAATTTATGAAACCATCCATTGACGGATTCTACAATTAAATAGATGCACTATTTTAATTAAGGAGGTTTATCTAAACCACCTGGCATTCAAGTCGGATATGCAGCAGATAATACTACGAAGCTCTCGATAGCAACAAAAACAAATTGGAATTGTGTGAAAGTATTAGTTAAAAAGAGGGCGTAAATAAATTGCTTTTAGAGACCGTACTTTGGTGTAAGTTTTCAAAATAAGTAAAAAATTGGAAATTGAAAAAAAAAAAAAAAAGAAATTCCCCATCTTTGTACATTTGCCGACGGCAATAACTACTCGAACGAATATGGCGCAACAAAAATCATTTCCTATACACACGGAGACAAAATTGTTTTTTCTATCCCGAGTAACAGAGTGTCGACACATGGTTGGGCATGTCCTTACAGCACCAAACAAAACAACAGATCCCAACGTCATCTGTTTAGTTTCACCCCGCCGACAACATATCACGCGAACATGAAACGAAAAAGCTTCTAATTAATATTTCTTTCACCAAACGAACCGATTCCCAAAGTATGTCCGTACATGTGTCCAGTCTGCGATGATGGCCTTATCCAAAAAAAAAAACGGAAAAAACTTATAACGCACAAAACAAAAACAAAAAACCGAGACCCAACCCGTCTCGCAGACCCTTCTCGATGGCAGCATGGCGCTCTAATAATGGTGGCGCCTCACCTTTTCGGTGCCCAAAGTGCTGCTTATATCCCATTCCCGAATCCTTTGCTCCTTTTCCCCGAGAGTAATAAATTTCTGTGTGATAGCCCATACCGCGGAACTGATAACACACGAGATATGCGTCGTCGTCGTTCATTGGTACGTACGTTCGGTTGTGTCGCTAGAATAGCCCCGAAACCTGGTCAAGAGACAGATGATGGCATTCCGGACGAAAGGCCGAGAGACACCGAACGAGTGAGTGTGGTCGAGTGTGAACGGGCGAGAGGGAGTGTAGGAGCGAAGGAGAAAAAGAAGCAAGACGAAACGGAACTGAATAAACGAAGGCGTTATCTTAATTTCGGACACTTTTTGTCCTCGAATGCATTAGCGGCGAACAAGGCACGAGGCGTCAGTCGGAAGGTATACCCTCTCTCGTGTGCTGCCTTTCACCTGGCTCATCTCCTTACCCTTCGTGCGTCTGCCGGGAACAGGGATGAATTCCACGCCAACCCAACCCAACCGAGACGAGCCGTCATCGTGTGTGCGGATGACGACCATCGAAGAGACTCCTAAACTCGTCGATAGATAAGCGCAGATGAACTCTTTCCACAGATAATTGTGCATCCTCGGCGGGATCCAGGTAGGAATTCGAAACCCAAGGGATCCCGGAATGGTGGTGGATTTTCTGGGAATTCGTCGTCTTTTTCTCGGAATTCACTTAGAAGGCCAGGAATGGAATCCCCCTTTGAGACTGAGAGACAATCAACTGTCACATCGTCGGTCGTCGCCTGCCAGACGACACACACCAGGGCTTCCCAAAGCCAGCTCTCCCGTCTCACAGACAGCGTCCTCGTCGTCGTGAGCATAATAAATCTTAACGTGGAAATCACGAGGCCTCCTCTGGCGGAGATTTAATTACAAAAGGTTCACCAGTGGAGAGATAGGCTCGAGGAAAATCTCCGGCTAGATGACCAAAGTTGGAGCATTAAACGCGATAACACACAGACACACGTACGCTCTGAGTGCTTGGCTTGATCCTGTGGTAGAGGCGGCGCGGCGGCCGTCGTCGTCGTCGTCGCCGTAGTCATCGTAGTCATCGACTGGGGGCCGCTTTTAATTAAGCGCGTCCAGGCAAAGTAACGAGCCAACTTGCGGGAAATTACTCGGCTCGTTGTGCGCACACGATTAGAGCCGGGCATTGGGATTGCGATTCGCGGGATATTTATGCCGTCGAACGCGGTGATAAGGCGAGTCTCCAAAATGGAAAATGTCATGGTGAGGCTATCGGTTTGGCAGGCTCGCAATTAGAAATCACTTGGAGTCGTGTAAGTTCAGTGGAGGGAGCAAAACAAGTTAAAATTGTGCCTGTGCCTGTGCCGTTGTGCCATCACACTGCGGAATGGGGAATTGAAGTCACGATGGATTTGTGTTGGGTCCGCTGGAAGTTCTAAGTGATACCGCTGCGTGGTGTGCACGTTTGGAGTGGGGTCATGGTGCAGAGATACACAAATTTTCTTCTCAAAGGAATTCTCTTTGCAGAGGATATTGCAAGCAGCACGACTGGAGACAATTAGAATATGACAGTTGCGGGAAGTTCAGTAGACGTTGGAATGCATAAACTTCGTGGGAGGCTATAAGAAGAGAGGATGCTGAGCGATAAGAGCTCTTTGTGGGGTGAGGTTCTTATATGGTTGAAGTTGAATTTCAAACAGTTCTCATTTTTCATAGTCTGGAGTGGACATAAGCCTTCTTAAGACTTCGTTGAAGTCGTTTGGGATTCGAAGATTCCTCGGTGCGGGTCTGCGTTAAATAGTCGCTCCTATTTTCTTGGAAAGCTTAAGCCTACAGCCAACATTTCATAGCAATATTCGTATCTTCTCCCGTTAAGATCCTCCTTTGCTATCGAAGCGCATCTTCATTCGCTTTTAAGGCGTACATGTTTCCGTGTTTCTAATACTCAAGTACGTCTTGGGACCAGAGAAGCAGCAAATGCGAAGAGTAATTTTGATTGCGGGCATCAGTCGCTATGTGTTTCTGACCTCCTTACGCCTACAAGGCAAGAGGGAGCATGAGAAGCGCGCGGAGATGTGCTATAGCAGAAATGAAGTCCGAGAGTTGTACCGAAAAGTGAAACAGCTATCCGCTGGATATAGGGCTCGGACCGAAGCCTGCAGGCATAAAAAAAAACAACTAGTAGTAGAGTCTCAATCGATGCTGAAAATCTGGAAAGATCATTTCTGGAGACTTTTAAGCAGCGATGATGGCCCAAATCCAGCTGTTAGGAAGAATATTCCACTCAATTTGGATGATAGACAAGAATTCCCCCAGATTTAAACGAGGTCAAGATAGAAGTGGGGAGACGAAGTCGAACAAAGCTGCTGGAGCGGATGGACTGTCCGCAGAACTGTTTAAAGCAGCTGGAGATGACCTAGTTGGGCACATACACCAGCTCATCTGTAAGATATGGTCGGAAGAAAGCATGTCTGATGTTTTTTTTTTTTCATTTAATTCATTTTATTTTTTCGGAAAAAATTTTGACAATTGTTAATAATTTCTGCGAAGCCTTATAGGCTTTTCTGCAGAAGATTGAATTTCGAAATTTGTAAGAAAATAGTGTAAGTAAACTTAGTTCATTAAATTATACAATTGATTACTTTAAAATTAAAAAAAAAAGTTACTATAAAATTCAAAGACTTATGAAATTGGTTTCAAATCATTAGCTGTTGTTAGAAGTATTGCTTAAGAGATAAAGCTTAATACGTTTTTTCCTTGTTTTAATGCTTGAAATGTTTTTTAATTCTTGTGGAAGTTTATTTAATATTTCCGGTACACTGCACTTCAGCTGTCTTCTACCGTAGTTGTTGTGAAATCGGGGTTCTTGGAACATGCCCTGTGCCCGTCTTCTTGTGTTAATATTGTGTTGGAGTGGTGAGATAAACCGGTTGTCATCGTAGTATTCAAGTATGAGCGTCATCTTAAAGATGTCATCTACTGAGAGAACTTTCATCCTTCCTTGTACGGGATAGTTACGCTGGCTATTTCTATCTATTATTTTTAGGGCAGAATTTTGTAACTTCAGAAGTTTATTCCTGTGAGTGACAGGAGTGTGGAATCTTAGGGTCATTTGACCGGTTCACAAGAAAGGAAACCCCTTCGACTGCGCCAACTATCAAGGGATTAGTCTCCTTAACATCGCGTACAAGATACTCTCTACCGTATTATGTGAGCACCTGAAACCGTTTGTCAACAACATGATAGGTCCTTATCAGTGAGGTTTCAGGCCAGGGAAGTCCACCATCGACCAAATCTTCATACTACGGCAGATCCTGGAAAGGACCAGAGAAGTGCAAATCGACACTCACCACCTATTCGTCGATTTCAAGGCCGCATATGACAGTGTGCATAGAGACGAGTGCCGTGACCTTCAATGTCAAAAAAGGTTTTATTCAAGGCGACGCACTGTCATGTGACCTCTTTAGCATCATCGTTGAGAATATCGTGCGGAACTCACAGGTCAACACCAGAGGCACGATCTTCCGACGACGACATTGACGTGATTGGACGAATACAGCGAGCTGTTAATGAGGCGTTTATTGGCATTGGAGCGGAAGCGGCTTAAATGGGTTTGGCGATAAATGAGGGCAAGACGAAGTCCATGCTGTCATCAAGGAAGGACACACAACATCGGCGTCTCGGACAGAGCGTCACACTAGGCAGAACATACTTCGAGGTAGTCAAGGACTTCGTCTACCTCGGTCTCGCTGTAAATTGGGACAACAGCACAAGTACCGAAATCAAACGCAGAATCACTCTTGCTAATCGCTGTTTATTTGGGCTCAGGAGGCAATTGAACAATAACGTCCTCTCTCGAAGGACTAAGCTTGCTTTTTAGTCTTTTCGAGAGATTTTTGGTCCTGTTTGCGTTGATGGCATCTGGAGGAGAAAATTTAACGACGAACTCTATGGGCTGTACAGCGACATGCGCCTAGTCAAGCGTCTCCGGATACAACGCTTAAGATGGTTAGGCCATGTAGAGCGTATGGACACCACTGCTCCGGCCCGAAAAGTCTTCGAATCTGAGCCCATAATACAACACAAAAGAAGATGGCCCATCTTCAAACCTTTTCGGTTGGCCAAGACGCTCTTTGCCTTCGACGCTAAAACCATTTATCGGTCGAAACAGATTCACCATAAGCCTCTACAAGCATTCGATGGGCTAGCGGTAGCGACATCTATTGAAAATGGACCGAATCAGCTTGTAACCCCTATATGTTGATAGCTCTTCGTGTGGACAATACATTAAATGATGAGTACCCGTCTTCGACTCTAAGTGCCTCGATTGATGTTGTTCTAAGTAGCACTCGTTTATTTCTGTTTCAATTCTTTTTGTATTTGCTTTTCTTGTGCACATGTAGGTTGTTAGTTCGCTGCAGACTGCTTTCAACAAGGCCCATTATATTAATTCTACCATCTACTCAACTTTAAACCTTTTCAACGCTTGCAAAATTGAAGATTACTCTTGTTCAACCAAGCAACCATAACCTATCTCTTTTACCAAAGTCATTAAAAGCACCAATTTATCATCTCCTTGTGCTTTACTTCTTTTCACTTTTGATGGTATTCTTCGTTCTTTGAGTTCCTTAGTTGCTTTGGCCTTATCGAAATCATCAACTGTAATCAAAATTGCCGCATAAATGAATGTTGAAATCTGCTGTGGGTTAATTTACGACTCGAAAGGTCTAATAAATTCTGACACTCAGATATTCGCAACGATGTGAAAGCCGTGACTGATTGTCTCAGTGAGCATGTGAACATGTTGTTTCGCGGTCTTCGTCTGTGATGTTCTTTTTCTCTTTCATTTGACTGATAATGATTATCAAGAGCGTTTTATGTGGAGTTTGTGTATGATAAATTATTCTAAAATCGGTGTATAGAAGTCTAACACTGACCTACGAAGTCTCTTCAAAAATAAGGTGGATTTTCATTTATCTCAAAAAGATGTTTATTGATTCTTCAATTTTTATTTTGCCCCCGTCAAAGTTGCCCCCCTCAGACACACTTGTACCAGCATTTTTTCCAATTCTCGAAGCAGTCCTGATATGAATATTTTGGTATGCCCTTGAGCTCTCTCAGCGATTCGGTTTGTACCCCCTCAATCGTCGCGTGACGCCATTCTTTCATGGGTCTCGTGGGAACAGTAAAAAGTCGCTACCGATATGCCGACACCTTCAGCAACTTTTATAATAGTGATTCGACGATTCTCCGTAACAAATTTCTTCACTTTCTCGACATTTCTATCGGTTGTTGATGTGCTGCGGCGTCCAGGGCGAGCGTCGCCGTCGTCACATCCTCACATCATTAAAAGCTTGCACCACTTATAAACATTTTTTTTGACTCGTATACCCCTGTCAACATTTCAATTGATTTCGAGCATTTAATTTTATTTTTCACATAAAATTTAATGCAAATTCTTTGATTGATTTTTTCGACAGCAGGAAATCGCTGAACACGCAAAACAATCATAACTTGTTGTTGCCTTTCACAAACAAATAAATATGCTATATACCTGAAACTAAAACCAATATTCCAGACGAGTGTACCAATATAATAAAATAGTCGAATGTACGTAGCTCACGAAATTTGAAAGTGCACCTTATTTTTTGATCAGACCTTGTATAGCAAAATCTCATGGCGTACAATTAGAGAAGCATCCCTCATTAATATCGTGGACTGGACAATTGAGAATAAATAGCGTATATTAGCCACAGTGGAGTATTCCCTCTAAGACCCGCTTGGTATTCTGTCATAATTTCATGTTCTTCAATCCAGATGGAAAATCTTCCGTTTTGTAATACCATCATCCAAGCGGAAACCCGTGCTTCCCTGCCTAATGACCACAGTCTATACTGAGAAGACCAAGCAATTTGACCTGTGTCCTTTTTTTAATAAGTAATTGGTAAGGAGGGGCCTTACTGAGATCGTATAGGTCCATAGTGAATGACCAATGGGTAATTGGCGTTGTTGTTGAAGCAAAATTATTTCTCTAATGCATGAACAAACTAAAGTAATGAGCGAGGCGGCAAGTTAACCACGTTTTTAATAAATTGAAGAAGTGTTTACTTACTATTCTGTATCTAGGTCTAGAACGGGCAAGAGTGGGGCACTCTCAGAGTAGTTGTTCCACCGTTTCTTTAACACCTTCTTCATTATAAAGCCGTTTGTTGAAATTGAATACAAATCAAAATGAATACAGAATACTTCTATAGGCACTGCAACAGAGATGTCGTCTGCCCGGTCTGAGGCACTAAGTTCATCTAATCTACCAATGATTTCTTTGTGTCCTGAAAACCAGAACGAGAAGAGAGAAGAGAAGATCGTTGTATTTTTCAAGAGTTCCTGTAGGGAACTGTGACACTGAAGAACAGTTTTCGATTTTATGAGACTTGCTTCTTTGTGAATGAATTTAGTGGCTGTGTTGTTGCATAGTAACAACGACGTGGTTCTCAGGATCTGCGGATTTTCCTTGTGCATTTCCTTTTTGGGATACATATTGCGAGTTTGCGTTGGAAAATGGTGTGCGGATAATCTGTATCAATATTCGAAATATTTATTAATTACCGTCTCTAAATATTTAAACTTCAAAATATTTGTCTCTTTTAGCCTGAATATCGCATTGTAAGCTGCATTCTTAGCGAACAGGATTAATAGGTATTTAGGGCCATTGTCGTTGCTTTGAGTGTCGATGGACTCATTCAAATTGTGGCAGAACGGACACGGAACTTCTTGGTAATCGCCTTCCACCAAACTATCCCGTGCAGTAAGATAGGTCCACTATAGAAATGTCGATCTAATGGGTCACTTGCTCCATCTAAAGGTAAAAATATTGCAAATAACTTAAGAGATAATAATTTAAAATTGTGCCTACCACACGGAAAAGTATAACATTCAAATGAGTTAATGATTCTGCCAAGATGTAAGATTAGCATTTTAATTCTCTTCGTGGTGTTAAAGGGATCTTGAAGCTTTTGCTCTAACAAGTCTTCCAAATAAGTTCTCTATTACGACGGAATTTGAAAAAGGATATAAAGGGTGATTTTTTAAAAGCTATAGGAAAGTTTTTCAAAAAAGAAACACATACAATTCAGAAAAATGCAATCTTTATTTGAATCGATAGGACGGTCCATATAATTTAATGTTTGAAGATTATTTCATGAAAATTTTGACCTTGACTGTGCCTCAAATCATCCATCCGCTTAGTCCAATTTTGGCTTACTCTTTCCAACATTTTGGGCGGTATCTCACGATAAATGATGTTTATGTTGTCTTCCAATGCGTCATTTGAAGCGGGCTTGTCTGTATAGACATGAGCTTTAACACAGCCCTACAAAAATAGTCTAAAGGCGTTAAATCGTATGATCTAGGCGGCCAATTGACCGGTCCCGAACGTGAAATAAAATGTTCAATGAACTCGCCTCTAAATAAGTCCATTGTTGAGCGTGCTGTGTGGCATGTGGCATCGTCTTGTTGAAACCATATGTCATGCAAGCCAAGCTCTTGCATTTTAAGCAAAAAAAGTTGGATATCATCTGACAGTAGGGCTCACCATTCACAGTTAAGTTAGGATTCGCATCATCTTTGAAGAAGTACGGTTCAGTGCTGTCACCAGCCCCATAAATCGCACAAAACTGTGACTTTTTCTGGATGCATTGGTAGCTCTTGCAATGCTTCTGGCTGATATTCACTCCAAAATCGACAATTCTGCTTACCCGTTCTAACGTACTCGTACGCCAAAAACAAACTGATCATAAAATGGAAGAAGCGCACGATGAACTTTCCTAACAGAGCACACCTTTTGATAATAAAATTCAATAATTTGGAAGCATTGTTCGTTTGTCATGGTTAAATTATAGACCAAACTGAAGATGTTTGACGGGAAACAAAACACGAAACATGCGTCAGCTGTTTAAACGAGTGTTGCCAAAAAGATAAAATACAACCCTTTATAAGAAAACGAATCAACCGAACTCCATGGAACTACAACAGTTCTGTTCACATTACCTATGTGACCTACCAAACTAAGCTCAACGACTGACAAGCTCTACAAAAATGTATTAACCGTGCTAACATACTGTAATTGGAGTAACCTCGTCGACTGTATAATAGGCACATAGATGTTTTAGCTCACATGATGAAAATGTAAAAGTCACTCCATTAAATGTGGTTTTCTACTGGACACAAAAAATCTTAAAAAAATATAAATCTACTGTGCATCACTCAGTAAAATAAGTACTTGTTCATTATACACTCATCACCATATCAGTGAAGAAACCATAGTAACATTAAAATGTATATATATGTTTTGTATCCTACTTTTCAATGATTCTGAATTAAAACGTTGTAGAAGCAACATTGAAAGAGTTTGAAGTGTTTGTGTTTTACTTAAAATCTAATAAAGTCTAATACAAACTCCATTCATGAAGTTGTTATCAAAACGTGAATTCAATTGAACTTTCATAATGAATGATACACAAAAGAAAACTCAAAAATGTTAAAAATTCTCCATTTTTTCGGACTTCACAAGTTCCTTAAACTTCACCATTTTCCGATAATTTTTATCTCAAAATACCCTCAGCTGCAATTAGATTCGGGAATGCCATTAACTCCAAAATAATTCACGTATTTTTGCGCAATGGATTCACGCAAGTGCTCGCCTGATGCCCCTTACTCGGTTTGACATCGATTTGGGCTCCTCACCGCCACTGTTAAGTGGCATTACATCGTCACTGAGTGGCCATTTCCTCTGACTGACACGGAACGTGGTTAAGCATTTATGATTGCTTGGCTGCCAGTTGGAAGTCCTCGTGCGTCCTTTATCTAAATGGCGAACATGCAATTTTAATCAATTTTTGCATTCGATAAGTTCATGTTTTACCACGCAACTTGCACGAAAGACCGGCATTTAGTGGCATGACGCACTTGCGTTTCGCAATGAACTCATTTTGCGGTACTCATTGGTCGGGAATGTAACTCATTTAAATTGATTTGAGACTTCAGTGGGGCATAACTTTTAAGTATTGAGGTCACGTGGAACAAATTATTCGCAGCTTTATATCGTCAGCGAAATCTTCCATCTTGTGTACCTGCCTGTTGCTCTAATGGTGCACCAGTTGTCATTGGTGTTCTCACAACTAAATGCTGGAGTGTGATTTTTTAAAAGCTGAAGATAAGATTGCAGATCGCAGGTATTTTTTCAAAATTCTTCGTCGCTGGTAATAGGGATAAAGGAAAATAAAATAAAATAAAAAGGAACCAAGGATAGGAGAGAGGGAGAGAATACACATGGATAGTTCGAAAAGTATAAAACCGAGAAGATGAACATTGACTGAAGATGCGAGTAAGTTATTGTTTAAAAAAATATAACTGTAAGAAGCCAGTGAACACGGTGATCTACGGTTTATGTAGACTAGAACTACCTCCCCCCTTCACCCCCAGCTCGCCTTCACTGAAGATCTAATTAAAGACAATATTTTGACTTCTTCGACGGGGTCTATGAAGCCTGTTTAAAGAACGACAATTGCAATTGGGAACTTCAATGAAGGATAGTGCACGAACCTCTTGCAACAAAAATCGTTTTAATGTCACTTTGAATTTCCAGTTGACGTTAAGCAAACGTAGGAGACCTAGCTTCACAATTAACGAGTGATAAAAATCTTCACTTCTTAAAGTTACATCAAACTAAGAACAATGGTGTCGTTGGAACAAATTTCCATCCTCGGTGCGGGTATCAATTTAACACTTAGTTGCAACGATCACATGTTTGTAGTTGGAAAAATTGCACTTTTAACCTTATATACGCCCTAAGCTTGAGTACAACGCTAGTCTAATTCACAAGGGACTAAGGCCTAGTTTCGTCAGCAAGTATTCGTGTTGTTCGTGCTATCTTCTCTAACAAGTAAAAGAGACTTACAGTTTTTTGCTGACTTCGAAGGGCGAGGCTTAAGAAGCTTTTTATAAACAATTAATAATCTTTGGAGTTGTTAACAACTTTTAAGACGTGGCATCGTGAAAAATTGCAAGATATTGAATCCCCGAATCGAACCTGGAACCCGTAGCATGTGAGTTTTATATAATTTCCAATCATCGTTGAAGCACAAAGTGAGCAAGTAATACAATTAAAAATATTAAAAACGTAAAGGGCATAAATAAATAAATCCTGTGGAGCACCCAGGTCATATTTTATAGTTTTATGTAGAGTATTACCAATTTTTCCTGTGACCGTGCGATCTTAAGATCACGGAATAAAATCCAAAAAGTTTAAGCTATTAAATTACTATTTAGTGATTAACACAGTCAATTGCTTTAATAAAATCGGTGTATATTGCATTAACTGACTTGCAAACTTCTATCTAGTTACTAATGAAAGATAAGTAAATTGATAATTTTAGCCTGTTCTTCTTTCAAAATATGTACAAAAATATTCGCACAAGGACTTTACAGCCGAATTTATTTAATATTTTCTATTTAGGTCATATTCAATGGCATGTCATATTCAAGGTTCAAACTTATGTTATCAACCCTAAGGGTCGGGTTTTTCTAGTCGGAAAGCAGACAAAATCAGACAAAGAGCAAAATGGGACCAAAAAAAATTTAAAACTTCTAAGCGAAAGCTTATTTTAAAGTTAGTTTGCGAAGGAAAAGCGTACCGAGAAACTGGTGAACTTGTTGGAAGATCCTATACTGTAGTTAAGGACGTTGTTCATAATTTCAGAAATGAGAGTTGTTTAGAAAATAAAAAGTGTATGGGTCGAAAAAAATATATTATCGGAGGTAAATAAGTGGCATATTATCATGAAAATAAAAAAAGAAACCCTAAGACGAAAGTAAAATTATTGACCGCAGAGATGTCCGAAATCATAAAAAAACACTCTCTGCTGAAACAGTAAGGCGAGTTTTAAGGTCAAATAATTTTAACGGCAGAGTTACACTTCCCAAGCCCCTTGATCCGAAGTTAATGAAGAAAACGGACTTGCATTCGCAAAAGAGTATGTTAACAAGACTCTAGACTTTTACAACACCGTTATTTTTAGTGAGGAAAGCAAGTTTAGCTTGTTTGGCAACAGCGGAAAACAAAGGATTGCGCGAAACCCAAAAAGTGAGCTAAAAGAAGCTAATCTTCAAGCGAAGGTGAAACATGGTAGTGGTAATATCATGATGTGGGGGTGTAAGTCTGCTAGGGTGGTTAGTTCATTTTTATAATCAATGAACCAACCTCCATCCAACATGACTTTCTCGACATCCGTAAAAGAAATCTGCAACAAAGCGCCACGAAAACGGGTCTAGGGTCAAATTATGTCTTTCAACAAGACAACGACCCAAAGCACTCTGTTCCAAATGTCAAAATGTGGCTTCACAGCTCAAAACGCCTTCGCCTTCAAAACGCCACCCGACATCAACCACATTGAATATTTGTGGACAGAGCTAGAAAATTTCTCTTAAAGAGGCTCTACAACGAGAATAGGAACTTTTAGATTAATAATTTAGTAAAAACTTACCGATAGTATGCCAAAACGACTAAGAGCCATTAGTGATGCTAAGGGTGGTGCAACTTAACACTGATTTGCCAGTCACAGTAAGAATTTTTTTGTATTCTTATTCTTGTGCGAATAATTTTGTATAACGTTTCATTGAAGTCAGTGTGTTTATCTATATCCTTCTTAAATTTATTAGTATTGGATTTTTTTGTTTTTTTTTAAATAAAATTTTTCAAGATCAAGCTAGTGAAAGTTTGTTTTCTCCGTAAATGAAGTTTTCGGGAAATAATTTTGTGAGGATGCGTATGTCCTACGAAATCAAGTCCTCTCTACACCCAACCCTCAAACAATTTTGGAAACCCCGAAGGTTTATTTCTCTTATAGTTTTCAATGGTATACTTACAGCTCCATTTATGAATTTAAACTCCTAGTAAAGACTCAAAATAAAGATAAACTCTAATATTTTGTGAATTTAAGAAAACCTCAACCTCAACTTCGGCGATTTTGTTATTCGTGTGTTTATTTTTTTAACCGTAAAGGATTTTTCTCTGTTAACAAACAGACTTCGAGCATCGAGAAGGAAAGTTTTTCCTGTGACAATTGTAGGTAGACATCCATGCAGAGCCTTTTAATTTAATTTCAAAAATTTCACTCCCTCTTTAACAAACCGCTTTAGACAGTTTTCTGTAAGCTTATTAAAAATATTTTTTTACTCAAAAAATAGCTTTCTTTCTTTATCTGTCTTTCTGGAAATGTTTCTATGATGTGCGATTTCACTTGGCATTTACCTATCCCATCAGGGACATCAGCAATCAGTGACTACATCTTCATCGTCAACTGAAAGTCTTTCGATGCTTCCTGAAGACAATCAATGTAATTTAAAAAAAAAAAATCTTGTCTCTAACTGATCACACCAATCAACGATCAATTAAGCTTGTCACGGTCTTTCCTATGAGTCACAACAAACAACCTTCCCCCCGTGGCGTAGTCAACTCAGGCACCTTGTTAAAGGAGAGCACAAAAGGAAATCCCTGTTCCGTAGATTAAGTGATCATGCTCTCGACCATGTCGATCGCTTCGAAAATTTGATGGCATTCCATCTATCGCCATCCACCGCGAAGGAATTTTAGAATTCCGAATAAACCTTAACGGTCGCCGGGGAGGTTTAACGATCGTCCCAATGATCGTCAAACTTAACGATCGCCTATGATCGTCGAAGCCTTTATGATAAATCGAGTGTCACTTTGGGGAATTCAACATTCGATCGTAAAGCTTAAAACGGTTTAACGTTCCTATTTAACATCGCGATAACAGTTCTCTTCGTTTGTTTTCGTTGTCGGGGCGTAAAAACGAAAAACGTTCGAGAAGCATTTACCGGATATTATGCAAATAGTCGCTCAGGCGACTTCTCCGAGTCGAAATCGAAATGTCGTCGACAAGATCGGGTGTCGAACAGATTGTTATCATTCGCGCGATCGTTTAATTGACCATTCACTCGTGTGCTACTCGTGTCAATTTGGTTCCCATCGTGTTTTAGGTGATGGAACGCGAGCGATGCGCGACCACGGAACAAACAAAAATCAAGACTGGCACTGGAGACCTTGCCAGGGGATCACCCGATGCGGCGGCGGCAGTGGGATGGAGCACGAGGTAGGTAGGAGTAGATGAGGATGAGATAACGCACGCCGATGGAAGATGATGTCACAGTCTCGTTGGAGGAGGGCGCGGTGCACTTTGATTTCGGTGACACAGGGCACAACTGTGTTGAGTGGTGTCAAGATTTTATAGATTGTGGGCCATGGCCAAGGGATCGAATGTTTAGTGATCGTTTGTGGTGATTCGGAAGGTTACCTCATGGTGCTCGTGTCGACTGGAGGATGAGGTAATGGAATTTGATATTTTGATTGAGTTGTGTTCAGTGGGATGTGTGGAGGAGATTGATTAGTTGTGGGCTCACGTTGTGATGGTTAGATTTGGACTATTGATGCATTCTTTGGATGATTGGCGGGGGTAGGACGGAGGGAGTTAGGTAATTTGATATGAAATACGACTTGATTTTAACTGTCGTTTTTTTTTTTTTTTGTAGAAAATTGCAGATGGTGTGAGTTTTGGTGTGATTAAGACTTTAAATCTCAAAGCGAGTTTTTTTCAGTTCAATTTTTGTAAGTGTCTTGAACATTGAAGAAATCTACAATGATGGAGACGACCTAATCAAGTAGTAATCATCCCAATACGTTGGTTAAGTTATAGAGGGCCGATAAAAGTTATCGCGGTGCAGTTGGTAAATGCGTCGACTCACACGTTGAAAGTTGCACAGGGGCTGGCCTGATTGACATGGAGAAGGCGTTCGACGCCTTATGGTTAGAAGGTCTCTTCTTAAGTTGGTCAGGCTCAGCATTAATGAAACATTGCTATATATGATCTATGACATGGTAATAGTAGGTAGGAAGTTTGCTGTGAAAAACGGCAACTGTGTGTGTTCCATATAAAAAATGGATTGCAACAAGGGGCGGTTGGTTCGCCGATTTTGCTTACAATATTCACCAGCGATCTTATAAGTTCTATACCTAACATAATAGCGTTTGCCGATGATCTAATCGCGTACAGATCAGGTCCGAAGGTAGAAGAAATAAACGGTTTGCTACAAAGCGACGTTGATACAATTCAACGATTTTGCGACGGCTGGAAGATGAAAATCAAGTACCAGAGGTGTGAACTATCCTTTTCAGAATCCCGTTGTCCAGGACCTCAAGGGACACCAAAAAGATACTGGCATAAGTTCGGCACAGTTAACCCATCGGGTCTGCCAGTGATCGTGATATAGACCTGGTTGGACCAGTATCTATATGGTAATGTTCATATACATAGATACTTTAAATTCACTTTATTATCAAGAATTGGCAATCTACTCTACTATACTTGCATTAGGAATCCACTATACCTCTTCCAAAGGATTTACATCAAATAAGCTGTGATCTTATGTTATAATGGGCATACTATTATTTTCTGCTGTGAGGAAGAATTTAAATTTTTTCAGCAAATTAACGGTACGAATTTGTTGCTAGTAAGTAAACAAAACAACACTTTTTCTAATTTTTTTATATCTTTCCTAATTTCTAAGTTACAGCGTTTTGAAGTTTAAATAAACGTTCACATCAAATAAGCTGTGATCCACTGTACATAGTTTCAACTTTGACCAGGGCTAAGAATGCCTTCGCTATGGTAAGAGGGCTGTTTTACAGCACTCAACTTAACAGCATAGTGAAGGTGGTCTATTACATGGCCCTCATCCTATCATCTTCCACGTCGCACGCCGAACAGAACAGAGAAACGCTACTTCAATATGAGCCGGTCGTACATAGCTCGCAGAAACGAGAATCTCCTACGGTTAAGTAGAGCGACTCTGCCCGTAAATAGAGCAGTAACAGCCAAAAAACAGCATTTCTACTGGTAATACCAGAATCAAATTTTGATGCTGATAACTTCTTAAGGCAAGAAACTGGATAGTTGATTCAGTAGAGCCATCTCACATAGGTTAAGGTAGTTTAAGGTTTTTATTAAATGAACAAAACAAAAAGATGCACCGTGGCGCATTTCATATATGTATATGTTCATATGCATGCCTCCGTATGATGTTACGGATAAAGTTAAACTTAGACCTAATTTGTTATAGCGCTAGGTTTTAAGTTTTAGGTTTGAGTATTAGCATTAGGTCTTTAGTATTAGTCTTAAATTAAGTTAAGGAATTGTTGTACCTTTTTCTTGGGTGAAAATTACAATTTACAATGAATTAAAAAAAAACAAACAAAAACATAAATAAGGAAGCCGAATGTTTTTTAGCTTAGAGCACTTGTTAAGGTTCAGTAAGTTAGAATTAAGATTAACATATCAGGTTAGTAATCTAGTTTAAGTATTTTTTTGTCTAGCAAGTAAGAAAAAAAAATTTAAAACCATCAATAAAAATGCATTGAAAACTGTAAAACAAGCTGTATCACCGAAGTCACACTTCTTCAATCGAGTGCCATACAACAAACAAAGCAAACTCACCTCAATTTTCGGTAATTAAAATCGGCAACCAACTGTAGGCCCTCTCCACTCCTAAAAGAATATAAGCATATACAACGCCATTAATTGATGGCGAAGTTAAGTCCTCTTCGCTTATGAAATATATATTTTATGTTCGATGCTTATCGAGTAAGTGCAGTCTACAATGATGGGGACCACGGAATCGAGTATTAATCATTCGCAAAGCGTATAGTAGGTTTTTTCGATGAGAGTGGCCGTCATTGTTGTGTAGTCGATATATGCGTCGATTCACACACCATCTCTATCGAGTGGAATATAACAATCAAAACAAATTAATTTCAATGTTAGCTAATCAAAGCCGGCAATCAACTGTAGGTCCTCTTCACTCCAGAGAGAGAACAAAAGCATGTAAAACGCCAGTATTAAATGACAAAGCTAGCTCCTATTCCGTTGGGGAATTTAGCTCCATCACATTTATGTATTTCATGTTTGATGATTCATAGAATTTCAGGAGGATCTTGTCCAGAAAATATCGTAGCTATTACAAACTATCCATAAAACTGGTTGACGATCAAAGAAGGCCCAAAGTGGAGTTCGTCAAGGGTGCATACTGTTTCTGATTATTATGAAGTTAATGCAGTATGTAGACACAATATGACATCTAACCTTAAAAAGCTTGACTACACTGACGATGTTTATATATGTTCGCATCGGAAGGGATGACCCTTCCCTTGCTGGCCCAAGATTCAAAAACACTGGCAAACGAAATGGGGCTTAAAAAATATGCAATCAAAAGTAAACCCCTTTACATATCTTACAATCGCGCTTAACTTAACACTAGCGGACAGGAAGTCGTTGACTTAAGTCGAAATACAAACCTGCCATCGAAATACAAGCCTGATCAAGAAAATAAGTACACTTATCCGATTATGGAAGAATTTCACGCAAATTGTGATAATCACACACCTTTATGGTAATATTTACTTTAAACAAAAAATATGGTAACCCTAGCAAAGTATTAAGCACAACGGTTCTCCCAAGAAATTTAAGTTTCCCTACCCATGACCGTTTTCGCGTGTGAAGTAGAGTGATCAAAATAACAGATGCACACCAGATTTTGGTTCATATTCAATTGTTTCTTTGTTTGTTTAAAAAAAAATGTGTAAGGCTTACGATGGGTCGAAATAGTCAGTGCAGGGAAACGAAGAGCGCTTTAATCTTGTCGCACAGAAAAGAAGGAAATTACTTCGTGAAGCAGATAAATGGACGAAAAAAAGAAATACATAACTACAGCGAACTATCGACTAATAATATTGTCGTAAAAAAGTTACTGTTTCAAGATGATTCCTGCAGAAAGTGGCAACATTTTGATGAAAAGTAGTGGTGCAACAGTTCCTCGTAGCTCTCAAAAAGCAAAACATCCTGGACGAGTAGCCAGGAAAGTTACCTAATGAAGAACAAAATGTAAGCCTAAGCAGTATGCCGAAAAGAATGGCCAAAGTTGCAAGCTGCAAGGCAATATTGAAACTTAACAGGGTCTTCATGTAAGTGGTTTAATACTTGAAATGTATGATCACGAACTTGAGAAGGCTTAAGATCTTAAGACTTAAGGTCTTAAAAATTTCGAAAAGTCAAACGACCGAGTTAGTTGAAATAAACTCTGGAGTGTTCTACAGGAGTATCGGATTAATGGTCCCCTGTTAACTGCCATTCAATCTCTTTACACCAACTCTAGCAGCTGTGTTCGGGTAAACGGTAGTAAATCAAAGCCTTTCACCGTTTGCGTTGGGCTTTGCTAATGTCGCGTCTTTTCGCGGATGATTTAGTTGTCCTCATATCCTTCCAAACGCAACTCCAGCGAGCGCTTGATAGGCTTGTGGCCATATGAGCTGATAGTGGAATGAAGTTGAACGTGGACAAGTTCGAAGTAGTAGTAATTTTTGAAACGCCTGTACAAAGCACTGTGCATGTTAGTGGAGTTCCATTGAAACAAATTTAAATATCTCGGGGTCTTTTTCACGAGTGATGGGAGGAGCAACACTGAGCTTTCTTGTAGGATTGGCCAGATTGGATCAATTTTGAAGCAGCTTAGTACATCAGTCGAGATTGGTGTCAAACCAAAGTTATCGGTTTTTAACTCAGTGTTTGTTCCAAATCTGGTCATGATACTAGGATTATGTCTGAGAGAATAAGATCGTGAATACAATCTGCTGAGATGAGATTTCTTCATACCATTGCGAGAATTATTCGCCGGAATTGGCTGAGAAACGCGATGATGCAGTTGAAATGCAATATTGAGCAGCTACATCGTGGGATGGAAAGGACTTTATTTCGTTGTTTAGAGCACGTGGTACGGATGTCGCCTTAATCACTATGCGTGCCTTAGATGGAATTTCATCAGGTAGGCAACCTCGGTGCAGACCCAGGCCTAGGTGTTTGAATGAAATCCATACACTCGTCTGGTTGCGCTTGGAAATAGCTCCTGGTGAGTTAGAGTCAATGGCGGAGGATCGAGCGACCTGGAGGTCGCTCAAGCGTGCATTACCCCCACAACGCTTTTGGTGCGACATGCGGATTAAAGAATATGGTGATGGTGATGATGACCCTTTGTAAAAGAATTTTCTGTGATAAAAGTCCGTAAAGCAAGTGATCACGTCAAACCAAATCCCACATACATATATATTATCTACATGCGCACCATTCACTTATATGACGAACTGGAACGGACCGATTTCGGATCCTACAGCGTCTTATTCTTTACTTATATCTTCGCCTATAGTTTTTGAAACCCAACAAATTTATCAAGTCTTTTAATTAAATTTTAGTGGCTTAATATTGCAAAGACTCTAAAAACAACTGCACTACTGTGGCTTTTGTTCGAACTCGTATTGAGGTTCCAAAGTTGGTGATTGTTCTCAACTTGGCGGGGTACCAACATCGATCCATGATATTTAACAGGTCAAGCTGGCAAACAGTCTTCTCGTGGCGTCGTCTAGATTGTCTTTAAAAAAATCGCTTAGAGGTGAAAAACGTATGCCGCGGCATTTGGGCAGGAGTTGGAACCTTGTCCTTAAGGTTCGGGAATTGCTTGTGGGGTTAACTCATCCACGTGTAACTATTTCAGAACTGATAACGACCTTCGGTAATGACCAACCGTGCTGGTGAAAGCCACGGAAAATAAAATAAGGACAACGATCTTCGGTTCTGCGCGTAGACTTTGAGGTCATTCAACAGAGAGTCACGCTTCATTCATTGCTTGCTCGTATTAAAGCCAAGGCAACTAAAGTAGGCTATATGCCATCATTAAGGAAGAAAGAAGACATAACATAAACGACTTGACCAGAACAATACCATTGGCAGCTACAAATTCGAGTCCTTGAAGGACTTCGTCTACCTTGGCTCCCACGTAAACAAAACCGTGAGGGCATTATCAGTGCTGAGATTGAATGCAGAATAACTTTTGCGAATCTGCTTATTTGGGATCAAGAGGAAATTCAATCTACAATCAATCTGTTACACACAATCTACTGTGTAACAGATTGATCGTTCCAATCCTGCAGAACCGTGAACTATCTCAAAATCTTAAGAGCACACGAAAAAGTCTTCTAGAGAGCAAAGCTCTGTGTTCAATCTTTGTCTCTGTAGTTTTTGATGCTAAACATTTAGCCACTTAATGTATAGCCTGAGGAGTTGTCAACTCCGAACCAGTGAGACAATGAATTAGATTACACCCAATGGTGCACACATTTGGACTATAATTCATCATTTCGTTTCGCATGCTTGCTTGCTTGCGCTTGCTTGAAGATCGAGCATACAATAGACAGATAACCTGGTGTCGCTTTTGTACCATGTAATTTTTTATAACTACATTTAGAATACACAGAGGCTGCCGATCATTGTTCTCAAAATTGCGTCCCTGCCACTTTAATAGCGGCTTTCTCATCACTTCCATTGCCCAGTTTTCAAAATTATGGTTGGCAATTATTCCAGGATAACTCACTCACTGTGTTCATTGTGTGGGACAGTGCCCCAAAATATGACTGAAGACAGCTTAAAATGCAAAACTACTGATGACTCAACAAACATACCCCATCAAATGAGAGCACCTCAATCAACAATCTCTTTCGCCTTCATATCAGCCAATTTTTAAGGGCTTACTCCAAATCACAGTGTTCCCTTCTGATAAACGCAGCCGACAATCATCCTTAACAAGCAATCTCACATCTCATTCCCATCGAAGGAATGCGGTTAGCTTCGGTAATTAGCCGGAGGTCCCATAGGAAACAACAGACACAATACAACGCCAACGAATGTGCTCCACATACCGACGAACCTATCCGATCGCCCCATCCGCGTTGTCGTCGGCTGGTCATTATCGTCTCTGAGCGTTCTGCCCGCACCCTGAGCCAACATCGATGACGATGACGGTGGCGGCGGACCGTACATATGTATCGAGTTTGTTAATTCATTTGTCGCCCGTCGGTGCTAGCCCCCCGGCGAACCGCAAAGTGTATGTATCTGGTGGTTTTATTGGAGGGAAACCTTTCGGGACTTAAATAGCAATTTGGTGTCATCGGTTAAAAGCCTGTCGTCGCCGCGCCGACTTTGATACATGATCACAAAAATCTTATAATTCCATCTGTTCTGCGGGCCGCCTTCTTCCCCACACACACACACACACGCACGCACGCGGTCACCCGCCACACAATCCGTGGATGCGCGTTGCGATCTCGCCCCGACTGATCCACTTCGTTTGCGCTCTCACTCGCTCCAATGAACGCTCCGAATAGGGGAACTAATCGAGCTTAAGATTTATACGACGATCATTACGAATGCACTCAAAAAGATATTCAGATACATTTGGAAAGAGCGAGGTATAACCGGAGATGGCGGTGGTGGCGGCGCGGCGCAGCAGGGAAGTGATCCTCGGTGCACGTCTCACGCTAGAAATCTGGATTTGATAGTGCTCCTTGAGGCGCTTTCTATCTCCACGCCGCAGCCGCTGTCGCCATAGCCCCGATCGTTGCGCAGCTGTAATGGACATCGATCTGATGCTGAGCGAGGCAGAGGTACTGGTATCTGGGCTTAGATGCAGATGATGCTGTAAGCGGTGGAGAATTTTGTGGGACGATCGCGGCGGCTTGTCGCTGGTGGAATCTTAAGTGGCGCCTCTTTTATGCGTCGCAGTGTGGGTGCGTATCTGGATGCGTTTTTCGGTATGGAATATGTGGTGCAGTCCCGCATGGGATTCGAATCAAATGTTGCCTGCTGATGGGGGTGATTCATTGGTGGCGCTGAAGTTTTTTTTTTGATTTGCCGACGGAGGGTCAAGTGTCCTGTGGAATGGTAATGGATGGTGGTTTTAATGTCAATAAGAACGGTCTTTTTTGATTGTTTCTTTTTGTTTTTGTGTTGGAGGTGGATGTGAAAGCAATGAATTCCCGGAATTTCTTAACTTTTGTAATGCGATGGTTTCTTGAGTGATATAACTTAAGGATTATATGCCGTCACATGTTTATTTGAACAAACAGAATTTTTTTTTGTTTTAACGGAATTGACTTGTTTAAACTAAGCGCACTATTTTTTTCTAAAAGGCAACTGATTGCCAGCAGATGGATTCTGCACTGCCAGCAGTGGAAGTCCCGGAAGCCACAAGTCTCCAATTTTTTCAACCAAAAATCTACGTACGTCGGTGCTCTAACCAAGAAATTAAGAAGTTTTAAGATCGCTTAAGGCCTATTACAAAAAGTTTCAAATGTTAGATACTTTTTTAGGACATAACACATCAACGCAATATACTTACTGACTTCCTCATCACGCCACCCTTTAAGGGTCTAAGTCTCAGCTATAGCTGCCTTCCATTCCTGACGCTGCTTCCAATTGTCAAAACCAAACTCTCTAGCGAGCGCGATCACTTGGTTTCTATGCCAGAGGTTCAGTCTTACTCTTCTTCTTGAACCTGGAGGCTGGTTTTCGAAGACCCTCTTACCTGAAGCCTTTTTGTCCATTTGCTCGATGTGACCGAACCGTTGTAATGGTTGTTTTCTTGTCTTCCAAACTGCATTCACCAAGAATCTGCTTTACTGTTGTGCTTACCGTCCAGCTCTCTGCTCCGTATGGGAGTACGGGTTGAATAAGCTTCTTGCAGAGTATTATCTTTAACGACGAACTCTATAGGCTTTACAGCGACATGCGCCTGGTCAAGCGTCTTCGGATACAACGCTTAAGATGGCTAGACCATGACGAGTATATGAACACCACTACTCCGGAAGGGAAAAGTCTTCGAATCTGAGCCATTAGGACAGAAAAGTTGCTGTATATGTTGACATATCGGTCGGCTCAAGCCTTGCCATTTTTTCGACAATTTTAGGCATGAATTTTGACGTAATTTTTTGACCAATTTTGAAAAATCTTTTCTGTACCTTACTTGTAACATACATTGACCGAAACTGTAACTTAAATCTATTGTGCTGCATTAGGCTTTTTTCCACGTTTGATGCGCACACAGGTGTTAGCTGCGTTTTGCTGACGTTATGCCTGCTAGTGCTAGAGCATTTAGTTTCCGCAGTATCGAACACATTTAACGCACTCGTGTAAACTAATATCGAATTTCTGTGCATCATGCATGATGAAAAAAATTTAATAGTATGTTAAATTTAAGCTTATAACGACCAAGGTCGTCAGTCCTCTTAAGATCGTTATATATAAATAAGATAACTGCCAAACACCATAACACCAAGTGTATGTAACTTTAGTGATATCTGATTCTATTCGTTAAAAAGATGTCCTTTAATGGGTTTTTATAAAATTGGCCATGTTTCCTGAAAGCAGACACCAGGGAATCCCATCAGTTCTTCATTGATTCAATATGCAGAGACTGCTATCCGGAATCGTATCTAACGAATTGAAGAGCAGTCATTCCACTATTAATTGGATTTCGTATCATTGTATATCAAAAAGTAAACTGAGTGGCACTAGAGCCTACAATTTATCAGTGCTTGGTGTCTTCAGAAAACAACTCGCACAGGATTTGCTCTAATTTTCTCAAGTAAGCCAATTGCTTACTCTAAACGACCAGTATTCAGAAGCTTTTCACTATCAACAATTACTCTTTGCATGGTGCCTTGAAAAAATCCGACTATGGGCTCCTTAGCACTTACCCACTACGTAATCGCGACCACAAATATAAGACGAAAAATAAGTCGGCAGTACTACGTAAAGACTACACTTAAAAAACTAAAAAACAAATATCAGGCGTGAGTTTATACGTTGTAGAAGTGAAAGTACTTTTGATCCAACAGTTGGAGCTCTGCGAGGAACAGCACAAAGATGAGAGAGTGTTCTAGGATGTATTGCGGTATAAAATTGGGTTAGAGTATGTTTTATTTATCTTTACGTCTTTACTTTGTCTCATCGGTGACTCACATGAACCTCTGAAATGCTATTGAGTTACCCAAGTGTTATTGTAAATCATTGCTCACATTGCGGCTTATTTAATTTTCCAAGTTCATGTGCAAGTTCTTGTCTTATTTCTTGTTCAAGTAAAAGTGGTCCCAGTGGCGTCGTGGGTAAGTGCGTCGACTCAGACGCCGAAGGTCCAATTTCGATTCCTGAACTGCGCTTTTTGGTCTATAATTTAACCATAAATCGTCTTGCAAACGAGCAACGCTTGCAAATTATTGAATTCTTTTATCAAAATGCGTGCTCCGTTACTCGTAAAAATGTTCATCGCGCGCTTCTTCCATTTTATGGTCAGGTCATTTTTGGCTCAATGGGTACGTAAAGAAACAGAATTGTTGATTTTGGAGTGAATATCAGCCAGAAGCATTGCAAAAGCGGTTTATGGGCTGGTGGCATCGATGGATCGTACTTCTTCAAAGATGGTGCGAATCGTAACGTAACTATTAGTGGTGAGCACTACCGTGAGATGATACCACATACCACACAGCACGCTCAACAATGGACTTATTGAGAGGCGAGTTCGGTTCGGCAGCCTAGATCGTGTGATTTAACGCCGTTAGACTATTGTTTGTGGGGCTATGTTAAAGCTCATGTCTATAGAGACAAGCCCGCTTCAAATGACGCATTGGAAGACAACATTGAAGCATTTATTCGTTGGAAAGAGTTAACCAAAATTGGACTAAGCGGATGGACCATTTGAGGCGTAGTCAAGGTCAACATTTTCATAAAATAATCTTCAAACATTAAATTATATGGACCGTACTATCGATTCAAATAAAGATTTCATGCATTTTTTGGAATTTTATGTGTTTTTTTTTTAAACTATCCTATAGCTTTTTAAACATCACCCTTTACAAATCCTCTTCAAATATTTGCGCAAGTCCTTGTAGACGACATTGCCGAAACCCTTGTTCGAGTTCTTGTGTAGATCCTTTCCCAAAATCTTGCCCAACTCCTTATCCCTGTCGTATTCCTTATAAAATTCCTTGTCCAAGTAAATGTCCACATCTTTGTCTAGTTCCTTGGTCAAGTCAGTGCTTGCTGTTTTGTCCAAGTTCTTGTCCACATAGTTTATATCAACTCCCAGCATGTCGGGCCTATCTCCCTGTTCCTAAGATGCCATTGTGAGCGTTCAGAAATTGTTGCTTTAGTTAGTTATAGCAGCTTCTTGAGCAGTTGTACCAGTACTGTTTCAGGGGGGAAGACTCGCGCCTTTTCATGGGGTAGATGTGTTGGAAAGTGAAACTGAATCTTTCAAAAAATAACTTTAAATCAAGGTCCGTTAGAAGTCTCATCGCATCGAAATAAGCAAGGCAGATTTGTGGCGATAGGTCTGCGTTCGGTGCATAAATTCTGATTGAATGCTTTGTACACCTAATCTGGGTCATCCCCCTTTCACGTGCAATGTACTTACGTAGAGGAACCTGCGGATGAAGATAATGGGGTTGGATGGAAATTTCTTTAAGTTCTGTAAAGTGCATTTTTTGTATACCGTTATTCTATTCTGTTCAAAACTGCGTTTTCAAAAGTTTGTTTTCATTAACGTTTAACGATTTTTGGCCCATGGCGGCTTAACTTTTGGAACTAGAAAAAAAGAAACAATTTCAACTGAAAGTTCACCTCAAACACTACATTTGTAGTTTTTGTACAGATTTGTAGTTACATCGACGTAGAGGGATTTTTTAAGGTTGGTACCCAACAAACAGTGCTCAGCTTCTTTAGCAAGCTCTTGTGTTGTTCATGAAATTATTTTCTCGAAAGTGGACGGATCTACAGTTTAATACCGGCTCCGGAAATATTTAACAAACTGGGTCAGTTTTCGCCCTGAATGTGAGCGAGAGCTAAAGTAAGGTGAAACCTTGAACAAATTGAGATTAACGAAACTTCAGTCCAAATATTGCACATAGGCCTCCGTCACAAAAGTCATATCACAACACCGCACCACATGCGCACTCACAGAGAATTTAATCTGCATCTCGACTAGTTGTAAAAGACTTTCAAACATGCCTCATTCCTTCCCCAAAGCGTCGATGTTCGAGCTACACCATCGTCTGCAAACTTTTGAAGATATTATTCGTCTCCATCATCAGCAATCCCAATACGACGTCTCTTCGTTCAGCGCGTACGTCGTTAATTCGTAAATTTGCAAATCACAACAACGTGATATTGGTTACCCGCTTAAGATAGAGAAGATGATATCGATAGCCGCAGTGCTACCAGAAACGTATACCTCATGTCTTGGGGTGGAATTTGGCACTCATTTGAGAGTGGCAATAAAATTAGGGCACACCTGCCAGCGGAAATCATTGGCATTAAGTTGGTTTTAAAAATTACCAATTTGATTGGAAGAGAAATGATCGGGAAAATTTGATAGCCTCACGGCTATTAAAATTTTAGAGCTGCCAAATTCTTATCTCGAAATCGTTTAGCGAGCATCCACATTTTTTTGTGCCATTTTCAGATCCGATTTGACACGCGCACAGAAAGCACATCTGTTGAGCTTAATTTATTGCATTTTTATTTCTCTTTGCTAAGATAGAAACGAGTGCTTTATGGGGGTATGCTGCAGGCAGTAAATTATTGACAGGGTGCGCTAAATAAAAGTTTTCTTTAAGAAATGCAAGGAAATTAATAAAATTTTAACCATTTAAATGATGGTTTCCAGCTGATTGATTGGATATCAGCCTTAAGTACTTGAAATGTTTGTGGATTCTTGGCCAAACTTCGGTCCTTCACGGTTTCTTACAAAAGAAAAAATGCATATGTTTAGCAAAACACCCCTCTGGTGGCTGGTGCACAGAAAAATTAGTTTCATACATAATTGCCCAGAGATGTCATTTTTTATACCGTTTTTGTTTTATTTAAAAAAAAGTTGCGCCCTTACTGGAGAACTCTGTACTAACTGTTACCTTTAACATTCGATACTAAAAGATGCAGTGTACTTAAGTCATCTATTAAAAAATAATTATGTTTATACTTTTATATAATCATAATCAACATTTTTGCAAAGCTTTTCATAAACAATTGGTACTCTTTGAGTGCTGCTAGCAACTCGAAAGATGTGGTGCCGTGAAAAATTGCAATGTGTTCCGTCCGGGAATCGAACCTAGACCTACAGTGTGTGGGTCGACGCGCTTTCCCACTCCGCCACGGAGTGATAAATTGTGAAGCTCTAAATTGCGAAGACGTGTCTAGAGTAAAAAAAATTACTTAACCAGACCTCAAACAGTATTGCTGGCTTCTTGTCCCTATTTCACCGATGAACAGCGGTAATAAAATGAAGTTGAGACCAAAACAGAGTACCTATTAGATAGAAAATTAAGAAAATGTTAAACCAATGAAACATTTCCCCTTAAAATGAAGCTGATACCTAAAAAACAATTTTTCTGGTCAAACAACTTTTTCCCCCTCACCGTGTATCACAAATTTCAATGTTCCAATTGTATCATGAAACAAATCAAACCGCAAAAAAAACAAATCCTTACAATTTTTTTCCCCTTTTCATTAGCAAAAATATACAAAACAAAATAAAGAATCATGAAAATGTCATACTACAAAAGACATATACTACATATATATTGTACACTATTCAAAAAACGTATTTTTAACAAATCACACAAATTACCACCTAGATGAATGTCCTTTCGAACTAATCACTGCATACACCCTCAATCGATTTATTTTGTCCCATTCATCTTGAAGAATAGTTTTAAGTTCGGATTTGACCCCAAAATCGTGCTTAGAATTTGGCGCTCGAGACAATCCCACAGACACATTGTGGTCGCCGTGGCGTAGTGGTAAGTGCGTCGAGCGCCACGCAGAAAGTCTAGGTTCGATTCCCGGACGAACCTAGGTTCGATTCCCGGCTAGGCCCTGGTCCCTTATGGGCTGTATTGCCAGTCAATAATTATTATTATTTTAAACACATTGTACAACGATTTTTTATTTCAACCAAGGAAGTATGTTTTGGGTCATTTTCATGTTCGGATATGACTGAACTGTCCAAGCCTAATTTCTGCGCTCTCTGGTGAAGATTGCTTTTGAGAATATTAAGGTAGCTTTATCGGCTCATCGTAGTCTCAATGAACACCAAATTGACAACACCAGATGCATCACTTTCAACCCATAACTGATCCACCACCATGCCTTACAGTGCCAGCCAAAGCTTTGCGTCCATTTGAACCATGCAAATTTTACTATAGTCTACTTTCCACTTCCTTATGCGTGTGATTTTTGGCAAATTTTCTTGTGTGTCGGGGGCTCTTTTTAACAGCATTGAGCAAGGGATTACACTCCTTATCTCCCTCTTCGCCTATCTTTGCTTGCAATATTAGAGCGCTTAGTCGGGTCGAAAAAAAACTTAGGTCCCTTCTGCTCGTGAGAGAACAGTAGCACGGACAACACGAGTAGTTGTTGTAGAAGCTAGGCCCTGGTCTCTAGTGGAGTGTAGTGTCACGCAATTATTATTATTATTATTTTTACTTACCTATTAAAAACATAACAAATTGTAACATGGTTGGGAGATGCGACGGTGCTGGGTGAACTCAATATTGATCAGCGACTTCTTCTAACGGAAAGAGCTATGCTTCGTTGGTTTGGCCACATGGTACGGATGTTCTCTTCATCACGACTTCCGAGGCGTTCCTTAGATGCGATTTTAGCAGGTAGGCGACCGATTGTGATGGACGAGCCCAAATCGCTAATACCTTCTTTGAAGTAAGCTATCGTCCTATGTAATGCTAATGCAATTGGCAATGCGAAAATTTTGTCCTCATTTAAATTCTATTACATTTCTGCAGCAACACAAGGCTGTAGTCTTCTACATCCATTCTTCTTGAAAACTAAGTTTTTTCCTTATTTCGCTATGAGGAATTAGGTAAAAAAGCAGCTCGCTGCTATTGATTATAATTTTTTAATTTTTTGAACAGCAAAGACCAAAGGTTCAATAATCTTCTGCTTCTTTTAATGGTTTCACAGTCCGGGGTGGACCTGGACCTCAACCAATATGGCTCTGCAGCTAACACGATCCCTCACCAGCTGCCTCCAGTTGCACATTCCAAATTAATTGAAGTCCATCTCAAACTATGCCGTCCTCTTTTGCGTCGTCCCAGTGGTTCGGATTCAAAGTATTTCCGGACCAGAGCAGTGGTGTCTTTACGCTCTTCATGACCTAGCCACCTTAAGCATTGTATCTGAAGACGCTTGGCCAGAAGCATACCGCCGTATAGTCCATTGATTTCGTCATTCAATCATCTCCTTCAGATGACATCAACGCAAACAGAAGCAAAAAAACGTTTCTCTCGAAAAGACTAAGGGCCTTCTCATCCACTTTAAGTAACATCCAGGTTTCGGCGCCGTAAAATAGGACTGTAATGATAAAGCTATTGTACAAAGCCAGTATAGTCCTTCGAGAAGGGACTCTATTGCTCAATTGCCTTTTGAGCCCAAAAAAGTAGCGATTGGCAAGAGTGATTCTGTGTTTGATTTCGGCACTGATGCTGTTGTCCCTTATTACCGCGGAGCCGAAGTAGACGAAGTCCTTGAATACCTCGAAGGTTCTCCTACCTAGTGTGAGGCTCTGTTCAATACGTCCATGTTGTGTGGCTGTCCTTGTTGAGCGTATACTTCTTGTTACCCTCATTTACCACCACCCATCCACCCATATTAGCCGCTTTCGCTTTAATGTCAGCTTACGCCACATTAAACGAACACAGCGAGCTTTCGTCCAATCACTGACTTTAAGAAGATCGCCTCTTGTTTTGACTTGTGAGTTACTCATAACCTTCTGAAGAATGATGTTGTTCAACAACCACAGAGAAAATAAATTGTCTCAATTTATATATACAATTGCACACTTTATTGACAAACAGCTTAGAGTTCTCTTGACAATTAAACACTGAATACAAAAAAATACTAAAGTACTTAAATTCACTGGAGTTATCTATAAATACACGCAACAAATTCATTTTAAACTTTGGCGCTAAGAATTGCTTTAAAAATAAACCCTCTAATGACACATGCTGACACTTCTCCTGTTTGTTGTCGGAATCATGAATCTCCGCCGACTAACCTACAGGACCCAAATCCGTCCTTGGAAAGTAAAGCCTACCTTAAGTTGATTTCTTACAAAAAAACAAAAAGTGCTGACACAAATTGCTGTTACTGCGTTTGGTTGAACTAATATTAATTTTTGGTTTTCTGAAACGGAGCCCGACCGGTATCTGCATCATTCAGTTATTCGAGGACCTCTCTGGGATGCCAGTGCTGGTGATGACGCTGGTTGTAATCTCGCCATTGACCGATCGGCCGCCATCTATTGGTGGAACGCTGAAAAAGTGTAGATTATCGATTTTGATTGCTGCCATCTCAGGGTGGAAGCGTGCGTTTACTTACGTCTGTGTGATCTGCCGGTTAAGTGTGCTGGAATTGGGCAAGTGTGGCGATTGACTTTGTGACGGTGGCTCACAGCAGTTGTATTGCGTTGAATATTTTTCACTTTCTGACGTTGGTACGTCCGACGTGAGGTGATGGCGCGACACATTGATTGCATCGAGATGATTGATACTGATGCGATTAGTGCCGTTGCTGTTGGCTGCTGACATGTCATGCAGCTCATGGGTTTGGACCATTTGAAGACCGATTGGTTGAACCTGTGATGGATAGACGTGGGTTACTGGAAAACCTGTAAATATAAGATAATTTCAAATTAATATGATTCTTAGTTAGTGCTGTCTGTTATAAACTTAACCAAACCACATGGAAGCAGTCCTATTCGGATATAAGGGTAATACAGGTATTTAAAACATAACAGCTTAGAAAGCTGTAAACATAAGTCGAAGATGATATCCTTCTGGCTGCGCAAATTGCCCAAGGGTCAAGGAATTTGTAGAACTGCCTTGTCCTTTCTGAGTTATGAATAAATTGTATAACATTTGTTCTGAAGATTAATTGCACACATTCTGCAGTGTCAGGGCGAAAGGAAGGATTTGCGATTGTATAATTAATCACCCCTGGTCAAGATTGGAATAGATAACCAGCATCCACCAATCCCTACTTGACTCCCTCTATGGCGGAAGGAGGAAACGCTTATAGTGACAGTTGTGACAATGAACGCTGGACCCAGGACTTGCCTGTTCCATTCCGTTAGGAATATTGCGATGCAAAAGATGCACCTTACACTGGTCGGCCAGACATCAATCGAACGACGACGACGAACGACGAACGAGAATATTCAGTGCAAACTGTGATCAGGCTAGTGACCGATCACAGACGAGTATGATCGGATACACTACACTAGTTAACGTGAGAAACACACTTAGCAAAGTGCAGACAGAATCTGCATTACAGAGCCTATGAGAAGCAGTCCGACAGCTGCCCTAGAGATGGAGATGACTCTCCTGCACCTCGTAGTGCATAACATCGAAACTGAAGCACTTGTAAAAAAACTCCCATTACTGGTCATCCCAAAAGGTGAAAAGATCCGGACCTCCCAGAAAAACTTCGTCTATAAACCCAGCACTATAAGCGAGTGGAGTAATGAATACTCAATAAACAAGCAGTTTGATAAAATGGTACGCGAACTACTCAAGAACGGATGAACAAACTGGGCCGGAGTATTTGGATCAAGAGTAAAATACTACTTATGTCAGATAGTCGCGCATCCATCATGACCCTAAATCCAAGTTTGTGTGAGCTAAGCAGGAACGAGGGAGGAAAACTGTGCTGCATACCTGGTCACAAATGGATAGTTGCCAATGAGATGTCATCAGAAGAGCGACATCAGAACATTTAATTGGTCCTAAACCATTCTCTACTGAAGGAGATCACAACCCTAAAGAAAAATTCAGGAGAATAAAAAAACAACTTGCATACGGCCAGAAATATGGAACAATACTCCAGCACTGAGACATATAAAAAGACTCGTAGTTCAATATAACCAAAGAATATTCAAAGCAGGCATTAAATTGAGCAAGAATAGCCTTCGTATTTTGACGGGCTTCTTAACGGACCGATGCAGACTAAAGTAGCACACGAGGATCTGATGTATGTGTCTGCAGATCCCGTGGAGACTCGGAAGAGATTCCAACGCACACTCAAGAACCTGTAAGGGACTTGCCTATAAACTTCAGAAATGCCTCACTTTACTGACAAATGGAAAATGGCAACTACTAGAACCGTCCCTCATTCTCAGATTCTTAAAAGAAACCGATCTAGAAGGTTTTCCGTATTCTTCCTATTTACCGTAAGAGACAAAAACTCTCAATTAACACTGGGAAGGATTAAAAATACATGCAGGGAGCTCGAAATGCAAAGAGTACGAAAAGTAAGTACCATAGATCAGATGGTTGCGGTGCACTATACCCTTGCTAACAACTTAGCATAACATGGTGGGATTGAAAGGAAACTGTGCATTACGAGCTGCTGGAACTTGACCAAACGGTTAATTCCATCCTCTGCTGTACAAAACTCGAATGTTTGGATGAAGCTATCAAATAATCATAATTGAGTGGCACTACAGCCCATAAGGTAACAGGACCTAGCTTCTGCATCAACTGCTCGTATTGTGCGTACTTCTGATCTCCCACGAGTAGAAGGGACTTACAGTTTTTTGCCGACTTCGAACGGCAAGATTGCAGAAGCTTTTCATAAACAATTGATACTCTTTGAGTGTTGTCAGCAACTTGAAAGAGGCGCTGCCGTTTTCAGTACGAGAATCGAACCTGAACCTCCGATGTGCGAGCCGATGTTCCACAGACTTTACTTGAAGCTATCAAGTAAAGCGACTAGAAGTGGACATCATGACAATGCTAGGTCACACTCATTTTTAATAACCCGGGGTCAATTGAAAGAGCTTGGTTGGGAATTGCTTTGGAACTTCTTTATGGTAAAAATGTTGTTGATTGAAAAGACGCTGAATATAGCTTGGCCAAGTTTTTCGCCGATGGAAGCATATGAAGCTACCCGCAAAATAACAAAAGATCAGAGATAAAAATAGCAAACGCATTCTTGATTGAGATTTATTTTGAATAAAGAAGGTTTTGTAATGTACCAAGAGGCCGGGTATATCCAGGGTTGACCATCTTGTGTTTTTCTTAAGTCATAGCTTATTTTGAAATCGACAGCTCACTTTACACTTGAACAAAGTGTAAAAATATTAAAAACTTATTTTCAAACTTATTACTGACTTGGCGATGTTAAATGTTTGTCTAGAAGATGAGATTTGATCCCGTTTTTTGCCGAAGCCATGAAGGTCTGATCTTATACCTTTCGAGTTGGCCACATAATCTTCTTTTTACTTCCTAATGAGGCCAAAGCAAATGGAAAAACATAATTTAGTTCTTTTGATTGAATTTTTATATTGAAACTTATTTTATTATTTGAAGCTCGTTGGTTTTTTTTGTCAATTAAATAAAGGGTGGTCCAACCATAATACTTGATGTTCATTTCCAGTCACACCTTAACGTCAAAATGTTTTCCCAATTTCATCTGACAATTCATTATTTCAGTGTCTAACGAAAGGAACAATGGAGAGGTACACATTTGAACAGCGTAGAAAAATGGGGGTTGAAAAAAATGCAATTGGCGCACTTCGTGTTTTTTCTATAGAATAGAAAACCAGATCTGTAGGAACTGTGAAAACACCCTGGCCCAGTTAGTTCTGCGGAAAACATTGCTGTTAATAACGATAATGTGACAGGAGAGCCATAGCCGGGGGAAATCGTGGTTTGTCTGATCCACAAGAAAGGAGACCCCTTCGACTGCGCCAACTATCGAGTCTCCTTAACATCGCGTACAAGATCCTCTCTACCGCCTGAAACCGTTCGTCAACAACCTGATAGGTTCTGATCAGTGTGGTTTCATTCCAGGAAAGTCAATCATCGACCCAATCTTCGCACTATGACAAATCCTGGAAAAGACCCAAGAAATGCAAATCGAAACGCACCACCAATTCGTCGGTTTTAAAGCCGCATATGACAGTGTGCATAGAGACGAGCTATACAGTGCCATGTCTAGTTTTGGCATTCCTGCAAAACTCGTCAGATTGTGTAGAATGGCAATGGAGAATTCTCGCTGCTACGACAAGGTCGGGAAGGAACTCTCCGAGACCTTCAATGTCAAAAAAGGTTTTAGACAAGGCGACGCACTGTTATGTGACTACCTTAACATTATCCTTGAGATCGTGCATAGCTTACAAATCAACACCAGAGGCACGATCTTCCAAAAGTCCGTTTAACTGCTGGCTTATGCCGACTGCATTGACACGATTGGACGAACCCAGCGGGCTGGGAATTCTCGATTGCCACTCTTTCCAAACTTTGGGCTCAAGATGTAATTGAGTCCTCTCTCAAAGGACTAGACTGACTTTGTACAACATTGATCATCCCAGTCCTCTTTTACGGCGCAGAAACTTGGACGCTACTAAAAGCGGATGAGGAATCCCTCAGTCTTTTTGAGAGAAAAGTTCTGCGAGCGATTTTTAGTCCTGTTTGCGTTGATGGCGTCTGGAGGAAAAGATTCACCGACGAACTCTATAGGCTGTACGGCGGCATGCGCCTAGTCAAGCGTCTTTGGATACAACTCTTAAGATGAATAGGCCATATAGAGCGTATGGAGACCTTTGCTCGGGCACGACGGTATAGGTTGAAGACGGTATAGGTTGAAATGGCGCACACAAGTGGAGGAGGACCGTGTAAGCTGGAGAGGCATGTTGTTTGAGTCTCAAGTCCACCCCGGACTGTAATAGAAGAAGAAGGCAGAAGAGCCAACAACCAAGCCAAGTAGTTACTTGATAGGATATATGTTAAAGCTGGACAACATGTACTTCCAAACGGATGGTGTCACAGTCAGCGAAATTAATCTTTTGCTCATGATGTGCCACGGCAGTGTTATTTTACGTCGTGGCGTCGATGTTAGTTAACTGCCACGATCATCTGATTTAACGCCGTTTTGCATATTTCTTTGAAGATCTTTGAAAGAAACAATGTACATCAATAAGCCAAGAATATTTCAAGACATAAAGAACGAATTAATTGGGCACAGTAACGGTATTGAAACTTTGTTATGTCTCAGAGTCATAAAACGTATAGACCAATTGGTAGACACGGCCACGAAGCCGTGAGAATTGAGAAGGAACGACATTTTAAGGTGGTTTCAGGACCGAATTTCAGAGTAGGAAAGCAACAACTAAATACATTTGAAGGATGTGAATGCAGAAGAGAATCAGAATTCATTGTGACATAGTAAAAGATAACCTCAAAAGCACTGCTAGCCCACTAGAAGTTATAGGTTCGAAAATTACCTCAACATAACTACTGTTCGTAGCTAAGGACAGCTTACGAGGAGTATATGGTGACATATTTTGAATGACTTTCAGGTCCGCCCACTGAAGACAAATGAGAAACTGATATCGTTAAAATTCCTGAATCACTCCTAATCACCTAAATCGCAATTCCCGCAGATTCCCGACCACAAGTTGGTACTGCGAATGAGTCGTCTTAAAATGGCGTTGCTGCACCAAAAGATGCACTCAAATCCATTCAAGGGAAAAAAACAAAAACAAATGACATATAAAAGTTCTCACTCACTTGGCAGCGCGTTCCTCATCGGAGCACCATTCGCCAGCTTCGGTTTGCGCTTCCTCTTCTGGATGCCTTCCTTTTTCATTGCCAGCGGCCGGTTCATGTTGTGCAACTTGAAGTACAGTCCGCATGCATTGCAAACCGGTTGACTCTCATTGTTGCGCCGCCACAACGTGGTCGAGGTGGTCTGGCAATTTGCGCAGCTCACTCCACTCCTGCGGTTACTGTTGGCGGTGGACGCCTTCGGTTTGGCCTGGCGCGGCTGCATTCGCTGCACATGAGCCATGCGGGTCGTTGAGCAGGCCACGCAAATGTACTCGTTCTCCTTCCTCAGCATTAGATTGCCACAGTACTGACACTTTAGGTCGTTTCCGGTCGGGTCGAAGCTGGTCGCGCTGGTGGTTCCTCCGCTGGGCGTCACCCAGGCGCCAGTATTGGTTGAGCCGTAGTCGTCGGCTATCACCTGATTGTAGGCGTTCTTGAATTAGACACTTGAGAATACTTAACCAACGGGAATAGGGGTGATGGCAGGATACTTACAATTCCAGGGAATTCCATGGGAGCTGACCAGTATGTGTCGGACACTGAGGGACTCTCGTAGACTATCGGGTACTGGCTGGTGGTGCGCATAGAGTTCAGCGTTGGATCAGTCTTGTAGAGGAGCGGGTTGGAATTGGTCATGTTGTAGGTCTGCGTGAGGCTGTACGGACCATTCTGGCTGTAGTTGCTCGAGACGGAGTATTCGGTGCCGGAGCTAGTCAGGCTGCCGGCAGCAGGTCCCAAATTGGTGAAGGTCTTACCCTCATAGTGTGCGTCCACAACAGTGGCGCCGTTAAGCGTGTTCGGATCATAGCAAATGATCTGAGCCTGATCGCCATTCTCGATGGTTGCAGTGAAGCGCTCGTCTTCGTACGCACGCAGCGTGTTGTGGTGGGCGCTGGCATTGTGATGATTTTGGAGCGCTGCGGCCGACACAACGGTTGCCTCAGTAAAAACGGTCGTTGCACCGCTCACCGGCTGATCTTGTTGCTGCTGCAATTGTTGCTGTTGCTCTTTGTCCAGTGACTCGATTTTGATTGTCGGATTCTCACACGGGACCAGTGTGGTTGCCCCAGCGTTGGTCTCATAGGTGTAGACGGTGGTGGTCTCGTCGTT
This sequence comes from Eristalinus sepulchralis, assembly GCA_944738645.1. NCBI lineage: Eukaryota > Metazoa > Arthropoda > Insecta > Diptera > Syrphidae > Eristalinus > Eristalinus sepulchralis. The sequence goes on from OX122882.1 coordinate 71,042,798, forward strand.
TCGCGGTGTCATCCGGACGAAGTCTGACGGCGAATGCTGAAGACTGTTGTAATCCGAGTCGGCGTCGGTTTCTCGTACCGTATCGTTGACTTCTCTGTGGAAAATGTAATCAATGAGTGGATTTATTTTGACACTTGGTTGCATTTAACGGATCTAAGGTTTCTTTGACAGCTGCCAGTGAGATTTGACAAGAATCGAGTCGGTCGAAAGAGATTTTGAAGCGAAATTGTGAAAGTGGAGTTTTCTGAAATGTCACAATCGCATTTTCTGAACGTCAAAATGACACTATTTCTTGCAATAATTTAAAGGATCGTTAGGGATGTGACATTGCAAATGGTTGAAAGTAACTGCTGACTTTTTAAGGTTATTGAGGTTAGAGTGACGTTTCATAAAACACTTAAATTGGCGTCAATATTACATACTCGACTTGCCGACAATTTAACGGTTTGCCACAAGATTGATTGACATTTTTTTTGGTTATCTACTTTTATCGATGTGAGAGGTGACAGGGTGAGGCCGATAATTTTTTTATTTCGTCATTCACTTAAACGTCACTTGAAGTGGTCCATCCCTCTCCACTTTTCCTTCTTAATTCAAAAGAAAACTACTCAATTTCAGCACGAACTAACACTCACACCAGTTGACATGATATATCAAATTGAAGATCCTGTCTCTCGGACAGCTGTCAAATATACACAGTTATGGTAAATGTCATCACTGACATTTGGATAGCCACTAATGGAATGCACCACACGATGTCACGGTAAACTGTCAACCAATATAGAAACTGTCACATCGCACCGCGCACGCTCCTTATCTCACCCAGAGTTAATTCAATTTAAATAAACGTCAACTCACCTCAAGGTTCCGGCTGTTGTTAGTATGCGCCGTTGTTGGGTTCTTATTGGCACTGACGGCGAATCAATTTGTCCGCCACGCAAAAGTCTCACATTCAAGGCGTTCTCCTTCCGCTGTTGTTCCTGCTGCAGTTGCTGTTGCTGCTGCTGTTGCTGCTGCTGCTGTTGTTGTTGTTGTTGTTGCAAGTGCTGCTGTTGCTGTTGTTCTTGTTGATGTTGTTCCTCAATGGTCGGGGTACGGGCCTGTACTTGTTCGCTACTAGGTTCCGTTTTAATCTCAGTTATGAGCTCTATAGGCTTCTGTTGCTGTTGTTGTTGCTGATGTTGTTGTTGCTGACCTTCCATCTGCAAAAGTTAAACACTGAATGAGACTGAAAATCACAATCCGTCGCCAACTAGGGTGTGCTGACACATCGACTACGAACGACGACGTCAAGCACCTGCCCGTGACACTTTATGACGATGCGTCACAAGCTTGCGGCGACCTAGGCTCTGCAATGACACGAAATTTTGTGATCGGGTTTTCATGTTTGACAGAGAATAACTCATCGGAGGTGGCAGCGGCGGCGGCGTGGCGGGTGTGCTTGTGTCGCCAAAAAGTCAACACTCACGCTCGCAATCGGTAGAGCAGAGGGCTTGTGCGATGGTACAAGAAACATCATCGAATGAACTTGTTTGCCGGCGAATGAGTCTTCTTTTCGAGCACCATCATCGGCGCACCGAGAAGGACGTAAATCGGAAACAAGTGTTCAAATAGAGAATCGGTACCGACCAATATTGACTTTACAGCGTGTTGTCGTGTGGCGGTATCGGCGGCGTGTCTCTGTGGCCAACACCTTTGGCTGTTTACGGTGTGCGCACCACGCTCACCTTTTGTCGGACGACGGCAATAATTCAGAATTCAGTTCATCTGTGGGCTAGGGAGAGGACGTCTTAATTTGTTTTGTGTGTCAAACGGAAATCAGTGTCAAGTCGGATGTTTGATTGGAAGTGGTGGGTGTCATTAGCACCGCGGAGACCACAGAAATTGTGAAACAACACAATGGGGTCATGAAATGTTACTCAAAGATGGGTTTCTACAATTTGTCGATGCATTGCAGACAATGTTCTTTTAGTTTGTCGCTTTTTTTTATTTGTGTGACATCTTTTGAATGCAGCCGCTAGGTACACAAGAAGAGTTTTAGGTTCATTTTAGATATAAATTAATCAGACCAGAAAGAACAGAAGAGGCTTAAAAGTCAACAATTCTTTACATTATGACTGCAAACATAATACAATTTTGTGACATTTTTTTCACCCCTCTGGGTAGGTACGATGGGGTGACTTTATTCAGAAGCCCATTTAACAACCATTGTCTCAATGGATCTGGATAATGGAGCGAACCAGATGTCCGGATGTTTTCGTCTGTGACGTGATAAGGCTGAATAAGCATACGGGGTAAAGGATGCTTCCTCTTCATTCCACAATTATGTAACAAAGCAGTTTCGAAGTCTGACAGCATGATTGCCAATGACGCAAAGCACACGTTTTGTCCCCGTAACCAAACGAATTTACAATCTGCTCTTTGCATCTATAATCCAAGAGTGCTTCGGATTTACATTGATCCAGACTTTTTTCTTGGATTTGCAGGTTGTCCATCTACTGTTGATCTTGTGGATCACGTTCAGATGGATACAAGCATAACAAACAATACAAGCATTCGTCGTTAAATGTCTCTCGCATCTCAAATGAACATCTTTACGAGAAAACTGCTCCTCAACACCCTATTTCGACAATAGAGCCTGATATCAGACTCTTTTCATGCACTAAATGAAGATTGAGCTGCTTTGGCCTTAGTCATTTCATCTGCTAAAAACTCACAGCAGTGATCTGGACATCGGAGTAACAGACCTTTCTTCAGTGCTTTCGAGTCCATCTCGTTGCCTATAATGTCGCTTGCCTTGGGGCCATCCTTATACATAGATGTCGATGACTCCCACGTCCGATTGGAATTTGGAATCAAAAAGTGACATTTTGATCCTGATTCACATAGATGTCGATGACTCCCACGTCCGATTGGAATTTGGAATCAAAAAGTGACATTTTGATCCTGATTCACAAAGGCTGCAACATGGTCTTTATTTTTATCCACGAAATAAACTTTACAGAGGAGTGTCGAATGTTAATAAGACTCAGACTATTTTGGCCTGGGGATATTAAACGAGAGGAAATGATTGCGATAAACATGTTTAAAGCAGGTTTAGTTAACGATAACATCAAAAGCATCCATTGATGTAGTCTTGAGACCTGTAACATTTAGTGACCGTCCGAATAAGTGCATCGACTCACAGGTCAGAAGTCCTAGACGCGTGACTGGTCTAAAGGTTTGTCTTGATGTTGTTTATGGTCCCGCATCTTCAGAGTTGTTGGCTTCACCCAAAGAGTTACTGATTGTAAAGGGTGTCCCAACAAGAACGCAAGATTTAAATTTGGCGCCATTCGAATTGTCATTGTTTGACATTTTAACAATTATTATTGCTTGTTAGTAGAAGGTATAAGATTAATAAAAATGGAGCGCTACACGAATGAACAAAGCATCCTCATTATGAAATTGTTTTACCAAAATGGTGAAAGTTTTGCGGTTGCAGTTCGCAAATTGCGATCAATTTGGGGTTACAATAATGCTCCAAAAGAGTCAACTGTAAAATGATTAATGGGAAAATTTGCTGAAACTGGGTCTGTAACTGATGTAAAGATAACAACGCGCCTTCGACCAGGTCCATCGACCAAAAATATCCACCTCAATTCGACACCGAGCTCAGCAAATTGGTGTTTCCAAATCCACTATGCAGCGAATTTTGACGAAAGATTTGCATCTTCATGCATACAAAGTTCAATTGACTCAGGAACAATTGGAGAGACAACATGAATATGCTGATTTTGCCGATAAAATCATCTTTAGTGGCGAGCCCATTTCCATCTTGATGGCTTCGTCAATAGGCAGAACAATCGCATTTGGGGCGAGGAAAATCCTCGAGTGATTCACGAGAAGCAAATGCTTCCTCAACGCATCACTGTGTGGTGTGGATTTTGGGCTGGAGGAATCATTGAACCTTTTTTTATGAAATTGAGTCAGGTCAAGCGCAAGCAGTCAATGATGTTCGGTATTGTGAAATGATAACCAATTTTTTCGTGCCTAGAATTAAAGAAATGAATGTGGAGGGGATGTGGTTTTAACAAGACGGCGCCACATCTCATACTGCCAGAGAAACAATTCAATTGCTGCATCAGTCATTTCCCGGTCGTGTTATTTCGCGTTTTTGAGATCAGAATTGGCCGCCTAGACCGTGCGATCTAACACCATTGGACTTTTTTCTTTGGGGTTTTTTGAAGTCGATGGTTTATGCAAAGAATCCGAAGACGACTCACGCCTTAAAAGAGGAAATTGGACGCATTAATGAAATACCGCATTTATGCAAAACGGTCATTAAAAATTAAATAAAAGATCGCGTATGTGCCAGCAAAACCGCAGCGGCCTATATGTTAACCTCATCCTGTCTACTTTACGATATAAAAAAGAATTTACGATTTTTTTTTTAAATCTGCGTTTTACTTAAAATTTAAATCTTGCGTTCTTGTTGGCACACTCTTTACATGAAATACTTTTTAAATGTTGCCCTTCAAAGTCGGCAATATGAGGCAAACTATGGGGCACTTTTCGTATCGGAAATGCTTCGTCTATGGTGTTACAAATGGGCAAAGGAGGTTGCACAGAGGCGATTTAATGCTTCTCTTTGGAAAGTATAGACCCAGCATTTTGCATTCTTTGTATATTTCTACTTATTTCTCAAAATTAAGCGATATTTTTCAGATACAGCAAACGCAATATTAGCCATATCAGCAGTCACCATACAAGCAGTTCATTGAACACCAAGTTTTGAAGAGAGGTGTACCTCTGTTGCGGTGTATATCTGTTGACAGGACAACATTACAAGGTAACGAAAAAACCGCATACGTTTCTTCTTTCCAAAGTCAGGGAAACGGTGATAAAAGTGTCGGCTCATGAAATGTCTTGAATCAAAGAGGCGTATGGCTTCAGGAGTAGAAAATTCACTGATGGCATATACCGCCAGAAAGTGGGTCATATTTTTAAGCAATAACATATAAGAGAAAGCAAGATCACTGTTCAGATATTTTAAGGACATTTGATAGAACCTGGCATCAGGCTCTCTCGTCGAAAAGGTGTGCTAACTCGTTCACTCGTAAAGATGTTCTTTAGAGATTGACAAACGCTGAAAGTTTCTCGTGATAGTGGTAGTCACTCTCCACTTTACAATATTTCTTAGCATTAAAACACTAAATCTGTCCCTAACCACCTTTCTGAGTCTGCTAAAAGAAACCTCCATTCCGGGTCCGGCAAAATAGGGCTTAGTTCAAGCTAAATAATGTTAATTATTGAGCCCGAAGTTTGATTTGTCAAGTCGTTAACTATCCTATAGGGATAAAAAATTAAATAATAGGCCAAATATGGGCCAGAAATGACTTTATTATGTAGTTTGTCTAAGAGTTTTCTTTAAATTTGGTACAAAAATGGGACTTGAGGAGGTTTTAGGATCTAAATCGATAAACATTATAAAAGAAAACAATTTTGACCAAACCTAAAAGAAATTTAAAACAATTTTCAGAAACAAATTTAAAAAGATTTCTTAACTAATGAAATTTTCAGGAGTACCAAAAGGCGCCTAATCGATCACACCATTTCCCAAGTGCTTCACCAATTCCCCCAGAAGTGATATCACATTCTTAGAAATTTCCGAATAACACCTGCCACAATACTGATGGAATATCTATTCTTGGTGGTTTCCCCTGCGATAATCCATCATGACTCAACCGCGATCGACAAGGAAACCTCTTTGATCGATTCAAGGTACAAAGTCGATGACAAAGTTCAAACAAATAAAAAAAACCTTCTGGGAAATTCCCCTCGAAACTGCACCTAAACAGCAACCTTCGTCACAGCCACATATCGTTCCAAATACATTCCATTACATCAGGGCGCGTCGGCAAAGTGACTTCCGTCAAAAAGGAAATGACGTCCACCACACAGCAAACACCGACACACGTCAAACTACCCAGGTGTGTGACTAACCTAAAAACAAAAACTTTACAGTTCCGCTATCTTCCCTGCAGGAGGTCATAGCGCAAAGATAAAAAGCAAGTGAAACAAAATTCAAATCACGCAAAGTATCTAAGCCCGCAGATAAGATTCCCTCGTCCCATTACAGATATCAGTTACCACCATTTAAACCAAGACGTAATCGGCGATATCTCCTTGTCTTCTGCAAGTTTCGTCTCTTGTGTAAATTTGTATACAAACATTGTGCCAGACAGTGTCCTAGACGCATGTACCCGCTTCGCGCGCTCTCGACGTCACACCGTCACCAAACAACGCGTATTATCATAACGTTTGTGACACTCTCCAGATTGCGATTTATCTTTCGGTGAGATACACTCATTCCTTTCAATTGTTTACCACCGAGAGAACTGGTGAGGGGCAATGACCCTGAAGGGACGCAGGCGGAATATCTCTTACACAACGAGCTCTCTATCACTTTGCAGATTAGTTAAGTTTATCTGCGTTCTCAAGTTAACGAGGAAGCTCATATCTCCGGTTCACACGACCTAGGTTTCACTTAAAAAGAATGGATGATTTCCTTACATGGAGGCAGATCTGTTACAATTGACAAGAGTTTTGCACGTCATGTTTGAAGTGTTAAAGTGAATTCAAAACTTTGAAGCTGAAATGACATAGAAAAAACATTTTTAAAAAATGTGTACTCTCTGCTCCATGTATCAAAGGCCCAGCGCTACCAACTTTAGATGGGTTCAACTTGGAGATTGCACTCGTGAGATGGAGGAAAACATTAGTAGCACTAGGGCTTAACTTCGGTAAGCAGGGCCTCGTGCGCAGAAGAAGAAAGTGGAACTGGTTTAAATTAAAAGGAACCGAAGTATTCAAAAGCCTCAAATGAAAACAAAACAAACCTTTAATTCGGTGTGTACATTGGTCCTTTAAATAGTGTCGATGAACTTGTACAGGCGCTGAACTGATATAAAGCAGTCAGTAGCTCAATCCAGGAAGTGCTACTTAATGCACCGAGTACAAGGATGGTGAACAACTTCGATATCTCCTACTTTCGTTGTTATAGAGAAAGAGAGAGAGAAAACTGCGCCCCTCGCTATAAAGGTACCAATCCTGTTTTTATTTAAAATCGAATCTCTGTATGTAAACAGAGACAGACTTAGATTAAAAGTCTTATTTTTTTCTTAAGTTAGTGAATGCCTTATGACAATCCACGTTAAGGCTAAATTTGGAAACTCTTACGTCAACAGAGAAGAAGGATTTCTTCAAAGGTCACCTAGTACTTCGGCATCAAAAGTATTTAAGTCGTTGGAAAAGTTCAAAGTCAAAAGATTCAAAAGCAGTCGAATAGAAACTTTGTCAAGATGCTATCAGGGAAGCTTTCACTGATGTGATAGTTTTTACAAGGAAATAAGAAATGTTTGATGAAGGAGATGAAACGAAAACTGGGATGGGAATTGACACCTTATAGTACAGTTGAAGTAGAAACTGAAAATTTAAAAGAGTCATTTATGACTGTAATAAGAATTTTGTCCCATAATTCGATGATCGCAGAATAACAATATTGAAACGGAAGTCGAAAAGACTTCAGGAAGGGTGGTCGAAATGTGATTCGTGCAAACAATCTTGGCGTTTGAACATTGCTGACGGCGCAGCTCAGATGATGGGACGTTTACTTCATATTAAGAACATTCAAGCAGCCAAAAAAAGCTGATGAAAAAAAGCTATGTACATTCAGCTACAAACGATTTTTTTACATGGACAGCTAGGACGAATAGGTTTAGTCACCAAGGTAAAAAATAATTGAGCCAGCTCTTTATAATAAAAACCTTCAACGACACTTCAAGACTTGGAAGGAACGCAAAAACTGAACTGTAGATATTAAAAAAAGATTTATTTTGTAAATGCAAAAGCTAAACATTACCCATCAGAAGGCAATGAAAACTACTGTCATCGACAACAGACGAAGAAGTCGTAATCCAGCGAGGGAGACGCGAAGTGTACAGCAAAAGTTGTACATGATTTGCTCCAAAGCCAAGGTTTTCAGTTGATACAATGGCATTTGAAGAGACCGGTTTTAAACTTCTGTCTGTCTATTTTATAAAAGGAGTGCGAATATTAAATCCACTGTATGATAATGACAGAGACAGAGTCGATCCTCCTCCTGAATATCAGCAAGGTGTTCGAGAAGGTAGTTAATAGAGCGCTGCTCAAGTGGGTTGAGGACAAAAATCAGTTCGGTTTCAGGGCGGGGCATGACACTATTCATGCTGCTGCGAAACTGGTTTCGAATATCCAATGGAACAAGAGCAAGAAACAATGCACGGGTGCCTGCCTGATTGATCTGGAAAAGGCCTTTGACACCGCGTGGTTAGGAGGACTTTTTTATAAGCTCAATTAGCTCGGCATTAGCAAATCACTACTATACCTATTCTGTGACATGACCAGTAGACGGTTCGTTGTCAAAAATGGCAACGTAACGTCTACAGGCATATTCGAAATAAAGAATGGTCTCCAACAGGGTGCCGTTAATTCGCCGATCCTGTTTAATATTTACAAGTACGCAAATGACTTGATAGTGTACAGATCAGGCTCAAAAATTGTGGAAATCATCACCTTCTTGTAGGGTGACTTCGATTCGTTTCAGAGATTGTGTGACGACTGGAAGTTGAAAATCAACTTACAGAAGTCGGAAACTATTGTATTCAGGACGCCGTTGAATAAGGCTTCGGCGGATACCAAAAGGAATTGGCGGAAGTTCCGAATCGTGGGACAGCAAGGGCAGCCATTGGCGCAAAGAAGTGTCGTCAAATACCTAGGAATTTGGCTAGATCAGTACCTGTATTTTAACAAACATATGGATGCTGCTCTGGCCAGAGCCAGAGTTGCTTTTGCTCTCTCAAAGAGACTGTTTTATAACAGCCGATGCGAGGGTGAAGGTTATTTGCTACACGGCCATTGTCAGGCCAATGCTCACCTATGGATGACCCGTGTGGTTCAACGTGGGAGCAAGCTTAATGAAAAAGATGAGGGTGTTTGAGAGAGCAAAAGTATGTGTATATGCACATGATTGTTGACTAGATGGTAAGTTAGGTTAAGTTTAGTTAAGGTTATTTAGGGTAGATTTAAGCTAGTATGTAAGCCATTAAGTTTTCCAAATTTTCTTAATAATAAATTTTTATAAATGCAGTTTTGCTAAACTCGTTAGATTAGGTCGAATGACATAGATTAAGATTAAGTTTAGCTTAGAGTGCTCGCTCAAAGCCAGTAAGTCAGAAATAAAATATGTAAATACATAAATAGGTTAAGCATTTTATCTAGTTTTAAGATTATAAATTCACTGATATTTACAAAAATAAAATGCATTAAAAAGAAAAAACAAGAAAGTTGCTTGTTCCCACAATCTGTTCAAATATAAACAGTTTTGAACTGAATTTTGAGTCTTCAGTCTGTGAAGCTGTGAAGTTAAGTTACTCACTTACAGAAAATTTTCACATGAAAAAAGTTGGGCTCTCCTAACCAATATCTGGCGTGTGTATTTAAAATGTTTCCTCTGTCAAAATTTCCCGCCAAGTTTTGTTTCTTCTCTGAATTTTCCCAAATTTCGTAATATCCGACCCTGATACGGTGTTGTAAACAGACACCTTTATCACACGATGCGTCATCAAAACCAAATCAAATTGACAGCTCTTTCCAAAACTCAAACACTGTCACGTCAAAAATAATTTGTGATATCACACTGTCCTCCGTGATAGACAATTTTCGTCTTCTGTTCCACTCCACAAATGATAAGCCACCCACCATGTGCGCAGTTATTCCAAGAAAACGTCTTATCATCCAACCTGTCAGTTGATAAATTGATAAACTGAGCTTAAAATAGTTCAAGTGACTAGGGCTAGGAACACCACGCTCATATGTCACATCGAATGCCTACTGTCATAAATTCGTACAGAACACCCCGACCAAAGGTGTACTGAGTGCTAAAACAAAATTGATTACTTGATCACACCCCGGCTGATCATAAAAATAAAATTGAACTCTTTTTCTTAGAAAACCTCCAAAGAGACCTTCAATAAAACAACAACAAGATTAAAGTACTTGAAAGCGATGAAGGAAAAAAAACACCACGACAACAACGCCCTAACCAATAAGGCGTCGAAATAAAATAAAACAATAAATTTTGATCAGAAATCGATCGAACCTAATTCCCGTCTTCCGCTTGAGGTTAGCAGGACAGAGAAGGGGCAGCCTGCATGAGGCGGTCTCATTTTGAGTGCCCGGTTTATGGCCTCGGCTAAATGCGATAATAAAATTGTGTTTTACGACCGTTGAAGAGTGTCGGAAAGACGCAACTAAGTGTGCATGTGGTCTTGTGAAATAAAGCAATTGCAAACCGTGACTAATAGTCGTCGGCGGTAGGAGGGGGACATGCCCATAAAAGCTTTCAGAAACCGAGGTGCTATATCTAATCAAAATCAAGTTTGTCGTTCAACGGCTTCACCTGCATCTTCACAGTTTCACGGTGGAGGTGCGTTAACATTTTACATAAAACGCTGATCAGAAAGAACACACTTAGATACGGAAGGTCGTAAGGACAAAAAGATTCTTTAATGCAAGTGGAACAGGCTTTGCTTAGTGTGGTGGTTTGATTCTTGCGAAAAAAAACCCTTTTTTCGTACTTCTAAACTTGCTGATATCATTGTAAGAGAACAAACTAAGTATATTAGAATGTAAAGAAATAGACTTAAAATAAAGTCAGCATTTCTTTCCGAACCTTTCAGGTGTTAAACACGTTTTTAAGACTTACATCTGCAAGCTTAAATTGTAAGGCCTTCAATATTGCATGAGGAAGCGCAAATATCATATATACGATGAAGGCTTCGACAAAGAGAATACATCGCGTTGTATCTGCATGTAACGTTACGAAGTCTAGCAAAGATCACGACCTTGCTGATATTTTTGGTCTTATTTCTTGTATCAATAGTGCTTCAGTCCGAGGTGGACCTGGGCCTCGACCAACATGCCGCTCAAACTAGCGCAATCTCTCGCCAGCTACCTTCATTTGCGAACTCCAAGATGGTTGAGGTCCTTCTCCGTTTGTGTGCGCCACCTTAGCCTCGGCCGTCCTCTATTGCGTTGTCCCAACAGTTCAGATTCAAAGACTTTTCGGGCCGTGGTGTGGTGTCCATACGCTCTACATGGCCTTGTCATCTTTTCGTTGAATCTTTTTCTCCAGATGCTATTAACTTCTTTTTCTAAGTTCTTCCTCATCCGCTTTTAGTAATATTGAAGTTAGCAGAGCAGGACTGGGATTATCTTAGTCTTTTGCCACTCGAGCCCAAAGAAGCAGCTATTGGCAAGAGTGATTCTGCGTTTGCTTTTGGTACTGATATTGTTGTCCCTTTTTACCACAGAACCGAGGAAGACGAAGTCGTTGACTCTTCTGCTGCCTAGTGGAACACTATACCCGAGACGCCGATGTTGTGTGTCCTTTCTTGGTGAGAGCATTTACTTCATTTTGCCCTCATTTGAAACCAGGCCCAGTCTAGCCGCATTGATCTTACGTCTTCCTTTAAATCAGCATCAACAAATTGTCTATTTATCCAAATAACAGACTAAAGTGTTCTTTTTTAGCACAGTGACAAACTTCTTTTCCAAGAGCATATAGAAATGAATAGCAAAAAACATTAAAAACTCGTAGATAACACAAGACTTTAACTTGAAATTGAATTCATGCTTGAGGGAAAAGCACTCCATTTTGTTAGGAATGGACTTTCTAACAGTTAAGAACCTGCTCTGGGCCAGTAGCGTGCACAATCTGCTACAGACCAGTTAGCACAGTACACTAACGTTGTCTCTGTCGGAGATATTGTTATATGCCAGATTTACCACGACACTCACACAAGTCCTGATCTCCCGTGGCACCAAAATCTATCCTCTGGTTAATATGTCACAACCAATCAAATTTCTTCAGCAATTGGAACTAGTACTCGTAGCCCCACTGCACCAAATATACTTTAGTTCCATCAGTAATTCAGTTGACACTAATTATAGTGTTAGGAATATGATTCTGAATTAGTTAATTCAGCCCCATAAACTGGTATAAATAGGGACAAAAACTTCAGTACCAAAACCAAACTTGCCAAAGATGTTTTTTTGGTAACAAGATGATTAAAAGAGCCATTCCCCAAAAAAAAAACAGTCCGTCCTTCTCTATGACTCAGAAACTTGGAGGTTAACAAAAAGAGAACAAAAAGCCTGGCGTCTTCGAGAGAAAAGTTCTACGTGAGATATTTGGATGACGAAACGGCAATCTCTATATGCTCTAACACGGCATGCACCATGTCAGGCATCTACGGATACAACTCTCAAAATGGATGGAAAACAGCGTTCCGATCTGACCACTACGAGTCAGTGCTGGCTCCAGAGGCCCAGTGGGTTAAGATCTTAATGTACTTCGGGCCGTAATGCTAACTTTGAGCGCAACCGTCTTTAAAATAATAATAATAATAATAATAATTGACCAAGGCTTAGCTTGAAACAACAGCTACTAGTGGTGTGCGAGACTGTTCTTTCACGAGTAGAGGGGATCTACAGTTTTTTGCCGATTCCGAACGGAAATTAAAAAAACATGAGAGGTGTTATGTCCGTGAACCGGAACTCTGTAGGCTGATCAAGCGACTTCGAATACAATGCTTAAGATGACTAGCCCATGAAGAGCGTATAGACACTACTGCTCCGGCCCAAAAAGTCTTTGAATCCGAGCCAATGGAACAAAGCAACAAAGGACGGCCTAGGCTGAGATTGCACACACCAGTAAAGAAGAACCTCAACCAACTTGGAATGCACAATTGGAGGCATGAAGAAGGTTGTTACTTTTCTTTAAAATAACTTCGCAAAAATTTGCTTTTAATTGATATAGAGTAGTATGTGTGCCCCCCCCCCCCCCCCCCCCCCCACAGTGCTCTTCAAGCCATGACAGCATACAGGGCTAACATCATCGCCGTCGACATGGATAAATTGTTCAAATTAGGCTAAGAATTGCTGCTCCATTCACCTTATTTTATACATTTAGCACCATATGACTTCTGTTTGCTTCCGAACTTAAAGAAGTCATTTGCCGGATAGAAAATGTAACTTTTCAGTATTTATGTAAATGTATTCAGCTAGAAGAAGTTTATGTTGAGAAATATTGTATATCGGCACCGTTAAAAATGTTTAGTTTTTCTTTCTTGGGCTAAGTACCGGTTTATTCATTTTTCGCATTCGAAAGTGAAGCTCAATACAACTCACACAGAAGTTTGATGAAAACTTATATTTCTTATAAATTTTTCACTTTAAAATTAAGTGTGGAAAACAACATCATTCAATTCGCCGCCCCAGAAACATCCGCAATATGCAATATGCGACCACTTTTTCACATATTTCGCATGGTATCTCGGCAAAACTTAAGTTATTGTATTTTTGATGCATCGAAGGTTCGACAATTATTCACGTAGGCACCGTTTTTTCCATTGCCCATAAGCGATGCCAAATCTTGGTGGTCAATTGAAGATAGCAAAATATAAAATTAAGAGACCAGAAAATTTGTTTGTCCAATTGTGTTACTTGTTGCCCCGAGTTGAAATCACATATCGTCCAAGTCATTAAGTCCCGTTCCAACAGGACGGGCAATTAGCCATACAAGGCGATCAATAATGTTTCTACGTGAAATGTTTCCTGTTCCTGGAACATTGCTCCGAATTAACTTTTATTGACTTTCGACCATGGACATCTTCGAAAAAATACGAATCAATAACACTTTTCTATCATAGAGCATAATAAACAGAACAAACATGTTATTCCAAGAATTCGGTATTTATTGCCTCTAATCATTACACCCACATAAGTTATCCGTTAAGTAGGCTTCATTTGTTGGATTATGAAGATCAAGATGGAAATCCAAATACATAATACGCCCCAGTGAGATGTACGACTCGTTCAATTTCTTGGAACGCTACAGCTTGCAACAAAAAAATTGTCAATTGAATGTGCATTACGATTCATTAAGATATCAGTAACGCTTTCACTCTCATCAAATCCATAATCATCAAATTCAATCATCATCAAATTAATGACTAAAGTCATTGCAATTTACACAAAATTTGGCTACCTTTGAATGTCCACTTTTCAAGTGCCTTTTAAGAATATAAGCGCATAGTTCAAATACTTAGTGATTCATTATCATAACTGGCAAATATTTGGCTAAAACTGTGACACTTTAGGCAACAATTTAGTCTGATAGGTGACCAATGCCAGCACTGCCAACGTGAAACCAAGAAATGAAGGACACTGTACCTGTACTAGAGAACCGCTCTCGTATACATTTGCGTACAAATCCTGAGATGTCATTCGCTTGTTTATTATATTTTTTCTTAAATCCACTAAGGCAGTCCAAATTTCAAAGGCAAAGGCAAACGCATGCTTTAGAACGCGAATGTTCACATAAATGAGCAAATTTTACGAGTGGAATTTGAAGCATCATTCCCTTTCACCCAAGCTTTTCTCTGTCTAATTACCGTTTAAGGCAACTTTCTGATTTATGAAGCATACATAACATATCAAGTATTTTACTTCAAATTTGATTTTTTTCCTCTTACATTTGTGAGTGCAAAAAAAGTGCTCAATCTTCAAATAATCTTTTCTTTGCACTCAGCTCCGGTTTGAACGTTAGAAATCATCACCAAAAACCAGTCAACACATTATTCCTCATGTCAATTTCGTCAGCAGGATTCAAATATTGTGCGGTGCCACACAAAAAATCCCCGCTGTGATTTTTTCTACTCACATCAAGATAAATTCTATCTTCACTCCCACTTTAAAAATTGGCTACAGATGCATTCATGGTATTTCTTCCAGTGGAGCAGGCCACTGTGCACATTCATTCAATGCAACCACTCGTCACGAAGTAGCAGGGAAGGTGTCTGCAAATCGAACGCCATTCATCGTAGGTGTCCTGCGATAAGAACCATTTGATTTATTCCCCCTTTCTACGGACGGTCTGGAAGATCGGCAAACAGAAAGTATCACCGTAAAACCTCTTGCGTAAAGATCTGGTATCACGCATCCAATTGCATGCGCATTTTTGTATCGGGAACCGTTTGTGATGTCCCAATGGTAGATACCTGGGAATCGGCGTTTTGTCTGCCGACCAGTTTCATTCATAAGTAAGGGAAAAGGAAGGACATTCGTTTGATACGTGTCAACTGACTTCCGTCCCTTCAATCCGAACTCTAGGAGACACGCGCCGTGCAAGGGGCGTTCCGTCCCGAATAGAGACATTTTCATCCATGTTCAGTGTCAGGTTGTGCGCGCATGTCCACTGCGACCCATTAGACGACACTCCGTGCCGCCGCCCCCTCAACAGTGCATACGTTCACCGTGAGCGGTTTCATTGTGCCAAATGACACACGGAGGAGATATCAGTTAATTGGACTATTGGATAGATTTATGTGCGATGGATTAGAAGACGCGATAAGACTCACTTTTGTCGACGACGCGTCGTCGTCATTGTCGTTGGCGGTGTCTGCGAATGGCCGTGTTAATTAATTTTTTCTTCGCCTTTGTTGTTGTTGGTGTTTTTTTTACTTCATTTTGAGAAGGTAGTTGGACGCTTGTGAGATGGAAAGTCTGTGCATGGATATCAAACAATAGGCACTGCAGGGAGAGAAATGCATCAGTGCTTAAAGACCAGCTTAGGTTAGGTTAGCGCGGCTGATTGTCAATGGGCAACCACACCTAGGATGCCATTGGGCGCATTGTGATGGTACGCGAGGAGTTCCTTTTCTCTGTTTGTAATTGGAGAGAAGTTGAGAAATGGTTTCATGCCCTTATTAGGACGAAAGCCGAGCCGAGGAGGAATGTAATCAAAGCACAGTAATCCTTTACTCATATAGCTGGTGTTTAAGCTAGTGAGGTAGAAAGAGTATTCAGAATTGAGCTTTGGTCAAATTGAGTTGGCTATAAGACAAGTGGGTATCTCTTGGCATCTTTTATTTTGTTCGTAGCTACTTGACAGTAGCGAAGGATTTAGTGGATCACTTAGCAAGGCTATCGGCTTCGCAATTCAACTCGTTTTCACTATACTAGGTCGTTGTTGATGTACTTGATCATATCACTAAGGGATAGAAGGAACTTAAGGGAGGTGTTTGAATGGCAGTTGTGGTCTTCAAGACATTTGATCGCAGCCTGGCTATCTTAACGTATAGAATTGTTCCTCAGCCATGAGAGTGCCTCTTTGATTAATAAAATCTTCGGTTGAGAGACATGATGATTTATTAATCTTTTTTTGAAGTGAGTGAAAACCTACTTCCAGATCTTCTTTAAAAGTAAATTTTCACTTTTCAATAGAAGCTCTAACATGGTGCTAGGCAAAGTCGTCTTTGAGAATTGTGTTGTTGAATAGTGTCAGATGTTTCAAAAATTCGTTTTTAACTGTTTATAAAAGATCTCGTATTCCAAAAGCTTATTAATAATTTGACAGGGTTGTAACAAATGTCAGTGACAGTAGTGCCAACTTGAAAATAAAAACGTTGCTCTCTCTTTGTGAATTGTTATAAAAAATAACTTCAAATTATAACAGTCCTTTTTGTTAACATTTGTGACCTGATAACGATTCGAATAGGCATCTTCTGACCTATGGTTTACGAGTTTAGGAGGATGTAAAGATCCAGATCAGATTTCAACAGACAGTCGGTGGTATTTTTTACCCATCTGTGATACAACTCGGACACTTTTCCGCAAGCACAACAGCACAAAAATCAGCATTCTCTAGTTTGGCAAAAAGATGTTCCCAATGTTGACGAAAGTACAGTCTATAATCACCTTAGGTATCACAAAAAAAATGGTATCATTAAGGAAGGCATCTCTACACGCTGCAAGACTGAGAGAGGCGAACGGTGACAGGGGCCATTTTTCACAAAATCTGCCGCTGTTCCTATCTAGGAGAGAATGAAGATTCTTCTTCATTTCGCTGAATAAAAAATCCTGGGACGCATCTTAGTCCCATTTGTTCAAGACGTCACAGCGGCCCTTAATAAGGTATCAAGGAAAAAACTGGCATTGGATAAACTACCTCTTCCACTTATCTCAAATCGAGGTACCCGGAAGTAGTAACGACGGATTTAACTAAGAATGTGTTAAACTAAAACTCAGTCTAACAAAGAGCTCATTAAATTAAAAAAACAATGCGTACGTCTGATTACAAACGAACTTGGAAAACGTTGTATGACGGTTAATCATACAAAAACAATGGGAATCCTATAATTACGTCTGTAGAAGACAGCGTAATGAAGATGAAAAACAGACTCTTCTTCATTATCTAAGACCTTGTCCGTGTCTTGCAAAATTAAGCTATTTATGAGTGGCTTAGACATTTTAGCTAATGTCAGTTTAGGTCATAGAATTATGGATAGGATTCTTGTGAGAGTTCAGAGCACCGAAAACACATTATTACTAGTTTCCACTAGTGGAAAAATTGGCTTATAAAAATTTTTATTAGAAGCCACCCCGACTTGACCAACCCCTTAACATTCTTAATAGTTAAGTTTGGCTTAAAGCCATTGGTTATTTGCAAATTTATTCTTTACTGGGTGCTGCTCCATAAAGCTGTGAGCAAGAAAAATAATTGTTTTGAGAACTTCAAATAAACAAAAATTGACCAAAAATTGAGAACGTGGCCTTCTACAAGATAGGTAAACGAGGTAAATTTGCTCAAACTGTCGTGCAAGCCACTATCTCTGAGACGGCAACCACCTCACACAATGCCCAGAAATATTATTTTTCTATTTATTAGAAATAATTTATCGACATGTGTCCATTATATTCTAAGAAAAATTTCACTGCCACAACAAATTTTGACCAGTAACACAAGTACTGAACCATTCTTCAATGACATGTAAAGTGCCAAAGATAGATTCCACGAATTCAATTTAATCCAATTGACGAATTATTTCGAATAAGAAATAATTTAGGCGCCCCAACATTGAATCCCACATCTAACCAGATAAAAAAACGCCTCTGGACCCACCCTCAACCACACCCTCATTGAATTTCATTTAAAATTATTCACTCACGACAGTACCTGTCATTTGAATGCATCTGTCAAATACTTAATCTCTTACGATTTCGATATCAATATCGAATAGATTTCCACTTTGGATGACACTTCCCGGGCGATACACCGGTTAACACTTAAACACTTATCTCCACCTGCTCGCCGTCTATCTTTCGTAGATACGACCAACTATATCCTCTTGTGTTCACTTACTTTCATTTCAAGCTTAGACGGGGGGGCGCGCTTCTTTTTTATTCACCAGAAGACCGCAACTTTAGCAAATCATCTCGCCGCGCACAAATTGCCCCAAGGAAACAAAATGAATAAATAGACGCGACTTAGAAGGAATAAAACAAACGCGCAGACTGGCTTTAATCTCCGCGGATTAGCACACGAATCGATTGCGAATGGGCTTCAGTAATTGGTTTTATGGCTATCCATCGATCATCAATCTGGCGCGGCGAAATTTGTCTCCCGAACTGAGCCGCACAATTTTGCCAGTGACGGAAGGTAACCTCCAAACAAAAAAATGGGGAAAATCGAGAAAAAGAAGCGGTCGGGCTCGGGTAGATTTTTTTTGTTGTGTGACCACCAACATCGGACATGTCAACATATCGAAGGCAAAACTGCCTTAAACCAGGCACCCACAAATACAAATACGCGCCAAAGGCCTTATCTTATCGCGGTATTTCCAATTGTCACGGTATCGAGGCATCAGTATATAGACGAGGTTGTGGTGGAGGTGCTGGCTGGGCAGCCGACGGTGGCACCCGCGAGGAGGACCGCGCTCGAGTATCCAAACATTGGCTGAGAATGTGTCTGTTTGGCGGGCTATGTACTTTCGTGACACCAACACAGAAGATGAGTGGAGCCCAACTCACGTGTCGAACACTCATACTTATCGTTAAGAGCTCTGTTTAGCCAAGTGCACATATGAACGGTTTCTGGACAATTCGGCATCCGAACTTCACACAGAAGGCTCTATGACAGGTAATGTGAAGTGGTGAACAACTGGAAAAGATTGTCTTGCAAATATGGTATTCCAAAAGAGTGGACTTGTGAAATAAAAGCAAGTGCCAACGAACATAAGACTGGCTTATTGCAGAACGATCCTTGACATAAGCTATTTGAAGTGAAGTGCGAGTTATATGCATGAGGGCAATCTGCTAAAGGATACTTTTTTCGTATACTGCCGAACTGCCAAATCTGACCGACAAGCTTCGTCTCTTTAGAAAGCTTACAAACAAGACGGAATGACGATTTTTTAAAAGTACGTGTGTGTACGTTTACTTTTTGAACCCATACAATCGGTTGCCATTTTGGAATACAATCAGTGTCAGAAGTTCCGATTCGGCAAGCCAAGTGATGTCCACGACATATTAACAACAAAAATATCTTCCCATTTCATGCCATCATCTGGGATGTCATGTCATCTTCCCCAGAAAAGTCACTTAGCTTTGACGTTCCAAGACAAAATGTTAACACCTAAATCGCCGATTCTATTTTCCACTAGGCGCATCAGCTAAATGCTCCCTCGACAGTGGAGTTAACTGTGAAAGTTTTCCTCTGTTCTTATAATTAGCATATGCTTAAGGAAAATGAGAATCAACTTACGGTGCCTTGGAAAGGGAAAGAAGATACCGCTGTATATTGATCCTTAATGTCTGTGGATTGTAAACAGACGAAAAAGGAGAGCTGTAAAGAACATTTCATATCTGTTTGGTATTGAGGGACGAATCTAAAATCCACTGTATGGCCGGAACAGGGCTTAACTATAAATATTTCCAGCTTGCAATTTCGGGTGAATTCTCAAAAGGGACATATATACGTGCAATATGTTCAATTTGTGGTCGCCGTGGCGCAGTGGTAAGTGCATCGACTGCGGCGCAGAAAGTCTGGGTTCGATTCCCGGACGGGACACCTAGCATTTTTTCACGGCACCACCTCTTTCGAGTTGCTGACAACACTCAAAGAGTATTAATTGTCTATGGAAAGCTTCTCAAATCTCGCCGTTCGGAATCGGCAAAAAACTGTAGGTCCCTTCTACTCGTGAAGAACAATAGCATGCACAACACGAGTAGTTGTTGTAGAAGCTAGGCCCTGGTCCGTTATGGGCTGTAGTGCCACTCAATTATTATTATTATTATTATGTTCAATTTGTGCCTAATTCAGTTGAGCATTTCCATCTGACAGACTTTTAAAAAAAATACTGTAGGGGTGCTGTGACGGTGTGTATGCTGTGTAGGAAAGGGATAGATACACAAAGTTATTAGTTTCGTATTGGTTTTCTCTTCGCCCGCTGAAACAAGTGCCTCAAAATGCAACCGAATATACAATTATATGGTTGTGTTGTATCCTCATTCTGATGATCGAGAAGCCTCGTGCGGACTGGGGAGGTATATTGGTCCACCCCGGACTCTAGCGCCATTAAAAGAAGGAGAAGATGTTAACCTAATGATGAAAACAGAAGAATAAGAGTACTGGCTTAAAAAAAAAGAAAATCTGGGGAAAAGAGGAAAAACCAGTACACTAAATACACCCTTGGTGCGATGAGTTTTTAAGTTGTTTTAAAAGACTGACGCCCATAGAAAGCGGATGACATGTTTGTGCATCCTACTTTCCTGCAAAGACAAGAATCAGAGAAGCATAATGTTCAGACGGAAACGGGTTCCTAGAACAATATACGCCTAACCCGGTCGTTAACCTTCCAAAATGTTACTTGACTAATACAACAGATCGTTGAAGTAATCCTTAGTCTAAGCGCACTCTGGAGTGGGTATCGTGAATATCGTAAGCACAGCTATACTTCGCCCATTTGTCTTCACTTACTTCATGTACAAACGTTCAAGGCTTGTTTTTTTTCATGTACAATATGACTACCGCAAAATATTGTACTTATTTGTTTCTCAATGCCACCCGACTAAAGTCTGAACTGATCGAGGAAATTTGTGATACCTAAGTACTCTCTGAGTATTGTCGGCAATTCGAAAGAGGTATTGCTGGTTCAGTCCCGGAACCAAACCTGACACCACCAGCCTGGGAGTCAACGAATTTAACCACGCCATGGCTTGAGGAAATACGAGATCTGTCAAAAAATTATTCGCAAAATTTTTCGTAGACTATACACATTCGATTATTTACTTTTTTATTTTGTAATGTTGGTACACTCGTGTCGAACATATGTTTATAGTTTCGGCTATATATATTTTGTTTTGTTCGTTCGTGATACGCATACGGCATACGTTAAGTGTACTCTGAGTCAAAAAAATGTTTACAAGTGGTGCAAGCTTTTCAATGAAGGTAGAGGAGATGTGATCGACAACGCTTGCCCTGGACACCCACACATCAACAACCAATGAAAATATTGAGAAAGTGAAGAAAATTGTTATGGAGAGTGATCGAATCACTATTAGAGAAGTTGCTGGGCATGGAAGATGGGTAAGCGTGTGGCACCTATGCTCGTTGAAAAATTCCTGAACTTATGTTAGCTTGTTCGTTATTCTTTGGCCTAACACAAATGCTCAACAAGTGCATAACAGAACTGCTTGGAGAATTGAAAAAAAAACGCTAGCACAAGTTTGTTATATCTGAGGAGGACTGCTTTGAGGGGAACAAAATAGAAAGCTATGAATAAACAAATATTCACCATTTTTAAACAGAACAGTTTTATTTTATTTCTAAAGGAGGAAACAAACCATTTGATCTTCTAAAATCTCCCCTCATTTTTTCTAAAGATAACCAAAGCTCTTAGAACTAGAGTTAAAAGGAACTACCTTGAAAAGGACAATGTTGGGATACCGTAGAAAAATTTAATATATATTAAAAGAGAAGAGGCATTTGATATCGTAAACTAATCCCTAGTTTATCGATAGTATCCATAGTAAAAAAAACTATCGCGTACATCTTATGGAAAAGTATGGGAAAGACTTTTTTATTTCAGTGCAACAGTGAAATTTTCTGAATCATTTTAAGTTTGATAAAAATTCAGTGGTAGTCTATTAAAGGTTGTATGTAATGTAGGGTTATTCATCGTGAAGTTAGACCATTTTTAGCACGGAGACCATGACAAATCGATTCATCGTCGTTATCAACAGCATGGCTATTATTTGGTAGGATTCAATTTCAAACTTTATTCTGTGGATATATTTTAAAGAAAATATGTAGGTCAATAAGACCAAAAGTATTCAAGAGATAAAGGATGAACTGAATCGGTACATTAAAGAAATTGAATCTAAATTATGTCTCAGAGTCATTGCATATAAGAACCATCGGATAGAGGTATGCTTCCGAAGCCGTTGAGCTATATTTTCACGTAATTGGATCCTTCAACCACAATGCATAAGTGCTTTTTGTTTTATTTACAATTATCATTGTTCGATTTTGTTCGCCCACTTTGCTATATTAATGTTAAGAAGCCAATTTTGAAACCATTCAATCGGATCTGTACAAATTGAATTTTCTTTAAAACCTCACAAAGAGATTTGTCTAGCATTAAGGTCACCGGCAATTATAATAAAATCGAAATTGCTAATCGAGCAACATCCCAAAATTTTTAAATAGAAAAAGTTATTGGACTTTACACGTGAGATCAACGTTCGCGACGGGCGGGCGAGGAAGAATCAGCAAACACCTTACTCCAGCATTTCACTTTCCTACACCAATCTTAAGACAACCTACCCGCTGATCTCCTTAGCTTTCTCATTACCTCCAAATTGTTTCACCATTTAGTGGATTTATCTCACGGGATATTCGGGTGGCATCTTGGCGCAATGGCTAAGCCTAACCTAACCTACAAAATCAATGCAACAACTCGTGTTTTGTTACTCGATATGGTAAACGGTGTGTTTGAGAATAAAAAAAATCGATTTATTTCAAAAATGTTGCTGATGCAAGCCGCTTCCTCTTAGGTTAGCAACATTTTCATTTCATATCGCAGATGAAGATTGTCGTAAGCCTCCCGTAAACTATATTTTGCACTGATATCGCTTGAAAACTGAAAAAGAACCTTTACAGCCCCTGCTCTACTCATCAATGTACTGCCAAGTCATGATCCTGCAAATAGTTCGATATAATCCCACCTTTGCAAAGATTTCGACCCGAAGTTGTCCTGAAAATGTTTAAAGTAATAATTTCACCTTCTCGTCGCTGTTAGAACCAAATTTTGTAATTCCAGAGAAGATATACATCATTCCCTTCACATATCCCCTTCATAAACTTAGTTAAAAATAAAATTTCCCAACATACAACTGCAAACTGCAACAAGATTTCTCTCCGTCTATGATGCAGGAGCCTGCACTCTATGACAGAGTGAACCGCAGATAAGGTTGCGCATTATATTCTCAGAGGAGAGAGAGAGTGTGAGTATCCCCGGTGTCTTATCAAATCCATTTGCCAACTGTAATGCGTTTTTCTAAAAGCTCCGGCTCCTGCCAGCCGCTATCCATCATAATTTATCCCCCAACTGGCCGACGGCAAGGCGTAGTCGCTTGCACAACCTGCAATCGTTTCTAAACGGTCCCCAATAACACATCACAAGAACAATCAGCAATCACTTACCAACGGCAGGCGCACCGTACTCCCTTCGCGTATCCAGAACCCGATACGGGAGCAGCAAGCCAGACTCTCAACGATCCGGCCCCCCAGCGATCGGAAGGGGGACGGAGATATCTGTCGGTTTGGCCATAGAATGTGATTAATTTACGTGTGGCATAAAAGTATCTATTCATCTGCCGTCTGGCGTATTACAAATGCTAAGACATGGATTCGACATTACCGTGCGATCTTGACTTCGCCGGCAGCGGCAGGGAGAGGGATACACGGCGCACGGGAGTCTGCAGATCGACGATTTTATTGTTATTACTGCGAACCGACACTGCCGCAGATGCAAAGCCTTTCGAGATTGAATTAGAGTGCTGCGCGGTAGCGGGGCCAATTGATTTTTGGTGTCATTTGGTGGCGGCTTCGACCTGAGGTGGGTTGACAGATTAAGATATTCGATTGGGGGAAGTGCTGCCAAGGAATGTAATCGAACTAAGGCATCGATGATGTTGGGACTCGCCTCCTGTGTGGGCGGCGACTGCGACTCGGACTATTCCACTAATCCTTACAAAGCGAAGCGAAACAATTGACTTAATTCGGAATGTGAGGTGGAGGGGACTTGGGTTTTCTCCAATTACTCGGGCATGTGGCATTAATCACTCGTCGGCTGGTTAAAACCTCAAAGACCATGCCGCCAATTGAAAAGTGGTGCAGGCGGCGAAAGAGTCTCGCGACTCCTAGTGGTTTCAAGAAAAACACGACTCAGAACGCGGCGAAGGTCATCGTTATCGGACATGGAAATCCTCGGGAGATTAAAGGCGTTCCACCAACAAGGCTCGATAACGCAGGCAATACTTCTGGTAATAGTGTAGAGCCAATTGATTTGATTGGAATTGCCGCCAAGATGTCTGTTTTCTGAGAAAAGTGTGTAATGACTTAAGGCCCAATCAAAATTTAGGTACGAAAACAAATTTCAATCTTATTAGCCGTTGTTGGGGTTGATTTAAATTCTTTGAGTAACATTCCCTCTGCGAGCGGTGTATATGACTCTTTCTTTTGAAAGTCATTGTTTTTTTTGATTAAATGTTTGCTCTATCGCCAAAAATTGGCAAACCGAAAACTCATTTATATGAACGGATTGCTAAAAGGCTTTAAACGTGTAAAAGAGCACACTCAAGTTGCATAAAGCACTTTAGACGATGTTTAAAAGTTATGCATCTCAATAGTTCCTACCTCCCTATCTTATGTGACAGGATATACGAACCTCGTGATTCAAAATCACATCACTGCCACGCTTGGTCAAGAACCCCCAAAACTTGATTTCAGCCTGACCGTGCGATAGGAATTTTTTATGGAAGTATCGTGGTGGCTTTGGCATAATGCCCAAAATTTCATGCAAAGCGGAGATTAGTCAACAAGCTGACTGCTCTTAGGCAATTCACCCTGCTGACTCAAACTAGGCGGTTATGGGCCCCTTTCGTGCTTAATGTTAAGTTGTATTGCACTTAGATGCAATGATCCATAGTGCGGCAGAGGTGATGAAAAGACATATGTGCCAAATAGGAAGATAACCCTGATTCACAGACGACTCTGTATAAGCAACAAATTTAAAACATGGAAGAGGCCGAGAGGCAAACAGAAAAATGTCCTCGATTAGCTTAGAGTACTCGTGAAGAGTCAGTAAGTTAGACTTAAGATCAATGGATTATATTATTAAGCTAGTTTTAAGTATTTTTGTCTAGCGTATAAGTAATAATGAATGAAGAATAAAAATGCATTAAAATTCAAATTCAAAATACGACTCTGTATAAGCCAGAGATTTAGGCACGTGGTTTCTACTACTTTCGAAATCTTTGGTTTTAACAAAACACTGCACTGTGAGCCGTTCCAAGCCTGCACCGGATTTCGGCAAGGAGATGGACTGTCATGTGACTTCTTTAATATTGTGCTGAAGAGGATAGTGCGGAGGTGAAAGCAAGGAAGGCACTATCTTCTACCAATCAGTACATTTGCCGGGATACGTTCATTACTTCGATATTATCGAACGTTTTTAGCGAGCCGTTGCAGAGGCATTCACGAGTATTGAAGAGCGTGCAACACGAGTTTCTCGATGAGTGAAAGAGGATAAAATGAAATATATGCTATCGTCAAAGATTTGATCCGTCGAACATTACCCCAATCCAAATCAGTCAATCGAGTTTGTCTACCTTTCTGAAGCTTCGACGCTGAATCACCCTTGACAACCGCTGTTGTTTCGGTTTGACGAAACAGCTTGAGTGGAATCTCCTGATTCGAAGGACCAAGATAATGCTCTACAAGACGCTTTTTCTATTCGCACACCTATACGGATCGATTTCTTTTCGATCAATTGAAGATTACGGCAACACGAGCAATTATTAATTTATTGAGTGAGATCGCGTTGAGAGAGATCACTTTTTGGTCGCCCAACAAAATTACACGGGTTAACACTGTGGAGCTAAACAAAAGACAATATTAACGCAAATAATTGCCAAACTCTACACATTCCTAAAGTAATGGCCGACATTGATGCTGAGACTCTGGCTACGTTAGGTTAAAAAGGAAATTATGCCAAAAGTCATCAATTGGCCATTTAGTCCTTAGCAGCAGCTTTAGTTGAGGCAGCCTACACTACCGAAGTCCCCGCACCGAATCTAAATATATATTTCTGACTTAATATTTTCCGGGTCGATAAACTACCGACAGGGTCTGGTTTTCAACTCAAGGAGCCATCGTTCTTAAAGGGCTGGGCAATAAATGGTGTTTCAGTAAATATAATTTATATGCATATGTATATATATATATATTTATGCAAAAAGTTCGTAAGACTGGTGGTGGACATCATTCACGGTTCTTCCGAAGGTCGTACAGAGTGAGAGATTAAATTCATTAACATCAACTTTCCATCGATCGTAATAGCTCGATATTTCTCAAACTATTTTGCGGAGGATTCTGCCAAAGGTCTCTACTCATTCGCTAACAAAGTTTTATTGACTCAGTCATTTAAGGCTCGTAACCATATGCTACGTTATCACTTCCTAGTTTGTTCCTTAAAGTACCTAAAAATGGACAAGGATTTTAGGCCCAAAAACATCTCTTTTGACAAGGTCCATTAGCAAGCAACGTTGCCGCATATTTGGCTTGATAAGATAGCGTGTTGTTGTTGACAAGCCAATTCTTTCACGGAAACTGAGAGTTTGGTACGAATTATGAAGTGCATTGATCTATTTTCATTCAAAAAAGGGAACAACTTTTTGGTCAATGGTAAGCTCCACACAGCCTACCTAAGACATGAGTTTGGACAATCTTTGCATTATGCAGGATGCTCCATGCAACACAGCACACGCCACAATTGACCTTTTGGGCATACATTTTTTAAGTTGCTTGTCACTAACCTTAAAAGGGAAAAGAGATGGAACCTTGCATTGTCCCGTTCGACAAAACATGTCATATCCAACGATTTCTAGGGAATTTAATAGGTTTCGGCCCTAACTTTCGAAACAGACCGTGCCATAGCTATTCAAAAATCGAAAAGGAACAAAGTTGCATTGCGATCAACTCCACACTCATTGGATAAAATATGAAGTATTGACTGTAGAAATTCAAACAGATAAGGCTTGGACCCCTTAGATGGTGAGGTCATAGACAAGTAAATAGCAGCACAATCCTAAGAGTTTTCAGTTTTGAAACAAAAATTCCCACATCGTATGTTACATTATCTCCATAGTTGCGTACATCCCCAACAGAAATATGGGAAACCTCGGCTCCAACAACCAGTGACAGAAACAGCCCTTTATTGAAAGTATTACCAAACAACGCAATTAATAATTTATGTCATAATGCAGGTGCAGCGACGCTTATCGCAATCGACCATCAATAATAAATATTTCCAAAAATAATAACAAAAAAATCCCCGACTTTCCTTCAATTTGTTTCCCCAAAAACCACCACCTCATCAACTGACTTCGCAATAGATGTTTTATCTCGATTCTCCAACAGGTAAATTTAATTGATTAAACGTTTAATTTTAAAGCGCCCGATAAGCCTCCACAAACTTTTGCTTCGTGGAAAGAAAATATTACCAATTTTATATCAACTTACCCATGAAACTGATAGCAGCGACCTATCTCCGCTCCCAATCTAGCCATCAAGCTCTTTGTTTGTCTTCGATAAGTGCGTTATGGCAGACATTTTTTTTTTGCCTTAATGTGTTTTTTTTGCTTTTGAAAAATATACCAAAGGGGGATGTACACACAATGAGACCCTTCACATGAACACATTCATATAAGCATCTAAATGTGGAATCAAATTGACGAGGGTGTGAGTTATCGAATCGCCACCGCCGCCACTACCGCTCTCATTCTTTCGCACTCACCATCTCGCTCGATTTTATAACCAATCAGAGATTGGGGTCATAAAGGCCCCACGATACTCACTTATATACTCAAAGTCATAATTCATCGATCGAATCGACTTCAAGTTGCTGCTTGTCACGAACGAAGAACACAGAGAAACACACAAATATATCGATTTAATCGAACGCCATTGCGACACCGCTCACCGCGCACATCGACGTCGTGCACCGTGTCGTCGCTGTATTTACTTGCCACTTGAGCTGACTGACGACAGCGAAAACGAAGCAAAAAAAAAGGAGCAACCACTCACCCCAATCGATAACGCGAACAAAAAAAAAACACACATTCCTATCGATATACACACAAGTGAATTTCGATTCTTTTTTGTCGACATTTTTTTTTTCTTGTTCCTGCTAAGTGGCTGAGACTTGACATATTTCGTGCCTGTCATCATCACACTGACTTATTTCTACACTTGGTCCGTGAGAGACTTTTAATCGATCGACTTATTTGGCCACTCGTCGAGTTATCGATAAACATCTTCGAAAAACACTCGTTTTATTTTTGTCAAGCACAACACACAATTCGAACTATCATGTGACTTTAAACGGCCACGACAGCATCTGGACGCCGAGCGCAGGGTGTTTCCGTGCGAAAATTCCTCCACAAATCGATAATTATCGAAGGTCCCCATTGCGAGGGGCACACTACGCGATGGATTTAGTAGCACAAAGGCGCCAGAGTCAAATTTCGAACTGAACGAATTTTTTTTTTTTTGAAAATTTTTTCCCGGATCTTCTCCTTGCCACCTCCCTGATGAGGTGAGGCTTTTAACTCAAACTCAGCGCAGACTTTCCTATCGATGATTTTTCCTATCATCATTTTTAGTACACAAAAAATCGAATATCTGAGAATAGATAGTGGCATTAGATAAGTTAACGTATCATTTCAGAGATTTCGTTTTACACCCGATATAAGCGCGAAAATTTTTTACCGTTTTTCAATGGTTACGGTACCTTGTTGGTTTCTGGCTGCCAGCTACCAGTTGCTGTGTGGGGTGGGGTAGGGGTGGCCGGGAGAGGGTCATGAGTATGTAAGTCTTAAAGTTTTTATCTTAAGCGGTGCCTGCGTGGCACAGTGACACGAATGCAGTTGGCATAGTGAAAGCGAGATATGCGAGGAGATAAATTCTTGGATAAGATACGACGGACGACGACGACGACAACGATAGGACTTTGTAGATAGCACTGATTATCTGAAGTCTAAGACGTCTTCATTATTATCAGGGGATTTTGAAGCTCTTACGTGCAATCGGTGCTCACTGCTTTCGGCTGTGAAGTAATCATCGTCGTCCTTGTTATCTGTCTTCACTTGCAGTTGCGACTGTGTTGTTGGTGATAAAGAGGACTTTGAACTTCATGGAGTCAGTTTATAGTGTGAGACAATCGGTCTTGCTACTTCTGGTAAAAAGTATTCTCCTAAACACCAAAATTCGTCACTTAGTTGTTGAGAACAATGGACGTCGAAGCCATTTTATGCTATTTATTCTTTGACAGCTACCAGATTTTTCCTCTAGTATGCTATCACTGATACGCAATTGTTCGACATCAAGGCAAAGCCAAGTTATAAAATTTTCAAAACGGGTTGTGACAGAATTCCGAAATGGCAAAAATTCCAAAAAGGACACAATCCCGTGAAACATAATCACGAAAACTCTAACGAAAAGTTTGAGAGAGGGAGGCGTCAAACCTCTCCAACTCTCATGGTAGGATATCACTGTAGGATGATAAGGAGTATTTTGTTCATTTTCGCACTTCTTCGTAAGAAGTAGAGTGCTGCTTAGCAGTTAAGTTCACTATTTAATGCAAACTAGAGGAAATCTGAAGAAATCAAATCTAGTCAGTAAACTGCGAAGAACGTCCCAATAGAGTGCTACAATTTTGGTGCCAACTGGCTTAGCCGAGATTTTGTTGCCTCTTTCGATGTTCTGGCCTTATTCCAAACAACAAATGGTTTAAGTCAATTAAATGTTGTTGGCAAAGTCAAAATGAGGTCTAAACAACCGCCTCGACGCAACTTTGTTTTTTTTTTTTTAGAAGCCTTGCCACGTCGGACCTCAATCAACACACCTCTTCAGTTAGCACGGTCCCTTGCCATCTGACACGAATTTTACACACCATGTTGCTTGAGATTCTTCTCCACTTCGAGGTCGTCCTCTGCTGCGTTGCCTTAATGGTTTGGATGCAAAGATTTGTGATTACAATTATAATACAGTGCTGTCACAGTCTTTTGGCTGGAGCAGTGTTATTTATCCGCACCACATGAGCTAGCCATCTTAAGCGTTGTATATGCAGACGCTTGACTAGATGCGTGTCAAAGTACAGCCTATAGCGTTCATCGTTAAATCTTCTACCCCAGAACAACATCAACACAAACAAGACCAAAAATTGCACTTTTCCCTCGAAAAGAAAAAAAGCGACTTCATCATTCGCTTTTAATAACTTCTAAGTTTCTGCGCCACAGAGGCAAACAGGGATGATCAAGGTGTTGCATAAAACCAACTTAGTCTTCGTAAGAGGGGATTCAGAAATCAATGCCTCTTGAGCCCAAACAAACAGCGATTGACAAGATTAATTTCAGGTACCGATATTGTTGTCCTTATTTAATTCGATGCTGGTGTAGATGAAGTTCTTGAATACCTCAAACTTTTTGCTGCTCATTGTGACGCTCTGTCCTAGACGGCGATGTCGTGTGCCCTTTCTTGATGACTATATGTCTTTCCTAGGCTTACCGCCAGACCCCACTTTGGCCACTTCCATTTCTATACAGGCCAACGTCTCATTGACAGCTTGCTGTGTTCGTTAAATCAATCAATGTCATCGACGTAAGCTATCAATTAAACAGACTATTGAAAGATCGTGCCTTTGGTGTTGAGTTGTGAGCTTCGCACGATCTTTCCAAGGATGATGTTGAAAAAGTCACACGATAGCGCGTTTCCTTGTCTAAAACCTTTTTTGAAGGTCTGGATGAGTTCTTTACCGACCTTTACGGAGCAGCGAGAGTTCTCCATCGTCATCCTACACAAACTGACGAGATTGGTAGCAATGACAAAATTATACATCGCACTGTATAACTCGTCCCTATCCGTGCTGTCAAATGCGGTCTTTAAAAAAGACAAA
The DNA here is from genome assembly GCA_944738645.1 of Eristalinus sepulchralis. Lineage (NCBI taxonomy): Eukaryota > Metazoa > Arthropoda > Insecta > Diptera > Syrphidae > Eristalinus > Eristalinus sepulchralis. The sequence continues at coordinate 71,073,961 of OX122882.1, forward strand.
TATCTGGTGTGTGTCGGTTTGTACTTTTTGGGTATTTTCTATAATCTGTAGCAGTGTGAAATGCTGGTCTCTGATGGAGTGTCCTGGCCTGAAACCAAACTGGCAAGCCAAGGAAGCTGATGTCCCGATAGTTGGAGCAGTTTAGGGGATCGCTTTTCTTTGGGACTTGGCATACGACACTGGGATTCCCATCATTGGGAATGTTTTCTTCCGATCATACCTTACACAGCAGCTAGTGCATGCGGAAAACCAGTTAAGAAATCTAAGGACAATCCGTCACCTCCAGCAAACTTGTTTGACTTCAGACTTGATATTACTATCTTGACTTCGTCTAAGTCGGTCGGAAGGAATTCTTGCCCTACATTGACGATGTCCGGATTAAGTGGAACATTTTATTTGACAGTGGTATTTAGTTCGTCATTGCCGATTAACAGTAGACAGAAGGGACTTTCTTTTAAAGTGTTAAAAACGCTGACAAGAATTGTGGATGGACAATTAATTCGAAAAAAAGGGTTTCGAAAATGCAAAAAGTATGGCCAGACCTGCGCATTGGCAGAATAGTTAAACAGTATGAATTTTTTTCACAGTACAACACCCCTCGAATTGCACACAATTCTCAAAGAGAAAAACATCTTCTCAGACTAAACTATGGGCCCCCTCCATTTGGTAAAGAACAATGCCACGCACAGAACGGGTCGATGGTGTAGATGCCTCCCCAGTGTACCTACTTCGTTACTCGCTGACGAAGAAATAGAACTTACTTCACTTGAAAACCATATTCTACACCTCGCTGCAATACACCTCCCCTTTCGCCAAGCTCTTGAATTCCGCTCAAACATTAATTCTTCACATTTATCGGTTGAAGCTTAGCAGCACTGACTGCAGCCACATGCATCCCTCCAGTGACATCATGCAACAGCAATCATGTTTCAAGCTGAAGCACCTACCTATAGTACACACAAACATGCCCTTGTATGTTTGTCGCTTTGCCTGGCCGCACACATGCAACCTAGTCGTTGCACAGAAGTTCATTAAGCAAAATTTATTTTGCAACGTTCGGTTGCGTTTCGCTAAACGACTTCGCCACAAGCTACAGCTTCCTGCGAAATTCGCTTAACACCAGTCATAATTTCTTGCAATTTATTACCGCTATCAATGGCGTCCATAATGTATTTTTCATTTTTTCAACAATGGTGGTCATTTTTTCTGGTTTCAGCTTGCTGCCGCAATCGGGGCTATTGTTTGATTGTGTCTGCGGTGCCTGTTGTACATTCAGAAAATGAATTGCGACATGTGGCACTGATTTGAGATCTAAGATTTTTTTTGCGCTCATGTGACAGCTGACAGCAGTGACGTATTGTCTGGTGCTTAATAGATGATGTTGAGTGTTAATCATTCAGGTGCTTGGAAACTGATTTGACGTTTGACAATTAGCAGGTGGTGGTAGGGAATATTTGGCAGTTGAGGTTGAAGTTTCGTAATATACAAATATGTCCAACTCATATCATGTAGGTGATATATTATTAAGAAAAGGACATTGATTGAGTTTGGAAGGTTTCGAATGGCATAGAACGGATTATATGTACTTGCATATTTTACTCGTTGGTTGTGGCATATTCAAACTAAACGTAGTTATGATGCATATGTTCACCATTTTCCCGCACAACTCTCAAGCTAAATTCAAATTGAAGCGAAAAAGTAGGCTGACGCCATGTTGTGTCACTATCGTCTACACAGTGTTTATACCAATTATGCATGATGTTCTTTTTAGAGGCACACAACTTTAAGTTGGCAACTGGCGTTAACTGACGGCCATTTTGTCAGTTCTCACGTGATTTTTTAGTTTGATTCGGCATTTGACCATGAATCCACTGACGCCAGAACAATGCTTTAAAATTGTGCAAATTTATTTTGAAAATTATGATTGTTCAAAATATGTACATAAGTGGTGCGCACTACATCTATTTCATGGTCAACATAATCGTCAATCAGAGCAATTAATTCGAGCAACTATGAAACGTTTTCGCATCCACAGAGACGTCGTATAGTGGTTACAGAAGAAGTAATTGCTGCTGTATAGCGTAGCATTCGTCTATTAACCATCGTGTACTGCAATTGAATGTGTCCAAACGGTTTATGGACGATCGGTCGTATCACTCGTACAAGAATTGAAGCCAAAAATTGAAGATCATCTAGCAAGACGAAGATTTGTGAATGGCCCCAAAACAAGATTGCCATTGATCCCACTTTTCATAACTGAATTTCGTTTAGCGATAAAGCACACTCATGGCTTAGATTCGCCACAAAAAAAATAAAACTGCCTCATTTGAAATGATGATAATTCTCAAAATTCTTTGCAAATTCTTGCAACAAAGTTACATTCACAAAAACTGTCTGTCTGGTTTGTTTTATGGGTTGTTGGAATAATTGATCCGTTCTTCCTTTAAAACGAATCTGTCCAGACCGCTCCAGTCAGTGTTGGCCACTTTCAAGTCAAGTCATCCATGATGTGCAGGAACTCTGGTTACAAGACGACGGAGCAACGTGCCAGCTCGTACTCCAATTGATTTATTGAAGGAAACGTTTGATAACCGCATAATTTAACGTAAGGGACCCACGAATTTTCCTCCAAGATCGCGTAATTTAGTATTTACAACAAGGTCATGTGAAGTCTATGCAGATCAGCCCGAGAAGATTCACAACGATAAGGACAACATTGCTCTTTACAAACGAACAAACCCTATTTTCGAAGATTTTTGGTTAAAAATTGCCTGATTCAAAATACACCAGATGAATCACCATTGCGTTATGACTTAACAACAACAAATATACAATGTGCTTAAGCGTAGCATTATTTGGATTTCAACAGACGAAAGTAGTGGCAGTTGTGGACTTTACTGTAGGTGTATTAAAACCAGAATCATCTGCCTATTTTTTGTGGCCTGCAAAAAACTCGAAAAGACAAATCATCGCGAGAATTGTGAATGAGTTTATTAAAGAATATCGACTTGCAGATTAAGGCACCTGCTCAGATTAGGGCCTACACAAAAAACAAAAACAGGCAAATGTGCCTTTAACTCCTGAACCACTGGCATCTCGATGGGGAAATCGGATTATGGAATGGACATTTCGAAGCAATCAAAGATGCAGTAAGGTACTTCGACTGTAAAGAGGCTGTGGCAATTTATCAATCCAAGGAGGCTTTTGATGATTCCAACATCTCTACCGCCAGTTGCGCACTCCAAGTTGGTTGAAGTCCTTCTCCACTTGTCTGCGCCACCTTATCCTGGGCTGTCCTCTGTTGCGTTGTCCCAATGGCTCAGATTCGAAGACTCTTCGGGCCGGAGCAGTGTTGTCCATCTGCTCTACATGGCCTAGCCACCTTAGGCGTTGTATCCGGAGACGCTTGACTAGGCACATGTCGCTGTACAGCCCATAGAGTTCGTCGTTAAATCTTCTCCTCGGAGACAGGACCAAAAATCGCACGCAAAACTTTTCTCTCAAAAAGACTAAGGGCTTCCTCATCCGCTTTTAGTAACGTCCAGGTTTACGAGCCGTCACTAGGATCATTAACGCAGTTTAGGGATGTGCACTTTTTTCTATAAGGGATCACTCGAATGTTTTGTGGGATTAAACTACGTGGGAAGTTCAATATAATCTCGGTATGGGGGAGAAGTACTTGTGAAATGATTGAGTGTCACTACAGTCCACAAAGGACCAGGGCCTAGTTTCTTTAGCAACTACTCGTGTTGTGCGTGCGACTGTTCTTTTAAGTAAAGGGGAGCTACAGTGTTTGTCGACGGCGAAACGCGAGGACAATAAGTATGTTTGAGAATTGTAAACAACCCAAAGTTTTTCATTACCAATTCTCCAAAACTGGTCAATTGAGCTTGAAAGAGGCAATGTGACATTGAAGATAACATACGCTCAGTCTGCCCACTTCCTGTTTGTACAGAACCCTGAAGAAGTCTAGGTACTTATTCTTAAAAGTGTTCAAATTAAGGTGAAACTAATAGCAGAGGTTATTTAGCTTTTGACAGATCCCATAACACGCAGTTCCTTCTGACCACCTTAACCTTTCAAAAGTCAGAACAAGCTGGGTACCATGAATGCTCGACTTTAAAGAAAATGTAAATCGCGTACTAAAAAGATTTTTTAAGCTTTGTAGAGAAAACCCGGATGGTATTTTTGAACGTATTATTGTTGGGGATGTAACATAGATTCACAGTTTTCACACTGAAAAGAAGGAGGTCCAGCTCATGTAGGTAGTAAACAAAATCTTCATTAAAAGCTAATTTTTAATGACGAAAAACTTAAGAGGCAAAAAAATTATGATATTTTACATTATATTTTATATTTATTTATATCAATGGCGATAAAATTTTGAAAGCCCCTTGTATAGTAATTTAAAACCTGTTATAGTAACTGGCATCAGGCAGACCGTTGCGAAAGTAATATAAATATCCTGAGGCAAATTTATACTGGTCAGGTTGACGGTTTCTGGCTTTTACAGAAATTATTCGAGAGAATGCCTTTAACCTCTAATTGCGTGCTTGCCAATCAGACAATGACAGTGTCTTTGCACCCACAACTAATTTTATGTCCGATCTTTAAAGTGACACATTATCTACAGTGTTTGGGATGAAAGGAGTATATAGAAGACCTGTTTAGGACTGATCTTTGGTTGTTACCTAGAAGATCCTCAGAATAAATGCAACATCCATAAACATTCAGCCAAAGGAATGTGGTAAGCGGACAAGAATTCGCGCTTTAGAAGCATGCTGATCAAGTTTCGCTTCATAATGAGGTTTTCCGCAGAGTGATCTAGATTTAAAGTAGTGTAGTAACTCCTATTTGCGTTGATGGCATTTGGAGGAGAAGATTCAACCACGAACTGTATGGGCTGTACGGCGGCGTGAGCCTAGTCAAGCGTCTACGGATACAACGCTTAAGGTGTCTAGGCAATGTAGAGCGGATGGACAACACTGCTCCGGCCCGATGAGTCTTCCGAACCACAGAGACAACGCAACAGAGGACGTCCTAGACTGAGATGGCGCACACAAGAGGAAAAGGACCTCAACCAACTTAGAGGGCGCAATTGGAAGCAGCTGGCAAGAGATCGTGCTAGCTGGAGAAGCTTTTTTTTGAGGCCTAGGTGCACCCTGGACTGTAGCGCCATCCGAAGAAGAAGAAGAAGTAACTCAGCTAAGTGTAATCGTGTTCACAAAGCACATATCGTTTGCATTTCAGCAGTCACAAGCTGCGCGGTCGCTTTGTGTGCTGTGTGCTGGGTTGTTTTGTGTGCTTGAATTAAATTTACTAGGATCATTGACGCAGTTTAGCACTTTTATCAATCATCATCGTCATGTCGAAATTTGTTCGTCGATCAGGATCATGATCATGTGATACTCGTAGTTAAATAGAAAAAATTTAATAAGAGCGCTTTCTCATTTCAAAAAATGTACTACCCCTTAGCTGAAGAAGGTTTAGCTTTTGATTATGTAAACTAACGCAACATGAAACGCAACATCAGTGGTTAGTAATGAAGCTAGTGGACACGAGTAATAAGCAGAAATTGGTAACTGAGTATGTCAGCATGTAATACAATTGTCACGTCAAATGAGTTTCAAGTTTTACCCCGTTTGCAGCTCAAAGATCAACAAAAAACTAATTTTTCTCTCTCTAACACTTTCTATCTTCCTTACAGGATGTGTATCCTGAATTCGATTAGTTTCCACCAAAAAAATGCACTTTAAGCTCTTTTGAAGGCACAAACCTATCTCTCCGTTACACGAGATACACAGATACACAATCCTCATGACCTGGTGATAAGCAAAGGACAAACACGAGACCGCAACCTAAGATAAAGATACCGTCACGCTTGTATCGTATCATATCTCACCAAGTTTCCCCTAGATATCGCAGCCTGACTAACTCAGCATACCTAGATAAAATGGGCAAACCTTCCGTATAAAAAGGAAGATTACCTTCCCTTCTGAATTCAGTATCTTTGAAGGTACCCTCTCCAATCCTTCCGGACTCAAGACTGTAGCACCAACAATAGACCGAATTTGAATTTGAATTCGGATTCCATTAAACATACTCCTTCCGTGGTTATGGTAAATATCATTATCACGACTTATTATCTGACTCGTATTATCGGTCTTTCAGCTTGTATTCTTTCCTTCCTATCGCTGTGCTCACGAAAACGAATTTTTTTAAGACACAACACAGCGAAAGGAATTACTTTAAATCAGATTGCCGACAAAAGTCGCCACAAAATTTCCCTCTACTACGGATATCCGATCGGAAAACTTTTAGTGCAATTGCATTTTCCAATTGAATTGTATCGTAAGAACCGTTATTTGCATTCATCTTATTTTCGTGAAGAGTCTCGAACATTCCATTTGACAACTTCAGTGTGTGTACTCGTGGAGCAAATATTTATTCACAAGTTATTGCAGCAGTCCTCCTTGATGCATACACCCTGCACTCATTTTTCAATTTGTCCCGTTGTTAACGGTAAATAAGAAAACAAAAAATAAACCAATTTTGTTTCTGTGTTTCGGTCTTTTGTTGCGCCTTCTATCTTTTTTTTTTGTTTTGTTTTTGCGGCAACAAATTAGTTTTTTATTACAGTGTGTTCCTTTTTTTTATCAGGCGGAGAAAACGAAGAAAAAAACTGTTAGGTATATAACGGGAATTTGATAATCAGTTCTGTTTTTTTGAGTGTTGATAAAACGTATCTACATACATTCATTTGCAGTGTGTGTGTGGTCTTGTGTCATAACGCAATAAAGTTTCGCCAAGAGCAAGCAACGATGAAAAAAAAAACGAAAAAAACACAAATAAATAACTTGTTGTAGAAAAACAAAAACAACAACAGTCGCCAGAAAACGTGGTTCACATGGTGGAGACGCCACTATTTTATGGCGCGCTACACAAGCACCACCTGAGAGAGTGCTCGAAAAAAAGCAAAAAAAAATAACGAATAAAATACAACAACAAAGGCTAACAACGACGAAAAAAAGAAATATAACGGGAAACAAATAAATACACAAAATGAACAATCATGATGAATTGCGCGCGATATGTGATATAAAATGGTTGGTGAAGTGCGCAACCAAGCCGTAAGGGACTTTGAGCGTAGCTTGTACTTGCTGCTATCTGTGTATCTTTCGAATAAGGCAATTAATATAAAACCATAGGATGGGGAGAGGGGGAATGCAGACATTGCTTAAATGAATGTGTGTGTAACGTACTTACATACATATATACAAATATGCCAGCGAACACTGTGAGTGCTTTGGGGTTCTTTTCATTACGTTGCTGCGTTTTGTTGAAGGGAAAAAAATGAATTGTTTAAATTATTGCCACGGGGAATACTTGAACGACATTATCTGCATTCACTTTTTTTCATTTCGGAGAAGCCATTTTATTGACTAGAATGATGCTTTCGATATGTGTACATAGGTGTACATAGGTTCATCAATCACAATGCAGCAACAAGAATAGCAATGTTTTTGAAAAAATTTATTCCAAACAAGAGGATATGCAACATGGGATTTTCAGGATGACTCAACATGAAGTTTGCTTTATGATGTAAAATAAAACACATACATTTGAAAGTGAGCTTTAAGTTATGGTTATCGGTTAAAAGACCAATTTCAGGAATTTACTATTTGGAAATATTATCATGTAAATGTTGGCCTTGACTACGTCTGATCTGGTCAATTCCCAAGGTCCAATTTTGGGCGGCTCCTTTCAGCGTAGCCGACTACTATCTTGCTGATAACAGGAGCAATATTGGCTACCAACGCATCACTCGTAGCTGACTTATTCCTGAAGATCTGAGAGTACATACATATGTATCCCCAAAGAAAACAGTCCAAAGGTTGGTTGGACGACCTAGGCAGCCAATTTACCGCAGCATGTCGTGAAATTAAGTGCTTATTGCAAACATTATTAAAATAAGAGCTCACCGAGATCAAGTTCTTGAATTTTGGGAAGCCTACGTGCTTTCGTTAACATTGCCAAGCTGCTGAGAATGACGACGAATCAATTTATCACGATTTTCACGTACACTCTTAGCTACAGCTACTATAGAGTCTTGACAAGGTGTTGAATGTTTTCGAACCGGTCGAGGATCATTCACTTATGCTAACAGGGACTCCAAATTACGGATAGTCTTGGCAAAAGTGGTTTTAGAAGATCAATTATGCGCACCGTATAATTGAATCGTACAAGAAACATTTTTCACAGAAAGCTGATTTTCGTACTACAACTTAACAATTGGAGACGTTGCTGTGGTGTGAATCTTTCCGTGATTTCTTGCCATACGATTTTGTGCAAAAATGGAATCACGAGTGATCTGTAAATCGCCATGGGTCATTGCTTATATGACACCCTGTGGCGGCCAATTTGAGTCCGCGGTGAATTCTAGTACCCGGTTGTGCACAATGTCAAAAAGTATGGTGATGACGCCAGCAATCAGTTGTCATCAATTGTTTAATTCTACAGATTCTAGAGAATCAAATGAACACATCGGTTACTCAAGTTACATGTTTTCAAATTTACACGGTTTTTAAATAAAAAAAAATTTTTTTGTCGTATTCTGAAAGAGGTAAGGTGCACGTGTCCCGTACTACCCAGGCATAGAGTTTCCGTACTTTGAGTATTCCAATCAAATATGTGTTTAAACAGTTTCGTTGAATTAGGGAGTATGCTTCCCACATGCAACCTCTTTAGATCGAGTGTGAAATTGGATGTATTAAGTAATTTTCATTTAAGTTTCAAATGAATTAAACACATATGTAAATACATTTTGATTTGTACATTAGAAAAGCGTACTTATGCACAGTTTTGCCTGGGAGTTCATAACATTAGGAGCAGAAAAGGATTTGTATTTGAAATGTTAAATGAACAATAAGCCAAAATTCATATCATATGACAAACTGATCTTCATTTCTCCGGATTGCGTCTCTCCTCCGCTTCTTTTTTATACCTTCAAGCAAATATATAATGTTATCAAATGTTGTTTTGAAGACAATTTTTAATCGGGACTTTTGAATGTTGATTGTCTTCCTTTTAAACAAGCATCATCATGTCGATATGCACAAAGGTATCCAATGACATATCCTTGGTTATGATTATATCCTGGTATTCTGGACATGTATAGGCGCATTCAAAATAGTTTAAGGATTTCGGGGTCTTTTTCACAAGTAATATAATTACTATTAATTTACTTATAAATTTAAATTATTTAAAATTATTTAAATTAATAATAAACACAATATTTAATCAGCTGGGATATGTTATCAGAATCATAGCTTTTCATAGACAATTGGTACTCTTTGTGTGTTGTCGGCAACTCGAACGAGGTGATGCCATGAATAATGCGAGGTGAATCGAACCTGCACTTACCCATAACATCCTAAACATTAGTAGATGTAGAAAATAAAGAAGTTATATTACAAACATATGTATGTGCAGTCTTTCAATACGGTATGTTACTAGTGCAGTCGCAGAAAAGTTACATTTTATCCACGGCCAAATCTAGACACAAATGTGCCAAAATTTTACGTCTGGGAGAAGCGATGAATTAGTGTTTGATAATTTATCTTCTACTTGGCGTTATTGTTCAATTTTGGATGGATAGGCATACAATATTTAGTTGTTTTCGACGTATGTATTGGATCAATTGCTTAATTCGTGCGGTTTGCTAAAAGATGGCGTAACTTGTTATTGCTATTATTCCATTGAAACATGCGTTGGAAAGCTACTGTTATTGTACGTCATTTCAGTGCATGTCATTTATTTGAAGCCTAAACAACAATAATTTTTTTCACTGATATATGTCGAACTTTTTGCCTGAAAAAGGTTTTTTTGCGGGAAGTTCTTTTTTATTACTTTAATATGGATTAAAGTAACTTAATTGGTATATATGTACTTGGGTGGCCGTTTTATACTTTTAAATATTAAATCTGTCCCATTGTCATAATGATCTAGGCAAAATTTATTTTTCCATTCGTTAATCAGCCTTGTAGCTGTTGTCCACTTGACACTATAACACAGTTTAAGGCCTGTGATCGCTGTCTTCGAGCCCGATATAGCAAACTCGGGTTTTGCAATTTCCTTGTGTCAAAAGAGCCAGCCCAGTTTCTCTTTGTTGTGTTTGGCGAAGAATTGCAGCGAATCAAACCAACAGTTGAATGGCCTGACTTAACTTGTGCAAGGGACTCCTTGCATAGTGGTAATTGAATACAGTATGATTGTAGTCCTACTTTTTTTGGAAGTCCATTGGATTGTATTATTTTTCGTTAAATACTGAATGGTTATTTTAAGAAACTTTAATTATAGCGTCCTTGAAGAGATTATTTTTTTGTACAGACTTTATAGGTACAGAAATCTTAAACATATTAGCTAGCTGGACCAAATAAGACGTCTGGAGTTTAATATAAGCACAAAATTGGATAAAATTTTGAGGTCCAATTACATGACATAAAATAACCTAAAGCAATGCTTCTTGGCCAAAATAATCTACAATACATCGCACAAAGTATGTCTCTTCTAGAGTTTGCGCTTAGTGTCTTGAGATCACCTAGTAAGTTATTTGTATTTCTAATCAAGCTGCAATTTAATGACATTATGACGTTGTTTGGCTGGAATTAGGAATTCAGGCTTCGATGCTAATCGACTCAAGCGATTAGCGTCTATTCTAATAATTGTAACCACTTAGCCCGGGTGGAGATCTGCTATTTGTGCAGGCGATCGCCAATCTCTGTGATGCAAAATTATATTTTCCACAGATACAATCTTTAAAATCAGAGTACTTCCTGAACTTAGCAAACGAAAATCAAATCGGAGCAATTTTTAGAACTATAAACAATCTTTTCTGTATGAAAAAAATTTATCGAATTGTCACTTCTTGACATAAGATTTATGAACTCCAATTATTTCAAGCACAAATTTTCATTTATTTCGAGCACACCAAAACATAAACAATGCTATAAGCCATTTGATAAAAATGACGAATATTTGTGTACACCTTATCAATTGCAGACATCGCCTTTGTTCAAGTGTCATGAACAAGGCTATCGAACACGGGGAATCTTAGGAGGACTCAGCGCAAGTATTTACGAACTTCGACCTTCTATATATAAGATCTAATCAAAAGACCTTCGCAGAGCACTTGAAGCTAATAGAAATATATACTCTTGATGAACAATTTGACAGCGATTTAATACCTTGATTGGAGCAAGTTCATTCCATCATGCATGCGATTTCAGTCTTAATCAGTGATTTTTAATCATCAGTTGCAAGATATTTGAAGACATATGACGTTTTTGTGATGGTAACAAAGAAAAATTGATATTTCCTTAGATGTCAATCAATTTTGTCATTCTATTTTGAGATCAAGGTAACCGATTGAGGGTAATTGATATTTTTAAATTGTTTATGTGATAAACTATTTAAACGTCCCTCATTTTGTTGTTTGAAGTTGCTAACGCTGGCATTTGACACCTCCGAAAATCAGTTGTTACTTGAAGTGTCAGAATTTCTGATAAATATTTGCCATTTTCCATTGAGGATACCTTGGTTTGAAAAAAACTACGTATTACAACTATTAAAATCTACTACAAAAGTTGTGATTCAAATATAGTCAGCTTTTATGCATTACGCTTTGGGCCGCCGTAATCGACGCAAGCAATCGTTGAGATTGTGAAGAAATTTTAAAAGAGTAGACTGATGTTGGAAGTTTTATCCATATTTGTAATGCACGATCAGAAAATATTTGTGCTGTAAGTGTTGCCTATGATCCGAATTTTCCCATTTTCCGGCGTTCGCAGGAATTAAACGTTTCCTTATCCTTACTTTGGCGTATTCTTTACTTGCATCTCCGTTCTTATAAAGTTCAACTTACGCAACACTAGGAGTCTGCTGGCCATTCGTAACTATGCTTCTTGGGTATCGGCACAACAGACAAAAAACATCGATTACCAAATAATATTTTCTTCAGTTATGAGGCACATTTATTCACCCAAGTGGTCGAAGAGGTGTCGGAAAACCCAGACAAATTGACAGCTCTCAATTTAGTGTTCTCTGTGGTCGAAAGGTTTCATATTCCTATGAAGATGACAACTTCGGAGCGAATGACGACATATATAATGACTTCGACGATATGCGTATTCGTTTTCGAAGTTAATTAACCACCAAGACTATGCTATTTGAATCCGTTAAATTTTTCCTATACTTGTATACTTGAAGCAATCTTAAACTCTAAACGAATTAAAAACAAGCTGCTCAAGTTTTGTCCTAAATTCCGTTTGAAATGTTCGCAAAAAGTGGAACAAAATTATCTCAAAAGGTTGTCATTATAATAACACAGTTCTCCACACTTAATGGAAAAATCAAAAATGTATAAAAAACTGAAATTCATTATGAGAAAATAAATCGCTGTATGTTTGTTAAAGAATAATACTATACATATGTATAGTACATAAGCACATAACAGTCAAGTTTGGTAACCAAGCATGTCTCGCTTCAATCAAGGAAACATCACAATTAATGTGATGACCTCTTCTTCTGTAGGATTCTCTAGAAGTAAGAAATTCGAATTTGATTTTATTGGAATTCCAGTGCGGATAAATGCTTGTTTTTTTTAAGTTGGTAGTACTGTCACTTAGATTTGTGCCAAATTTCATATAAAAATATTCGTTTGTGTGAGAAACGTGTAAAAGTCTAAAGTGCACATTTTGTCCGAAACGATTGTGAAAACTTCGGGAGGCCTTTGGTAAAATACAATTTTATGAGTGTTACAAAATATTTAAAGATGGTAAAAAAACGAGTCAGGTCAGAACGACTGATAATAAGAAGGTAATTTAAGGCTATAACGAAAGACGACTTTAAAAATTGCAACATGTGTTCTGCTTCCGTTGGGGAATTACTTTGAGGAGAAATTTCCGGCATCTTATTGTCCACAGTTGTAGTAATGCCAAAAGAACAGTTGAAGAGAATAATACACCATATAGGGCCTGGTGGTTGAAGAAGAAAAGTTTGGTACTTGCCAAGACGTTTATATTCCGTGGCTCCCATGATAAGTTGAACATTGTTTGTAAGCATTCTTTTTCTTGCTCTTTTTAAATTTTAATTAAATGTATTTTTCGCACACACTTTGGAAGAAAAACAATTTTTTAACCTTACGTTTAAATCTTTCTTTCATGATGACATGTGAAACGAAATAACAAGGGAGGTTGATAGGAGTCACGAGTGATCTGTCAAAAAAGCAAATTGATGATCAAACCTGACTCTAAATCATCCGTTGTAATCGGACACAAGTTGTAACTTACTAAATAAAACCGCCGTTCCTGCGGCCAGCGTAGAGCAGCGGTAACGCATTAAATATCAATTCTTGCCTCGGAAAAATATTTTCAATTCTTGAGCTGTGGACTCTTATTTTCACAATGAATAGTTCTGTATTTGAAGTTTTAAATTGTTTTAAGGAAAAATTCATTGAAATGTTCTGTATCTTAGAAGATGTTCGTTAGTATTTTTGTGTTTCAATTAAGCTCTTAAGATAAGATATAATTCTAAATTACTTAACATTAAGGAAGGCAAAATTAATTGAACAACATGACAACTGGTTGCCATGGAGTAGTGGGTAACTGCGCCGACTAAATCGCTAACGACACTACCTCCTGACACTACTTGCTGACAAGATACAAAAAATTTCACAAATCTCGCTGTTTGGATTCGGCAGTTGTAGGTCTGCCATACTTATAAGAGAATACTAGCCTGCCCGAGCACAACACTTGTACTTGCTGATGAAGCTAGGCACTGATCTCTTGTGGGATATAGTCTCAGCAAATGCATTTATTTCATTTTTCAAATGACAACTTTAACGCTCTGTAACTTACAGAGTGAGGAAACAAGTCTCCTGGCTCCTCTTGTTGGGCTCAAACTCAACGACAATTTTAATTTGTGAATATAATTTTTTTAACAAAAGCTAGGAAATTTTAAAGAACGGGACATGAACGAATGGATTACAATGAGTAGAGACCGAGGGCGATCTGATAAGTTCTTTGCCTCACCACCCGATTTCGCTACAATCGCAATGTAAATTAACTATCACTACATCCCCGAAGACAACAAATTTGCAATTTCAGCCGAATGTTATTTTTAGTGTACAGATCCTAGAAAAATGGAAAAGAGCAATATCAATCGGTCAGTGATTCGGATTCCGTTTTTGGAAGGAAAGCGCGCAACGAAGTTAATGAGCGCTTGAGCACCGCGTTCGGTAAGTCTTCTTCTTCAAAATTGGTTTAACATGATCGCACCTCGGTTTTGATGAGCCATACCCAGGTGCCTCGAAAATGGATACCACAGAAAATAATACGTCAAAAATCCTCAAAATGTCAAAAGATCACGATCACGATCACGGGTCATATCCTGCGAAAGCTATCTGCGCGTTTGCTCACTCGTTACAACAAGCACAACTGTAAAATTATTTCATAGTAGTTTTGGGCACCTTAACATTCCTAAAGGAACCTGGCGATCACCTGATTAACATTCATTAAGGGACCTGGCGATCACCTGATCAATCAACTGTCAACCAGACTGATCATGTTGCGATCGACGTCAGACACTCCTCCAGTATTCTCGATGTCCGAACCTTCCGAGGTGCAAACATCGACTCGGATCATTTCCTTGTTGTAGCCAAGGTAAGAACCCGGATATCGAGAGAGCAACGGAGTCGCGACAGGCCAAAACGGTTTGACGTCGGAAAGCTACAATCGCAGCCGATCGCTAGAGCCTTTACCGATCGATTCTCCCTGAAACTGTCTCAAAGTTCGACGCTGCCTCCACAAACAATAGACGACAAATGGAAACGTTGTCAGGAAGCCATCAAAGAGGCCGCCACTGGTGTGCTGGGTTTCAAGATTCAACCACGAACTGTATGGGCTGTACAGCGGCATGAGCCTAGTCAAGCGTCTACGGATACAACGACAACGCAACAGAGGACGTCCCAAACTGAGATGGCGCACACAAGTGGAAAAGGACCTCAACCATCTTGGAGTGCGCAATTGGAAGCAGCTGGCAAAAGATCATGCTAGCGGAGAGGCATGCTGGTTGAGGCCCAGGTCCACCCCGGTCTGTAGCGCCATCTGAAGAAGAAGAAGAAGTTTTGGGCACCGTTAACGAGTAGTTCGAAAGAACTTCAGCGTCGCTTCGTTTTGTGACCTTCGATGAAATTTGATTCTACTGGTATCCCCCACAAACTAAGGAATAGTCAAAATGCTAGTTTTCAATCGGCGACGGTACTCCGAAGAACGCAAAGACTGTCCAAAAACGGGACTGGTACAGTTTTCTGGGACCTATACAGTGTAAACTACGTGAACTACATACAGAAGGGTAAAACGGTCACAGTTTTCTATTATACGAAATTATTCAGCTGTATTGCAGGAAAAACGTCCCAATTTGGCCTAAAAGAAATGCTGTGCTACCTTATTCAACCATGAATCGTCTTACAAACGAACAACGCTTGCAAATTATAGAATTTTATTATCAAAATGAGTGCTCTGTTAAGAAAGTTCATCTCGCGCTTCTTCCATTTTATGGTCAGTTCGTAAATAAACAAAATGGTCGATTTCCGAGTGAATATCAGCCAGAAGCATTGCAAGAGCTAACAATGCATCCAGAAAAAGTCACAGAATGGTGCGGTTTATGGGCTTGTGGCATCATTGGACTGTACTTCTTCAAAGATGATGCGAATCGTAACGTAACTGTGAATGGTGAGCGTTACCGTGAGATGATATCCAACTTGTTTTTGCCCAAAATGCAAGAGCTTTACTTGCATGACATGTGGTTTCAACAAGACGGTGCCACATACCACACAGCACGCGCAACAATGGACTTATTGAGAGGCGAGTTCAGTGAACATTTTATTTCACGTTCGGGACCGGTTAATTGGCCGCCTAGATCGTGCGATTCAACGCCTTTAGACTACTTTTTGTGGAGTTATGTTAAAGCTCATGTCTCATATCTACACAGACAAGCCTGCTTCAATTGACGCATTGGAAGACAACATTGAAACATTTATTCGTGAGATACCGTCCAAAATGTTGGAAAGAGTGTGCCAAAATTGGACTAAGCGGATGAACCATTTGAGGCGCAGTCAAGGTCAACATTGCATTAAATAATCTTCAAACATTAAATTATATAGACCGTACTATCGATTCAAATAAAGATTTCATGTATTTTTCTAAATTTTATATGTTTTTTTAAAAAACTTTTTTATAGCACCCTTTATATAGTAGGATAACTGGGAGAGTTTTACGAAACAGAATTCAAGAACCATAGTAGCCGAATCAACGACTGCTTATTTACTTTAAAAATTTAGTAAGTGCATAAATTAAAAACAGGTGTAAAGCAAGTAGCACATTTTAGTAAATCGCCTACATAGTATGTAGGCTCGGTGATCGGTGATTTCTGAGCCAAATTAACTTGTACGTGCTACAGCGTTCAAACAATGAAAAAGAACAGTGAGTCAGAATGTATTGTGGGCTATGTTAGACTGCTCTTGCTCTTGCCTGGTTTTCGGCTGCTTCTTACATGAAATCAGCCAGTAACGCTTATGCTTAAAACATTATATTCCTTAATTCGTCGTGTACTTAAAACACACTACTACGGTTTTTAAATATGCTCACACACCGTGCTTGATAAAATTACAAATTAAATTGTTTAAGGGACTTCGCTTTTCACATCCACAATATACAGGCAACGGCGTTTTTTACTCAATTACCTCCTAAAGACAAAATTTTCACAAATAAGTTCACCTAATTCACACATGAACGCACTTTTTTCCATCGCCATTAAATCAGACTGATCCTTTAACGTGCCTTTATGTGTGGTATGAAGAGCGCTTGAGAGAAATTTTAAGTCACTCATAAAGGATTTCAAAAGAAGAACTCTAGACCTACTCAAAAATGAAAAAAATTAAAAATTTAGAAGAACTTTGCAAAAAAATAAAAATCACATCACATCAGCCGACACAGCACGATTTTCATCTCGTTTTCACCAATTCTACAACACTTTCACCGGCACTGAGTGTAGTAGGTCTTAAGAGATCGCGTGCGAGTTCATGCCCCACGGATATCTGTATCCGTATCTGGATCTGATTATATTCGTAATTTAATGTGTGAATTTGTTTCTTTCTTTTACGTTACCTTGGGTGCGAATTTGTAATCTGTCCGCCGGTGGGCGTCGGAGTTGTTGGTGATGTTGTTGTTGTTGTTGTTGTATCGGATGTTGATATTCGGTGGCTGTGGTATGTATAATTTTAATCGGTTATGCACTTTACTACACACAATATCTAGTTTGATATTATTATCTGCCGCGTGTACTTAAGCGATATCTTTTCGATATCAGGCCTCGGTTAGCAATGATAAGACAAGAGCGCTCCGCATATCTCGGTTGCGATACGAGCGACACCGGGTGGGCACAGCTATCTGGCTGAGGTGGACGACAATTTCCGAACGCGAACACCCCTAGTTGGCGTGCGCATGTGTGATGGTTTCACTTCCCTATGTACGTCATAAACTGATGATGGGAACAACGAAGAGCCACCTTCACTGGTGCTATATGATGGGCTGCCTATGTACTCGCTCATACATGGCCCGATAAGACCTATCTAAACATACGGGGTCTGGGGGGTTGGTTGATAGTTGTTCCCCGATCTGGTGCACCTTTCCACTTGGCGTACCTGGCGGAGCTAAGGATCACCATCCTCATCATCATCCTCGACGTGGACGAGAACAACGCGTTGTCGGGAGGAAGATTGTGATATTTCTGTTGACTTTGTGTTGAGGTTAAATAAAATTCCGTAGCCGTCTGATATCTGGGTGTAGTTGTTCCACATGCGTCCTTATCTTGGGCAAATATTTGTCAGCACAACCACAGTCGAGCGAAGCGGGTCTGTGTTGGTTTCGTTGTTCTGCATTTCTCTGGCTGGCTGAGAAGTGTATACTTCGATGGGCTTTCGTAGGCTGAGGGAGGTTATTAATTTACAGCAGCGTCATAAAGCCGCAGCCGCTAGGTAACTTACCAAGCAAGGAGGACTGCAGAGTGCTCTTCAGCCTAAGCACTTCAAATAGCGACCACGATTTATGAGCTCGGATGTGGGGCTCAGCAGTGGTTAGGTGGAGTACTTTATTGGAGCCTATTCTTGACTCGATCACGGGTTCTGTGTGACTAAGTGCAGGCGGTTTGTTTTTTTTTGCTGTTTTCAGTTGTGGTGTACGTGACTTCTGCTAATACACATTCTCAAGTGCGGAGGGTTGTGTAAGACCGGATGTTTGATTTACGAAACATTGTTGCACTTTACCACGAAGTTGCACAAGTTCTTCTCCTTTGGCGTCTTTTGGCCATCACCCAAGATGCTGTCAACAGTTGCAGGTCTTTCAATAAAATGTCGTCATTATGCCAA